>CM029271.1:37630136-38230136 GCA_016920895.1 Vaccinium myrtillus
TACCTTCTTGAATCGGCCCTTACTTACCTCGCGAGACGTACAGTTGAGCTGGCTACCTTAGCTCTAGCTATCATATTTTTGGAGGCCTTGAATTCTTTGACTAGTTTAGATGGCAGAAAGAAAAATACCATGCCCAAAAAGGCCTATAAAATTCGTATCTAGAATTTCAAAAATACAACATTATCCGAAGACATGCAGAATTAAAACAATTCAAATAGTCCATACATATAAGTGTCCCAGTGATGCCAAAAAATAATCCAAATACTGTGAAAAGAATAAAACAAGCTTTTGGTTTGCAATTTTACCTCAAGCCTCGAATAGTCTATAGCTGACCATGTCCTCGAAATATAAAATGCGGTTGGATAGTATCAGAGATCGTGCTACAACCATGGTGCATACTTTAGAAAAATTACTACAATTTTGAAATTTTGTTGACTGATTCACATAATGCACCAGTGGTGGTGCAGGTATAACGAGAACTGACCACTTCGAATAGTCTTGGGCTGACCATGTCACTGAAGTTGGATAGTATCAGAGATCGTGCTACTTTAGAAAAATTACTGCAACTTTGAAATTTTGTTGACTGATTCACATAATTAAAACCAATGCCTTACGTTGACAAAAGAGTGCAAAATACAATTCAAAATCAAGTTGGTAATTTAAGTAAAAATCACAAAATTGCAAGACAGAAAGTAGGCACATTTGTTTAGTTGGTAGTTTTGACTTTTGAGATAACTTTTTGTGATAATAGTTTTGTATAGCATGGCGTAATTTTTCTTTTTTAGTTAATTTTTTTAAATTTTTTAGCACTTTTTTTTTTAACTTTTTGAATAGAGGTACACAACATATATTCAAAAAATTAAAAAAATTGATAAAAATCATTATAGACAAAAAAAAAAAAACACAGATGATGAAACAGTGAAATTTCTTAGAGATAAATTTTCTAAAATGAGAACCAATTGATTTTTTTTTTTTTGAGAGATAAGTTGTGTATATGTATGTAAAAAACTAATTGTCTATATGTAAAAAGTCGTTCCACAAATATTCGAAAATATGACATCCCCATTTAGATGCAATCATTGAGCAGGTCATACGGGCTGGTGCCTTGAATAGCAAGGAATATATAAGAGCATATTTTATTAGAAAAGGTAGTGGAAAAAGAAAATTAGATAAACCTTCACATGCCAAGGGTAGCGATACAAAAATGTCAAAAATATTAGTAGGGGATGTAGTAGTAAAATATTATGACCCTTTGACACAGTCTTTTAGTGTGATTTCCCATATTTCCATACTGGATCATAACAGCACTACCTCTATGGTGCTTAACACTGCTTATAAAATCTCCTCTCATACGATGGACACCAGTGGCGGAGTCAGGATTGAGAATCCCGGGGGTCAGAGTTCATATAGGGGCGGCTCTAAGAATTTAATCTAGTGCTAACAAAAATACGTAGTGTATTTATGATAAAAAGTTGTATGCAAAGAAGTCGTCTAAGTCCCTTCAATTTTTTAGTGTTTCCACATTGAACTTAATGTCAGACAATCATTATCCTTACATGTTTATTATATATATAGGCTCTCATAATTGGGCTAGGCTTGTTTTGTCTTGTTAGGGCTATAACAATTTGGTTCAATTTTTATTGGAAACCTTTATTTTGATTTTAAACGAGTAGCCTAGCGCTAGCTATAGCAAAGAAAATTTAATTTATATTTAAAATTTAATTTTCTTTCAGTGTATTTTTTAAACTGCGGGGGGTCAGGGCCCACTCCAGCCCTATGGTCCCTCCGCCCCTGATAGACACGAGTATCAACTCTTGCACTATAGTTGATTGAGTTTTACACCATCTTTTACAGACAAAACTGACTTCGTCATCAAAGGAATATTAGGCTCTGTTTGTTTCGGGCGGAAAATGTTTTCTGGAAAACCTTTTCCATGGAAAACTTTTTCTAGAAAAGAAAATATTTTCTACTGTTTGGTTGTGATATGAAAACATTTTCTAGAAAACATTTTCCATTGTTTGGTAGACATGGAAAATCACTAATTGACAAATTAACCAAAATATCCTTTTAAAAATAGAAATGGTACCCATTCTATATAAAGGATAAAAAAATCCAATATAACCTATGCAAATGACATAAATACCCTTGTAGTATAGAAACAAAATCCAAGAGAACTCAAACAATAAACAAAGAATATCATTTTTTTGCTTGACATAACTCTTGAGTGCAGAAGCTGATCATCATAACCATGTAAAAGCAATCTTGAACTACAACCATTTGAAGTCTGGGAATATCTTCTGGATCAGAAAATGACTTCTTCCTTCTCTTTCTAGCATCCTCACTAACAACTACAAAGTCTTGCTCTGGAACTACACAACTGTCTACAGAATCAATTCTTCGAATTTATACTACTATACTTGAAAATTTAACACGTCCTAAACTTACAACATCGAGGCGTGTTCTGTATAGAGTTTTTCGAAAACCATCGAGCTATTTGGTCTTCGGTAGAAGTCCTTCACTACGAACTGTTGACAAAAGACCCTGCAAGCGAGATTCCTCCATTCTCATCTCCATTTCTTGCGCCAAAGTAAACGATTTTAATTTAAGTCAATAGGATTGGAGAAAAAAGAATCGAAGAGGATTGGAGAAGAGAGAGAGAGAGAGAGAGAGAGAGAGAGAGAGAGAGAAGAGATATGACCAGTCGGGATTTATGATGGGGGGGTAGTCGGGATTCTCAAAGATCTGTAAAGTGGAAAATGTTTTCCGTTTCTTAAATCCAGAAAACATTTTCAAGGCTTAGTGGATCATTTTTCTTTTGACTTTTTTATTTTGGAAAAAGTTTTCCGTTGACTCTTTTTTTGTTTTTGTACCCAAACACCGGAAAATATTTTCCACGGAAAATGTTTTCTTAGAAAATGTTTTCCGCTCGAAACAAACGGAGCCTTAGTCGATACCATCTTCACCTGTCAATGGTAGAATAGAAAGTGTAAAAAATACTAGGTATTACTAGTAAAATATTAAGAACCTTTGACAATTCTGTAGGGTGATTTCCCACATTTCCGTACTGGGTCGTCAATGGCGGGCCTGGTAGTTGACGCCAAATCACAAGGGAAGCTTTGTCCACTGCTAAAAAGAGGTTTTTGCGTGAAACGGATAATTATGGTCGAGTTATTTTACCCAAAAATAATTAAAACTTTCTAATAAAATCTTGAAATGGTGAGGTTTTTTTGATGAAAAATTAGGATGAGTTTCTCAAATAATTAAAATCTAAATAAAATAAAATAAAAATTTGATAAAATTTTATTGAATTTGTTACACTACACCACACCTTATAATACATTATATTTCATAGTATATGATTTTTTTTATCGGCAAAAAAGAATATATCAATGATCGAATGAGAGAGTAAATGGAATGGCTAAGTTTGGAGGTTGATGAGTGATCAAAACACAAACCAAATAAATCATAGGCCAGGCAGCTAACAATCTAAGAACAAATAAAATGCCACAAAATAACATAATAGCAGCAAGAGTTGTGGCTGAATCTAGAACAAAATGTATATTTCACACTTTTTTTATTTTATTTTATTTAGGAATTTCAAACTTCACGATATTAAGATGTATAGTATACGATAAATTTTAAAGCAAGGGAATTTGAACAAACCGCAAATAGATGATCCCGTTCGATAATGATCAACTAATTCAAATCTGGTAACCACAAAAAAAAAAAAACAGAGGATCTGACATGAGTTCAAGTGAAATCCGGTTGAGAAAATAGATTTTATTTTTTGTTTTTCATCCACATAAACAATAGATATTGTTTGACGACAGTTTTCAAGGAGGGCAAAAAATAGAGGTATTTCCAGTTCTTTGTGGGGGAGGGCGTTTTCTGTCTCTCTCTCTCTCTCTCTCTCTCTCTACAAGACTTTCTCTCTCTATGTGCTTATAAATAAAGGCATCCACTCTTCTTGTCCCCACTATCCGAAGTCCCAAATCCAAAACTTTTCTCTCTTGTTTAAAAACATAACACATTTTGTCATATTTCTTCCATCCATGGCGGTTGTTGGAAAACTCTCTGTGGTGGCCATTGTGGTGTTAATAGCCACCATTTCCAACTCTGTTTCTGCTGATCCAGATTTGCTTCAAGATGTTTGTGTTGCTGATCTCAACAATGGTATTGATTTTGTCCAAAACCTGTTTCCCATTTCGCTTCAAATTAACAAATAGTTCAGCAACACTTTTTCGAATCAAACTTCTAAGTGTACATTAGTAAATGCCAAATTAATCGTAACATAACCAAGTACCGCATGTGTTACCTAGTTATCAAGGCGTTTGATTGTTAGTGCAACTAAATTCAATATCAGTCTCCATTACTTCAAATTTAGTCAATTTTTAATGAACTTTAGTTCTAATGTTATGCCGGGAACTGCCGACAATCCATTTCCTTATGTCAATCTTCACCGATAAACACAAGCTTTTGTTCAAACCACATGGATAAATCTACTTCATTCTCATTAAGCTGTTTTATGTTCTCTCTTACTTTATGTGACCTATTTCTCTTTATCTACAGCCGTGAAGATGAATGGTTTTACCTGCTTGGCATGTGTTACCTAGTTGTCTAGGCGTTTGATTGTTGGGCTCAACCGTGACTCCGGCCAATGTCATGCAAATCCCTGGCCTCAATACCTTAGGTGTCTCAATGGCCCGCATTGACTTTGCCCCGGTGGCCTTAACCCGCCCCACACCCACCCACGCGGCACCGAGATATTGTTCATGCTCTACGGCCAATTGGATGTTGCATTCATTACCACAGCTAATGTGCTTGTTCCTATGACCATCAAGCAGGGTGACATATTTACTTTTCCTAAGGGTTTGGTTCACTTCCAAAAGAATAATGGGAAGGTTCCGGCTGCTGCTATTTCAGCTTTTGACAACCAAAATCCGGGTGTCCAAGTCATTGCCTCATCGTTGTTTGCCGCCACACCGCCAGTGCCGGATAATGTGTTGACTATGGCTTTCCAGATCGATACCCAGGAGGCTGAGGAAATCAAGTCAAAGCTTGCACCAAAGAAGTGGTAGATGTTTTGTGTGATTTCGGGGTCTGTTGTTTGTTTTTCTAGTTTTTTGTTGTTGATTGAAATAAGGATTCATGGTTTCAAGTAACGAAATGGTGCTTGGAACTGAATCGCAGTTGTATCTGAGTCCTTTTATTTGATGTGTTCGATTGGCTTCTTGGGTTTACCAAGAAATTAATAAGAGGAGTGTTTTAAATAGTAGCACTGTAGCAGTGTCTAACTTCGTATTAATGAAGCAGTGTATCATTTGCCTTTGGATTATAATGCCAATTATTGGCACAGTGCCTAATGGCCCAATGTCTGATTTTTTATTTCTTTTTTATCGACAAAAAAGATTTTATTAACCTTTGCAAAAATATAAAGATTAAAAAAATCACGGTCACACAGGCATTATGCCACCTGCGAACCAACACTAAAGGTAGCTAGTCAAGATGCCAACCCAAACGAGAGGCAGAAAACAGAAAAAAAAAAAAAAAACCAAACAATCTCCTAACGAAACAAACCAAAGCCACATGAAAAAATCAAACCAACCAAAACCCAATAGAACAAGCCGAAAGGAGAGGCACCTTCCTCCAAGTCATCAAATTCATCCAAGTCATCGAAAGCATTGATCCTTTCAGCTATTTCGTTCTCCTCCATCTCAACAAATAAATTTTAAATTATAGCTTCTTCCCCCCTCTAAATTTAACACCCAACGTGGCCACTGTATCCATCGTCTTACGAGCATTTTTGAAGAAAATGGAGTTTCTGTTCCAGATGTCATAAGATAATAAAGAAGAAGATGGGGCCTTCTTAATTATTTCTGAAGATCAATTTGTCGGCCTTAACCCCAGGCTCCAACAAACGCTTCTTCTGGCTAATTTTCCTCTTCAAACTTCTCAATCTCCTTTCCATTTTATGAATAGCATCAAGGGAAGATCTATCACTAGGAATGCTACACCCACCTCTATCATGCTTAATCTCCTTACCACTAAGGTCCTTATTTCGGATCAAAGTCCATGCACCCACTAGGATTGGTGACATTATTTCTTCTTTCCTTACCAATAGAGCTCGAACATTTGCTCTGCTCTCTGAGTCCTTTGAACTGTGAACATCGCAAATCTCAATGCGAGAGTTAGTCACTCCAATAAAATCACCATTAGCGAAATCAGAGGGCTGAACCAAGAACTCCAAGTTCTCATGAAAATCATTAGTAGGCTCAATCAGATCATGTTGAGTGTCACCTCCAGGAGGCCCATGAAGCAAGGCCTCATGGGAAGCTATTGGCTGGGCTTCCATATCCCTAATTTTCACTAAGTCACAAACCCAATCAGCATCATTATCATCGTTTTCTCCACATCCACCGAGTTGAGAGGGAGGAGTAGCCAATGATGGACCCATTTGTAGCCGCAAGCTTCTGGGAGTAGAGCCAAAGGAATCGTCACATTCCTCTTTCCCATACCTTGAACTTGTAATTTCTGCCTTGGACTAATAAATTGATGCATTCGTCAATCTTGCGATTACACTGTTAAAATCATCAACATTCCAATATCATATGCCGATTCTGTTAAAGTTTTTTCATCAGTGTTAACCAAATCCCCCCAAATCTCTCCAATTGTTTGAAGGTGCTCCAAGCATTTAGAGGCATACCTCTGCACCTAAGCCACACCAATCTTGAGAGGCATGTTTATTCTCCATTCCAGGGTTTAGCACCATTCTTTGATATGAGAATTTGAAATCAGAGCATCTCTATCCATTTTGTTCTGACAGACAAGAATCAAGGGGGTCTTGCTGTTTAGCACCATTATTTGATATTTATTATTATTATTATTAATAAATAAATAAAAATAAAATAAAATAAATTTAATGCCTTTTGAAATAAAACAGGAGTTGATGGCCATAGTAACCTCACAACTGCGCTTCTTGTTGAAATGGCAAAACTAACCAAGGGAAGAAAATATGGGGTCTTGCTGTCAAGTGACTTATGCGACATAACTTAGCAATGTTGGCCAAATGGTGGTGGAGATATAACAAACACAAGACAACTTCTTCTGCAACAACTTCCACAGACCTCAAGAGTTTCAAACGTTTGGAATGATATGTGTTGTACTGGTGACACTGATCATACTTTTGGTTCAATGGTGAAAGAAGGATTCAAGATCAAAGTGCAGACGGTAATTCAACTAGTTTTTGGAAACACAGATGGATGGGAGAGGTGAGTTTCGAAACAGAATTTCATAGACTCTTTCTTCTGTCAACACCAAAGAGGCTAAAAGTGAGTGACATTGTAGATATTTGAGACTATTGTGGGAAGGTGAAATTTGCTGTTTTGAAGACAGTTGTCTGTGTGGGAAAGGAATCAACTCCAAAGTCCAAATTTTAAACCAAAGATTGACAAATTTTGTTCTGTCAAGAGATAGAGAAGATGTATTACTTTGGGCATGGGATTCTAAACTTTCTTTTTCTGGAAAATCAGTGTATTAAAGATGGGAAGAACTTTGTCATCAGGAAAATTTGCAGCTCACTGCAGTATGCTTATGCCCTCCAAAGGTTGAAATTTTACTTGGCCATTCAAGATAGAATACCAACAAGATCTGTTTTTGTAAGGAGGAATATTATCCCTTTGGGTGACACTAGCCAAGAACTTTGTATTTTCTGCTCAGAAAAGGAGGAAACAATAGACCACCTAATGCTGCATTATGATCTCCTCGGCAAGTATGGAAGAATATCGTCAAATGGTGGGAAGGAAATTGGATCTATCCACCGACCCTAGCTACTTCAACATATGGGAAAGTGGTTCTGCAATCCCTTTTCTAACATGGAAAAAGCGTGTTGGGAAATCAGTTTTTTTTTGCTGTGATATGGTCTCTTTAGAAGGAAAGAAATAATAGGATTTTTAATAACAAGACAACTGAACTTGGGGAATGTGTGGATCTCATCAAAGTTAGAATTGCAATATGGACCAAAGACAAATTTAACCTCAGGGCCTACTCCTACTCAGTGGCAGATTTCTTGAGATGTGTGTAGTGGGCTGAAAAGTAATAATCCAAATGGGGCTCGGTGGACGAGCCCAAAAAGACCAAGGCCTGTATGGAGCGGTTAAGCCCAGCGGAAGATCCAAACAAGATGGGCAATCCGAGACGACCCGCCCGAGACAAACCGGTATCTCGGTCGAGTACAGTCATGAACCGGGTGAGTCATCCGAGACGGATCATATCCGAGATGGCTCGGAAGGATGATCCGAGATATCGGTAACGTCTTTTATGACATCCCCTAAGGCGGTTAACACTCATAACAAACTTGGGAAGACGTGTGCATGCTACAGCTGTCCCTACGTCAGCGTGACGATCACCGAGCGGTTACACTACGTGTCGAGCTCCATTGGAGGACGCGTGCATGCAATGATCACAGATCTGGCTCGTGATGCTCGGTGACGTCATCCGATCACTTACTAGACCGTTGGAGTGCCTTTCTGGCCAAATTTCGGCCAGGTTGGGTGCTAACGGCGTGTGCTACGTGTGCAGGTGTACCTAAGGAAGTTCACTCACCGCTTACAAGAGTCAAGAGACGTTCAAGAGGTTCATCTGGAAATTCAGGACACCACAATGTGTTTGGAAGGAGTCAGAAGGATTAAGATTAGACTTGGTCTTTGGAGCATTATTTAGATTTGGGGTGATCAGGAGAATTAAGATTGATATGATCCCTGGAGCATCTTTCTGGTTGGGATGTTTGGTCTATTTTAATTGGTCCATGTTTAGTTTTTCCTATCTCATTCTTCCCTGTCCATCTATCTTGATTGTTGAATGTTTTCTTTTTCTTTTTGCTCTGGCTTTTGATCATGACATATCACCTTTTCGGCAATGATGAACTCTGAGTTTTTCAGCCTTTTGCCATCTTTGGAAATGTTTGAAGTCTTATAACTTTCATTCTGTTTTTGTTGCCATCTGTTTTAGCAATCTTATATCTCTTTCTAGTTGGTTTCCTAGTTATTTTCCAATTTTTCAATTTGGAAAATTTTGTAATCTTTTGTTTAGGGCTTAATTAGCTAGTGTATCCTTCCCTTATTCGTTTCCTAGTTTGTCTAGGGTTTATATGGCATTATAAATACTGTTATAAGCCTTACGGCTAATGCGTTATTGGATATCGAATAAAAATGGAGTTTTATAGAGGGTTTCTCTAGATTAAATTGTTTGGGATGGCTTATTTACCTTTTTAGTCCCTTGTTACAATTTGGTCCTCCATTTTTTAAATTAACCAATTTAGTCCTTAAAGTTTAAAATTTGCGTCCCGTTAGTTCTCCGTCAAAATGGATATCGCCATCCAATGGAGGGAAAAATAAGTTATAAAACCCATTTCCATTTTTTCCAAAAAGAGCACGAGCTCAAACTAACAAAAATCACAAGACAAAAACACGGAGAGCATCGATGGACCGGAGAAAGGTTGGGAAAATCACCACATCGTGGATCGATTCAAACCCATGCGGGAGGTTCATTGGATGTGAACAATATGGGGTAAAGTAAAACACACACACACACACCGAACACACCTCCATTTTGTTATTTCTATCTATTTGACTAAACGCCATTATATCTCCGAATGTTTACAATTTCAAAGCGTGAAGGTGCTTGTGGCTATTTCGTGTGGGTTGACCCCCAATGTGTGCAAGATCAAAAGTTGTGATACCCGGATTCTTTGCGATCAATAGGGAGGCATGAACGAGAAGAAAATGCTAAAGAAGAAGAGCAGTGGGCTGGTGGTTGCACTTACTGCGTCCTGGTGTTTCTTTTTCTGTTTGGTGCTCTGTCTTTTGGCGTACTAATGAAGGGGGTAGTAACTGGGGTTGTGAAGTTAGGATGGGTGGCTTTTCGTTTGTTGTATGTGTCATGTTAATGTAAGGTGTGAAGGTGGATTTTGTTGAACCAAAGTGTTTTGATGTCTGATGGATGGATGTAAGGGAAAAACAATGTAACTTATTGTTATTAAGTAATCCTTACATGGCCCCATTTCGTCCTATTCAGTATATGCATATCTACATCAGCAGAAAACATAGCACAACACCATGCATTCCAATAAACCAATTCAAACAGCACATGGCTAACACAAAACCATAGCATCACATGGCAATAGTAAACATGACATTTCTTCTACACCAGAACAACAATAGTCCCATAGTTGAAAACAAGAAACTAACTTAGGCCTTCCCACAGTTGAAAACAACAACCTAAGTTAGGCCTTGCCATAGTTCAAAACAACAAACTTACTTAACAACCTAAGTTACGCCTTGCCATAGTTCAAAACAACAAACTTACTTAGGCCTTGCCATAGTTCAAAACAACAAACTTACTTAGGCCTTCCATGTTCAAAACAACAAAAGTAAACGGTTTGTGTTGGCATAGTACTTAACTACGTAATACCCCAACGCCTCCATGCAACTTGTTTGTGTTGGCATACCTAATTCCATCTTTTTGATTTGGTAATTAGTTGTCACGGTTGAAGCTTGTGATCCATGTGATGCTTGGTCGTAGTTAGATGGGACAAACACTGCAAGGTTTGAGCTTTATTCTCCAATCACCATGGATTCAAAATGGTAAAGTAATTACAATGAGATAATAAAAAAAGTGTAATACCCGATTGCCTATTCCCCACCCCTCATTTTGACACTACTTTGCATTCCACTCCTCCACCCTCACCCTCACCTCTTCCTCTAGCTTTGGGCATTCCACCCCGACCCTTGCACCACTTCCTCGACCTTTACACCACTTGCTCGACCCTTACACCATACTGTTCTCGAGCCATGGCTGCATATCTACATCACCTAAGTTAGTTTGTGACTGAATTCCTACTCCTCCACCTCCGACCCTCATCACCGGTGTTCCTCCCCTACCCCTTGGTCTACCCCTTGTGCCTATTGGAAGTCCTCTCACATTTGTAGATGATTCCTTCGACTACCTATTGGAAGTCCTGTTCCCCTTGTCTCAAGTCCACCTCTTGTTGCTTTGACTCGAACTCCCTTGTTGCTATGCCCCTGTGACTGAACTCCCTTGTTGCTCGCCCCTAGATCGAAAACATCTTGGTACCCTGGAAATGGTGTGGCATGTTCTCCTAATTGTGGCCATGCACCCCACACCTTCTACAAAACATTGAGTTTTGTCCTACTTTTCTCAATTTTGGTCTTTGATTCAAGTATTCCTTGGGCCTAGGATTCTATTCTTTTTGGGATCGATGAGTGAAATGTCTTAGGCCACATATTGTAGCCATTAGACTGGTATGCCCTCAAATAATCGGACTTGGAGTACGAAGAATGGATGAAATCCTCGGCCTTTATGTCTTTCATGGATGGTCAGAATAGCATGGGGGCGGTGGTTTAAGTCCCATCTTTGCATGTCCTTAAAAGATGAATTGATCTTTCTCCCCTTGCCTCACTTGAAATTGTAAATCACCAAAGCATTACAATGAATAATCCTTTAAATTCTCTACCAAATTGTAAATTTTAGTAGATCATCTGTAAATTTCCTAATCCATTCTCTTCTTACCACCATCCTCTTACTCATGTAACACCTAATCCACTCCAGCATTTCTATAATGGGCTTCTCTCTGGCCTCCAATATAGCTCTGTTGAATGCCTCACACAAATTATTGCAAACCATGTCACACTTGACATTTTCATTGAAATGAGACCTACTCCAATGCCTTGGGGATATTTTCACCTCATATGCTTGAGGGGTCTTCATTTCCTCCATTGCATCATGGAATCTAGGTACATGGGATGCCTTAGCACAGGACCAGAACTTGTCTTCAAGTGAGAGACCACTAAATTGCTTCTGGAAGTTGCTTAAAATGTGCTTGCAGCAATATCTATGCTCTGCTCTTACCATCTCCTCATTCAGTAGACTTAATAATCCCTGTGACAAGCAAACACAAAATAGAAAGTGATGAAGTCATTGTAAGTTTAACAAATTTGTACAAATGTAGGGATTAGTAATCACCTTTTGCCTATCATTTATCATGGTCCACTCATGTTCATTTTCTGATGTAATCTTTAGATCCATCTTCAGTAGTGTCATAAACCATTTCCATGTGTCTTTATTCTCATTCTCCACCACACACCATGCCATAGGGTACATGGCATTATTTGGGTCCACACCAACTGCTGTTAAAAGCTGGCCACCATATTCCCCTTTCAAGTGACAACCATCAACTCCAACAATATGCCTGCAACCCCCTAGAAACCCAGTTTTAATAGCATGTAGGAAAATATACAACCTTCCGAATTTAGGCTGCCCACTTTCATCCAATGGTGCATCCAGTACAACACTTGAACCTAGATTGGATCTTCTAAGCTCCTCACGTAGTCCCACAACCTTTTCAATTACCATATATGAGCTTATGAGCCTTCCTCTTAGCCTTGTATAATTGATTCCTAGAAACATCAACTTTAAGGTCTTTCCTCACTCTTTCTTTAAAAGCAGCAATAGGCATATGGGGATTTATCCTTAACTCATCCATAAACTTTTTAGCTATGACTGTTGAGGTAACATTCCTATTTGAGTATGTTTTCCCACAATTGTGAATCCTCTATATGTTCGACACGGAGTCATCACCTTGGCAAAGATACAACTCCCATTGACATTTCTTCTCACACTGCCCTAATCCTCTGCTTGTCATTCTTAAGTTTAACATTCCTTTGTTGCTTTATTGCATTGCTTTAAACTCTTGAGGGCTACTAAACAACATTCCAACCCTAAATTGGGGATCCGCCATATGATATTGCCTAAACTTGAAATGGTGCTTCCTCCTATTACTATTTTCTTCATCACTTGAGCTGTAATAGCTATTCTCTGAATCATATTTGGAATCACCATCACTCAACACAATGTCTAAATCATCCCCATTTACCTCTCCTTGGTCTTCATTATTCACCCCAACAAATTCTTCATAGTCATCAACATATGTTTCATATAAGTTATCATCATCTTCTTCATCATAGGAATGATCACTATAATAGACATCAAGATCAGATGATGACTCATCTTCATCTGTGCCTTCCATCTCTTCCACCACATGCTCTGTTCCTCCATCTACACCACCAGTACCATGTACACCACCAGACCCATCTACAACATTCAAATCCACACCACCAGGCCCAGTGTTATTCATAAATAGCATGGAAGACCCAAAATCAACATCTTCTAGCCTAAAATCAACATCTTTTAGCCCAAAATTGATCCCATATCACAAGTCGCATTAATGGATGAACTACCTAATTGGCTATCAACAACCTTCACTCCTCCAACCTCCTCTAAATACATTACCACAGTCCTATTGTTGTCCAGAAATTTTGACATTTCATAGGCTATTTTATCACTAGTAATATGGACAAGCCCAATATCCAAATTTAACCCAGGCAACTTATAATAAAAGGCCAGTTTCTCAGCATAGCCTAGAACCTGGGCCATAGCATCTAACTCAAGTAAAGACATAACATAGTGGTCAATCCCATGGACTGCTTGAGTTTTAAGTGTAAACTTTCGTTCGCACACAAATCTACCACCATGGTGCACTTCAATTGCAAAATAAGGGGCTCCCCGCATTTTGATTAGTTAGTCGAAATGGGCTTCAAAAGCAAAAATTTGGTCCATACAAGTGCACACAACAAACAAGGTGTTTTTTTCCCGAAAAAAGACAAACATTGGAAACCCACATGGGATTCCAACAGCTATTCAACCCCACTTCACACACACACACACAAACACAGATATGCTTATTTATTGCGCACACACACACACCCCTATTTTAGTATTCCAAGTACTATTCATTACCCTATTTTATTACAAACACGGTTTCAATACTCCCAAGGTCCCATTTTAAATGCTCCCTACGAATATTTATTTTTCTATATATTGGTAATGTTTTCAAAGTTTTTAAAAATTTTGTCTAATAGAACTAATTGAGATCTTCAAATAAGATCCATATTTACATTATAGAATAAAAACTACAAGAGTTTTAAAAGGCACGCATAACCAGTAGGAATGGAGTTAATAGAATGGGGTCCAATCACCTCTTTCGAACAAAAATGGAAACATGCAGTTGATTGTCCTTGTTACCTTACAATCGTCATTCCATTCTTCATGCTCCATTCAATCACGATGATTCTTGGTTTAGGGTTTTTAATCAGGGAAGATGATCTCCATTCCCTGCATCTCTTGATAACGGGGTTGAAGTCGAGGTAGGGGTGTTTGTTTCTGATACCCTCCATTTTAGGACTAAAGGACACAAATTTTAAACTTTAAGGACTAAATTGGTTAATTTAAAAATGGATGCTGAGGGATTAAATTGTTTGGGATTGTCCTTGTTAAACTTTGTTCTTGGATTAATCATAAACTTCCCTGCATCATTTTCTGAGTGCTAGGAGGATGCTGAAGCCATCCATGGCTAATAGAGTTGTAACCGAGCCGTTCTTAATTATTCGAGACTCGACTTGATAAAGGCTCGTTCAGGTTCAAGTTTGACTTAAACCTAGGTAAGCTTCAAAATTCTCATTCAGTTCGAGCTCGGCTTGAGTTTAACTAAAAACTTAATGAAGGAATTTGGACAATTTAAAGCTCGGCACGTTTATAGCCCTAATGGCTAATAAAGCTTTCTATTTGGCTGAATGAAATAGCATATTCTCCAACACCTTTGATGATAATTAAAATACTCCCATATCTTTGACAAATTCAACTAGCATCTCTCTCCTTTCACCTCACATTGGCAGTCGAGCTAAACCGAATCCGATTTTGTCAATCAATGGAGTTTGTCAATCCATTCCGGCCAAAAGAAAAATGGAGTTTGTGCGTGCAAATCTGGCGGTTGTGTGGCATGACTAATTCAATCCTACTCCACTTATTTGATTAATAATTAGAGGATATGCAGTTGAATTTCTAGCTCAAGTACTTTAAAGCTTTAATAACGTGTGACTTGAGATGAGAATGCTTCTATGGTTATTGACTTCGAAATGGTCCGATGTGAATGTCAACTTAATTTTCATGGATCCGACACAAAGCAACTTTTAACATATCCCATCCTTAATCTATGTTTCAGGGACTTGGTAAGTACCGGTGCGGGGTAATGTTAATTGTTAAAGTGTTAGACTCGTATGTCCATTTTTATGTCAAAGGACACACAGACACGGCAATGTTACATCTCTCTAAAAGAATCTTGGATGTAAAAGTGTTCACATGGTAGTAGGGCATTTTGCGCATTATATGAGGTTTCACAACTTAAATAATTGATAAACTATAAATTATAAAAAAGCTTGCTAAGAGAATGCCTCGAGCTGTAAATGAACCGAGCCATTCATAAGTTGTTTGAAGCACGACTCGGTAAATGTTTGTTCGAGTTCAATTCTTCTACTAAATGAACTCAACTTGAACATAATAGTATTCGGCTTGGTTAGGTTCCTAAACATGACGTACATGTATATATATCACGAGAATTTCATATCTTTACTTTTTTTATATATAGATGGTATATGTAATAGATTATATATTTATATATGTACACAATAACAATTTTATACCTTGCATGCTTAAACTTTAATTTACATGTACTATAAACTCATAAATGTGTATATTCTCATACGTTAAATACGTTCTCAGGACTAGAAAAATTCCCTCCTTTCAGGACTAGAAAGTCGAATGGGAAAATGTAAGGGATCAAAATACAACTTTTACCAATTTTGCTGGAGCTTGATTTGGACAATAAGGCTAACTAATCACTATAAAAGAACAATAATGTAATGCCAAATGAATTTAAATTTTTTTTAAAAAAAATATCAAAGGAGTTAAAATAATTCGTTTAATAGATGCTCTCTTTCCAGCAGCGGTCGGATCCCAAATTCAACAAAGGACGTCACTTCTTATTTCTTAAGTAGGTATGATGTACAAAACGACCGAAAATACAACTAAATAAACGGAATAGCAGTAGGAGTTTTGACCAAATATAGGGACAAAGCTAGAAATTTCACTACGCAGAGGAGAATATTCAAAAGAAATTTTTTTCCTATATAATACTAGATGTTTTTTGTCCTTTTTGCAGGGGCGACCGCCCCTATTGGCTCCTCCTTGGCTCTATTCCGATTGGCCCCTTCCTGGCTCCATCCCTAACCAAATGTATCCGGTAGAGGCAGTCGCCCTTGCACAAAAAAAAAAAAAAAAAAAGACCTCCATCCCTATATAGAAAAAAATTTTAAATATTTTCCAATATACTCCCTCCGTCCCTTTTAAATGAACACTTTCACTTTTTGACTTTATTTTTAAAAAAAAAAAAATTATGTACTTTAATTGTATTATATAGATTTCTAAAAACAAATTTAAAATTTTTATAAATTATATACAACTTTTGCATATTGGAATAGTCCATCACTTAAAATGGAGAACAAAGTGTATATCCGTCCTTGCAAATGGAGAACAAAGTGTATACTTCACACTTTATGGTATTAGTGACATGTATACAAACAGCAAACCCCTGTAATGCACGGTAATCAAAACACACCAAAAAGCAAATTTTGCATATATACTTTCGACCATAAGTAAATTTTATTTCCTTTTAGTTTAACACAAAATGATATGAAGCAGTAAACCTGTGCGATGCATGGGATACGTAATATTATCTATAACATGTTTTACCCGCGTAAACATAAATTGTTTATTGATCGGCAAGAGAAATTGAGAAAGTAGATCTTCTTGTTGTTTTTTCATCCGCGTAAGAAATAGTCCTCAGAAGACAATGTCCAACAATGAAAATATATTGGTTTTTGGAAATAAGAGAACTTAATTCCAGTTCTTTCTGGGGTAGGGGATTTTTGGATTGGGTTGTTTGATGAGGCTTCTCTCTCTAAAAGCCTCTGCTTATAAATAAGCCATCCACATTTCTTGTCCCCAGTATCCAAAGTTTCAAATCCAAAATCCTTTGTTCTTTTCTTGCTCTGATATCATTAGCTTTTTTAAACATAATCCATTTTATCACATTTCTTCCACCGATATATGGAGGTTGCTGGAAAACTCTCTTTCGTGGCCATTGTGGTGTTAATAGCCACCATTTCTATCCCTATTTCTGCTGATCCAGATATGCTTCAAGATGTTTGTGTTGCTGATCTCAATAATGGTACTAATTTCGTCAAAAACCCTTTTCTCATTTTGCCATGCACATACTAACAATTTTGCAACACTTTTTCCCAATCGAAATTCCAAGTGTATCTTAGTAAATGTATGTATATATATGAGTTTGTGAATGGCGTTTCGAAATATTCAACCACAAATAATTAATCAGTATGAAGTACGATTATTACTTTCATCAATATCTACCAATGAACCGAACAAATTATTGAATTGAGTCTAGATCCTAGAGATGTCGGACTGCACGCCGTGCCGTTTTTCCAGATACTGTCGATAATCCATTTGCTTCTCTTTTTGTTGTTTCATAAAAAATAAAAATAGAAAACGTAGGCTTTTGCCCAAACCACCTAATTAAATATATTGCATTCTCTTTGAATTACTCTATTTTTTATTCTCGATTTCACACTCGCACTCACGATATCGTACCTACTTCTTTCTATACCTACAGATGTGAAGATGAATGGTTTTGCTTGCCTGCCAAGCTTCACCGCATCCGATTTCTTCTTTGCTGGTCTAGCCAAGCCAGGCCTCACCAACAATTCATTGGGCTCAGCTGTGACGCCAGCCAATGTCATGCAAATCCATGGCCTCAATACCTTGGGTGTCTCCATGGCCCGCATTGACTTTGCACCAGGCGGCCTTAACCCGCCCCACACCCACCCACGCGCCTCCGAGATATTGTTCTTGCTCTCCGGCCAATTGGATGTTGGGTTCATTACCACAGCCAATGTGCTTGTTACTATGACCATCTACGAGGGTCAAATATTTACTTTCCCCAAAGGTTTGGTTCACTTCCAACAAAATAATGGGAACGTTCCGGCTGTCGCTATTTCTGGGTTGAACAGCCAGAATCCAGGTGTCCAGGTCATTGCCAAATCATTGTTTGCCGCCACGCCACCGGTGTCAGATAATGTGTTGGCCATGGCTTTCCAGATTGATACTCAGGAGGTTGATGAAATCAAGTCAAAGCTTGCAGCATAGAAGGGCTAGAGGGTAATTTGTGTGGTTTGGGGTGGGTATGTTGTTTGTGTTTCTTATTTTTTTGTCGTTGATTGAAATAAGGATTCGTGGTCTCAAGAAAGGAAATGGTGGGTCGGAAACTAAATCCCTTTGTGTAAGTTATTATGTCAGTTAAGATTGTGTACCACTGAACTTTGGATTATAATGTGAGTTATTATTTTAAATATTGCCGCAAAATCTTATGTGAATGTCTCATTGGTCGATATGTTGCTAGGCTTCATTTATTTTGATGTAAACTATATTATAATAGTTTCCAAGTTAAATGATTTGGTACAAAATATTTGGTTAACACATGAAAAATTGTTTGGGAACAAAATCTTGATATGAGCCCCAAGAATAGAGATTTAGGAATAACTAGTAAAATATCACATGCAATGCACGTGGACAGTTCTTTGTAGCAAATAAACATTTATTTTAAATGCATGGTATTTACGTTTTTTTCTGAAATAATTGTAACACGTCTCTATGACATTAAACCCAAGCCCTTTTTGGTGTTTTAAAATGAGAGGTAGTGGTTTTTCAAGTATGAAGAACCTCTGCATAGTATCAACAAGTTCTATTATTGGGAAGTCTTAAACAGTGCTGCATAAGTCACTTCTCAATCCAACAAAACTATTAAAACATTTGGAAGCATAGAGAAACAAAAAGCCAAGAGACGTTATTTGAGACAACTTTCTCAGTTTGCTCACCAAGTTCTTATCAATGAATTTTGATAAATTCGTGGAAAGAACTTGTTCAGCATATAAAGAAAACAATTTGTTCATTCCTAATCCCTATGCAAAAATTAATTACTCGAGAGAAATGGAAATTACTGCTTATGATAAATGACTTCAAGTTACTCTGCGGAATGTGAAACCTAATGCAGTAGTCAAACCAAAGGACACTAAGAATTTAGAAAGTAGAAATGTAGACTATATATATATATATATGTTTGATCCTGATCCCGGATTTCCGGTTTGAACGTTTTGATGCTTTTAAAAATTGTTTTGGGAAACGAGCCCCAATGTGTTCCAAGGTCACGCTGGAAATCTTCAAAAAAATTTGAATCCAATGCAAAAATTAGGCATGTGACTTCCCGGGTAAGAATGGCACGGATTTATCGGGAAAAGTCCCGGATTCGGGAATTCCCGATATTTTTAATCGAATTGAAACCGCTTTTGATCATCACGGTATTTTTTTTTGAAGACACCTTCACCTTTTGAACACATTGACGGCTCGGATTTTCCAAAAACATTTTCTAAATGCTTCAAAACGCCAATGGGAGGTGGATCCTTGACAGATGTATATATATATATATATATATATGTTTGAACCGTTCACGACCCAATGGTATTATTAGGCGTGTGACCTAAGAATGGCAGAAAGGTCCAGAAATTATACGATCGATTGGAAACTGGCTTTTGATCATCACACATCACCTTTTCGGCAATGATGATCGATGTTTTTCAGCTGTTCGATGTCATCGGATTCAAGTGGAATAAAATGGCGTGTCTTATTGTGTTAAAGTGGTGGAAGAAGATTGTGATGTTCAGATTCAAAGGCCCAAAGGTACGAATGAAGAAGGAGTAGATAGTCAAGTAGGGCCTTTGCAATCGGAAAAGATTTTTTACTCTAAAAATGGTGCCGATGAGAAAACTAAGGTGGATGAACTGGACATCTTGATAAAAGGGGCAAGAAATGACAATGCAGATGGAGATGTGTCTAAGATTAATGGCAATCCTTGTGATCGTGATGGTTTTGTTGACCCATATACTTCTTGTGTTGGGGAAAGTAACTTGGCCATGGATGATCGCGTTTTTTATGCTGAGGATCCATTTCCGATACGGGGGGAGGGGACACAGTGGTTCATGGTCCAGTCACGGATGTGGTGGATTTTGATCAAGGCTTTTGGAATCTTTCCGAAGTGAAATTTTTTAATGAGAAAGCTGCTGAGGATATCCAGTTAGTTGTGGATCTCAATCCAACTGATGTTGTGGAAGATATTGGAAAAGGAAAATGGAAACCGAAAAGGATTGAAGATCAGTTGGGTTTCCCTAAATCTAAAAAGAAGGGTCGTCGAAAACAGAAAAAATGCGTTGTGTTCAGATTTGCTATAGCTGCTGCTGCATTATCTGCGTCTTCTGATGTCATCAATAGGATTCATCTTAATGCAACTCAGACTGCTCGGTCTATTAGCAAGATCTTGGATGAAGACTTTTTGGGGGACGATGAGGAGATAATTAGCAATTTTTTTGTTGCAAGCCAATTCTTTTGATAGTGGGGTTGGCTTTGGGCGCTTTGGTTGGGTTTTGTTGGGGAGTTTGGTTTAAGTTTGTGCGTGTTTTCTTGTTGGGGGTTTTGGTTGGCTCCTTGCCAGCATCAGGTTGTTTTTTTCCCCTTTGGTTCCTAGTGGCAGGTATCTTTTGGTGTGTAGGGTGTATTCTTTGTGAGTATGCTCTTTCTCCGTCTTGATGCCTTGTTGCTTGGATCCGTTTAATCTTTGTAATTCGTTTTCAAAGGTTAATAAAATTTTTGCTCTTCAAAAAATTTAGCCTTTCAAAAGGAAACTTTTGCCATTTTTGGAAATACCTTGGAGTCTTATAACTTTTTATAAGAAAGTCCGTTTTTGTTGTCGTTTGTTTAGGGCTTAATTGCTTAATTAACTAGCATATCTTTCCCTTATTTGCTTCCTAGTTTGTCTAGGGTTTCTATTGCGTTATGAATACTGCTATAAGCCTTACGGCTAATGCGTTATGGATATTGAATAAAAATCGAGTTTTATATGGATAGTGAATGAAAATCGAGTTTTATAGAGGGTTTCTTTAGATTAAATTGTTTGGGATTGTCATTGTTGAACTTTGTTCTTGGATTAATCATCAACTTCCCTGCATCATTTTCTGAGTGCTAGGAGGATGCTGAAGCCATCCATGGGTAATATTAGAGCTGTAACCGAGCCGTTTTGAACTATTCAAGACTCGACTTGGCAAAGATTCGTTCAACTTCGATTCGGAATTAAACGAACTGAACCTCAAATTTAGGCTCGTTTAGACTCACGAATCTAGAGTATATATGTATATCTCATGATATATAATCTCATATGTATATCTCATGATAGATAATCTCATATATAACCTCAAATATGTATAACTTTCACATGTGCATAATGAAAATTTTATAATTGATACATGTATAAACTTATAAAAGTACTATAAACCTAATTTTTAATATGTTTTTACAATTTCATTAATGTATGAAATTATTTATGTACGAAACAAAAAAATTATTTGAAATTTGTAAGAGGGCATAAATATCTAATATTTTTTACTCGTTAAGACTCGTGAACAAGTTCGAGTTTGATTCAAACCTAAGTAAGCTTTAAATTAATTTCATTGAGTTCGAGCTTGGCTTGAGTTCAATTAAAAACTTAATAAATGTGACGCTGAACAAGTAGCGGCTCAATTCTATGATCAATTGGACCGGTAGAAGCCTAGGAGGCCCAAACAACTTTCAATTGAAAATTGCCAATTTCGGCAATTTGTTGACGAGCCCGGAATAGGACCAAACTTGGTGGGCTGAAGCAGAATCGCGTTACGATCAATACTCACCACCTTAAAGTTGTGACCAATGGTGGATTTTGGTCAAATTCATTCGTTTAGGCTTTCAATTTAGTAATTTTGCTATTTTAGGTAGTATTTAGATTACGAATTACTCTTAGAGTGTAATTCCGTTTACGTTGTTCCCAATTGGGAATTTCTTATTTTTCTTTCTAGTTTTCAATTTTGGGAGTTTCCCCAATTTTCAGGATATTTTATTTTTTAGTAAGTTTTTGCTAGAGTTTGCAAGTTTTCCCTATAAAAGGGCATGTAAACTCTCTACGTTTAAACTAGTACGCTAACTAGTTTCTCGTGAATACCGCTGTGACAAAATGAATCTAAGCATTCTAAAGCTTGGCCCCTTAGCAGCCCTAATGGCTAATAAAGCTAACTATTTGGCTGAATGAAACAGCATATTCTCCAACACCTTTGATGATAATTAAAATACTCTCATACCTTGACAAATTCAACTGGCATCTATCTCCTTTCACCTCACATTGGTAGTTAAGCTAAACCGAATCCCATTTTGTCAATCAATGGATATCCATTCCGGCCAAAAGAAAAATGAAGTTTGTGCGTGTAAATATGGCGGATCATGACTAGGTCAATTCTACTCCACATATTGGATTAATAATTGAAGAATATGCAGTTGAATTTCTAGCTCAAGTACTTTAAAGCTTTAATCATGTGTGGCCTGAGATGAGAATACTTCTATGGTTATTGACTTGGAAATGGTCCGATGTGACTAAGCAACTTTTAACATACCCCATGCTTCATCTATGTTTCATGGACTTTGGGTAGTACCCGCGTCGGGTATTGTTAAAGTGTTAGACTCGTTTAATTTGTCCATTTTTATGTCAAAGGACACACAGACACGGCAATGTTGCATCTCTCCAAAAGAATCTCAGATACAGAAGTACTGTTCACATGGCAGTAGGGCATTTTGCGCATAATATGAGGTTTCACAACTTAAATAATTGATAAACTGTAAATTAGATATAAGCTCGCTAAAAGGATGTCTCAATAAATACTCATTCAAGTTTAATTCTTCTTCTAAATGAACCAAACTTGAAGATAATAGTATTCGGATCGGTTAGGTTCCCAAACATGAAGTACATGTATATATATCACAAGAATTTCATATTTGTACTTCAATATATATAGATTGTATATGTTGTATACGTCCTAGATTATATATGTACACAATAACAATTTTATAACTTGCATTCATACATTTTAATTTACAAGTACTATAAACTTATAAATGTGTATATTCTCATGGGTTAAATATGTTCTGAGGACTAGAAAAATTCCCTCCTTTCAGGACTAGAAAGTAGAATTTTGCAGTAGGTTGATTTGGACAATATGGTTTAAATAATTCGTTTAATAGATAATGTAATGCCGAATGAATTTAAATTTTTTTCAAAAAAAATACATGACTCAAAAAAAATACATGACAGACCTCAAACGCGGCTGCACCTTAGAGGGGATGTTAGGGAACTAGAATCTCACATTGCTTAGGAATGGAATGCGTGATCGCTTAATATATGTTGGGACCTCTTCACTCATTACCAATTGGATTTGAGATGAATATAAAATTTCCACAACCAGTAGGGGCGGTCGCTCTTACAAGGAAAAAAAATTCCTAGTATTATATAGGGAAAAAAATTAAAAACCTTTCCTATGAATTATATAAACTCGCCCCTACGTATCTGTCCCTGCAAAAGTAGAACAAACTGTATACTTCACACTTTATGATATAGTGACATATATACAAACAGCAAACCCCTGCAATGCACGATAATCGCAACACACCAAAAAGCAAATTTTGCATATATACTTTCGACCATAAGTAAATTTTATTTCCTTTTAGTTTTACACAAAATGATATGCAGCAGTAAACCCGTGCAATGCATGGGATACATAATCAACCTATGACATGTTTTACCCGCTTAAAAATAAATTGTTTTTTGATAAGCATAAGAAAATAGATTTTCTTATTGTTTTCTCATCCGCGTAAGAAATAGTCATCAGATGACAAAGTCAAAAAATGAAAAAATATAGGTTTTTCACAAATAAAATAACTTAATTCTAGTTCTTTCCGGGGTAGGGGACTTATAGATGAGGGCTGCTTGATGGGGCTTCTCTCTCTCTCTCTCTCTCTCTCTCTCTCTCTCTCTCTCTCTCTCTCTCTCTCTCTCTCTCTCTCTCTCTCTCTCTCTCTCTCTCAAAGCCTCTGCTTATAAATAAGGCATGCACTTTCTTGTCCCCAACATCCAAAGTTTCAAAATCCAAACTTTTCTCCTTTGTTCTTGTCCCCATCATCACCTTTTGGAAACATAATCCATTTTGTTATATATGGCAGCTATTGGAAAACTCTCTTTCGTGGCCATTGTGGTGTTAATAGCCACCATTTCCAACTCTGTTTCTGCTGATCCGGATATGCTTCAAGATGTTTGTGTTGCTGATCTCAATAGTGGTACTAATTTTGTCAAAAACCCATTTCTCATTTTGCCATGCACATACTAACAATTCTGCAACCATTTTTCCCCATCAAACTTCCAATTTTACCTTAGTAAAATGTATGTATATATATGAGTTTGTGAATGGCTTTTCGAAATATTCAACCTCAAATAATTAATCAGTATGAAGCACATACTAACAATTCTATCTGCAACACTTTTTCCCCATCAAACTTCCAAGTTTACCTTAGTAAAATGTATGTACATATATGAGTTTGTGAATGGCTTTTGATAATACCAGTATGAAGTACGATTATTACTTTTAATCAGTATGAAGTACAATACGAACCGAACGGATTATTGAATTGAGTCGAGCAAGAGGCTGGAGATGCCTGACTGCACGCGATGCAATTTTTCCAGATACTGTCGACTATCCATTTCCTTGTCTTTTTGATGTTTCATGCAAAAAGAAAAAACGAAAACATAGGCTTTTGCCCAAACCACCTAAATATATTTCCTTCTCATGTAATTACTTTGTTTTCTATTCTCGATTTCACACTCGCGCTCACAATATCGTACCTATTAATTTCTTTCTATATCTACAGTTGTGAAGCTGAATGGTTTTGCCTGCCTGCCAAGCTTCACCGCATCAAATTTCTTCTTTGCTGGTCTAGCCAAGCCGGGCCTCACCAACAATTCATTGGGCTCAGCTGTGACCCCGGCCAATGTCATGCAAATCCCTGGCCTCAATACCTTAGGTGTCTCCATGGCCCGCATTGACTTTGCACCAGGCGGCCTTAACCCGCCCCACACCCACCCACGCGCCTCCGAGATATTGTTCGTGCTCTATGGCCAATTGGATGTTGGGTTCATTACCACAGCCAATGTGCTTGTTACTATGACCATCTATGAGGGTCAAATATTTACTTTCCCCAAAGGTTTGGTTCACTTCCAAAAGAATAATGGGAACGTTCCGGCTGCAGCTATTTCCGGGTTGAACAGTCAGAATCCGGGTGTCCAGGTCATTGCCAAATCATTGTTTGCCGCCACGCCACCGGTGCCAGATAATGTGTTGGCCACGGCTTTCCAGATTGATACCTACGAGGTCGATCAAATCAAGTCAAAGCTTGCAGCATAGAAGGGCTAGAGGGTATTGTTGTTTGTGTTTCTTATTTTTTGTCGTTGATTGAAATAAGGATTCGTGGTTTCAAGAAAGGAAATGGTGGGTCGGAAACTGAATCCCTTTTATGTAATTTATTATGTCAGTTAATATGGTGTAATCACTGAACTTTGGATTGTAATGTCAATTATTGTTAGTTATTATGTCAATTATTGCCACAAAACCGTATACGAATGTCTCATTGGTCGATTTGTAGCTAGGCTTCATTTATAATTATGTAAAATATTTTATAATAAACCTAGTCTCCAAGTAAAATCATTTTATTCAAAATCTTTGGTTGACACAAAGAAATTATTGTGTCCCAAAGGCTTATAAAATTCTTATCTACACTATTGGAAAATTAATAACCCTTGCAAGAGACGACTAAAAACTAAAACACTTGTTATCATGGAAAAAAAAAAAGGCCTCAGTTTGCAATAGCAGCGGCCTCGAATAGGCTTGAGCAACCCTTGTCCGCAAAAACAAACAGCATTTAAAAATTTTAAATTCTGTGCCACAACAATACCGCATACTAAAACAAGTATAACTTGGCTTTGAAAATTTTGAGTTCCGCTGCATCAAAGCATGTCTCTTTCTGATACTTTCTTGGTTCCTAACCTTACGTTGAACCTAATTCCTATAGGTCAATTATTGGAACTTGGTCTCACTATCACCTTTTCTTGTACTACTAACCAGTTGCAGGATCCTCGGATTGGACAGACTCTTGGCATAGGCTGTAAAGTTGGATGACTGTATTAGCTCATTAATCATCACATTCCAACCAAGCTCTCTTCTATTTACAGCTCAGTCTAGTAGTCCCGTTTCACAGATTCATTCTATGAGTCCTTCACAATGTTCCATTACCTCTCATCCCTCGAATTCTATCGGTCTTTGGCATTCTCGATTAGGTTATGCGTCTTTTGGTCAACTACGCACCTTAGTTTCAAATGGACATCTTTGGGTCCTCTGTAAGAAAGCAGATACCTTATGGGTTAAATGGGTTCATACCTACATTATTAAAGATCACTCTATTTGGTCAATGAACATTCCTTCTAATGCTTCATGAACTATGAGGAAAGTTCTAGGAATTAGGAATATAAGTTGGCCTTTGATTCAATATGACAATGGTAATGGTAGGAGCACCTTCTTATGGTTGGGTAATTCGCATCCGCTTGAGCCTTTGTATGCCAGACTTTGCGATAGGGTGATGCTACATCTGGGGAGATATCTGAGTGCCAAGGTTGAGACAATTATTGACCATCGTTCTGCCTGGCATGCTATTAGAACCACATTTTCTGTCCAGATTTGGCATGAAGTATTTTTTGTGGGAATCTTATTCCTAGGTGGTCCTTTATCCAACGTATAGTTGTCTATGCTATAGAGATTGAACGCTAAGGATAGGTTAAGGAATTGGGAAATATTGATTGATGACTCATGTTTGTGCAGACAAAGTGTAGAAACACACAACCATCTCTTTTTCAAATGTTCTTATTCTTTACGTACCCAGTTGGCAAAACTTTGATGTCGATCTAAAAACTTAGTTCAAAGCGTCCCTTGGAGAAAACATCTGACAATTTTTCATTTCTAATGTACAAGGGCAAGAGTCTCCAAAGTATTAGCCTCAGAGTTGGTTTGGCTACATGAATCCTGTTTTTGCATCTTTAACCTATCCTTACTGTTCAATCTTTGAAGAGAAGAATTTTTGCATCTTTGAGGGAAAATCTACATGAATTCTGTTTTTCCATTGAGTTGTATCAAGGGTTACATAAATCCTATTTTCCATTAAGCTCTATCAAGGGCTACATATTCACTGAGATTTAGAGTACTTATATCCTATTCTTTAACACCTGTAACGACAATTACAATAATTTAATATCTTGACAAATTCA
The DNA here is from genome assembly GCA_016920895.1 of Vaccinium myrtillus. Lineage (NCBI taxonomy): Eukaryota > Viridiplantae > Streptophyta > Magnoliopsida > Ericales > Ericaceae > Vaccinium > Vaccinium myrtillus. Next base: position 37,657,447 of record CM029271.1, read on the forward strand.
ACTAGCATTTCTCTTCAATGGAAATCCATTTCGGCCAAAAGAAAAATGTGGAGTTTTTGCGTGTAAATCTCTGGGGGTTATGTGGCATGACTAGTTCAATCCTACTCCACATATTGGATTAATAGTTAGACAATATGCAGTTGAATTTCTAGCTCAACTTCAATGCTTTCATCACGTGTGACATGAGATGAGAATGCTTCTATGGTTATTGTCATGGAAATGGTCCGATGTGAATGTCAACTTCACTTTCTTGGATCTGACACTAAACAACTTTTAACATTCCCCATTCTTCATCTATGTTTCATGGACTTGGGTAGTACCGGTGCAGCTGGATAGTGTTTATGTGCTCGTATGTCCACTTGACACGCCCGCATCTCGAGTATAAAGTTTGTGCATGGTGTTCACATGGTAGTAGGACTTTTTTGTGCATGGTATGAAGTTTCAAAACTTAATTTTCTGGTGAACTCCAAATAACAAATAAGCTCCCTTGCTAGGAGGTTGTCCAAACACTCGTCCCCTTATCCGATACCCTCCAGAAAGTCATGTTCAGGACTAGAAAAATACTCTCTTTCAAGGACTCAACTAGGAAATGACAAGGAATCAAAATATACACAACTTTTACCAATTTTGCAGTATATAAAGAAAAATATTGTAATGCCGACCGAATTTAAGGCTGATGAACTATGAGTTCCTAATGCTTTGTTTTTGGAATATGCTTTTGAATATTATCCCAGATCTGTTACATATGATTGATCAGTGCCAACTAAAAACAAACCTTCTATTTTGGGAGGTGATGGATTCCAAACAGTGGTTGTAAAAATTGTATAAAAAAATGAAAGGAATTAAAATAATTCACGTAACAAATGCTCTCTTTCCAACAGTGGTAGGTCTCAGAACTCAACACATGCAGGAGGTCAATTATTAATTATAACTTTGAAAAAAATTCCACATGCATATGATGTATATTTTCTAGGGAGAATTGCTATAAGGTCCACTATAGCTATTTCCTAACACGTCTAGTCCACCTAATATTATCCTAACATATCTAGTCCACTCACATGTACCAATTACAAGAATACCCCTCGCTTCTTAGGATACCCTAAGATTCTAGGGTACCCTAAAATCCTAGGGTACCCTACCCTAAAAACCAAGGGTACCGTAAAACCCCAGGGTACCCTACCCTATATCCTAGGGTACCCTAAAATCTTAGGGTACCCTAAAACCCTAGGGTACCCTACCATAAATCCTAGGGTACCCTAAGAAGAAGTGCCTAAAATCCTAGTTGAAGAGGAAGTGCCTAAAATCCTAAGGTACCCTATGAAAGTGCCTAAACCTAAACCATAGGGTACCCTATGAAAGTGCCTAAACCACTAAAAACCCTATAATAGGAAAGTGCCCCCTAAACCTCAACCCTATGGTACCCTATGAAAGTGTCTAAACCTAAATCCTAGGGTACCCTATGAAAGTGCCTAAACCTAAATCCTAGGGTACCCTATGAAAGAATATTATGTATTAAATTTAATGTGAGGGTACATTTGTCTATTAAAAATGGAGAGTGGACCTTACACCTTAGAAATTGCAAAAAGGTGGATTAGAGGAGTTATGGAACTAAGAGGTGGACTAGATATGTTACAAAAAGCTATAATGGACCTTAGAGTAATTCTTTATATTTTCTACCATAATATAGAAGTAAAAAGGAATGAAATTGGGAAAAGTAAAAGTTTGATTGAGGTCACTAGTCCATAACGTTAAAATATAATGAATAAAAAAGACACTGAGCAGTAACGTCATCTGGTAAATTCTTGGGCCATAGATAAAATGAAGAACACTGCTACATACATAACAAATTGGACAACAAATTGGACAACAACCCTAAAACGATGTCGTTTTGGGGCCTGTTGTTAAAAAAATATAAAATAAAATAAAAACACCTTTCCTCTTCCCCGCCCCCATTCGCAGTCGACAGAAGAGAGAGGGAAAGAGAGAACGAAGTGATTGCCGCGCCGACCTCCACCACTGCCAACACCTCCGACGACCACCAAGAGAACGGAGTGACTGCCACGACGATCGCCGCCGCCGACCTCCGCCGCTGCCGACACCTCCGTCGACTCCTCACCTCCGGCGACCACCATCAGAGGATTCAAAATCGTCGGAGTTGAATTGTATTCTTGAATAACATATGACCCTGTTTGATTTGCAGAGAATCCGAACCCTTTTCCATAGTGAGGCACATAATGCTTACCAACTGGTTAGATCCATTGTTTCCTCCTTGATTTGATGTACAACATGTTTTTGAGAAATTAACCAGAAAGAGAGATTCCATCTTGATCTTATACCCTGCATACAAGCTGTCATCACCTGCATTTGTTGTGGTCGGCGGCAGCAGAGGTCGGTGGCGGTCGTGGCTCGTCATCGTGACCCAACTCTCCTCTTCTCTGGGGGTGTTCCACTAAGTTGGTCTTTTTAAAAATTGGCTTTTCACGGTTTTTTATGTGATGTATTGTGAGAGAATGACCTGCCTCGGTGTTTGGAAAAAATAGTTTATTGTTAATGGAACACCCCCTCTGTCTAAGAGTTGATTTGGGGAAGAAGAAGGGGAAAGCAGCGTGATTTCACCTTCTTCTTTTTTTTTTGAAGCAACAGGCCCCAAAACGACGTCGTTTTGGGGCTGTTGTCCAATTTGTTGTACCAATCTGTTATGTATGTAGCATTTCCGTAAAATGAAATATAAATAAACTGATCTAAGGGGGCACATGACGTATGCACCTTCCAACATAAGTGGCCCAACTCAGAGACGGATGAGACAACTGCCTGACGCTTGCTTTTTCAAAGGCCTCAGTTTTCTATGTTGTTTGACGTCATAAAGAAAATTACCATGTCCCACAAGCTTATAAAATTCTTATCTAAACTATTGGAAATAAAATCTCGCTAATCCAAAGACCCATGCAAAATATTTACGCACATTGTTAAAATCTCGCTATTGAAAATTACCTCTATCCGTTCGAAACAAATTGCATTTAAAAAGTTTAATGTTTGTGCCACAACAATACCGCATACTGAAAAAAGTGGAGTATGCAAATTTTACATTCGTGGAGCCAATTGCATCAAAACCAATACCTACCTAACGTTGACATAAGAGCGTAAAATACAATTGAAATGAACTTGGTAATTTAACATATATTGCATGACAGAAATAGAGGCACATGTTAGGATTCCAACAACGCACCACACGCAACAGAAGCAGTAAAACAAGAGAAAACATGACACACAATATACGTGGTTTGGCCAAATCGGACCTACATCCACGGGGAGGGGGGTTTCACTATAATCCGAAGAAAATTCGTGTTCTTGTGTTACACACTCACACTCAATCTCATAATAATGAAATCCTCACTAGTTCTCTCGTGTATCTCTCTCTCCGGGAGAGCCACAACCGGTTCCCCCTCTGACACTCTCTGCCTCTCTCTTTTACATTGTGCTACCACACATAATACACAAGGCATCACAGAGTATTTATAGAGTTACACAGACAAACCCTAATCCACTCCCTCTGGGCCTAAGCCCAACTGGCCCACACGGGGTGGAATCCCAACAGCACATGGGAAAATTAAGCTGTTTGTATGCAAACAATTCATGATAGAGAAAGTCGTTTTTTACGGAGGTCCTGAAAAGGACCTTTTACGGAAGTCTCAAAAGGGGCCTCATTGACACCTCATCGGAATAATATGAACTGGTCATCTTGTAGGACGCGCAGAATAGTGTGTACATGCAAAAAATCAGTTTGACCCGGCATCGATAGGTATGTCAAAAATTAAATTTTGGGGCAAAAAAATAACGGCATGGATCATTTTAGAACTTCAACTTCTGAAATGATCCAGGCCGTTGTTTTTTTGCACCAAAATTTAATTTTTGACAAACCTATTGATGCCGGGTTAAGCTGATTTTTTTCATGTACACACTACTCTGCGTGCCCTACAAGATGACCAGTTCAAATTATTGCGATGAGGTGTCAATAGGACCCCAAAAGAGGGCTTCCGTAAAGGGTCTCTTTCAGGACCCTCCGTAAAAAAGATTCTCTCTTCATGATAACAATTTCTATTAATACAGTAAAAGAGTGATCAGACCAATTTTGGAAGAGCAGGAGTATGTTTAGGGTTGGAGATTATTAGGTTTTGATTCATTTTGAAGAAAACTTCCATAACAGCCAAAATGCACAATTTGACCAAATTGAGACATCATATGACCTTTTCCATGCAAAGGTAATCTACAAACTTACTTAATTTGTTTACTTTAACATTACGGATGAAATACTTAAATAATAGGAAAATTTGAGTTTTAAGAAAATCCTGATTTAAATCTGTTCGATTAGACGATTACTTGGCTTAGAGATACAAACAATAAAAGAAAGAGTAAGAACACAGATCATGTATCCTATTATAATTAATGGTTCAAAGTTATAAATTAATGTTTTTTTGGTTCAAAGAAAATTAATAATAAGAAAAGAAACGCATTAATTAAGAGAATTTCGAAGAGTATAAAAACTCTTCTAGTGCTTTCCATTCCATTCACGAAACTCAACCTACACTCAGCCACACATATATATATTTCAATATCCCCATTTAGATACAATATATAGTTGAGCAGGCCATACGGGCATCTGCCATGGCAAGTATTGATATTATAATAGAGTTAGATATTAGACAAGTCGTTAATGGAAATAAAGAAATTGGATAAGCTTCACCTGCCAAGGGTAGCTGGGGACGAAAATGTCAGAAAGACTAGGTAGTAGAGAATCTTAAGACCCTTTTGACAATCCTATATTGGGTGATTTCCTATATTTCAATAGTAATTTTGGTTTTTGTTTGAAACTTTCATAAGCCACCATGGCACCGTTTGATTGACAAGATCAAACGGGGTTCGAGTGAGATCACGTTGAGAAAATATATTCTTTGACAATCCTATAGGGTGATTTTCCGTATTTCAAATTGTTCTAGTTTTTTTTGTAATAAACCTTCGTTTCCAATCCGTCTGGTAAAAGGATATAGGATCTCATTCATGATATATATGGCTTTATCGAAGTACTACATTGAATTTATCATACCACAACTCATAATACTGTATATTTCACACTTTATACCATGAATTACTAACATATACGTTCAATGTTAGAGCACAAAATTTTAACAAAACGCCTAATATATGATCTTGTTTTATATATAATCCAATCCAATCCAATATTTACATCCGGTCAGATAAAAATAATAAATAAAAAAAAACTCAAGATCTTACCGAGGTTCGAGTGAGATCAAGTTGAGAAAATAGGTATTCTTTGTTTTCTCATTCGCGTAAGAAATAGTCTCAAGACGAAATTGTCCAAAAATGAAAAATATAGGTTTTTCTAGTTCTTTCCGGTGGAGGGGACTTATAGACTTTCTCTCTCTAAAAACCTCAAGCCTATAAATAAGGCATCCACTTTTCTTGTCTCCAATATCCAAAGTCCCAAATCCAAACTTTTCTCTCTTGTTCTTTTCAAGCTCTGATATCGACACCTTTTGGAAATATAATCCACTTTGTCACAGTTCTTCCACCTATATATGGCGGTTGCTGGAAAACTCTCTTTTGTGGCCATTGTGGTGTTAATAGCCACCATTTCAATCTTTGTTTCTGCTGATCCAGATATGCTTCAAGATGTTTGTGTGGCTGATCTCAATAATAGTATGTACTAATTTTGTAACATTACTAAGCTTTTCATTCTCATGTAAGTACTCTATTTAATATTTTCTCCCTTACTCCAAGCTCACAATATAGTAACTATTTCTTTTTATATACAGCCGTGAAGATGAATGGTTTTGCCTGCCTGGCAACCTTCTCCGCATCAGATTTTTTCTTTGCCGGTCTAGCCATCCCAGCGGCAACCAACAATGTGTTGCGCTCAACCGTGACTCCAGCCAATGTCATGCAAATTCCGGGCCTCAATACCTTAGGTGTCTCCATGGCTCGCATCGACTTTGCCCCCGGTGGCCTTAACCCTCCCCACACCCACCCACGCGCCACCGAGATATTGTTTGTGCTCTATGGCGAATTGGATGTTGGGTTCATTACCACAGCCAATGTGCTTGTTACTATGACCCTCTGTCAAGGTCAAATATTTACTTTCCCTAAGGGTTTGGTTCACTTCCAACAGAATAGTGGGAACGTTCCGGCTGCCGCTATTGCCTCATTCGACAGCCAGAATCCGGGCGTCCAGGTCATTGCAAACTCGTTGTTTGCCGCCACACCACCGGTGCCAGATAATGTGTTGGCCACGGCTTTCCAGATTGATACCTATGTGGTCGATCAAATTAAGTCAAAGCTTGCACCATAGAAGGTGTAGAGGGTGTTTTATGATTTGGGGTGGGGGTATATGTCATTTGATTTTTGTTGTTGATTTCAAATAAGGATTCATGGTTAATTTCAAGAAAGGAAATGGCACATGGAACTGAATCGCTATTGTATTTAAGTCATTAATTTGGTGTACTCGAATGGCTTCTTGTGTTTACGAAGAAATAAGATGAGTGTTTTCCAAATACTTATCAATGAAATAGTGTCACTAATCTTTGAATCATGATGTCAGTTATTCGCAGCTGGCGCAATACTTTATGTTATGTCCCAATATCTTGATCCATACCTATGTAGGCTTCATTTGTTTTTATGTAAACTATTAGAATATGATAAATATTGTGATTATTTTAATTGTTTCACTATAGTTTTGGATTTGATTATGTTTTCATAATTTAGCACTCCTTTCTCGTATAAATAGAAGACCCTGCGTACATGTTAATTCTATTGAATAATATAGCTTTTTTTCTCAACTATTACTAGGATTCATTGCCTAGGTTTTCATCTACCATCTTCGTTACTGCCGACTCACATTCATCGTCAACATATATATTGTAGTATTTCTCCACTGATAGCCCACCACGATCACTACCACGAACACAATCCCTAATGCCGACAACAAAAGTCTCACCCATCACCGATTTACCCACTGCTACATCACCGAATCACCCTATTAAATTAGGAGCCTCAATCATCCAAATAGAATTAACCAGTTGCTCTTCAAACTCGCTGATCCACGTCCCATTTTCTGAACCACGGCACCTTCAACCAACGGTCCGGATTAAAAGTGTCGTCCGGATTTTTAAAAAATAGAAAAGAAATTAAAAAGTGTGTTTTAATCCGAGTCGTCCGATGCATTTTTGGACGGCTCGGATGTGCCGAAGGGGCACCACGTCACCCATACCCTATTTTTGGACATGATTTCAAACTTAATCTCTTCTTTATCGTACAGCAGAGTAGTGATCAGATGATCATACTCATCAGGAAGAGAATTCAGCAGCAATAGAGCCTTATCCTCGTCGAGGATATTGGTATCTAGATTCTGAAGATCAGCAAGTATTTTGGTGAACTCATTTAAGTGCTCAATCATCGGGGTACCTGCACGGTGTTGGAAATGAAAGAGCTTCTTCTTCTTCAGGTAGAGGCGGTTCTCTACGCTCTTGGTCAGGAACTTATCCTCGAGCTTTTTCCATAATTATTTAGCCTTCGTCTCCTTCATAACAAAATACTTCTGATCCTCCGCAAGACACAAACGAATTGTGCCGCAAGCTTGGTGATTCAATTTGTCCCAGTCCTTCTCCGCCATACCCTTGGGCTTGTCCTCCAAGGCAATATCCAACTCTTGTTGGATTAGTACATCCATCACCTCGCACTGCCACATGCCAAAGTTGTTGGTGCCATCGAATTTCTCCACCTCGAACTTGGCATTGGCCACCATGGTCCTCAGCACAGAGTTGCTAAAAGGCTCGGTGACAACATTTTCAGATGCTTCGGCCATCGGGACTCCTTAGAAAGATCCTCAAACAAGAACCATCGCTCAAAAATGCTTAGAAAACGTCATTTATAGGCTGCGCTGAACCATGGCAGCAACTTTAGAGAGGAATCACATAAAACAGAGTACGGGGTTGGATCCGGAAGGTCGAGAATAGTCAGAAACGACTACACACATGCAAATTGGAGTTAGGACGGCTTCAAAATCGCAAAAATACTAATCTGTTGACTAGGTTTGGCTACCTGGACCTGCTAACTCAGCAAGTAAAAGTTGACTGGGACTTAGTCAAATATGGTGGCTGGCTAGTCCAAAAGATAAAAGGAATCTTGTGGCAGAAAGCCTTTCTCTTTCTTTTCAATGGAACCCACGTGCTGTTCAAAGAGAACCAACGCGCCTCATCTTCTTCTTCCTTCAGACAGAGCATGAAAAACACAGCTCGACTGAATCTAACTTGCATGTACACGTTGCCTTTGACTAGCCCGTGAGAGCTTACCGATCGTCGGATCTCAACCAAAAAAAAACATAGTTGAAATCGTCTCGATGATACAAAACAAATGAATAGATCAGATCAAGTTTTTGAGCAGTTTCAAAAAACTGCAATTTCGGACAGAGAACAAAAATGGTGGTGTTACGGAAGTTTTTGGTTCCTTAGCGCTCTGATACCAATTTGTTGTGCCCTAAGGATCAAACCAAAAACACAAACAAACACACACACAATTGAACACAGAGACAACAGATTTTACGAGGTTCCCCAAAGAAACGGCTACGTCCACGGGCAGCTGATTTGTATTTGGAGGATTTACAAACTCTCACCCAATCCCAATGTATACCCACCCAAACTCACAAGCTCTCAGATCGTTGTGATATTTTACAATTGCAGACTACGTGGGTATTTATAAACCTATGTTCACAACCACGCCAGTGAAGAGAATTCCACCATGAACTCTTCCTCATTTATGGAGTCTTTATCTGCAAAGCTCCTTTTGTCAAACATAGGGGCTGGAGGGGATATTGAGCCAATCCTTTGAAGATCTTCCTTGACTAAATACTCCCTCTTGTGGAAAACGTGAGTAAACTCCAACAATCATCATGTTCCATCCAAACTCTGTTCTACAGCTCAGTCTATTCTGTTAGTCCTTCACAATGTTCCATTACCTCTGATCCCTCTAATTCTATCGGCCTTTGGCATTCTTGATTAGATCATGCGTCTTTTGGTTGACTACGCACCTTAGTTTCAAATGGACATCTAGGATCTGTTAGAGATGAATGGACATCTAGGATCTGTTAGAGATGAACATATGCATATTGATTGTCTTTCATGTTAACTTGCTAAAGAACCAGCATTGCCTTCTACCTCCAGTGATATTTTTTTAATTAAGAAAGGGGGTGTCCTAGGCTTTAGAAGATTTAAGTAATGAACTACAACCACTGTAGCATCTTTGGGTCCTCTGTAGGAAAGCAGATACCTTATGGGTTAAATGGGTTCATACCTACATTATTGAAGATCTTTCTACTTGGTCAATGAACATTCTTTCTGATGCTTCATGGACTATGAGGAAAGTTCTAGGAATTAGGAATATAAGTTAGCCTTTGATTCAATATAACAATGGTAATGGCAGGAGCACCTTCTTATGGCTGGGTAAATCGCATCCACTTGAGCCTTTGTATGCCAGATTTTTGGACAGGGTGTTGCTACATCTAGGGGGATCTTTGAAAGCCAAGGTTGAGACTATTATTGACCATCGTTCTGCCTGGCATGCTATTAGAACCACATTTTCTGTCCAGATTTGGCATGAAGTATTTTTTGGTCGGAATCTTATTCCTAGGTGGTCCTTTTATGTAAGAAATTGTCTTATGTAGCCTACATATTACTTTCTATTTATTAATTGAAGTTGTGAGGGATAAATAAATTGCCCAATTATTAGGTGTCTAATTGTGAAAATGTGTCTTAATATGAAAAGACATATCTGTAAGGACCCATATAAAATTTTAAAAAAAAATCACTTTTTTTAGTAGTTTCAATTTGGCCGATAAAAAGTCCCGGTAATTGTTCATTGGATTTTTCTAATCGCAATAGCATAATTGGAAGTTATTTTTGAGTAAGGCAAAGTCATCTTTCGCCCATTTTCTTCGAAGAAAAATGTGTCGTTTTTCGGTTTTGTTAAGTAGGGGATGAGATTTTGATAAGATTAAAATTTTAAAATTTTGAAAATGCCATTGTTTCCAAATGGGGGTACCTTCCTTATTTTCATAAATAAATTAAAGTAAAGAAAAATCAAAATTATAGTCTTTACTTTAATTTGGTTTGTGAAAATAAAGATTGTATTGGAACATGCCTTGCTGGCACAGTGTGTAAAAACCCGGAAAATTTAATTACTTTTTGAAAATAAAAGTTGGGGTTTTGTGAGGAATGTTGAAAAATGTTAATTGGCTAAGTGTGGGATTGTAGTTAATGAGATGGGGTCACATTTTATATACACAAGTGACATTTGGGTGTGAGGTGTAATTAGAGTGTTATATTGAGAAGTGTATGGGGGAAGTTTGTAAAAAAATAAAAACACACACTCTCCTCCTCCTCCCACCAGACCACCCCTCTCTCTCTCTCCTCTCTCTCCTCCATTGTTACACATTCCAAGCTCAAATCTCTCACTCCTCACTCAACCACTTCAAGAACCAATGCCATTTTCACTTTATGCGCACTCTACGGAGCTTGGGTTGCCGTGTATTCACACCAAGAGCTCCAAATTCGGGATTTGAAGTTTCTACACCTAGGGTTTCACTCATCTTCCATTTTCAAGCAAAACCTTGAGGTGGGGGAACAATGTCTACTCTCTCTAGTTGTATGCTTGTGATTTGTAGCATATATCTTATTCTTGGCTTCAATTTCTTCATAAATCATGTTTTCCCCAAATTGTATGGGTTTTTCAAACTTTGATTTTGTGATCTATGAAATTACTTGTTGATTGATGAAATTGGTAGTGAAATTGACCTCCTTCTATGTTTAATTGTTGCCTAGGATCTCTACTTTGTGCCGAAACTATCTCATTTGTGATTGGGTTGAAATTCCACACCTTAGAGGTGAAAATTTGCACTGTTTACTGTTCAAATGTTGCTACCCCTTTAATTTCCAGCAGGTACCCCTGTCTTTTAGGTGGCATTCGGCCACCCTTTGATGTCCGTTTGGTCTCCGATTGCTCAATCCTTCATATGATCGACCTTTGCCATCATTTTCGCCCATGTTTTGACTCGGGGACTATGGTTTTATAAACAAATATGTCATCTTACATCACATGAAAATTTGTTGGATTTTGGAAAGCGTGCGTAAATGTGTGAGTAACTCTTTTTATCAAAAAGGGGTGCTTTGGTGAAATGAAATTGGGGAAAATGACTTGTTATAAAAATTTTAATGAAATGTTGGTGATAATGAGGTATTTTAAATCAATCCCATCATTTGGTGAGATTTTGGTAAAGGCAAGCGGAGCCTATCAAATCCGGCAGGGGCACGCGAGGCCCACAGAACCCGGCAGAGGCACGCGGAGCCTATAAAACCCGGCAGGGGCACGCGGGGCCCACAGAACCCGGCAAAGGCATGCGGAGCCTATAGAATCCGGTAGAGGCACGCAGAGCCTATGGAATCCGGCAGAGGGATTAAGTCTGTAGTATTAATGAAATGATGATTTTCTTTAATAAAAGAAGTGAGAAATGAGATTTTTGAACTACCCATTGTGTTTTGTCGAAATTCGATATGTAAACTTGGTTTTAGACTTGTGTGATAAACTTGGATAGTTGGGTGAAACAAAATGGATACTTGGGTGGTGTTTGGGTACTTAGAAAAGACTTTGAATATATGGGTTGTTGGTGGGTACTTGGAAATCATTTGGGTACTTCGATGCATTCAAAATCTTTTTTCTTTGATTCGAATACTCGTACTCACATATGAATATCCATTTGACATATCTTGCCTCCATGTGCATGCATCATATTCATACACCTAGCTTTAGTAGAATAGTTCTCCTACGAGCATGTGTGCTCACCCTATCATTTTCAGGTACCCAGTTTTAATCGTGCATGGTTTGGAGTCCAATGACTTGGATGATGAGCATACATGACTTGGAGTTATTTTATTCATCTACTATGCAATTTCTTTTGGGAAGATGATAATGTAACTCTAATCTTTTCACTATCTTTTTGACATTGAACTTGTAATAACTTATGGGATATTATTTGATTTCACCTTTGGGGTAATGGTGCTCGAATATTTGATAGCCAATGGGCTAAGAATGTACTTTATTTTGTGGAAACATTTTCGGGATGGATTTATGAAAATCTTATCACTTAACTTATTTATTGTTGAAATTCCTTTATTTATATTTTGTAAAAATGAGGGTGTGACAACATCCTATGTGAAAGGGTATATCCTGTTCGAAAGGGAAAACTTATGGGGAAAAATAATATCAAGAGTCATATCCCTTTAGGAATAGACACATGATCAAGAGACACACCCATTGAGAAAGACATCTTTTGGAGACAACTCTTCCTTGATGGTAGGAAATACATTGTCTATAAAAACCACAATACAGAGGGTCACTGACCTAACCCGAATAAGAACAAGCATGTGTTTCCATCAATGAGGTTCATTACGTGGGTCTTAGGTTAGAAGATCTCTCTGGTTTGTTCTATCACTTGAACAATTATGGATGAAGGTAAAATTTATTGGGTCGGTAGAATTAAACCGCATATTTTCTAATACCTAACCAAACAAAACCGAGCCCAGTCTGTAAAGACTCGTAATTTCATATGTTTTTTTGAGAATAACATTGGGGAAGTGTGAAAAATGTTTTAAAGTGCAATATGGGGTCAATGTGAGTTTGGTAATTGCATTAGGGTGTCTTTAAAACATGTTAGAAACTTGAAGGGTGTAAGTGCAATTTGGGGGGTGTGTATAGGCTTGTATGTGGCTGATTTTTGAGCAAATACACACATTCCTCTCCTCTCTAACACATCGGCCCACTCTCTCTCTCTACTCTTCTCCTACATTTCTTCCATTTCCTCTACAAATCCACCTCCCACACCTCACATGTTCAAGATTTAACCTCATTTCCGTCGACTACGCGTGATTTGGAGTCCCGGCATTCTTGGAGTCACCTTGGAGGAGCTCATTTCGGTTGAGTTTGCTACAACAAGCTAGGGCTTCCTTTCTCTCATCTTTGGAGCTAAACCATTGAGGTAGGGAATAATCTTCTACCTTCTCTAAGTGTATATTGGTTGAATGATTGCATTGCTCTTGTTCTTGTTTCTAAAATTCTTGTTAAACTTGATTATTACCATGGCATTGGACTTGGATCTTGATTGAGTTTGGGTTTTGCATATTTGGTTGATAAATCCATAGATTGGCTGTTATGTCTATCTCCTTTGATTAGTTGTGTTTTGAAACCTCATACTTGACTTGGATTGAAGCCCCCATCATTTTCAGCAATGCTGACAAATTTTCACTCGTAACCCAGGTGGATCGATCGATCCACAACTCTATGTTTGCGCTTTGAACCACAGTTGATCGATCCACTTGTTGTCTGGATTGATCCAAAACCTTCTGATTCACTTTTGGAACATGGTGGATCGATCCACCTTTAGGGTTGGATCGATCCAGATCACTCTGGTCACGAATTCAGCATTGTGGATCGATCCACTCAAAAATTGGATCGATCCAACTTCTCTCACTTCACCAAAACTTGTTTTCGTCGATTTTGGTCGCTTGCTCGTGCTTGTACTTGACATATTCAACCCTTGCACCTCGAAACTTATTGGAAAACACCTCCCTAGCCTATCGTGGTACGATTTATGATTTGTCTTGATTCTTCACGTACTTGGACACATGTTAACTTTAGGCCTCATTTGGGTGAATTGAAAAAACTGGTTTTTTGGTTTTTTTTTGGTTTTGTCCTTATTCAAATTTTTTTTGCATTTGTTAGTTTTCGGTCGATTTGTTGTGGTTTCTTGGCTCCTCTCTACGAGAGAAATTTAAAAAGTATAAAATTATTAGTCAAACTTAAAGTTTTGTGAATAAAGACGAAAAATAAACCAAAATGGTTTTTTTAGCCAAAGAACCCCTTAGCCACAACCGACACAGTACGAGTTTTTGAACAAAATGGATGATGTGAATGTTTTGGACACATGACTGGTTAAATTGATTTTGAAAATGGTAATCATTAATACTAGGGTCACCGTTTGGTGCGTCCCTAGCCATGGGTGTACGGAATTCACGAAATCCGGCATGGGTGCACGGAACTCACGAAATCCGGCAGAGGGATTTATTCCCTATTGAAAACAAGTGGTTATTTTTATGAAGTGTTTGAAATGAAATGGTTTATGAAGAATACGGTGTTTTGATGAAATTTAACACCTGATACGATTTGTAACGGTTATGACGAAATCGTTGGACACTTGGGTTATTGTTGGAACATTTTCGGTATTTCCTTGGACAATTGGGTACTTGGTTGGGGCATTTGGGTATCTTGTGGACATTTAACCTTGAGTCGTGTGATCAGAGCTTCTATTAGTCAACTCATTCATGTGCATCTTTCATTCTCTATACCCTTAGCGTTAGTAGAAAAGTTTCCTACTGGGCTAGTGAGCTCACCCTATCATTTCAAGTATTCGGCAAGGCACATAAATTGGATGCTTGGAGTATGGATCCATGACATGAAGCTCACTTATTCATGAAGTTATTTTATCCTCTCCATAGTTAGTATATTTTGGGAGATAATCATGTAACTTCTATTTCTTAAATCTTTTAACAAACTTGATATATGTAATAACTTAAAAACCTTTGTCACTTATGCATGGGTACGGGTGCCCTTGATTAGAGACTCGTTGAGCTTTGACTATGAAATTTTACATTGAATTTGACTTTTCTAAGGGAAATTGGTTGACTTTGGTCTTATCCTATGTTGAAATTGTATGTATTTTGGTTATTAAAATTGAGGGCGTGACAATGCCTTATGTCCCAATCAATTTGAGTCAGCTATATTAATCTTATTTTTCTATTGAGATCTCTCAAGTGTTACATTTTCACTGAGATTTAGAGCACTCATATCCTCTTCTCTAACACCTGTAATGATAATTACAATAATTTAATATCTTGACAAATTCAGCATGTCGCTTAACTTTCATCTCACATTCAGAGTCGAGCTAAACCGAATTCCATTTCGTCAATCAATGGATATCCATTTCGGCCAAAGAAAAATTTGGAGTTTATGCGTGTCAATCTTGCGGTTGTGAGGCATGACTAGTTCAATCCTACTCCACATATTGGATTAATAGTTAAAGAATATGCAGTTGATCACGTGTGACCTGAGATGAGAATGCTTCTATGGTTATTGTCTTGGAAATGGTCCCATATTGTGAATGTCAACTTCACTTTCTTGGATATGACACTTAAGCAACTTCTAACATTCCCCATCTTTCACTGTGTCACATGGACTTAGGTAGTACCGGTGCAGGGTAGTGTTCAAGTAATCCTATTAGACTCGTATAGTCGTATGTCGATTTTTATGTCAAAGGACACACAGACACGACATCTATTCTAATCTAACATATAAATGGGGAGTAGTATTTTGGTGTGGAGTAGTTTTTGAGGCTGACTCACATTTTTTCCTTCCCAAACTGCCACACAAAATACAAAAAATTACACTTTACTTTATCTTTGAACCAAAAACTGTAGGGGCAAAACAGTAGGAGGCCATGTACACAACCCACGTATAAAACTGTACAGTTACCACTCGAAACAGTTAACCTCTGCAAAGTTTTCTCCACTCGAAAAACTAACAAAAAGCCATGGTTGTATGACAATGATCCAGTCACTTTAAGAGATAGGAAAGGACTCAAAGGAGTAATTTGCACAAAAATCGAAGAAAGCACAGAAGGTACCTTTGAACCTTTCTCTACTTTTGGTTCCTGCTTAATTTTTTTTTTTCCCCGCATGTCTATGCTCCGTGCATGTATATGTGTTGTATCATGTATGTGTCCTCACCATTCCTCATTTCCTTAATGTACTTTAAAACTCTGACCAATATAACAAAAACGAAAAGAAAAAATCCAAAATCTCCACCGATCAGTTCTTCTCTCATTAATCCTCTGTTAATGTAGTGCTCTGTTCAAGCCTCCTTAACTTTTCTGCCCCATACATCTTTTCCCATTTGTATTTTTATTCATTCTGGTTGTAATTTGGGACAAAAAAATCATCCGTTTTCATCCAAACACGAGAAAGAGAGAGAGACGGGTCAAGTTGAGATAAAATGAAAAATTATGTACTTTAGAAAATTACAATAGTATTTTGAAAATCTCTAAACATGAACTTTAGATTGTGAAAGTAATTTTTTTTTTAAAGATTATTTTTTTACTGTTAAATCTTACAATGCACTGTAGGAAACTTATTTTTTTACTGTTAAATCTTACAATGCACCATAAAAAAAAATCAGTACATTTTCCCCCTGAAAAAAATATTGTGAAACTAAATTTTTTTTTAAAGATTATTTTTATACTGTTAAATCGTACAATGCACTGTAAGAAACTAAATTTTTTTTTAAAGATTATTTTTTTTACTGTTAAATCTCACAATGCACCGTAAAAAAAAATCAGTACATTTTCCCCCTAAAAAAAAAATAGTATTAAATTTTACTTTCTTTAATTGCAATAAATTTGTTTAATCAGTCCCAGTTTGCACTATTCGGTGTTCAAACAAAATGCCAAAAGAATTTGTCCTTATTTTTTTTCAAAGTTCGACGTAGACACGCATTGCGTGTGCCCCGACCTCTAGTCAATATTAAATCTCTGTAAAAGAATCTAGTATCGATATAAAGGTGTTCACATGGTAGTACGGTTTTTTTCTGCATAATACTCCCTCCATCTCATTTTCATATTCCATTATTTTTTTTTGGAACGTCCTAAAATATATGTCCTATTTCCAAAATAAGCAATTGAAACTTAATAAAGATACATTATCATCCTTTTGTTTAAATTAAAGTACTACTACTTACATCAATCAAATCGCCTTTCGAAAGGGCATAAATGGAAAATTGAACACTTTTTGATGTAATCATTATGTACCCTTAAAAAGTTGGAATTCCCAAGTCAGACTATGATGGGCCAGAGGGAGTATGAAGTTTCAAATCTTGGGTGTTCCACTAACAAAAAATCAGTTTTTCACGAAAACCAAGACAGATCATTTTCTCATATCAAATTACATAAAAAACTGTGAAAAACCAATAATTTTTTCTTAATAGAACACCCCTAACTTTCCTGGTGAACTCCAGATAACAAATAAGCTTGCTAGGAGGATGTCCAAAAACTCAATCCCCTTATCCGATAACCTCCAGAAAGTCATTTTCAGGACTAGAAAAATACTTTCCTTCAAGGTATGTGGATTTGAACGATAATTAGGTTAACTAACCACTATAAAAAAAAAAAAAATGAAATGCTGGCCAAATTTAAGGTTGTTGTACTATGAGTTCCTAATGCTTTGTTTTTAGAATATGGTTTTGATTATCCCACTCTGTTACATGATTGATTGTGCTTCCATTAATCAGTGGCAATTAAAACCAGACCTTCTATTTTGTAGGCCATGGATTCCAAACTGTGGTTTAAAAATTGTTTAAAAAAAATAAAAGGAACTAAAATAATTCATGTAACAAATGTTCTCAGAATTCAACACATACAGGAGGTCCATAATTAATTATGGCTTTGAAAGAAATTCCACATGCATATGTGTATATTTTCTACCATAACTAAGATAGAAGTAAAAGGGAAAGAAATTGGGAAAAAGAAAAGTTTGATTGAGGTCACTGGGCCATAATGTTAAAATACCCTGTGTAAACAAGACACTTTTGTAAATTCTAGGGGCATAAGTAAAATGAACAATACATAAATTTGGCATTAATTCTAGGGGCATAAGTAAAATGAACAATACATAAGGGGGCACCTTCCTGTATCCGCCCCTATATCCCAGCACGGGTGCCCCAACTCTGAGACCATTGGAAAAGCTGCTTAAGGCTCACTTTTTTAGAGACTTGGGTTACCGTGTCCCAAAGGCTTATAAAATTCTTATATAAAATAAAGCCTCGTTATCCAAAGACCCACGCAAAATGAGAATACTTAATTTATCCATCAAAAGAAATTGCATATAAAAAAGTTTAAAGTTTGTGTCACAACAATACCACACACTAAAAATAGAATACAAATTTTACATTTGTGGAGCCACATTAAACAAATACCTAACGTTGACACGAGTATATAATAAAAATGGAAATGAACTTGGTAATTTAACATTGCATGACAGAAATAGGGGCACATGGGAAAGTTAAGCTTTGTATGTAAACAATTCATGATAACAACTTCTATTAATATAGTAAAGAGTGATCAGAGCAATTTTGGGAAACCAGGAGTAGGTTTGGGGTTGGAGATTTGGTCTTGGTTCATTTTGAAGAAAACTTCCTTAACAGCCAAAATCCACAATTTGGCCAAATTGAGACATCATATGACCTTTTCCATGCAAAGGTAATCCAGAAACTTACTTAATTTGTTTACTTCTTTACTCATGATCAATTAAGTAGATAACATTATGTATGAAAGAAATACAGTCCAGCTATGCGTACGGACGGACGCGTCCACAACATACACGAACAAATTTTATCGTTCATTCCAACAAATCAACGGTCCGGATTTTAAACATTCTTTGACCCGTAAGAGTTAACTCTTACCTATCAAAGCGCAAAGGCCAATCTGGAATATCGAAAATGCTTTTGGACGATCAAGATGTACCGTCCGTGCAATATACGTACACAGACGTCCATACGCACAACTTTTTCGAAACAAATAACAGGAAAATTTGAGTTAAAGAAAAGCCTGATTTAAATCTGTCCGATTTCTTGGCTTTGACTCCCAAATTAAAAGTCACATGCATATTCAAAACTAAAGGGGTGGCTCAGTGTTAATAATTTAAAAATAAAAGCATTGAGAGAATTTCGAAGAGTATAAAAACTCTTCTAGTGCTTCCATTCGCCAAAACTCAACCTACTCTCAGCAACACATATTTCACTGGCGATCCCCATTTAAATACTATCATTGAGCAAGTCATACGGGCATCTGCCATGAATAGAAAGTATTAAGATAATAGAAAAGTTGTTAATGGAAAAAATAAAATTGGATAAGCTTGACCATGCCAAGGGTAACTAGGGATGAAAATGTCAAAAAGACTAGGTAGTAGCAAAATGTTAAGACCCTTTGACAATCCGATAGTTAAATTATACTTTTGGATTTCGTTTGAAACTTTCATAAGACACCATGGCACCGTTAACTTTCGTTGACAACATCAAACGGGGTTCGAGTGAGATCACACTAAGAAAATAGGTCCTCTTGTTGTTTTCTCATTCGCATAAGAAATAGTCATAAGAAAACAGCGTCCAAAAATGAAAAAAAAAATATAGGTTTCTCCAGTACTTTCTGCGGGAAGGAGACTTATAGATTTTCACTCTCTAAAAACCTCAAGCTTATAAATAAGGCATCCACTTTTCTTGTCTCCAGTATCCAAAGTCCCAAATCAAAACTTTTTTCTCTTGCTCTTTTCAAGCTCTGATATCGTCACCTTTTGGAAACATAATCCATTTTGTCTCATTTCTTCCCCTATATATGGCGAAATTCTCTTTCGTGGCCATTGTGGTGTTAATAGCCGCCATTAATATCTTTGTTTCTGCTGATCCGGATATGCTTCAAGATGTTTGTGTTGCCGATCGCAATAATGGTACATACTAATTTTGTGACATTACTACGCTTTTCATTCTCATGTAATTACTATGTTTAATATTTTCTCTCTTACTCCAAGTTCACAATATAGTAACTATTTCTCTTTATGTACAGTCGTGAAGATGAATGGTTTTGCATGCCTGGCAACCTTCTCCGCATCAGATTTCTTCTTTGCCGGTCTAGCCATCCCAGCGGCAACCAACAATGTGTTGCGCTCAACCGTGACTCCAGCCAATGTCATGCAAATTCCGGGCCTCAATACCTTAGGTGTCTCCATGGCTCGCATCGACTTTGCCCCCGGTGGCCTTAACCCTCCCCACACCCACCCACGCGCCACCGAGATATTGTTCGTGCTCTATGGTCAATTGGATGTTGGGTTCATTACCACAGCCAATGTGCTTGTTACTATGACCCTCTATCCGGGTCAAATATTTACTTTCCCTAAGGGTTTGGTTCACTTCCAACAGAATAATGGGAACGTTCCCGCTGCCGCTATTGCCTCATTCAACAGCCAGAATCCGGGTGTCCAGGTCATTGCCACATCCTTGTTTGCCGCCACGCCACCGGTGCCAGATAATGTGTTGGCCACGGCTTTCCAAATTGATACCTACGAGGTCGATCAAATCAAGTCAAAGCTTGCACCATAGAAGGGCTACAGGGTGTTTTGTGATTTGGAGTGGGAATGTTGTTTGTTTTTCTTATTTTTTGTTGTTGATATGAAATAAGGATTCATGGTTTCAAGAAAGGAAATGGCACACGGAAACTGAATCGCTATTGTATAATTTAAGTCATTAATTTGGTGTATTCAATTGGCTTCTTGTGTTTACCGAGAAATAAGATGATTGTTTTCCAAATACATATCAATGAATTCGTGCCTCACTAAACTTTGAATCATAATGTGCGTTATTATGTCAGTTATTGACAAAATACCCTATAAACCAATGTCTGGTTGGTCCATATTTAGGCTTCATTTGTTTTTATGTAAACAATGAAAATATTCTCCGAGTAAAATGATTTTACTGAAAATATATTTTACATTTTATTTTTGGATCGGTGTTTGGTTAACACACATAAATATTGTTTGAGTACAAAATCTGGAAACCCGATACAAGCCCCATGACTAGATATTTATTTTGTGTATGCATTCGCTGGTTCACCATTCATCCATGCATGTAAATATGATATGAATATATCATTTTTTTTTCATCTGTATGACCAAGACGGAGCCGGGAATTTCACTACGCAGGAGCAAACTATTTTCCCCAAATATACATTGCAAGGGTGAGTCTATATAATTTGATGCAAATAGAGGAGTATCAAACACAAATTCTCTCAGATTTGTATTTCATAAACACTCTGATAAATTACACATTTTTCTCACATACTTGATCACTCGTATTTGCATGCTTAAACACTTCGAATACAAACCTATTTATAGGCATAACAATCACAAAAAACAAAATGAGATAAACTCTCATTTATTATCAAATCACAAAACAATCACGCCAGTTCAAAAAGTCATCCGCCTGATTTTTTAACAGTACTCCACGTTTTAATTTTGCGCTGCTGAGAACCAAGTTGCTTCAAGTTTATCTTTCAACATCCCCTCTTAAACTTGAGTCGGGGGTTTCTTCATTCCAAGCGTTGTCTTCATTTTGATGAAGGTTGAAAACAAATATAATGCACTAACGAGTCCTAGAGGGGGGTGAATAGGACGACAATTTCAAAATTAAGTCTAATTAAGAGAAATTCAATCATCCATGCTCCATTCAAATTGCCACAATTTAATATGCAAGATATAAAGCAATTAAAGTAAAGAGACAAGACAAAAAATATACGTGGAAACTACTTAGGGTCTAAACACCCTAAGCATAAAACCACGGCCTAGTCCTACTTATGCATTTCATAAATCAAAAGGTTTACAAGAATTAACAAGTCTAGGAATTATCCAACAAGCCCCTTGTGACACCTAGCTCCAATTCTTGATAGTACCTCGTACCCCTCTTTGATTCCATGGACTCCACAAGCACACCCGTCTTGATCTCCGAGTCAACTCGGCACCGGTCCAACCGGCTCACGTAGAAACAAGGCAATATCCATCATATGAATGAAATGTTAAGGAATGAAGATTTTTGTGAAAAACAATCAATCTAGATGTAATCCATAGAGTATTAGAAGATTAATCTAGATTGACAAAATGAATGATCAAACCCAAGGTTTAAATCATATCATACATCAAGAACCCATAAGAGATAAAAAGACTTGATTTTTAATGAAGGTTCTTGATGAAGAAAATCAATCTAGAGCAAATACATGGAGAACAAAAATATTGCACTAGATTGACAAGGAAAATGATCAAACACAAAGGTTAAATCATATCATACATTAAGAACCCATAAAAGATAAAAAAGACTTGATTTTTAATAAAGGTTCTTGATGAAGAAAATCAATCTAGAGCAAATACATGGAGAACAAAAGTATTGCACTAGATTGACAAGGAAAATGATCAAACACAAAGTTTAAATCATACTTAAAGTATCTAAACCATGAATATAAGAAAAGATTGTTTCTTGATGATGCAAAGAAGATTTTGAGAAGAATCAAACTAGAGCATATACATAAATATAAGAATATAGCACTAGAATGAATAAAAGATGATCAAATCAAAATAGAAATCACCTCAATAGCATAAAACCCCATGAGCAAATGAAGGAGATGTGTTTCTCTCTCTAAGGTGGGCTAATGCTCTCAAAATCTGACCTAGAAGAGTGAAAAATCTGTTTATATAGTGCCAAGGACGAAGCCCTAAAAGAGGACCAATGAGAAAATGCCACATACCCCAAAAAAACCCGTTGCGCTAGTAATCCGAGCCGGCAACTAGCTACGAGCGCAACGGAATATGCATATGACGTCATGCATGACCTCAGACAAAAAGTCGTTGCGCTAGTAAGCGCCAGAAGGTAAAAAGACAAGCGCTATCTAGCGCATCTTGCAGAAGTTCATTTAAAAGAGAAATAAGCCTAAGAAAAGTTTTCTCTATTAAATCCAAAGGCAAACAAAGAATTTCAATGCCATATCAA
Organism: Vaccinium myrtillus; assembly: GCA_016920895.1. Taxonomy (NCBI): domain Eukaryota; kingdom Viridiplantae; phylum Streptophyta; class Magnoliopsida; order Ericales; family Ericaceae; genus Vaccinium; species Vaccinium myrtillus. The sequence goes on from CM029271.1 coordinate 37,680,193, forward strand.
ACAAGAGACCTATACCAATGAGACCTATAATCAATTTAACTAATATGATGCATGGAAAAACATGAACATGAAATGCAAATGAAATGCATATACCTTTTGTTATCGAAATCCGAGCAATCTTCATGGCAATGGCTTATCAACAAATCTTGATCCCTCGGGCGGAGCATCTAGACTCAATACACTAAAAGACCTCCCAAACCCAAATGGAAAAAGTACAAAATACATACTCCAATGGTTTGTTGGAATCCGGAAAATGCCAATAATACTAACAAAGGCTTCATACTTGAGGGGCTTCGTGAAAATATCAGCAGCTTGGTTATAGGTCATGCAAGAAACTAGCTCAACTTATTTTGCTTTCACATGCTCTCTGATGAAATGGTAGCGTGTGTCGATATGTTTGCTTCTTTCATGATGCACCGGATTCTTTGCTAGTGCAATTGCAGAGCGATTATCGACATAGATCTCCGTGGGTTTTTCTTGAGAAATTCCCAAGTGATTCAGCATATTCTGGACCCATATAGCATGACAAACAGTTGAGCTGGCTGCTACATACTCAGCTTCACAAGACGATAGCGTCACTATCGCTTGTTTCTTCGATGACCACGTGAAGGCTGTGTCTCCGAGAAAGAAAGTAAATCCGGTAGTGCTCTTTCTTTCATCCAAGTCTCTTCCTCCCCAATCACTATCTGAATAGCCGACAAGTCTGAAGTTTTTAGTACTTGTATAAAATAGTCCATCATTGACTGTACCCTTGACATAGCGCAAAATCCACTTGGCTGCATTCAGATTGGATTGGTCAGGTATCTCCATGTATCGGCTGATAAGACCAACACCATACAGTATGTCTGGTCTTGTGCACGTCTGGTAGCGAAGGCTTCCTACCAGACTCTTGAAATATGTCGGATCAACATCACTGACCTCGCTCTTTCTGAGTTCCACTCCACTTTCAACTGGAGTAGTCACTGGATTACTTTTCTCCATGCCAAAACGCTTGAGGATGCTTTTGGCGTATCCAGCTTTGAGAGATAAAAATGTCGTCATCTCCCTGCATCACTTCAATTCCAAGAAAGTGTGCCATCAGTTCGATATCTGTCATCTCGAACTCTCGGACCATACTTTGTTTGAAAGAATCAAACATAGCTAGATTGTTGCCTGTGAAAATCAAGGCGTCAACATATAGGCATACATACAACTGGCTTCCATCAGCTTCCTTCTTCATGTAGAGTGCATGCTCGTAAGAGCACTTCTCGAATCCGATCTTCTGGAAATATGCATCGATCCTTGTGTTCCATGCACGAGGCGCTTGGTTCAATCCATACAAAGCCTTCTTCAACTTGTACACTTTGTCATAGTGTCCTTCCTTCATATATCCAGGTGGTTGCTCGACATAGATTTCCTCCTCCAGAAATCCATTTAGAAACGCAGTCTTAACGTCTAATTGGTAGATCTTCCATCTGTGCTGAGCAGCTAATGAAATCATCATCCTGATCGTCTCCATCTTGGCAACAGGGGCAAAGACTTCGCCATAGTCTATGTCTTCCCTCTGTTTGTAGCCTTTAGCTACGAGTCTGGCCTTGTATCTTTGAACTTCTCCTTGAGCATTCTTCTTTGCCTTGTAGACCCATTTGACACCAATGGTCTTATAGCCTTCTGGAAGATTTGTCAGCTCCCAGGTTTTGTTCTTCTCTATGGACTGAATCTTCTCGTCCATTGCCTTCCTCCATTTGTCTTCTTGGTTAGCCTCAGTGAAGCTAACTGGATCACAAGTCATTTGAAGACAGAACATGGTAAAGTCTGCATCCAACGGGTCTGTATTATGATACAGATCATCAAGGCTTCGTGTTCCTCTAGGCCTCATGTCTGAAAGCTCTTCTGTAGCTGGCGAGGATGGTTCCCCTCTTTATGGTGAAGGGAAACCACGAGAATGTGATGGCTGCTCTTCTGATCTCCTAGGTACCTCCCTGGTCTGTACATGTTCTTCATCTTCAATAGTCAGCTCCATATTCCTGGTAGCTTCTGTCTAATCCCAACTCCAGGATTCATTTTCCTTGAAAATGATATCTCTGTTGTATATCACCTTCTGAGTGACGGGATTGTATAGCTTGTATCCCATCGTCCAGTCACCGTATCCAATAAGGATACACTTCACTCCTTTATCTTCAAGTTTGGTTCTGTTTGCCTCTGGAACTTTTGTGTAGGCAATACAACCAAACACTCTGAGATGGCCCACACCTGGCTTGTAAGTGGTCCATGCTTCTTGTGGTGTCTTTGACTTCAGACTCCTCGTAGGACATCTGTTGAGTAGATAGACTGCACATTGAACTGCTTCAGCCCAAAATCTCTTGGGCAGATCTTTATCCTTCAGCATGCTTCTGGCCATGTTGAGGATGGTGCGATTCTTCCTTTCAGATACACCATTTAGTTGAGGAGTATAGGCTGGTGTACACTGGTGTTTGATTCCTTGCTGCCTAAGGAATCCATCGAACTGATCTCCAGTGTATTCTCCACCTTGGTCTGACCGCAACATTTTGATGTAGTAGCCGCTTTCTTTCTCCACAAGAGCTTTGAAGTCTATGAACCTCTCGAATACTTCTGACTTCCGTTTGAGAAAGTATACCCACGTCTTCCTACTATAGTCATCGGTGAACGTGAGGAAGTACCTGTTCTGTCCGTTTCAGATTGGCTTCAACGGACCACACACATCTGTGTGTACTAGCTCGAGCGGCATGCTTGCTCTCCAATCAACTTGCTTTCCAAAATTGTTGCGGTGTTGTTTGCCAAGAACACAATTTTCGCATACCTCATTTGGATGTTGGATATGAAGTAAGCCTTTGACCATCTTCTTATTCGCCAACAGCTTCAAGCTTTCAAAGTTGAGATGTCCATATCTGAGATGCCATATCCAGTCTTTGTCGTTGATAATGGCGTTGAGGCACTTTGGCGTGTCATGAAGAACAGTTAGCGGAAACATCCTGTTCTTCGCCATCTTTACTCGAGTAACCAGCTTCCCTCGAGTATCTGTGATTGTCAGCTGCATATCCTTTAGGCTAATTTGATAGCCTTTCTCCAGGAGTTGTCCAAGACTAAGAATGTTAGTCTTCATGTCTGGAACATAGTAGACGTTGGAGATGAATGCATGATCTCCATCCTTCCGTCTGATCACAATATTTCCTCTCCCTTGAACTGAAACTTTGGAGAGGTCGCCAAAAGAGATATCTCCATGAACCTTTTCATCAAGTTCAGTAAATAACTGTCTTGAGCCAGTCATATGATTACTGGCTCCGGAATCAAGAAACCATGTACCTTGATCCTGTTCGGTGGAACTGTGCGCCATGAGACTCATTAAATCTCCTCCTGCTGGCTCCTTGTCTGCATAGTTGGCGAAGATGCTGGCCTTCCTCTGCATTCTTTCATGTAGTGACCATACTTCTGGCAGTTGTAACATTGAACGTTGCTTTTGTCAATGTTCGGTCGATTGTTGTAACCACCTCTTCCTTGTCCTCAGCCTCTGCTGCTTTGTTGTCCACGACCACCTCCTTTTGGAACATGGTTTTGATTTCCTCCTTTGGAAAATCCTTTGCCTCCTTTACCTCTGGAATTTGTACGTCCAGAGCCTCTTCCATGAGAGCCATAGCCTCGTCCTCTTTGAGATGTCCCCCCTTGCTCGTGCCTATCTTCATTGAGGGACAACTTCATCTGTAGAGCCTGCTCCATGGCTCTATCATCATCTCTGTGCAACTTCTGTTCGTGGGCTTGTAGCGAGCCCACAAGTTCTTCGATAGACATGGTTGTTACGTCTTTAAATTCTTCCAGCGTAACAACAATGAAGTTGAATCTTGGATCCAACGATCGGAGAATCTTCTCTATAACTCTCGTATCTGTGAGAGCTTCTCTGTTTCTTCTCATCTGGTTTGCAACCGTCATGATTCGACCATAGTACTCAGAAATAGATTCTGAGGGTTTCATCCGTAAAGACTCGAATTCGCCTCGTAGAGATTGAAGGCGAATCCTCTTTACTTTGTCGGCACCTTTGTATGTTTTCTGCACCGTCTCCCAAATTTCTTTGGAAGATGTAGCGGAAGCGATGATCTCGAACGTCATCTCATCAAGTCCTTGGTAGATGATGGACCTGGCTTTGCAATTCTTCTTTCGCTCGGCATGGAGCATTGTTTTCTGTTCCTCCTTCAAAGCTGCTTCTGCTTCTTTTAAGATAGGTTCCTCGTACCCATTTTCGACTATCTCCATGACTTGAGCACCTAGTAGTGCTCTCATTTGGATGGACCAATTATCATAATTGTCTTTGGTGAGCTTTGGAATAAGCGTTGGCGCAGCTCCGTTGGCCATCAGATCCTTATCAGGGACTATTCTGAAATATTTCAGAACTTTGGGGACCCAATTGAAAGATCCAAAAATATTTGGACCAGTCTAAAATGATTTGAGAAATTTCAGGGACCAAATTGTAAATTTTGAAAATATTGGGTGAAGCTGATACTTTCAAAAACTTGAAGGGCCTGATGTGTAGTTAGGGCCGGTAGTAACCAATGCCACCTGCACTGGATAATTTCTCACTTCTTTGCCTTAAAGGCAAATCTGACTTCGGAAGAAAAAAAATTCTTTCTCGATGATGAAACCGACAACCCCTAATGCATTAAAGATAGATCTGAAGTAAAGTTAAGAAGGAAACCAATTCCCCTTTTTCGTTGAAACCAAAGATAGACAACTCTATTTTTTTCGGTGAAAACAAACCTTGTTAAAGGCAGACTTGGAAAAACATGAAAAACCTTTGTTTAGCTTTAAAAATGGATCTGAAGATACAAACAGGTAACCTCTTTGTTCTTCTTCAAATAACAACTCTTCGGCAGCAAGTGAGACACCTTTAGGAGTCGGTTCAGACAGCTTCAATTTTTTTTCTCGGCGACTCGGCAGCTCACCGGAGATGAGGAAGAAACAGCCGTGGGTGCAAGGTGAGAGTAGTTCGTCACTCTTCAACTTCTGGATTTCGAAAGAAATAGAAGCTATTCAATTTCATCACAGGAATATTGTTTCCGGCTGAGACAAAATCGAAACTCAAAAAATTTATTTTGAGGGAGCTAATTTCTGGATGAAAATAGCAGTAGCACACCAAAGGTATTTTTGGGATGAGCCTGAGCTCTGATACCACTGATGCAAACAGAGGAGTATCAAACACAAATTCTCTCACACTTGTATTTCATAAACACTCTGATAAATTACACACTTTTCTCACACACTTGATCACTCGTATTTGCATACTGAAACACTTCGAATACAAACCTATTTATAGACATAACAATCAGAAAAAACAAAATGAGATAAACTCTCATTTATTATCAAATCACAAAACAATCACGTAAGTTCAAAAAGTCATCCGCCTGATTTTTGAACAGTACTCCACGTTTTAATTTGGGGCTGTTGAGAACCAAGTTGCTTCAAGTTTATCTTTCAACATAATTCATAGGAAAATTATTTTTTTCTACATAATAATACTAGGAGTTTTTTTCTTTCTTGCAAGGGAGACAGCCCCTAATGACTCCCATATATATGGCTCCATCCCTTTGTATGCTTACATGCATGCCTTGTCTTTTCTGTTAATGGAGCATGGTGGGGACTTAACACTCGACGTGATCCAAAGGCAAGAGATCGATCGAGAGAGATGATGGCCTACAGAAAATGACTTACGGATGATTTAAGCGTAAATCATTTTACATCTTATAATGTAAATTAATTAGTTTTTTTTTAATTTGATAACAAAAATTAAATGCAGGTTCGAATCCCACACTTGTAGGTAGTAGTCCTGTGAACCAGATGTTTTGGGGAGGGGTCTTGGTCCGTTCTAACACTTTTTTTTTTTTTGCACGGCAAAAAAGAGTTATTAATCCAAAGTAACAGGTACAATAGATTAAACGGAGTTAAAAAGCCCCCAAAGATTGACCAGAGATCAACCAGCCCCCAAAAACCACTCCTCAAAGATGTGAAGCAATTACAGATTTAGAGGAAAACACCTAGCACTTGAAGCAGCATGCTCTAACACTTGATAGGGTGGTTGTGACAAGCTCGTTCTCCCAAGCAATAGTCATGGCTCAAACGGAGCATTTCACAACGGATAAAATTCCTATGGTCACGCCAAGAAGGATTGATACGCTAGTCACCCTTTTCCATCATTTACTGAGATAAAAATAAAATAGTTTATGTAAAGCTTTTGCGTGTGAATCTGGAGTTGGTGTGGCGTGACTGGTTCAATCCTACTCATATTTGAATAATTAGAGAATATGTAGTTTCTTATATAAACTATTGGAAATAAAAGACCCACGCTAAATTAGAGAATACTTGAATTCTTCAAAAGCCCAGAAAATTCATTCTATAAGTGTCCCAGTGATGACAAAAAACAAAAAAATATTCACTATTGTTGGGGGAAAAAAAGGCGGCCTCAGTTTGCAATATCAGCTGCCTCGAATAGGCTCTGGCAACCCCTATCCGCCAGAAGCAAATTGCATTTAAAAAGTTTAAAGTTAATTTGTGCCACAACAATACCGCACACGAAAAATAGAATACAAATTTTGCATTTGTGGAGCCATTGCATTAAACAAATACCTAACGTTGACATGAGAGTATAAAATAAAAATGGAAATGAACTCGGTAATTTAACATTGCATGACAGAAATAGGGGCATATGGGAAAGTTAAGCTTTGTATGTAAACAATTCATGATAACAACTTCTATTAATACTGGCAAGAACAAAAGCAAATGTGTTGTCTTCAGATCTGCAGTAGCTGCTGCAGCTCTATGATCAGCTTCAGTTTCAGCAGACGTCATCCATAATAGAAATAGAATCCTCCTCAATGAAGTTCAGACAATTTGGGAATTTAATAAAATTATGGGGTTAGGATATGATGGGGATGAAGAGGAGGTAGTCAGTAAGATAGCTGAATTGGAAGTCGAGAATAGAGATAGGGATGCTTATCAACCCTAATCGCTTCACGGTGTCTGTCTTGTTGGCCTTTTGGGTTGGGTTTTTTCTTCATGGGGTTTTATGATTATTGGGTCTTTTGGGAGGTCCCTTTGAGTTTCAAATTTGGGTGATGTCTTGTTTAGGGTGGTGATATGTTCAGGTGGTATCAAATTTTATCATTCATTCTAACAAATCAACAGTCCGGATTTTAAACACTCTTTGACTAGTACTGGTCACAGAGCAAAGGCCAATCCAGACCGTCAAAAATGCTTTTGGACGGTGAAAATGCATCGTTTGTGCAATAAACGTATACAGACGTGCGTACGTACAGCTTTTTTTGAAAAAAATAACAGGAAAATTTGAGTACAAGGAAAAGGCAAATTATAATCTATCCGATTACTTGGCTTTGACTCCCAAATTAAAAGTCACATATTCAAAACTAAAGGGGTGGCTCAGTGGTTAATAATCGGAAAACAAAAGCATTGAGGGAGTTTGGAAGAGTATACCTACACTCAACAACACATATTTCAATGACGATCCCCATTTAAAAAATACTACTATCATTGAGCAAGTCATACGGGCATCTGCCATGAATAGCAAGTATTAAGATTTAAGATATTAGACAAGTTGTTATTGGAAAATATAAACTGCCAAGGGTAGCTAGGGATGAAAATGTCAAAAAGACTAGGTAGTAGTAAAATCTTAAGACCATTTGACAATCCTATATTGGGTGATTTCCTATATTTTAACAATACTTTTGGTTTTCGTTTGAAACTTTCATAAGACACCATGGCACCGTTTCGTTGACAACATCAAACGGGGTTCGAGTGAGATCACGTTGAGAAAATAGATACTTTGACAATCCTATAAGGTGATTTTCCATATTTCAAATTAGTTTTTTTGTTTAATAAACCTTCCTTTTGGTATGGTACCAGAATATAGGATCCCATGCATGATATATATGGTTTCATCGAAGTAATGTAATATTACTAATAACTCATAATACTCTATATTTCACACTTTATAATATTAATTACTAACTTATACGATAAATGTTAGAGTACAAAATTTTAAACAACGCGCCGAATATATGATCCTGTTTTATATGTAATCCAATCCGATATTTACATTTGGTCAGATAAAATGAAAACACAAGCTCTTACCGGGGTTCGAGTGATCATGTTGAGAAAATAGGTCTTCTTGTTGTTTCCTCATCCGCGTAAGAAATAGTCATAAGAAGACAATGTCCAAAAATGAAAAAAAAAAATATAGGTTCCTCTAGTTCTTTCTGGGGGACGAGACTTATAGATTTTCTCTCTCTAAAAACCTCAAGCATATAAATAAGGCATCCACTTTTCTTCTCCCCAACATCCAACATCCCAACTCCAAACTTTTCTCTCTTGTTCTTTTCAAGCCCTGATATTGTAACCTTTTGGAAAAATAATCCATTTTGTCACATTTCTTCCATCAATATATGGCGAAATTCTCTTTCGTGGCCATTGTGGTGTTAATAGCCACCATTTCAATCTCTGTTTCTGCCGATCCGGATATGCTTCAAGATGTTTGTGTTGCTGATCTCAATAATGGTACGTACAAATTTTGTGACATTAATAAGCTTTTCATTCTCATGTAATTACTCTCTCTTATGTTCTCTCATACTCCAAGCTCACAATATTGTACCTATTTCTCTTTATGTATAGCCGTGAAGATGAATGGTTTTGCTTGCCTGGCAACCTTTTCCGCATCAGATTTCTTCTTTGCCGGTCTATCCAAACCTGCGGCAACCAACAATGTGCTGCGCTCAACCGTGACTCCAGCCAATGTCATGCAAATTCCGGGCCTCAATACCTTAGGTGTCTCCATGGCTCGCATCGACTTTGCCCCCGGTGGCCTTAACCCTCCCCACACCCACCCACGTGCCACCGAGATATTGTTCGTGCTCTATGGTCAATTGGATGTTGGGTTCATTACCACAGCCAATGTGCTTGTTACTATGACCCTCTATCCGGGTCAAATATTTACTTTCCCTAAGGGTTTGGTTCACTTCCAACAGAATAATGGGAACGTTCCCGCTGCCGCTATTGCCTCATTCAACAGCCAGAATCCGGGTGTCCAGGTCATTGCCACATCCTTGTTTGCCGCCACGCCACCGGTGCCAGATAATGTGTTGGCCACGGCTTTCCAAATTGATACCTACGAGGTCGATCAAATCAAGTCAAAGCTTGCACCATAGAAGGGCTACAGGGTGTATTGTGATTTGGAGTGGGAATGTTGTTTTTTTCTTATTTTTTGTTGTTGATTTGAAATAAGGATTCATGGTTTCAAGAAAGGAAATGGCACACGGAAACTGAATCGCTATTGTATTTAAGTTTTTAATTTGTTGTATTCAATTGGCTTCTTGTGTTTACCGAGAAATAAGATGATTGTTTTCCAAATACATATCAATGAATTCGTGCATCACTAAACTTTGAATTATAATGTGCGTTATTATGTCAGTTATTGACAAAATACCTTATAAACCAATGTCTGATTGGTCCATATGTAGACTTCATTTGTTTTGATGTAAACAATGAAAATATTCTCCGAGTAAAATGATTTTACAGAAAATATATTTTACATTTTATTTTTGGATCGGTGTTTGGTTGACACACATAAATATTGTTTGAGTACAAAATCTGGAAACCCGATACAAGCCCCATGAATAGATATTTATTTTGTGTAAGCATTCGCTGGTTCACCATTCACCCATGCATGCAAATATGATATGAATATATACTTTTTTTTGTCATATGTATGACCAGGGACGGACCCGAAAATTTAACTACGAAGAGGTTAATTATTTTTCCAAAATATACTTTGCAAGGGTGAGTCTATATAATTCATAGGAAATTTTTTTTTCTATATAATAATACTAGGGTTTTTTTTCTCTTGGGAGACAGCCCCTACTGACCCCCCTATGGCTCCATCCCTTTGTATGACTATATGCATGCCCTTGTCTTTTCTGTTAATGGAGCATGGTGGGGACTTAACACTTGACGTGATTCAAAGGCAAGAGATCGATCGAGAGAGATGATGGCCTACAGAAAATGACTTACGGATGATTTAAGCGTATATCATTTTACATATTATAATGTAAATTAATTAGTTTTTTTTAATTTGATAACAAAAATTAAATGCGGGTTCGAATCCCACGCTTGTAGGTAGTAGTCCTGTGAACCAGATGTTCTTGGGGAGGGTCTTGGTCCATTCTAACACTTGGTAGGGTGGTTGTGACGAGTTCGTTCTTTCAACCAATAGTCGTGGCTCAAACCGAACATTTCACAATAGATGAAATTCCTATGGTCACGCCAAGAAAGATTGCTATGCTAGTCACCCCTTTCCATCATTTACCGAGAAAGAAAAAAAAAAACTAATGTAAAGCTTTTGCGTGTGAATCTGGCGTTGGTGTGGCGTGATTGGTTCAATCCTACTCATATTTGAATAATTAGAGAATATGTAGTTTCTTATATAAACTATTGGAAGTAAAACCTCATTATCCAAAGACCCACGCTAAATGAGAATACTTGAATTCTTCAAAAGCCCAGAAAATTCATTCTATAAGTGTCCCAGTTATGACAAAAAATAAAAAATATATATATTCACTATTGTTGGGGAAAAAAAAAAGGCGGCCTCAGTTTGCAATATCAGCTGCCTCGAATAGGCTTTGGCAACCCCTATCCGCCAGAAGCAAATTGCATTTAAAAAGTTTAAAGTTAATTTGTGCCACAACAATACCGCACACGAAAAATAGAATACAAATTTTGCATTTGTGGAGCCATTGCATTAAACAAATACCTAACGTTGACATGAGAGTATAAAATAAAAATGGAAATGAACTCGGTAATTTAACATTGCATGACAGAAATAGGGGCACATGGGAAAGTTAAGCTTTGTATGTAAACAATTCATGATAACAACTTCTATTAATACTGGCAAGAACAAAAGCAAATGTGTTGTCTTCAGATCTGCAGTAGCTGCTGCAGCTCTATGATCAACTTCAGTTTCAGCAGACGGCATCCATAATAGAAATAGAATCCTCCTCAATGAAGTTCAGACCATTTGGGAATTTAATAAAATTATGGGGTTAGGATATGATGGGGATGAAGAGGAGGTAATCAGTAAGATAGCTGAATTGGAAGCCGAGAATAGAGATAGGGATGCTTATCAACCCTAATCGCTTCACGGTGTCTGTCTTGTTGGCCTTTTGGGTTGGGTTTTTTCTTCATGGGGTTTTATGATTATTGGGTCTTTTGGGAGGTCCCTTTGAGTTTCAAATTTGGGTGATGTCTTGTTTAGGGTGGTAATATGTTCAGGTGGTATCAAGTTCTGGTGGTGCCACATTTGGCAAGTCTGGGTGGTGTCTTGTTTGGGTGGTGAATTATTTTAGTGTCAGGTTAGGGTGGTGTCAATTTTGGGTGGTTTCAAATCTTAGGTGGCATCAAGTTTGGTTCATGTGGTGGTTGTTGTTGCTGAGAATATGGTTTCAAATTATATAGGCTAATTCGGCTACTGGAAATCTTTAAGTGGAGTCCATGGTTGTGCTGCTTCATTGGGTAATTTTAGTGCTAGTTTTTCAGCTTCTAATCTATTGCTAATATTCTGCTGCTGCTACAAATTTGACCCTACAAAAGGAGAGGTGGATCAATATTGATCGAAGAATATGAAATTTGTTTGGGGATGTCCTTTTAATTGGTGTTTCTGCTTGTATCTTTTTTGTGGATTAATGTTGTATTGGTTTTTTTTTGCTAGGCAAAAGAAATTTATTAATCTTTGAAAGGGATACAAAGATTAAATGGACCAAGGGCATAATGGTGAAACGCCGCACACCCGAGACCCAAGAGAAGCAATGGAAGGCAAGAAGCTAACCAAACCCAAAGAGAAAAAGAAAAAGCCACCCAAGCCTAACACCCAAACAACTACAGAAACCAAACACCAACCAAAAACACCTAGATCAGCCAAGATAAAAACCCGAAGGACATGCCCAAAAACCAATCACCAGAACCACGCCAAGCCCTAAACCCAGGGCCGGCCAGGGGTAAGCCCCGCAAGCCCGCGGGCTCGGGCAACCCCCAGGCATGGTGCAACAAAAAAAAAAAATTTGTATATATAGAAAAAAAAATAGAAATCCATCGAAAAAAAGGAGGGGGGGCATATTTATAGTTCCCTTTGAAAAAAAATTTACGAATTAAAAAAAAAAAGGGGGGGATATGTATAGTTTTCACCCACATTCATAATTTTATGGTACCTAGAAAATTAGGAGAATAGGAGGGCAAATAGAAGGTTTTCAATGCATGGGGTAAATAGCAAATAAAAAGAAAATTGGGAGGGCAAAAATTAGGAGGGATAAAATTAGGAGGCCACAAAGAAGATAAAAAGAAATTTTGAGAAAAGAGGCGTATAGAGGACTCCTCTCCTCCTCGGGAACTCACTCTAAAATCAAAAATCTGGAAAAACAAAACAACTTGGGAACTTGCCCTGCCGATCGAAAAAAATACTTGCCCAAAACCCTCCTGCCGATCTTCATTCTTCACGTTCTCGGTCGTCCAACTTTCCAAGCATTGCGTCGTGAGGAACTGTGGTCTGTGGAAGAACCAAAGAACAGGAAGGAAGAAGCATAGTCTTTGCCTCTGGGTTTTCGAGTTCTAACCCATACCCACCGACAAGTTTCAACATTCAAGATTCAAAAACAAATAAATTAATAGTGGAGTGGAGGTTGTCTGGGCAAACTAATACAATTATACAAATACCCACCATCTTGTTGTCTCGGTAAGTGTATAATGTATATATTTATTGTTTATTTGATTTATTAGCTAGTAAATGTTGTATCTTGTTGAGCAATGAGCATAATAAATTTCCTCCACATCATAGATCAAGCTCTAACATCACTTTTAGAGTTACTTATTTCCTCCACATCATAGATCAAGCTCTAACATCACTTTTCAGTTAAGAATCGGTTTGAGCAATTTGAACTTTATGAAGCAATCTTTGGATTTTTGCTTAATGCGAAATTCAAGAGTGTTAGTGAAGAACAATTGATGGAGCATTGCACTAAACTAGAGAGTTTATTGGAATTCAAACAACATTGTGATATTCATGGGGAGGAGTTATTCCAAGAACTTAGACATTTGAAAACAATATTGCCGAGAGAAGTAACAAAATCGATCGACATCCTTGATTTTATAAGGTCTTATTGGAAAGATGGGGGTTTTCAAATGGTTTGGGTTGTTTATCGAATTTTGTTGACTATTCCGGTCACAGTTGCTTCGGCGGAGAGGAGCTTTTCGAAGTTGAAATTGATAAAAACTTACCTTCGGACTACCATGTCACAAGAGATGTTAAATGGATTGGCTATGATTTCAATTGAAAATGAGTATTTGGATCAGTTAAACTACGATGGTTTAATTGAAGATTTTGCTTCAAAAAATGCAAGAAGAAGTTGTTTTCTTTGAATCGGGTCGTGCTAATCATGAAACACTATTACCAAGGTTGCATTTTGATTTTGGATTTTGATGTAATTCAAGCTAAAAGCATAATGTAACCTTGTTTTTGTTATTGTTTTGTTGTTTGATTATGTCTTTTAATTTTTTTATAATTTAATACTAAGTGGGCAACTAATCTAAGGTCGGGCTTGGGCAACCCAAATATCGGGGCCGGCACTGCTAAGCCCCTGCTACAACAAAACCAAACCACCAAACAACAAAAGACACCATAAGCAGACCAAAAGCCAAAACAGCCACGCCAATGGGAACAAAAAAGATCAAAACTCCAAGGAAAGAGAACCACCGTCCTTCGATTCTGAAATAACCCCATCCTCCGTATCATCAGAAACATCAATTTCATTGTTTGTTATGGATTAATTACTCGATCATACGGGGCTTCTCCTTTTGTGCTTTGAGGAGAATTCATTGCCACTTTTCAGACCTTGGAGCTACTGTTGCTGAATTTCCAGTGTTGTATAGTTTTGTCAGGGTAGGTTAGGTTCTTGCTTTTTTGTGGGGAGGCATTTTTCTTCTTGATCTGTTTCTGTGTATTGTCTGTGGAACTTTGTCAGTGTGGAGCTTGTCTTGTCTGTGGAGCCTTATCAGTCTGGAGCTATGCATTCAATTTGATTCTCAATTGGACCTAGTTGATTCTAATCAAGGTGAGATGTTCTTACATATCAAGGTGGGATGTTCTTTCAAGATGGACCTGTTTTGAAGATATATTCATACAATCACATTACAATTTGGTGTTGTGCAAGTCTGGAACTCAACTTGAAGAAATTCATAGATGGGAGCTAATTTTGACAGATTGGGTATCCAGCATCTTTCAAGTAGAAAACATGGAACTTGTTTCTATTTTTAATCTTTCTCTGGGTGATGCTGGAAGTCTTAGCTGGGAATTTAGCTGCTCATAATCACGTGAGTCTTTCTTTTTGAGGATTAAAGCTACTGAGGTTTCTATGGATGTTTCAGGAGCTATCTTGGAGTGCTACCCTTAATTTTTTTCATGCACCAGATTTGTATCTTTCGGTTGATTTCTTGTCATCCTCTGTTATCTCCCTTTTGGATTCTTGCCAGCATATGATTATCGTGAGATGGGGTGCCAACCTAGTTGGGCTACCTTTCCAAGTTTTGATGCCTTTCGCGCTAATTGGATCATTTTAATCTTTGTAATCCGTTTCTAAAGATTAATAAATATTTTTGCAATTCGAAAAAAAAAAAACTTCTATTAAATAATACAGAAAATTGGTGTAAAGGCCAAGTTTGAGGCTTTAAATTATGTTTAGTCCAGCTTAACTTATTTTAAGGCATCCAATACATTGATAGGAAATATTTGATGGCTCAAGGACAACACTAGACAAAAATACCCTTTATCAAGCAATAAAGTCTTGCATGCGGAAGATAAATGAATAAAGTCGCAGCTAATTGTCCCGAGCCCCCATGATAGCGACCTGACCATGATAGTGACATGTCAAGCCATGATAACGACCTGACACTAGCTTTCCCTCTCTCTCTCTCTCTCACATTCGTGTGGGACAAATTGATGGGCTCCGTGTGAGACAAATTGATGGGTGGGACAAAATTATTCTCTCTCTCCTCAATTTTAGGGTTCAATTTTAGGGGATTTAGGTTATTTAGGGATAGGGTATAGTGGGTTTAGGCATTTATGGTACACTTTTCAATTATAGTGTTTTAGTGGTTTAGACTTTCATAGGGTACCCTAGGGTCTTAGGCACTTTCAAAGGGTATCCTGAGGTTTAGGCATTTAGGGTGCACTTTTTAATTATAGGGTTTTAGTGGTTTAGGCACTTTCATAGGGTACCCTATGGTCTTAGGCACTTTCATAGGGTACCTTGGGGTTTAGATTTACGCACTTTTATTAGGTTTGGGGGTTTAGGCACTTTCATTGGCTAGTGGGGGCATTTTTGGAATGTGTAGATGATTTGTCTTCTTGGCATTAAAAAAAAAGTTGATGTTCTTGTTAAAGTAAAGACCCTTTACTATGTCCTTCCCAAAAACGGACCCAATATGGTAAAAGAGTGATCAGCCAGGAGTAGGTTTGGAGTTGGAGATTTGGTTTTGGTTAATTTTGAAGAAAACTTCCTTAACAGCCAAAATGCACAATTTGACCAAATTAAGTAGATAACATCTTACGACCCTTTCCATGCAAAGATAGTCTAGAAACTTATGTTTACTTCTTTACCCATGATCAATTAAGTAGATAACATTACGAATGAAAGAATGAAAGAAATAGAGTCCGGCTATGCGTACAGACGTACACGTATGCAATATACACGAACAAATTTTATCATTCATTCTAACAAATCAACGGTCCGGATTTTAAACACTCTTTGACTAGTATTGATCACAGAGCAAAGGCCAATCCAGACCGTCGAAAATGCTTTTGGATGGTGAAAATGCATCGTTCGTGCAATAAACGTATACAGACGTGCGTACGTACAGCTTTTTTTGAAAAAAATAACAGGAAAATTTGAGTACAAAGAAAAGGCAAATTATAATCTATCCGATTACTTGGCTTTGACTCCCAAATTAAAAGTCACATATTCAAAACTAAAGGGGTGGCTCAGTGGTTAATAATCGGAAAATAAAAGCATTGAGGGAGTTTCGAAGAGTATACCTACACTCAACAACACATATTTCAATGACGATCCCCATTTAAAAAATACTACTATCATTGAGCAAGTCATACGGGCATCTGCCATGAATAGCAAGTATTAAGATATCAGACAAGTTGTTAATGGAAAATATAAACTGCCAAGGGTAGCTAGGGATGAAAATGTCAAAAAGACTAGGTAGTAGTAAAATCTTAAGACCATTTGACAATCCTATATTGGGTGATTTCCTATATTTTAACAATACTTTTGGTTTTCGTTTGAAACTTTCATAAGACACCATGGCACCGTTTCGTTGACAACATCAAACGGGGTTCGAGTGAGATCACGTTGAGAAAATAGATACTTTGACAATCCTAAGGTGATTTTCCATATTTCAAATTAGTTTTTTTGTTTAATAAACCTTCCATTTTATATGGTTAAAAGAATATAGGATCCATGCATGATATATATATGGTTTCATTGAAGTAATGTAATATTACTAATAACTCATAATACTGTATATTTCACACTTTATAATATTAATTACTAACTTATACGATAAATGTTAGAGTACAAAATTTTAAATAACGCGCCGAATATATGATCCTGTTTTATATGTAATCCAATCCGATATTTACATTTGGTCAGATAAAATTAAAACACAAGCTTTTACCGGGGTTCGAGTGATCATGTTGAGAAAATAGGTCTTCTTGTTGTTTCCTCATCCGCGTAAGAAATAGTCATAAGAAGACAATGTCCAAAAATGAAAACAAAAAAATATAGGTTTCTCTAGTTCTTTCTGGGGGAGGAGACTTATAGATTTTCTCTCTCTAAAAACCTCAAGCTTATAAATAAGGCATCCACTTTTCTTCTCCCCAACATCCAACATCCCAAATCCAAACTTTTCTCTCTGGTTCTTTTCAAGCCCTGATATTGTAACCTTTTGGAAAAATAATCCATTTTGTCACATTTCTTCCATCTATATATGGCAAAATTCTCTTTCGTGGCCATTGTGGTGTTAATAGCCACCATTTCAATCTCTGTTTCTGCCGATCCGGATATGCTTCAAGATGTTTGTGTTGCTGATCTCAATAATGGTACGTACAAATTTTGTGACATTAATAAGCTTTTCATTCTCATGTAATTACTCTCTCTTATGTTCTCTCATACTCCAAGCTCACAATATTGTACCTGTTTCTCTTTATGTATAGCCGTGAAGATGAATGGTTTTGCTTGCCTGGCATCCTTTTCCGCATCAGATTTCTTCTTTGCCGGTCTATCCAAACCTGCGGCAACCAACAATGTGTTGCGCTCAACCGTGACTCCAGCCAATGTCATGCAAATTCCGGGCCTCAATACCTTAGGTGTCTCCATGGCTCGCATCGACTTTGCCCCCGGTGGCCTTAACCCTCCCCACACCCACCCACGCGCCACCGAGATATTGTTCGTGCTCTATGGTCAATTGGATGTTGGGTTCATTACCACAGCCAATGTGCTTGTTACTATGACCCTCTATCCGGGTCAAATATTTACTTTCCCTAAGGGTTTGGTTCACTTCCAACAGAATAATGGGAACGTTCCCGCTGCCGCTATTGCCTCATTCAACAGCCAGAATCCGGGTGTCCAGGTCATTGCCACATCCTTGTTTGCCGCCACGCCACCGGTGCCAGATAATGTGTTGGCCACGACTTTCCAAATTGATACCTACGAGGTCGATCAAATCAAGTCAAAGCTTGCACCATAGAAGGGCTATGGGGTGTTTTGTGATTTGGAGTGGGAATGTTGTTTGTTTTTCTTATTTTTTGTTGTTTATTTGAAATAAGGATTCATGGTTTCAAGAAAGGAAATGGCACACGGAAACTGAATCGCTATTGTATTTAAGTCATTAATTTGGTGTATTCAATTGGCTTCTTGTGTTTACCGAGAAATAAGATGATTGTTTTCCAAATACATATCGATGAATTCGTGCATCACTAAACTTTGAATCATAATGTGCGTTATTATGTTAGTTATTGACAAAATACCTTATAAACCAATGTCTGATTGGTCCATATGTAGACTTCATTTGTTTTGATGTAAACAATGAAAATATTCTCCGAGTAAAATGATTTTACAGAAAATATATTTTACATTTTATTTTTGGATCGGTGTTTGGTTGACACACATAAATATTGTTTGAGTACAAAATCTGGAAACCCGATACAAGCCCCATGAATAGATATTTATTTTGTGTAAGCATTCGCTGGTTCACCATTCACCCATGCATGCAAATATGATATGAATATATACTTTTTTTTTTCATGTGTATGACCAGGGACGGAGCCTGGAATTTAACTACGAAAGAGGTTAATTATTTTTCCAAAATATACTTTGCAAGGGTGAGTCTATATAATTCATACGAAATTTTTTTCCTATATAATAATACTAGGGTTTTTTTTCTTTCTTGGGGAGACAGCCCCTACTGACCCCCCCTATGGCTCCATCCCTTTGTATGACTATATGCATGCCCTTGTCTTTTCTGTTAATGGAGCATGGTGGGGACTTTTTTTTGAACGGCGAAAAAATTTTATTAATCAAATGTAGAAATACAAGAGATTAAAGGGACGAGCGAAAAGGCATCACAACAAGAGTGTAACATCCCAACGAGGTTGGCACCCTACACCCTTGACATTCATATGCCACTCGACCGAAAGAGGCACAAGGTTGACAAGAGATCAACCAGACCAAGGAACAACAGGGATGAACAGAACAGTACAATCAAAGCTCGAACTATAACAGAAACAAAAGAGATATGATTCCAGATTCCACCCCAAAAATCAATGATGAATCTCTCTCAATGCAGTTCCGGAGTAGCACAAAATGGTAGAAGTAGCATGTGAGTCCCCTGGATTTGACAAAACCGACCCCAACTTATAAGACCTTTAAAACACTATCCAATCTGAAAATGAAGTCATTGATTGAATAGGAGTTGGACTACCAAGTAGATTTCACCCAAAGTGCTATACGTAACTTAATCAAATCCACCAATTCCGGCCAGTTTAGCATTTTGTTTTGAAAAACCCATTCATTTCTCATCTTCCAGATTGACCAAAGAACTGCGAGAGGAATACAATCCCATATTCTTTTCTTCCTTTTGTTAATCTTCCAACTGAGCCACCACTGAAGTAAGAGAGAAACAGAGTTAGGTGTCACCCATTGGACACCCCACCAATTCAAAATCTTAGACCAAACCCACCAAACAGGAGAGCAAAGTAGAAAAGAGTGATCTACAGATTCAATTTCCTCCCCGCAGAATTTACAGATTGCACTCTCAACATCAGAAATTACTCCAATCTTCAAAAGGTAGTCAGCAGTTTTTATTCTTCCTAACTTGGCCATCCAACCAAAGCATTGAATTCTATATGGAGCAGCATTGTTCCAAATCATCTTGAACACCTTACTGTCAGGAGCATAGGGAGTTGTATCACCTTGTAAGAGCAAGTTGTACATGGACTTAACTGAGTAGGAGTTTGAATTTGAGCCCTTCCATACTAGTTGATCTATCACCCCCACTTGTGCATTGACATTCAAACCATTCAACAACTCAATAATAATTTGTAGATCCTCAATTTCCCAATCAAAAAGTCTTCTTCTAAACTGAAAATCCCATGATGTACGTTCATTTCTCCTAAGAAGAACCTCTGCTAGTGACTCCTCCTTTCTTAAAGTAATATTGGATATCCTTGGGAACAGGACACATAACTTTTTCCCATCCACCCAAGCATCTTGCCAAAAGGAAATTGTTGAGCCATCCCCAATTTTGAATCTAATGTTGTCCAAGAATTTTGCAAACTTTTCTGGTCTTCTATTTTGCACCAAGAGAATATCCCTCCATATTATTGAAACTTTTCTATTGACCTCCATGAAAGGTAGCCAACCTTGTGATCCCACATTGTATTTAGAACTGATTAGCCTTCTCCATAGAGCCTCTTTTTCTACTCCATACCTCCACCACCATTTGAGTAACAATGCTTCATTCATTTCTCTTACCCCTTTGATTCCAAGTCCACCAAAATCCTTTTTTTGCATTATTTTTTCCCAACTGACCATGTGGATTTTCCTCTTGAGATCTGAGCCCCCCCCAAAGAAAATTAGCTTGTATGCATTCAATACTCCTTGCAACACTTTCTGGCATTTTAAAAATTGACATGTAGTAAATTGGTAGGTTACTTAGGACAGATTTAATTTGGGTTAGCCTACCACCAAAGGAAGTGTTCCTTCTTTTCCAGGATGATAGTCTGGATTTGATTTTGTCAATAACTGGCTTCCAAGTTGATTTAAGTCTTGGGCTTGCACCCAAGGGCATTCCCAGGTACTTGATTGGCAGATTATGTGGATGACATCTGAGGGCCTTTGCAAAAATCCTGAGTTGATCTTGATCTATGCCCACTCCACACACCATACTTTTGTGAAAATTAATCCTTAATCCTGACATTATTTCAAACCCTTTAAGCAGAATCCTGATGTTTTCCACTTCTTCCATGTTTGCATTACAAAAAATTATGGTGTCATCAGCAAATTGAAGGTGGGTTATGAGAGGACCCCCTTCCACCAGACTCATACCCTTAATGATCCCTTGATCAATAGCATTCAAAAACATCCTATTTAAGCCTTCAGCTGCAATTATAAAAAGGAATGGGGAAAGAGGATCACCTTGTCTTATTCCTTTCTGCATTTTGAATTCTTTAGTTGGAGCTCCATTGACAAGGACTGAAATCCTAGCAGAGGACAAGCATACTCTGATCCAGCCAATCCATTTGTGAGGATAACCCATCTGCTGCATCATTTTGAACAAGAAATTCCAATTCAAATTGTCAAAAGCTTTAGCAAAGTCAAGCTTTATAATTAAACCTTTTGATCCATTCCTTTTCCATCCATCCAAGACCTCATTTGCAATGAGAATGCTGTCCTGGATATTTCTACCACTGGTGAAGGCAGACTGGACTTCTCCCACCACGGCAGGAATAGTGCTCTTAAGTCTGGCAGTTAAGACTTTGGATAAGATTTTATACATGCTCCCAATGAGACTGATAGGTCTAAAATCAGCCAGGTGGATAGGATTATCAATCTTGGGGATTAAGGCAATGAAAGATGCATTAAGGCCCTTAGGAAGTTTCCCATTCAAATGGAATTCTCCCATGAATTGCATAATGTCTTCTTTCATGAATTTCCAGCCTTTTTTGATGCTTAGAAAATTGAAACCATCTGGACCTGGGGCTTTACTCCCATCACTATGCTTGATAACATTCCACACTTCATCAACAGAGAAATGCATGATTAACTCTTCTTTCACAGCATCGTCAATAACTGGTTCAATTCTTGTTGTGAAAAAAAGGTCTCTTCACCCAGTCTTCTCTATAAAGATCTTTGAAAAATTTAAAAACCTCCAACTTCACAGCATTTGGTTCTTCAATCAATATACCATTCACCGTAACAGAATTAAGAGTGTTTCTTCTCTGCCTGGAATTTGCGATTCTGTGGAAAAACTTCGTGTTTCTGTCCCCACTCAAGTGCCATTGAACTCTAGATTTCTGAAGCCACGTCCTCTCAAGTTGTCTTCCAAGCTTCCACATGTCACATTTCAGATTCCTTCTCAGGGTCTTTTCCTGTACTTGGAGAGTTTCAGATTCAGCTTTCAGGTCTAAGGCATGAAGTTGTGCTTCCACCTGATTCAACTTTGATTGGACAGACCCAAACTCCTCTTTGCTCCAAACTTTTAAAGCTTCTTTCATAGCCTTCAGTTTTTTAGTGATCCTGAAAGCAGCCCAATCCCCTTCTTGATTCCTCACCCAAGCTTGTTTCATTACTTCAATACAGTTTGGGTGACCGAGCCAAAAGTTATAGAACCGAAATGGCTTTGCACCCCAGTCTCTTTCATCCTCCAATAGCATAATTGGACAATGATCAGAGATTGTTCTTGGCAGGCCCCAAAGTTTGAAATTGAATTTGTCCAACCATTCAGGATGCACTAAGAACCTGTCAATCCTGCTCCATTTTTCCCCTTCTTGAGAATTTGACCACGTATACAACCTTCCAAGCATCTGAAAGTCAACCAATTCCATGTCATGTATGAATTGGTTAAAGTCATTCATTCCCACATCTCTTCTAGAGCAACCCTGTCTCTCATTGGTGTTCCTAATTTCGTTGAGGTCACCCCCAATACACCACGGATCTGGAAAGCTTTGTTTTAAGTCTAACAAATTTTTCCAAATTTTTCTCCTATTCACTGTGTCACAAGGCCCATAAACATTAACCAAAGTACAAGGAAAACAATGGTTTAATATACCTCCCAGAATAATGAAATTTCTGCAACAACAAACATTATCTAAAAGGAAGACATTTGGGTTCCAAATGCAGATAAGGCCACCAGCAGCACCATCAGAATCGACTTCCATAAATTCACATTCAACATCCCACCATATTGACTTTATCAAATCCATGGTTGGTGATCGTAACTTGCTTTCTTGAATGAAAAACATATCAATCTTCCTATCCTTTAAGAGCTTTTTAATTTTGCTTCTTTTCTCCTTAATACCCAAACCTCTAACATTCCAAGACATGAGCTTCATTGGAAAGAAGAGGAGAGTAACCTTCTGAAAGAGAGAAATTAGGACTGACAAGCAGCTCGCTCTTGGTCTTGAGCTTCCAAGACCAAGATCCTGCTTATAACTTCTTCCTCGTCACCATCATATCCTAATCCCATGATTTTGTTAACAGTCCAGATGGTTTGAGCTTCGTTTAGTAGAATTCGATTTCTGTTCTCAATCCCACTTGAAGAAACTGACATAGCCGCTGCAGCCACAGCAGACCTCAGAAAGACACATTTTTGTTTTTTCCTCCTTCTGATATTGTTGTTAGCATTATTTGGAAGCCCGAGTATCGTATCAATGCATTTTTTCTTCCTTCTGGTTTTTACTGGGGGTTTGGAGATGACTTGATCCTCATGAACTTGATCCTCTTGCACCACTTCGACAAGGCAGGAAGCCCCTAACAACTTATTACCATTGCCATCAAAATTCCTGGCCAAAAGGTCAGTGCACCGATTTGAGTGATCAAGGTTCAAAGGGTGCACAAAGCAATTTGAAGAAACAAGATTACTAACAGGATCAAAGTGAAACTTCTGGTTGCCAGAGAAATTTGAATTAAGGGCAATTAATTGAGTAGCACTCATGCCCAACCTTCCACTATCATTTCCCAAGACAGATACCTCTCTCCCCGAAGTAGTGCTCATAGAATCTCTCATTGTGGCAGCCAAGTGATTAATGTTTTGATCCAATCCTTGCAGATGAGAAAAAATTTCTCTATCTTCCCTTGGTTTTGTTGCAACAATAAATGAGTCAGGTACACCTTCTAAAGAGTCAGCCACCATCTCAGTCATATTATTCATAGCATCAACATTTATTAATGAGTCAACCACCAATCGCCTGTCTGGTGAATTCTTTTCCAAGTCAGCCTCGAAACCACCCATGTCATTAACATTTTCTGAATCCTCCTCTATTGAATTAGCCACGAAATCTTCTGAATCCTCCACCTCCTTCATAACTGGTGAGTACTTTTCCAGTTCAGCATTATCTTCAAGAACATCCTCATCATCCACCACAGACGTTTTCGTCTCTGGTTCATTATCTCTAGCAATGCAACCAATGCATTTACATTCCGTTCTAAGAATTGTGTTTACCACTAGCTGCTCTTCAACAACTTTCACAGAAAAGGATTTTTCCTTGTTGAGAAAATGACTTACGGATGATTTAAGCGTATATCATTTTACATATTATAATGTAAATTAATTAGTTTTTTTTAATTTGATAACAAAAATTAAATGCGGGTTCGAATCCCACGCTTGTAGGTAGTAGTCCTGTGAACCAAATGTTCTTGTGGAGGGGTGTTGGTCCATTCTAACACTTGGTAGGGTGGTTGTGACAAGTTCGTTCTTCCAAGCAATAGTCATGGCCCAAACCGAACATTTCACAATAGATGAAATTCCTATGGTCACGCCAAGAAAGATTGCTATGCTAGTCACCCCTTTCCATCATTTACCGATGAAAAAAAAAAACTAATGTAAAGCTTTTGCGTGTGAATCTGGCGTTGGTGTGGCGTGACTGTTTCAATCCTACTCATATTTGAATAATTAGAGAATATGTAGTTTCTTATATAAACTATTTGGAAGTAAAACCGCATTATCCAAAGACCCACGCTAAATGAGAATACTTGAATTCTTCAAAAGCCCAGAAAATTCATTCTATAAGTGTCCCAGTTATGACAAAAAACAAAAAAAAAAATATTCACTATTGTTGGGGGAAAAAAAAAAGGCGGCCTCAGTTTGCAATATCAGCTGCCTCGAATAGGCTTTGGCAACCCCTATCCGCCAGAAGCAAATTGCATTTAAAAAGTTTAAAGTTAATTTGTGCCACAACAATACCGCACACTAAAAATAGCATACAAATTCTACATTTGTGGAGCCATTTGCATTAAACAAATACCTAACGTTGACATGAGAGTATAAAATAAAAATGGAAATGAACTTGGTAATTTAACATTGCACGACAGAAATAGGGGCACATGGGAAAGTTAAGCTTTGTATGTAAACAATTCATGATAACAACTTCTATTAATACCGGCAAGAACAAAAGCAAATGTGTTGTCTTCAGATCTGCAGTAGCTGCTGCAGCTAGCTCTGTCAGCTTCAGTTTCAGCAGATGACATCCATAACAGAGATAGAATCCTCGTCAATGAAGCTCAAACCATTTGGGAATTTAATAAAATTATGGGATTAGGATATGACGGGGATGAAGAGGAGGTAATCAATAAGATAGCTGAATTGGAAGCCGAGAATAGAGATAGGGATGCTTATCAACCCCTAATCGCTTCACGGGGTCTGTCTTGTTGGCCTTTTGGGTTGGGTTTTTTCTTCATGGGGTTTTATGATTATTGGGTCTTTTGGGAGGTCCCTTTGAGTTTCAAATTTGGGTGATGTCTTGTTTAGGGTGGTGATATGTTCAGGTGGTATCAAGTTCTGGTGGTGTCAAATTTGTCAAGTCTGGGTGGTGTCTTGTTTGGGTGGTGAATTATTTGAGTGGTGTCAGGTTAGGGTGTGTCAATTTTGGGTGGTTTCAAATCTTATAAGGTGGCATCAAGTGGTTGATGATGTGGTTGTTGTTGCTGAGAATATGGTTTCAAATTATAAAGGCTAATTCGGCTACTGGAAATCTTTAAGTGGAGTCCATGGTTGCTACTATATATATGAGTTCAACTTAAATGTCACTGCTTGTTGCTATTGCATTGGAGGTAATTTGCTGCTAATAAATTGGAGGACGATATGGCTGACCTTTGTCACTACCTTGTTGCTGCTTTATTGGGTAATTTTAGTGCTCGTTTTTCAACTTCTATTGCTAATATTCTGCTGCTGCTACAAATTTGACCCTACAAAAGGATAGGTGGATCAATATTGATCGAAGAACATGAAATTTGTTTGGGGGTGTCCTTTTAATTGGTGTTTGTGCTTGTATCTTTTTTGTGAATTGCTGTATTGGTTCATTGTTTGCGATGGATTAGTCAATCATAGTACGGGGCTTCTCCTTTTGTGCTTTGAGGAGAATTCATTGCCACTTTTCAGACCTTGGAGCCACTGTTGCTGAATTTCCAGTGTTGTGCAGTTTGGTCAGGGTAGGTTAGGTTCTTGCTTTTTTGTGGGGGGCATTTTTCTTCTTGGTCTGTTTCTGTGTATTGTCTATGGAACTTTATCAGTGTGGAGCTTGTCTTGTCTGTGGAGCCTTATAAGTCTGGAGCTATGCATTCAATTTGATTCTCAATTGGACCTAGCTGATTCTAATCAAGGTGAGATGTTCTTGTTGAAAAGTCAACTTGAGCAAGTTGTTGCTCGGCAGCCCAAAACAAAAACGTGGAGAACTATTCACTATCATGTCCGAAGACTTTTTGTGTTTCCATAATACGTTTTGTGATTGCATAATAAATATGAGTTTATCTCGTATTTGTTTTCGACTATCTCCATGACTTCTTGAACACCCAATAGTGCTCTCATTTGGATGGACCAATTATCATAATTGTCCTTGGTAAGGGGTTGTGCTAGCTTAACCAAGATCTCGGGTTCGAGACTTGGGAATACAGCTGTGTTAAAACTTGGTTCGAAGAGCTTTGCCGCCTTTGTGGTCCTACCCGGCTCGAATCCGGATTAGTCGGGGCCAATTTGGCTACCGGACACCGGATGGTCTTTACCAAAAAAAATAATAATAAGCGCAGCTCCGGTGGCCATCAGGCCTTTAAATCAGAAATCTACTCTCAAAAAATTAAATTTCACACGACCCCACTTGAAAGCGTTCAAAGAAGTATGAGTGTTGAAAAGTATGAGAAGACGGTCGCAGGATTTCACACAGAAGTGTTCACACTATTTTGTATGCCTATATAAAGATGTACTTGTGAGTGTTGAAAAGTATGACTGGTAGAGAGAAAAAGGACACTAAAGTGTTCTTGAGAGATTGAGAGAACCCCAGTGGGGGTTTCTCCCCACACACAGTGGGACAGAACAAATCATGAGTGAAGCGATTTGAGATTGAGGTTGAGTAGAACTCCCTCCATTGTATTTGTATCTACCCCATATAGTGAAATACTCTCCTCCTGTGGTCCTGTGGACATACCTGATTTTGGGAAACCTCGTAAAAATCCGTGTGTTTGTGACGTTTCCACTATTATCAGAGCCTCTCTACCATTCCAAAAGTTCTTACATATCAAGGTGGGATGTTCTTTCAAGAGTGGACCTGTTTTGAAGATATATTCATACAATCACATTACAATTTGGTGTTGTGCAAGTCTGGAACTCAACTTGAAGAAATTCATAGATGGGAGCTAATTTTGACAGATTGGATATCCAGCATCTTTGAAGTAGAAAACATGGAACTTGTTTCTATTTTTAATCTTTCTGTGGGTGATGCTGGAAGTCTTAGCTGGGAATTTAGCTGCTCATAATCACGTGGGTCTTTCTTTTTGAGGATTAAAGCTGCTACGGTTTCTATGGATGTTTATCTTGCAGTGCTATACCCTTAATTTTTTTCATGCACCAGATTTGTATCTTTCGGTTGATTTCTTGTCATCCTGTGTTATCTCCATTTTGGGTTCTTGCCACATATGATTGTCGTGGGAGGGAGTGCCAACCTAGTTGGGATACCTTTCCAAGTTTTGATGTCTTTCGTGCTTGGATCCTTTTAATCTTTGTAATCCGTTTATAAAGATTAATAAATATTTTTGCAGTTCGAAAAAAAAACTTCTATTACATAATATGATAAAAGAGTGATCAGCCAGGAGTAGGTTTGGGGTTGGAGATTTGGTTTTGGTTCATTTTGAAGAAAACTTCCTTAACAGCCAAAATGCACAATTTGACCAAATTGAGACATCTTATGACCTTTCCATGCAAAGATAGCCTAGAAACTTACTTAATTTGTTTACTTCTTTACTTATGATCAATTAAGTAGATAACATTACGTATGAAAGAAATACAGTCGGGCTATGCATACAGACGTACGCGTAAGCAACATACACGAACAAATTTTATCATTCATTCTAACAAATCAACGGTCCGGATTTTAAACAATCTTTGACCGGTACTGGTCACAAAGCAAAGGCCAATCCGGACGGTCGAAAATGCTTTTGGACGGTGAAAATGCATCGTTCGTGCAATAAACGTTTACAGACGTGCGTACGTACAGCTTTTTTTTTGAAAAAAATAACAGGAAAATTTGAGAATAAAGAAAAGCCAAATTTTAATCTATCCGATTACTTGGCTTTGACTCCCAAATTAAAAGTTACATATTCAAAACTAAAGGGGTGACTCAGTGGTTAATAATCGGAAAACAAAAGCATTGAGGGAGTTTCGAAGAGTATAAAAACTCTTCGAAACTCAACCTAAACTCAACAACACATATTCCAATGACGATCCCCATTTTAAAAATACGACTATCATTGAACAACTCATACGGGCATCTGCCATTAATAGCAAGTAGTAAGATACTGTAATAGACAAGTTGTTAATGGAAAATATAAAGTTGGATAAGTTTGACCTGCCAAGGGTAGCTAGGGATGAAAATGTCAAAAAGACTAGGTAGTAGTAAAATCCTAAGACCATTTGACAATCCTATATTGAGTGATTTCCTATATTTTAACAATACTTTTGGTTTTCGTTTAAAACTTTCATAAGACACCATGGCACCGTTTCGTTGACAACATCAAACGGGGTTCGAGTGAGATCATGTTGAGAAAATAATGTAATATAGGATCCCATGCATGATATATATGGTTTCATTGAAGTAATGTAATATTACTGATTGAATTTCATTAATTACTAACAACTCAAAATATTGTATGTTTCACACTTTATAACATTAATTACTAACATATACGATAAATGTCAGAGCACAAAATTTTAACTAACGCGCCAAATATATGATCCTGGTTTATATGTAATCCAATCCGATATTTACATTTGGTCAGATAAAATGAAAACACAAGCTCTTACCGGGGTTCGAGTGATCATGTTGAGAAAATAAGTCTTCTTGTTGTTTTCTCATCCGCGTAAGAAATAGTCATAAGAAGACAATGTCCAAAAATGAAAAAAAATATTGGTTTCTCCGGTTCTTTCTGGGGGGAGGAGACTTATAGATTTTCCCTCTCTAAAAACCTAAAACTTATAAATAAGGCATCCACTTTTCTTGTCCCCAGCATCCAAAGTCCCAAATCCAAACGTTTCTCTCTTGTTCTTTTCAAGCTCTGATATTGTAACCTTTTGTCAAAATAATCCATTTTGTCACATTTCTTCCACCTATATATGGCGAAATTCTCTTTCGTAGCCATTGTGGTGTTAATAGCCACCATTTCAATCTCTGTTTCTGCTGATCCGGATATGCTTCAAGATGTTTGTGTTGCTGATCTCAATAATGGTATGTACTAATTTTGTTACATTACTAATTAAGCTTTTCAATCTCATGTAATTACTCTGTTTAATATTTTCTCTTACTCCAAGCACACAATATAGTAACTAATTCTCTTTATGTACAGTCGTGAAGATGAATGGTTTTGCCTGCCTCGCAACCTTCTCCGCATCAAATTTCTTCTTTGCCGGTCTATCCAAACCAGCGGCAACCAACAATGTGTTGCGCTCAACCGTGACTCCAGCCAATGTCATGCAAATTCCGGGCCTCAATACCTTGGGTGTCTCCATGGCTCGCATCGACTTTGCCCCCGGTGGTCTTAACCCTCCCCACACCCACCCACGCGCCACCAAGATATTGTTCATGCTCTATGGCCAATTGGATGTTGGGTTCATTACCACAGCCAATGTGCTTGTTACTATGACCCTCTATCCGGGTCAAATATTTACTTTCCCTAAGGGTTTGGTTCACTTCCTACAGAATAATGGGAACGTTCCCGCTGCCGCTATTGCCTCATTCAACAGCCAGAATCCAGGTGTCCAGGTCATTGCCACATCCTTGTTTGCCGCCACGCCACCGTGCCAGATAATGTTTTGGCCACGGCTTTCCAAATTGATACCTACGAGGTTGATCAAATCAAGTTAAAGTTTGCACCATAGAAGGGCTAGAGGGTGTTTTGTGATTTGGGGTGGGAATGTTGTTTGTTTTTGTTATTTTTTGTTGTTGATTTGAAATAAGGATTCATGGTCAAGAAAGGAAATGGCACAAACGGAAACTGAATCGCTATTGTATTTAAGACATTAATTTGGTGTATTTGATTGGCTTCTTGTGTTTAAATAAGATGAGTGTTCTCCAAATACTTATCAATAATTAGTGTATCGCTAAACTTTGGATTATAATGTGCGTTATTATGCCAGTTATTGGCACAATACCTTACATCCCATCATCTTGGTCTATATGTAGGCTTCATTTGTTTTGACGAAAACAATAAAAATATTCTCCAATTAAGTAAAATGAATTTACAGAAACTATATTTTACATTTTGTTTTCAGATCGGTATTTGGTTGGCACGCATAAATATTGTTTGAGTACAAAATCTGGAACCTCGATACAAGCCCCCTGAATAGATATTTATTTTGTGTAAGCAATATTCACGTTCCACTGCGGATGAAATTCCTATGGTTATTATTCCGTCGTACCAAAAAAAAAAAACAAAGAAATTCCTATGGTCACGCCGAAAAGGATTGGTACACTAGTCACCCCTTACCATCATTTACTGAAAAAAAAAAAAAAAAACACTAATTGAAAGTTTGTGTGGCGTGACTGGTTCAATCCTACTCCTTATATTTGAATAATTAGAGAATATGTAGTTTCTGTCTCTAACTGCAGCTGTCACTACTGATACTTTCACGTGTGGCCTGAGATAAGAATATTTATTTCCATAGTTATCGACTTGGAAATGGTCGGATGTGAATGTCAACTTCATTTATTGGATCTGAGGTTAAGCAACATTAAAATTTATTGGGTGCTCCTGCCGGACACTTTCTCTCCCCCACATTTTTGTAGGGCCGAAGACTAATTGTATGAGTATGACTCTACATGAGTGTGTGGTACTCGGAAAGGGCTTATTTACCTTTTTAGTCCCCAAAGTATTCGCGAAATGTCAATTTGGTCCCCAATATTCAAATTGTGTCTATCGAGTCCCCAATGTTCACAATGTGTGTTTAAATGGTCCTTGTGTCTAATTCCGTCCGTCTTCTCCGTCAAATGCAGGAGTAATTTCGAAATTTCACCCCCACAAAGCGGCTTATTTACCTTTTTAGTCCCTAAAGTATTCACGAAATGTCAATTTGATCCCCAATATTCAAATCGTGTCTATCGAGTCCCCAATGTTCACAACGTGTGTTTAAATCGTCCCTGTGTCTAACTCCGCCCGTCTTCTCCGTCAAATGCAGGGGTAATTTCGAAATTTCACCCCTACAAAGCTTATCTTCAACCTCTAAACCCTTACGCCCTGTTTGGCTGGCGGATTTGCGGCCGGATTTGTGAAGCGGTCGGACTACAAATCCAGGGCCCGCCTCTAATCCGGTCTTTGGCTGAAATTTCTCTTCCCCGGACTAATTTATTGTTGGGAGATGTAATCCACCTGCAGATGGATTTACTAACGACGGCCTCACCCCGTCGTTAGCTAATCCGGGCGTTTTTTGTACCAAACTGCCCCTCCATGGGTGATTTATCGATCTGGGGCAATTCCGGACCAGACCTTGCAGAATATGAGAGAGAGAGAGAGAGAGAGAGAGAGAGAGAGAGAGAGAGAGGAGGAGGAGGAGGAGGAGGAGGAGAAAAAAAGAAAAAGAAAATGGATCGGTTCAAAAAGGATCGGTTCAAAATTTGGAGATGTAAAAAAGACAAAAATCCCCCAATAATCTTTTCGTCGGGTTCTGATTGTTTCCCGAAAGCCGCCATGAAGTGTTTAGAGGAGGCGGTAGGTGTAAGAAGGGGAAGGCAGGGTAGTCGGGTGGGAGTCGTGGGACTGAGATGTTTTTGGGGATCGACTCTGATGAGGGTGAGGTTTTTTTTTTTATCAACAAGGTGAGGGTTGAAGCTACAGGGTTGAGGGTTGAAGATAAGATTTGTGGGGGTGAAGTTTCAAAATTACTCCTGCATTTGACGGAGAAGACGGACGGAGTTAGACACATGGACCATTTAAACACACATTGTGAACATTGGGGACTCAATAGACACGATTTGAATATTGGGGATCAAATTGACATTTCGTGAATACTTTGGGGACTAAAAAGGTAAATAAGCCGCTTTGTGGGGGTGAAATTTGAAATTACCCCTACATTTGACGGAGAAGACGGACGGAGTTAGACACAGAGACCATTTAAACACACATTGTGAACATTGGGGACTCGATAGACACGATTTGAATATTGGGGACCAAATTGACATTTCGCGAATACTTTGGGGACTAAAAAGGTAAATAAGCCACTCGGAAAGTATGGTACTAGTGCCGAATGATTTACTATCAGCAGGTACGTAGCATCCCGTTATTCAGGTACTACCAAAAATTCACACCTGTATTGGCTGATTCCACTACGTATTTGGTTAATTTTATCCAATTTTTGTTCGCTACACGGCCTCTAAAAATAATTTTAAAAAACTTCAAGGTCACAAAACCCTATTCCCACTACAATCATTCGATACTCGCGCTACCGTCTCACCATTTCTGCAACCACTACAAAGTCCGATGCTACTATTTAAAACCTTGGTGGTGTCCCAAACTAGTGATATATTACTCGTTGCAGCATACCTCATCCTTCATCTATGTTTCAGTTTCATGGTGAAAAGATGAACATCAGTACGTAATGAACATTGAACTAGAGCTATGGGAGGATTAATTACGGTCTCTACGGCTCCACCAAGGTTCTAAGAGAATTATTGTGATGAGAAATTGATCGTGTCATACCGTATCAAAATAAATTAATTAATAAACAGGAATTAACTTTTATTCTGGAGAATAGCGGTTAAGTCCGAGTGCCAATCAACGCAGATAAACTGACTGAGTTGCGTTAATTCTAATTAACTTCTAATTTAATTCGGTAAAAAGATGTTTGCTTGGTTGTGAAATTGTTAAACTGAAGAGCACAATAATTAAAAATGATTTAAATTGATGGAGAGGGAATCTAGGGTTTAGATTCCACTCCACGCTCGTAACCACAACTTTTGCATAGATTAAGTTAATAATCGAATCATAAGGGATTATCGCTAGGGCTTGCAATCCCCATCGATAATCGTCAAGAAAATATTTGTGATTGTTAAAAGGCATAAACTATCCCACTGCACGGATCGTCTAACTGGTACAGTGTCACATTGACCAACGGCACAATCCGTCTCACGAGCACAGCCTATCTCAGAACTCCAAACACAACGTTGAAAATGAACGGGCATTTGAAAGCCAGCATACAAATACGCAACAGGTTGGAAAAGTAAAACCATGATTTCATTGATCTTGAGAAACCGAGTTCTAAACATATAATTCAATTCGATTAAAACTCTAACCTACACAAAATAGAATGGCTACTTGGCGTAGAGCTTCATCCTCCCCCTAGAAAAGGGGTTTAGCCGGACATGGTGATGATTGACATGCTTTGATTTGAAGAATGCACGAAGTGTTGGATTGCGGAAAAATATTCTTGTTTATCAAAAACTTTTGATGAACAAAATGACACCACTCGAATACATCATCATAAATACCTTTTCCGAGTAGTTCACCTTTTGTCTAGATGCCTTCGATTCCTCACTTAGCGATCCAAGCGTCTTGCCTCCTCAGTGATTCACCCTTGCAACTCTTTCTCTCTATGTGTTTTTACTTTTGTGAGACACTCAAAAATTCTGATTGCCAATCTTTTGTGTCTAACGTCTATTAAATAGACTCTTATAGATAGCGTTTGCAATTAGGTGGGATCCTTATGGATCTCTATCTTTCAGTTGTGGGAAACAAATATGTATCAGATAACACTTATCCTATATATTCTTTTTAATTATCACTTAAAGAGATAATTATGTAGCTTCCACCAATCACAATAATGTCCATCAACACATTGCAATTGAACCCCTGAAAATAGAGAATTACAAGTGAGGTTCTTTTCTACAATTGTCTACTAATTTCCTTCCACCAACTCATATTCCCATAAGTTTTTTTTTTAACAGCAAAAATTTTTTTAACCTTTGAAAACGAATTACAAAGATTAAAAGGATCCAAGCAACAAGGCCTTAAGATGAGAAAAGGGCATATTCACAAAGAAAACTCATGTCACACCAAAAGACACAAGCTGCTAGGAACCAGAAGGGAAAACACAATCTGATGCTGGCAAGACGCCAACAAAAACCCCCCAACAAGAAAACATGCCCCGAAAAAATAAATTGAAACCAACGCCTCAAAAAACCGCTAATGATCTCATCATCATCCCCCAAATAATCTTCACCCAAGATCTTGCTAATAGACCGAGAAGCCTGAGCTGTATTAAGATGAAATAATTCTATTGGGACAGATCTAGGGGACAGACCATGCACAGATCTGACCTGGCATGGAGAGGGTCCCACAGTCTCTCTCCTCTTTTGCTCTCGCCATTTTGAAATATTCAGATTCAAAAATTTCGGGAAAATTTAGAAATTTAGAAATCCCTTTTGAAACCAAGACATCTTCTCTCTCCTCAACACTAAACCCAGTTCGAACCCCAAACATCTCTCTCTCTCTCTCTCTCTCTCTCTCTCTCTCTCTCTCTCTCTCTCTCTCTCTCTCTCTCTCTCTCTCATCTCCATAACCACCAGCCTACGACTAGACCCACCCACACAATAATCGACCCCTTCCCCCTCAAAACCAACGTCGGTCGAAGCAAACATTGTCGCCGTCCCACAAACACCGTTGTTATCTGACCATTCCGACGTCGCTACCTCTCTCTCACCGTTGACGCCTCTCTCACCGTTGACGCCATCCCACCGGCTCTGCCTTTTTCTTGCCGTCCCACCGTTATTGCTAGAGCTTCGGTGAGAAAAACCTAGCCAGTTTGTTCTCATTTTTTTAAACCCCCTGATTTAGGGCTTGTGAAAAAAAGTTATTTCTCGTTCCTTCAAGATTTGCTTCAATATTAGGATTGTAATACAAGATCTGGGCTCATTCGTCAAAAGCATTAGGGCTATAAAAGCATTCTTCAAAAGATTTGGTTCAATATTCTTCAAAATTCCTAATACAATATTTGGGGGATTAAAAAATTTCCTTCATGTTACAGTCCTAGATTTTGTCATTGAACTCCTGAATGAGTGTTACCTAGAATAGGTAATTGAAAGTAAAAGCATTTGTCAGGTAATTAAAAAATCAATAAAAGGATTTGTTTGGGCAGTATTCTCTTGTGATTTATTTATATTAATGATGTTGAATAATATTTACAGAGGAAAATTATACTATTGAACTACTTTTTTTAGTTGTGCACCCTTGCTCTGATTTTCTTCATCACTAATATTCACTACCAATATGTATAGATATCCTTACATGAAAATTAGGAGGTGCTACTAATAGTGCAACAAAAATGATACGTACACAACATGAGGCCACAAAAAGACCAAAATTATGTTGACATGATAATAGACAGAGTCATTGATTATATTAGGAGGGATTACATAGAGCGTTAGAACTGTTCAATGGACAAAGATTTGATCTTTTAAGAGTAGATTAGGCCTCCGTTGTTACTAAGACTGTTGTCACATTCTATTTCATTTTCTTGTTCAGTTTCCTTTGTTAAAGTAGTGAAGCTGAAGCTGGCATTGATGCTTTTATTTGCAAGATATGATTAATTTTCTTGTTTAATAGGGCTTGAAGTTCAAGTTTTTGTTCTGGATGGCTTATTTGGTTTTGTGCATTTAAGTTGATTTGAGGCTCTCCTTACCAAATGTGATGCTTGGGTTTGGCTATTCCGGTGTTTCTTTTGCTACTGAATTTTTGAATGGTTGTGTCTATGTCCTCTCTTCGGGATGATTGGTGAGGGGTGTTCCGGTTATTGTTTGCTCTTGTGCATTTAGCTTTGATAAATTCTCTCTTTTGCCTTTTTCATGCAGGTTTTATTTTACTGTGATGATCAAGCCATATTGTGACTTTGTAAAGATAGTAGCTCTTCCCAATCTTGGAAAGAAAAGAAAGTCATTCTCCAAAGCTAATGAATCAAATGAGACCGAGAGTTGTGGTTGTACCATTCGTCGCCAAGCTCTCCCTGCAACTTAATGCATTGAGTTCAGCTTCACTTTAGGTAGCAGCTCCTTCTCTATTATCTGCTACGTTAGAAGTTTTTTAGCTCGATCTTGTGCCTCTGTTTTGTTTGGTTTTCTATGTTTAAATGCAGCAAATCTGGGATGAGGTTTGTGAGAGTGATGAGGAACGGGACAAGATGCTTTTTCAAGTAGAGCAAGAGTGCTTGGATGTTTACAAGAGGAAGGTTGACTTAGCAAATGGGATATGCAGAACTTATTCTCACCTTGGCTGATGCTTTTTCAGTTAGTGAATACTTAAGCAAATGGGATATGTAGAGCTGTCTTGGAGCGGCCATCCTAGAAAGGCAAAACGAGATGCTAGCGAAACTTAGGAGTTGTTTTCTTTTTTCTTTTTTTCTTTTTTTTTTTTGGTCATTTTTCTTGTATATAGAGCTTAAGGTAGACGATCATGATTATATTCGGCTCATGCCTCTTTTGTAAAACATTATGTATTCATGTTGGCCAAATTAGTGGATGTCGTATTTTTTATTCTAACTTGTTCTGATTTGAAAAACTTTCGTTTCAATTGCAATGTTTGACTCGGTGTGAGTCTAAATTATTATTGAATAGTTGTTTCCGCTGCTGTGATTGCTGATTGAGACGTTGTGACGTCGGGTAAGACCAAAAACAAAGGAAACTTTGTCGAATTTTTCAGAAAAATGGGATACTTTTTTTAACACATCACCCCTCAACTGGGTTCAAACAACAAAACCTACTGCTCCAACAGCAAGAAGCAGCTGAGACTTTATGACTACCATACACAGCCGTCCATTTCCATCTCTCCAAATGAAACAACAAATGATGCATACTAGTAATTAATTGGATATTTCCCCCATGGGCAAATTCTCACTGGTACATTATCCACTAGAAACGTGCATTGTTGGCATGGTGATTCATTCCTGTTTGGTGATAGAGCAGCGATATGAAAATGGACTCCGCTACGGGATACGAAAAAGGACATGGATACGGGACATGTTTCCTTCCGATTATTTTTGAAGTCGCACCTAACCCATGTCGTATCCCTAACCGTGTCCCTCTCGTGTCGCCTTGAAAAAAAATCCAGGATCATAATACAAATTAAGAAGTCAGAAATGGTAATGCAAATGAGTACATAAACAGATCAATAGTTAGGGGATTATATTCCATAGCCCATGATCCAAAAAATAGGGGCATAATGCATCAACTTTACAAGTCTACAAACTGCCCTACTCACGGAAACACTTAAAGGTGGCAAAAGGACCGGAATGTGGAAAATTTTCAGAGGTACAAGCAGGCTAATAGGGAAGCTAAGAAGGCCGTTAGTGAGGCTAAGTTGAGAGCCTACGATGATTTTTACGCTAGACTTGATAGTAAGGATGGAGAAAAGAATATATATAAACTCGCCAAGCTAAGAGAAAGGAAAGCTAGAGACTTCTCTCAAGTTAAGTGTATAAAAGGTAGTGATTCGGAGGTGTTGGTGAAAGATGAGGAGATCAAGGATAGATGAAAGATGTATTTCGAGAAGTTGTTAAATGAGAAACATGAAGGAAGCTTTGGTGAGGAGGAAGTTGATGTCACTAGCGAGAAAATAGAATACGAGTTCTATCGGAGGATACAAAAGTCCGAAGTGGCCAAGGCTTTAAAGAGGATGAAACCGGGTAAGGCCTTAGGACCAGATGGTTTCCCCATTGAAGCGTGGAGAAGCCTAGGTAACTTGGGGGTGACTTGGTTGACAAAATTGTTCAACAAGATTATTTTATCTAGGAGGATGCCCGACGAATGGAGGAGGAGTACCTTAGTACCTATCTACAAGAATAAATGGGATAATATTCAAAGTTGCAACAACTATAGAGGTATTAAGTTGATGAGTCATACGATGAAGTTGTGGGAAAGAGTTATTGAGCATTGATTGAGGATGGTGACTACGGTGTCGGAGAAACAGTTTGGGTTCATGCCTAGGAGATCAACTATGGAAGCTATTTACCTACTAAGGGGATTGGTAGAAAGACACAGGTCAACGAAGAAAGATCTCCATATGATTTTCATAGACCTGGAAAAGGCTTATGATAGGGTGCCTAGAGACATTATATGGAGGGTTTTGGAGAGAAATGGAGTGACTAGAGGCTATATTGACGTGGTCAGAGACATGTATGAAGGTGCAGTCACTGCCATTAGATCACCAGCAGGAGAAACGAATGAATTTCCATCACAATAGGATTGCACTAAAGGTCAACCTTCAGCCCGTACCTTTTCGCGTTAGTTATGGATGAATTGACCAGGCAGATTCAGGAGGATATCCCATAGTGTATGTTGTTTGCAGATGATATTGTACTTGTACGTAGATGAAACGGCTAAGTAGGAGTAAAACTGAGTATATGGTCTGCAAGTTTAGTGATACCAGAAGTGCATATGAGGAAAGAGTGATGATTCAAGATCAGGAGATACCAAAGAGGGACCATTTTAGGTATTTAGGCCCTATTATTAGTCAAGATGAAGAGATTGCAGATGATGTGACTCATAGGATCCAAGTGGGGTGACTCAAGTGGAGAAGCGATACTAGTGTACTGTGTGACAAGAGGGTACCCACAAAATTGAAAGGAAAATTTTATAGAACTGTCATAAGACCGGCAATGTTTTACGGGACAGAATGCTGGCCTATTAAAAAGCAGCAGGTGAACAAGATAAGCGTAGTGGAAATGAGAATGTTAAGGTGGATGTGTGGTAAGACTATACAAGATAGAAATAAAAATGAAACAGTTTGCGAGATGGTAGGTGTAGCACCTATAGAGGAGAAGTTAAGGAAAAATAGGCTAAGGTGGTTTGGGTATGTCTATCGTAGACTAGCGAATGCAGTAGTTAAGAGAGTTGATAGGATAGCTTTGGGTAGAAATGCACAAGAGAGAGGAAGACCCAAATTGAAATTAGATGCGGTAGTACGCAAAGATTTGAGTATACTAGGTTTAAGCGATGAAGCAGCATTTAACAGAGCTCAATGGAGAAAAAGGATTCATGTAGCCGACCCCAATTGATTGGGACATAAGGCTTGGTTTGGTTTGGTTTGGTTTGGTTTGGTTATACACTACAACAAAATTGTCCTATTGCGGCGAATTGATTTCCTCGCTAAAGCAATCAATTTCCTCACCAATGGTATTAGCGAGGAAAAATTTCCTCGCCCCATTTCCTCGCCTATACGTCGTCGCAAAAGGCATTGGCGAGGAAAAAATATATTTCCTCACCTATTCTTAGACAATTGGCAACAAAATTTATTCCTCGCTATTTCTTTTCCTCGCAAAATTAACTCTATGTTAAGAAGATAGGCGAGGAAACTTTTCGTCGCCATTTTCAGTTTTGGCGAGGAAAAATTTCCTCACCAAAAGTTTTGAAACTAAAAGTAAGTTTTTCCAGCTCTTGCGCTGCCGCCTCAACTCGAACTCGGGACCTCAATGTTACCAAACGCTGCACCTAACCACCGCACCAACATTACTTTCGAGTACCCGCCTTAACTATCAAATATATAAACATTATAGACTTCTTTTTACCTCTCTATTTTTTTTCTTTCATCTTAGTTTCTACAGTTTCAACAAAATCTGTTCCTCAAATTCCATCCTTTTGCTTTTTCCTGATAATTTCATTTTGTTTAGATTAAACTTAGCATGATGAATGGTTGATCAAAAAAGATGAATGTGAATCCAAAAAAACTAAGTAAAAAAACTTATAGACAATGATACACTTAATCACAATTTCATGATAATAAAATTAGACAAAGATAGAAATCACGGATACTTTTCGTTGCATTTCTATTCTTTTATAAATATTCTTATTCTGATCATAACATTGTAAATAATTTTATTTTCTTTGTGCCAATTCTCTCGTTATTTTACTTGTTACCCTCTGTGAAAGGAAAATAAAATGGTGAAATATATTTAATAAGAAAATAATTTTCCTCGTTTATCATTTCCTCTTTAAATGAAACTTATAATATCGCACTAAACAGCTAATATACTTAATTATGTCACCTTTGTGACAAAATCAATATATATATATATATATATAGAAGATTAATAATAGTAACTTATATATCAAAAGCTATTTAGTCCTAAAAAATATTTCGTCGACGAAATAAAATTTTGCATCTCAAAGTGTCGATTTGGCGGCAAAAATGTTTTCTTTGCTAGCAACCGCGACAAAATGAAGATTTCCTTGCCAAAAAGTTGCATAGGGCGGCGAATTATTATTTCCTCGCCAAATAGTACCCTTTTGGCGAGGAAATTACTTTTCATCGCTAGAAAAGGTGACGAAAATGAGCATTTCCTCGCCAAAAAGTTACATTGGCGACAAAATCATTATTTCCTCGCCAAATGCTACCTTTTGGCGAGGAAATCAATTTTCCTCGCTAGAAAAGGCGACGAAGTTGAATTTCGTCGCCAAAAGGTAACATTTGACGAGGAAATGTATTTTCCTCGCCTGATTTCGTCGCGGTAGGTCAATTTTGTTGTAGTGATATGACCTTTTCCTTGCAAAGGTAATCTAGAAACTTATTATGTATGAAAGAAATACGATCCGGCTATGTCTACGGACGTACATGTACACAATATACACGAACAAATTTTATCGTTCATTCCAACAAATCAACGGTGCCGATTTTAAACACTCTTTAACCGGTAAGAGTCTTACTGGTCACAGAGCAAAGGCCAATTTGGATCATCGAAAATTCTTTTGGATGGTAAAAATGCATCGTCTGTGCAAGTACACAAAGTAAAGGCCAATCCGAACCGTCAAAAATACTTTTGGATGGTGAAAATGAATCGTTCGTGCAATAAACATATACAGACGTGCGTACATAAAGTTTTTTTGAAAAAAATAACAGGAAAATTTGAGTATAAAGAAAAGCCAAATTTTAATCTATCCGATTACTTGGCTTTAATTGACTCCCAAATTAAAAGTCACATATTCAAAACTAAAGGGGTGGCTCAGTGGTTAATAATCGGAAAACAAAAGCATTGAGTAAAAACTCTTCGAAACTCCACCTACGCTCAACAACACATATTTCAATGACGATCCCCATTTAAAAAATACGACTATCATTGAAATATGTGTTAAGATAATAGACAAGTTGTTAATGTAAAAATACGGGCATCTGCCATGAATAGCAAGTATTAAGATAATAGACAAGTTGTTAATAGAAAATATAAAATTGGATAAGCTTCACCTGCCAAGGGTAGCTAGTGATGAAAATGTCAAAAAGACTAGGTAGTAGTAAAATCTTAAGACCATTTGGGTGATTTCCCATATTTTAACAATACTTTTGGTTTTCGTTTGAAACTTTCATAAGACACCATGGCACCGTTACGTTGACAACATCAAACGGAGTTCGAGTGAGATCACGTTCAGACAAAAGATCTCCTTTGACAATCCTATAAGGTGATTTTCCATATTTCAAATTAGTTCTTTTGTTTAATAAACCTTCCTTTCTGTATGGTACAAGGATATAGGATCCCATGCATGATATATATGGTTTCTTCGAAGTAATGTAATATTACTGATTGAATTACATTAATTACTAACAACTCATAATACTGTATATTTCACACTTTTAGAATATTAATTACTAACTTATACGATAAATGTTAGAGCACAAAATTTTAAATAACGCGCCAAATATATGATCCTGTTTTATATGAAATCCAATCCGATATTTACATTTGGTCAGATAAAATGAAAACACAAGCTCTTACCGGGGTTCGAGTGATCATGTTGAGAAAATAGTTCTTCTTGTTGTTTTCTCATCCGCGTAAGAAATAGTCATAAGAAGACAATGTCCAAAAATGAAAAAAATATAGGTTTCTCCAGTTCTTTCTGGGGGGAGGAGACTTATAGATTTTTTCTCTCTAAAAATCTCAAGCTTATAAATAAGGCTTCAACTTTTCTTGTCCCCAGCATCCAAAGTCCCAAATCCAAACTTTTCTCTCTTGTTCTTTTCAAGCTCTGATATTGTAACATTTTGGAAAAATAATCCATTTTGTCACATTTCTTCCACCTATATATGGCGAAATTCTCTTTCGTGGCCATTGTGGTGTTAATAGCCACCATTTCAATCTCGGTTTCTGCCGATCCGGATATGCTTCAAGATGTTTGTGTTGCTGATCTCAATAATGGTACGTACAACTTTTGTGACAGTACTAAGCTTTTCATTCCCATGTAATTACTCTCTCTTATGTTCTCTCATACTCCAAGCTCACATTGTACCTGTTTCTCTTTATGTACAGCTGTGAAGATGAATGGTTTTGCCTGCCTGGCAACCTTCTCCGCATCAGATTTCTTCTTTGCCGGTCTATCCAAACCAGCGGCAACCAACAATGTGTTGCGCTCAACCGTGACTCCAGCCAATGTCATGCAAATTCCGGGCCTCAATACCTTGGGTGTCTCCATGGCTCGCATCGACTTTGCCCCCGGTGGCCTTAACCCTCCCCACACTCACCCACGCGCCACCGAGATATTGTTCGTGCTCTATGGCCAATTGGATGTTGGGTTCATTACCACAGCCAATGTGCTTGTTACTATGACCCTCTATCCGGGTCAAATATTTACTTTCCCCAAGGGTTTGGTTCACTTCCAACAGAATAATGGGAACGTTCCCGCTGCCGCTATTGCCTCATTCAACAGCCAGAATCCGGGTGTCCAGGTCATTGCCACATCCTTGTTTGCCGCCACGCCACCTGTGCCAGATAATGTGTTGGCCACGGCTTTCCAAATTGATACCTACGAGGTCGATCAAATCAAGTCAAAGCTTGCACCATAAAAGGGCTAGAGGGTGTTTTGTGATTTGGGGTGGGAAAGTTGTTTGTTTTTCTTATTTTTTGTTGTTGATTTGTAATAAAGATTCATGGTTTCAAGAAAGGAAATGGCACATGGAAACTGAATCGCTATTGTATTTAAGTCATTAATTTGGTGTATTTGATTGGCTTCTTGTGTTTAAATAAGATGAGTGTTCTCCAAATACTTATCAATGAATTAGTGTATCGCTAAACTTTGGATTATAATGTGCGTTATTATGTCAGTTATTGGCACAATACCTTACATCCCATCATCTTGGTCTATATGTAGGCTTCATTTGTTTTGATGAAAACAATAAAAATATTCTCCAATTAATTAAAATGATTTTACAGAAAATATATTTATATTTTGTTTTCGGATTGGTGTTTGGTTGACACGCATAAATATTGTTTGAGTAGAAAATCTGGAACCTCAATACAAGCCCCCTGAATAGATATTTATTTTGTGTAAGCAATATTCACGTTCCACTGTGGATGAAATTCCTATGGTCATGCCAAAAAGGATTGCTACACTAGTCACCGGCCCCTTACCATCATTTACTGAGAAAAAAAAAAAAAAAACACTAATTGAAAGTTTATGCGTGTGAATCTGGCGTTTGTGTGGCGTGACTGGTTCAATCCTACTCCTCATATTTGAATAATTAGAGAATATGTAGTTTCTGTCTCTAACTGCAGCTTTCACTACTGATGTTCAACTTTCACGTGTGGCCTGAGATAAGAATATTTATTTCCATAGTTATCGACTTGGAAATGGTCGGATGTGAATGTCAACTTCATTTATTGGGTGCTCCTGCCGGACACCTTTCTCTACCCCACATTTTTGTAGGGCCCAAGACTAATTGTATGAGTATGACTCTACATGAGTGTGTGGGACTCGAAATGCATGGTACTAGTGCCGAATGATTTAATATCGGCAGGTACGTAGCATCCCGTTATTCGGGTACTACCGAAAATTCACACCTGTATGAGCTGATTCCACTATGTATTTGGTTAATTTTATCCAATTTTTGTTCGCTACACGGCCCCTAAAAATAATTTTAAAAACTTCAAGGTCACAAAACCCTATTCCCACTACAATCATTCGATACTCGCGCTACCGTCTCACCATTTCTGCAACCACTACAAAGTCCGATGCTACTATTTAAAACCTTGGTGGTGTCCCAAGACTAGTGATATATTACTCGTTGCAGCATACCTCATCCTTCATCTATGTTTCAGTTTCATGGTGAAAAGATGAACATCAGTACGTAATGAACATTGAACTAGAGCTATGGGAGGATTAATTACGGTCTCTACGGCTCCACCAAGGTTCTAAGAGAATTATTGTGATGAGAAATTGATCGTGTCGTACCGTATCAAAATAAATTAATTAATAAACAGGATTTTAACTTTTATTCCGGAGAATAGCGGTTAAGTCCGAGTGTCGATCCACAGAGATAAACTGACTGAGTTGCGTTAATTCCAATTAACTTCTAATTTAATTCGGTATAGAGATGTTTAATTGGTTGTGAAATTGTTAAACTGAAGAGCGCAATAATTAAAAATGATTTAAATTGATGGAGAGGGAATCTAGGGTTTAGATTTCACTCCACGCTCGTAACCACGACTTTTGTATAGATTAGGTTAATAATCGAATCATAAGAGATTATCGCTAGGGCTTGCAATCCCCATCGATAATCGTCAAGAAAATATTTGTGATTGTTAAAAGGCATAAACTATCCCACTGCACGAACCGTCTCACTGGTACAGTGTCACGCCGCCCAACGGCACAATCCGTCTCACGAGCACAGTCTATCTC
Source organism: Vaccinium myrtillus (assembly GCA_016920895.1). Taxonomy (NCBI): domain Eukaryota; kingdom Viridiplantae; phylum Streptophyta; class Magnoliopsida; order Ericales; family Ericaceae; genus Vaccinium; species Vaccinium myrtillus. Next base: position 37,724,687 of record CM029271.1, read on the forward strand.
ATAACTCCAAACACAACGTTGAAAATGAATGGGTATTTGAAAGCCAGCATACAAATACGCAACAGGTTGGAAGAGTAAAACCATGATTTCATTGATCTTGAGAAACCGAGTTCTGAACATATAATTCGATTCGATTAAAACTCTAACCTACACAAAATAGAATGGTTACTTGGCGTAGAGCTTCATCCTCCCCCTAGAGAAGGGGTTTAGCCGGACATGGTGATGATTGACATGCTTTGATTTGAAGAATGCGCGAAGTGTTGGATTGCGGAAAAATATTCTTGTTTATCAAAAACTTTTGATGAACAAAATAACACCACTCGAATACATATTCATAAAAACCTTTTCCGAGTAGTTCACCTTTGTCTAGATGTCTTCGATTCCTCACTTAGCGAACCAATTTGTGGGTGCAATTTCGTGATATTTGAAGTACATGCACGTCGATCAGGAGTTGGAGGCGAGCGGATTTTGCATGGAAGTGATCAAAACCCGTCAGGAGCGCTACCCCAATTCTTTGGAGCGCTCAAATTGGGCACAAAAAGGGTCCCAAAATGAACAGAATGTTTTTGAGCGCTACACCAGAAAGGGTGTAGCGCTACCGGCGCGTTAGAGTTGATGGTCAACGGTCAAACAAGCATTCAGCCGGTCAACGCACGCCCTAAGTCAAGCGGTAGCGCTACCTACATTCATCTGTAGCGCTACCGAGCGGTTATGTGGCATAGTAAACGGTGCCGTTCGGTCTTTCCGCGGAGAATAATTGGATTTTCGTTTCATTTTCGTGAGGATTATTGAGTTTTAATATAAATACTCTTGTTTTAACCCAGATTAGGGTTCCACGAATTTTCCTTAGGTTTTGTGTTTTCAAGTTTTCGGCTACCGTTCTTCATTCAGCGTTCTACATTCAAGTTTCAGATTTTCAGAATTTCTGCTTGTGAATTGGTTTCGCGGATTGATAATCAAGTTCAGTTTTTTTTTTCCTTTGCGATTTACGGTATCGTTTCCTATTATTTTCATATTTAATTCTCCAAGTATGCTTAGATCTAGGGTTGATTTGATTCCTGCAGTTACTACAATCATGAGTGAGTAGTCGTTTAGAGTGCGGCTGCGGGGCAAAGGCGCGCCGTAGCTAGACTAGTTGATGTTTCACCTCGGGACCGAATTAACTTGATTTTTGAGCAATTTTAGGAAACGAAAACTCTTCTAACGAACAAACTCAGGCATCGCCGGAATTCGAATGCGCACGGAATCTGGTGACAGGTGGTGCGCATTTGTTAGGGATCCTTTTTCTTATTCTAAAATCAGTAAAAAGAGTAATTGTGGCCCGAGTAAACATCGGTTAAGCTAGTTGCGGACGCTGGGTCCCCTCAGCTGTGCTCTCTTTATTAATCCGCAGTCAGTTAAATTAGCCTAGTAAATTAGTTAATTAATCTCATAAAATCAAAGGGTGGCTACCTAAGAGCTAGTTAAAACTGCACTTTCACACTTTTGAGTCAAGCACTTAAGTCGTCTCTGTGGTTCGACTCCGGTACTTCCGGAATTATTGTGCTACACTGGTCGAGAGTCCTACGCTTGGGACGCGTCTTTATTCGTCTTATTTTTAGTCACCTGGTCGGTCAAGCAATAACATTACGTATGAAAGAAATACAGTCTTGCTATGCGTACAGATGTACGCGTATGCAATATACACGAACAAATTTTATCATTCATTCTAACAAATCAACGGTTCGGATTTTAAACACTCTTTGACCGGTACTGGTCACAGAGCAAAGGCCAATCCGGACCGTCGAAAATGCTTTTGGACGGTGAAAATGCATCGTTCGTGTAATAAAGGTTTACAGACGTGCGTAATAAAGGTTTACAGACGTGCGTACGTACAGCTTTTTTTGAAAAAAATAACAGGAAAATTTGAGTATAAAGAAAAGCCTAATTTTAATCTATCCGATTACTTGGCTTTGACTCCCAAATTAAAAGTTACATATTCAAACTAAAGGGGTGACTCAGTGGTTAATAATCGGAAAACAAAAGCATTGAGGGAGTTTCTAAGAGTATAAAAACTCTTCGAAACTCAACCTACACTCAACAACACATATTTTAATGGCGATCCCCATTTAAAAATTACTACTATCATTGAACAAGTCATACGGGCATCTGCCATTAATAGCAAGTAGTAAGAATCTTAGGGGTGTCCACGGTTCGGTTCCGACCGGATCGGTTCCGAATTTGATCTGAACCGATAGTAATGGATTTATGTTTTCAAGATCCGAAACCATCCATGGATGATATACGGATGGATCGGTTCGGTTCCGGATTTGACGGATCGGTTCCGGATGGATTTGACGGGTTGGGCTATGACAAATGGGCCTCTAACTTGGACAAATTTAGGAAATTTTCCAATCATATTTCTAGCCCATTTTTCGGCCCAATCATTTTTCAAGCCTATTTTTTCAGCTCATTTGGGAGAATCAATGCCGTAAACTTAAACCTCCACAACCCATCACATTTTTATAGCACAAAATTAGCAGCAACATCCTCCAAAATCCAAATCACACACAAACAGCAGCTTCCATGAGCAGCAGCAGCAACACTACACAAACTCAACATCACTTTAACACAAAATCAGCATTTTTATAGCACACTGTGAGACTTTGAGAATTGATTACTGATTTAGGATTTTGGCCGGCCCAAGTGGAGTAGTGAGTATTGGGTGGGTAAATATGGTGACGTGTTGGAGTTTGGGATACACGATTACACTTTTTTTTTCTTTTTGGCAACGGGCGGTTCGGTTTTAACCGGAACCGAACCGAATCCGATCCGGAACCGTGAAATTGGTGGCCTCAAGAACCGTTATCCATCCATACATACCTTGGATGGATCAAAGGATGGTTCGGATTGGATGGATTGGGCGGATCAAGCGGATCGGATGATCCGCTGGGCACCCCTAAGTAAGATAATAGACAAGTTGTTAATGGAAAATATAAAGTTGGATAAGCTTGACCTGCCAAGGGTAGCTAGGGATGAAAATGTCAAAAAGACTAGGTAGTAGTAAAATCGTAAGACCATTTGCATCTAATATTGGGTTTTCGTTTGAAACTTTCCGAAGACACCATGGCACCGTTTCGTTGACAACATCAAACGGGATTCGAGTGAGATCACGTTGAAAAAATAATGTAATATAGGATCCCATGCATGATATATAATTATATATGGTTTCCTCGAAGTAATGTAATGTTACTGATTGAACTACATTAATTACTAACAACTCATAATATTGTATATTTCACACTTTATAATATTAATTACTAACTTATACGATAAATGTTAGAGCACAAAATTTTAAATAACGCACCGAATATATGATCATGTTTTATATGTAATCGAATCCGATATTTACATTTGGTCAGATAAAATGAAAACACAAGTTCTTACCGGGGTTCGAGTGATCATGTTGAGAAAATAGGTCTTCTTGTTATTTTCTCATCCGCGTAAGAAATAGTCATAAGAAGACAATGTCCAAAAATGAAAAAAAATATAGCTTTCTCCAATTCTTTCTGGGGGAGGAGACTTATAGATTTTCCCTCTCTAAAAACCTCAAACTTATAAATAAGGCATCCACTTTTCTTGTCCCCAGCATCCAAAGTCCCAAATCCAAACTTTTCTCTCTTGTTCTTTTCAAGCTCTGATATTGTAACCTTTTGGAAAAATAATCCATTTTGTCACATTTCTTCCACCTATATATGGCGAAATTCTCTTTCATGGCCATTGTGGTGTTAATAGCCACCATTTCAATCTCTGTTTCTGCTGATCCAGATATGCTTCAAGATGTTTGTGTTGCTGATCTCAATAATGGTACGTACAAATTTTGTGACATTACTAAGCTTTTCATTCTCATGTAATTACTCTCTTTTATGTTCTCTCATACTCCAAGCTCACAATATTGTACCTGTTTCTTTTTATGTACAGCCGTGAAGATGAATGGTTTTGCTTGCTTGGCAACCTTCTCCGCATCAGATTTCTTCTTTGCCGGTCTATCCAAACCAGCGGCAACCAACAATGTGTTGCGCTCAACCGTGACTCCAGCCAATGTCATGCAAATTCCGGGCCTCAATACCTTGGGTGTCTCCATGGCTCGCATCGACTTTGCCCCCGGTGGTCTTAACCCTCCCCACATCCACCCACGCGCCACCGAGATATTGTTCGTGCTCTATGGCCAATTGGATGTTGGGTTCATTACCACAGCCAATGTGCTTGTTACTATGACCCTCTATCCGGGTCAAATATTTACTTTCCCTAAGGGTTTGGTTCACTTCCAACAGAATAATGGGAACGTTCCCGTTGCCGCTATTGCCTCATTCAACAGCCAGAATCCGGGTGTCCAGGTCATTGCCACATCCTTGTTTGCCGCCACACCACCGGTGCCAGATAATGTGTTGGCCACGGCTTTCCAAATTGATACCTACGAGGTCGATCAAATCAAGTCAAAGTTTGCACCATAGAAGGGCTAGAGGAGGTTTTGTGATTTGGGGTGGGAATGTTGTTTGTTTTTGTTATTTTTTGTTGTTGATTTGAATAAGGATTCATGGTTTCAAGAAAGGAAATGGCACACGGAAACTGAATCGCTATTGTATTTAAGTCATTACTTTGGTGTATTTGATTGGCTTCTTGTGTTTAAATAAGATGAGTGTTCTCCAAATACTTATCAATGAATTAGTGTATCGGTAAACTTTGGATTATAATGTGCGTTATTATGCCAGTTATTGGCACAATACCTTGCATCCCATCATCTTGGTCTATATGTCGGCTTCATTTGTTTTGATGAAAACAATAAAAATATTCTCCAATTAATTAAAATGATTTTACAGAAAATATATTTTACATTTTGTTTTCGGATCGGTGTTTGGTTGACACGCATAAATATTCTTAGAGTACAAAATCTGGAACCTCAATACAAGCCCCCTGAATAGATATTTATTTTGTGTAAGCAATATTCACTTATGCGTGTGAATCTGGCGTTTGTGTGGCGTGACTGGTTCAATCCTACTCCTCATATTTGAATAATTAGAGAATATGTAGTTTCTGTCTCTAACTGCAGCTTTCACTACTGATGTTCAACTTTCACGTGTGGCCTGAGATAAGAATATTTATTTCCATAGTTATCGACTTGGAAATTAGGGGTGAGCAAAAAAATGGTGAAATGGTCGGATGGTTTGGTTTGTTTTTTAGTAGCGTGGTTTGTCTGGTTTAAAAAATTAGAACTTCAATGGTTTAGTTTGATTTCTCCAGTTCCAATCCTATCCGAACCATGTATGTATATATATATATAAGCCATAGTCAACTAACTTCCTAATTTAATTTATTCATTATTCCTTCTCTAACAAGATTTTATTTTGCTTAAGATTTACAATTTATTCCCCTAATTCCAATACACCAATAGTGGTTTAGTCATAGCAAATAAATTTGGTGATTGAAATTCTATATTCCAATTTTGATTCCACAACACGTTTCTATTTTCCAAATTTCTATACATGATTCGGTCATAGCCTATTCATATTCCTTGATTTCCTTCATTACCATGAGTAATTACACTAAATTTCTATATATGAGGACCTATTCGTATTCTATATAAACCTAATGTAGTAAAACTAAATTTTAAGTACTCTAAATAGTTTACGAAAATAATATCTCAATTTTAAGCAAACCGTGGTTCGAAACCGAATCCGAACCTTATTTTAATGGTTTGGTTCTATGCCCTTCGTGGGTTGGTTTGGTTCTCCAAATTCATAATCCGTAGGTAGTGGTTTGGTTCTTGGTTTGCTACAAAACCGAACCAATCCGGTCCATGCTCACCCCTATTGGAAATGGTCGGATGTGAATGTCAACTTCATTTATTGGATCTGAGGTTAAGCAACATTAAAATTTATTGGGTGCTCCTGCCGGACACCTTTCTCCACCGCACATTTTTGTAGGGCCCAAGACTAATTGTATGAGTATGACTCTACATGAGTGTGTGGTACTCGGAATGCATGGTACTAGTGCCGAACGATTTAATATCAGCAGGTACGTAGCATCCCGTTATTCGGGTACTACCAAAAATTCACACCCGTATTAGCTGATTCCACTACGTATATAGTTAATTTTATCCAATTTTTTCCCGCTACACGGCCTCTAAAAATAATTTTAAAAAACTTCAAGGTCACAAAACCCTATTCCCACTACAATCATTCAATACTCGCGCTACCATCTCACCATTTCTGCAACCACTACGAAGTCCGATGCCACTATTTAAAACCTTGGTAGTGTCCCAAGACTAGTGATATATTACTCGTTGCAGCATACCTCATCCTTCATCTATGTTTCAATTTCATGGTGAAAAGTTGAATATCAGTACGTAATGAACATTGAACTAGAGCTATGGGAGGATTAATTACGGTCTCTCCGGCTCCACCAAGGTTCTAATATAATTATTGTGATGAGAAATTGATTGTGTCGTACCGTATCAAAATAAATTAATTAATAAACAAAAATTAACTTTTATTCCGGAGAATAGCGGTTAAGTCCGAGTGTCGATCCACGGAGATAAACTGGTTGAGTTTCGTTAATTCCAATTCACTTCTAATTACCAGTGGGGGCATGGCCCGGTTGGAGGCCTCTCCCACCCTCCCCGTTGTCCGAGTTCGATCAGGAGAATGGAGAGTTAAAAATCGTTCCCGCTGAGTGTCGGCGGGGAGGTTCCACCGGTGCCCCATTGTTTCGTTAATTCCCTTTCACTTTAATTTAATTCGGTAAAAAAAGATGTTTGATTGGTTGTGAAATTGTTAAACTGAAGAGCCCAATAATTAAAAATGATTTATATTGATGGAGAGGGAATCTAGGGTTTAGAATCCACTCCACTCTCGTAACCATGACTTTTGCATAGATTAGGTTAATAATCGAATCATAAGGGATTATCGCTAGGGCTTGCAATCCCCATCGATAATCGTCAAGAAAATATTTGTGATTGTTAAAAGGCATAAACTATCTCACGGCACGGACCGTCTCACTGGTACAGTGTCACGCCGCCCAACGGCACGATCCGTCTCACGAGCACAACCTATCTCAGAACTCCAAACACAACGTTGAAAATGAACGGGTATTTGAAAGCCAGCATACAAATACGCAACAGGTTGGAAGAGTAAAACCATGATTTCATTGATCTTGAGAAACCGAGTTCTAAACATATAATTCGATTCGATTAAAACTCTAACCTACACAAAATAGAATGGTTACTTGGTGTAGAGCTTCATCCTCCCCCTAGAAAAGGGGTTTAGCCGGACATGGTGATGATTGACATGCTTTGATTTGAAGAATGCGAAGAACATGAAGAACCCTAGCTCTCTCTCTCTCAAAGTAGCATCTCAAAATAGTTCGGAACCCTAAAACAATGTTATGAAGTTCTATTTATACTTAGAGCCCTAAAACTTACATAAAAACATGTAAAAACGCTAATTCCCGTTGCTCTGGTCCGGACCAAGGTACGGGTCGCCCGGACCAAGAAGACAGATTGCACACTGAAACTTGTGGGGTTGCTGGTCCGGACGGGGAAAATGGTAGTCCGGACCAAGGAGGCAGATTTCATGCATTTGTGATCCTGAGTGCTTGTCCGGACCAGGAATGTGGTGGTCCGGACCAAGAAGGCAGTAGCTTGAGTCTTGGCACCTCTTTCGCATCCTTGACACTTCTAAGACACTCCAAAGCACGCTTTACAAGTCCTTGAGCATCTGGAACCTGTAACACCGATAACCAACAATCGCTAATTAAATAACAACCTAATTGGCTTAACAAAGTGCGAATTAGAGAGGTTAAATGGGTGCTTTTCAACACCTATATATCTGAAATCTTCCAAGAAATGGGAAGTGTTGAACATCATGTTTTTTCTTTTATGAATGGCCGTAATTTTTCACTCTCTCTAGAAGGGTATTTTCAGCATAACATGATGTTTCGATACATAAGTATGTGGTAAACTCGAAATCACTCATTAAGCTTACTAGGAGCATGGACGGAGGTGTATAGGGTAGGGGCCCGGGGTAGTATTGGTATGAAACCGAATATGTGTTTAAAAATTTACTAATGTTTTATATACAATGTAATTGTTAAGTATTAAAAAAATCTCTGAAAAATCTAAATATTTTTTATTTGATATAGTTAAAAACTAAAATAATTCTTTTCTCAATTTCTTTCATAGACGAAAATAATACCACATGACTGTTGTAATTGTATGACATATACAATACACTATGTACTAGTCGGCCTCCCTTAGTCTAAAATTCTAGCTCCGCCACTAGCTACTAGCTAGGAGGATGTCCAAACACTCGTCCCCTTATCCGAAACCCTCCAGCAAGTCCCCAAGAATTTTACACAGGTTATTTCAGTATTTTGCAGTGTGTGGATTTGGTCGATAAGGCTAACTAATAACCACTATATAACAAAATAATAATAATAATAATAATTTGTAATGCTGGCCGAATTTAAGGTAGTTGTAGTTGAGAGTTCCTATTAGAATTAGTACATCAACAAAAGCATCAGTTTGAATCAATTTAAGGTGGTTGTAGTACTATGAGTTCCTAATATTCCATTGTAGTTTGATTGGATTCTAAGGCTTAATTTGTTTTTGGAATATGCTTTCGATTATCCCACTCTGTTACATGATTGATTGTATTTTAAGCAATGGCTATTAAAAACAAGCCTTCTATTTCGTAGGTCAATGATCCCAAAATGTGGTTTGAAAATTGTTAAAAAAAAATATGATAGGAATTAAAATAATTAATGGAACAGGCATAGCTGCTCCCTTTCCAGCAGTGGGAGATCTCTAAATTCACTTCTTATTAATCATAACCTTGAAATAAATTCCACCACTAAATTCCTAAAGGTCTACGAAGTTCTTATGTAAAATTTCAACAATGCAACCTCCTTATCCAAAGACATATGCAGAATAAGAACAATTAAATTGTACAAAAGTCCAAATAAGTGTTCCAGTGATGCGGAAAAAAAAAATCAAATATTTTCAAAAAAATAAAAACAAGTTTTCGGTTTGCAATTTCACCATACATAAACTGCAGTTGAAAATTAAGTATTAGTGCTCGATCGTGCTACCATAATGGAGCACACTGTAGAAAAATTACTCAAATTTTGAAATTTGTGGACTGATTCACATCAAACTAATACCTTGAGTTATTAGATATTTAAAAAAAAAATATGTATTAGTTTTTTTATATAAGAATGTAACATACACTCCAAGGAGAGGCAGAGAGTTGGTCAAGATCTAGATTAAGGGTGACTTGGTTTGCTCCTTCTAGTTCCATATTCGAATTGTGAGATTGAAGTGTGAGTGTGTAAACACACTTTGAAAACACAAATGATTATTCTCGGATTATAGTGAAACCCCCTCCCCGTGGAAGTAGGTCCGATTTCGACCAAACCATGTGTTGCTTTCTAAAAATGCGTGTAGTGCGTTGGAAAATCCTATCAGGAAAAAGTTTGCAATTTCACCATACATAAACTGCAGTTGAAAATTACTCCAGTATTAGTGCTGTGCTACCATAATGGAGCACACTGTAGAAAAATTACTCAAATTTTGAAATTTGTGGACTGATTCACATCAAACTAATACCTTGAGTTATTAGATATTTAAAAAAAAAAATATGTATTAGTTTTTTTTTATATAAGAATGTAACATACACTCCAAGGATCGAGTTGGCATTAGGTGGTCAAGATCTAGATTAAGGGGCCGGTTTGCTCAAGAAGATTCCAGAATTCAAATAACAAAAAAAATCCAATCCAACTAGAAACAAATACGGTCCTACCAAGAAACTAAAAATGCCGGAAAAGAGTATTACAAAAAAAAAAGTCTTCACAAATATTAATTAGGAAACTAAATTTTCTCCGAAAATCTTGATTAAAATACTGGTGCTACTAATAAACTATTTGAGGCATTTTCACAAATGCCGGGAAAGCCTATTGCCTTATAAACAAAAGGCCATGTGGTGCTTGCGTGTCGCCTACATGGCACCCGCGTGGCGGCCACATGGCGTGCAACTTTGGGGAGAAATGCTTCCCCCAAGCTTCGAACTCGTGACCTTTGCCCCTTGCGCACGCGAGAGCTTAAACTGAGTTAGCCCACATGATGTTACACAATACACAATGAAAAATATTTATATTATACGGTAGAATTTTTTAAAAAAATGACTTTTATGCCGGGAATGCTCCTATTTACGGAGTCCAACTTCAATTTTAATTGTGCTCCTCGGAAATGCGCAGTGGAATTGGTACACTTTAGTTATCAAAAGGAAAAAAAGTGTAAAAGACAATTCAAAATAAAGTTGGTGATACTGCAAAATCCAAATATTGCATGACAGAAGTAAGGGGGACATGGATAAATTAAGTTGTTGTATGTAAGCAACTAATGATAGCAACTTCAATAAATACAGTAAAAGAGTGATCAGACAGCAGGTAGGGGGGACTAGGTTTGTGGTTGGAATATTAGGTTTTGGTTCATTTTCAACAAGACTTCCTTACCAGCCAAAAGGCAAAAACTTCACCAAATTGTGACCCGATTTGACACTTTTCCATGCAAAGGTAATCTTAAAACTTACTTTGTTTACTTCTTTATTCATGATCACTTAAGCACTAAGCAGGTGACAAAATGGATGAAAAAAAGTAACAAGAAGTTTTAAGTGTTAAGAAAAGCTAGATCTAAATGTGTCTGATTACTTGGCTTTGACTCCCAAATTGTATTGTCTTGTCTCGCCAGCAGAGCCGGCTTGGGTATACATCGAGGATGCGGCCTCCGCTTCTTCTCTAATTTTGAGGGCTCCAAATTTTTTATACCCTTATATTATGCCTATACACAAAATTACTACTCTTGCTACTAAAAATGCGAGATGTTTAAGTAATACCTTTTGAATTGATAATGATATGTGTTAGGGCTTGCATGTCTCACATCGGTTAATGATGACATTTGAAACTAGTATATGATCCTGGACAACCTCTCCACTCGTTGTCAATTGATTTTGAGTTGCATACTTTTATAACATGGTATCAGACCTAGGATTTATATAAGCTTTTAAACAAGACTCTAAAAAGCAAATCTTAATTTGATGGTAATATCACATCTCATACAACTACTATACCACAAATCTTTCATCAAACACCAACTATACATGGTCTTATTGGTTGTTTGATCCAAACTGAGACTTATAACCGGTCAAATCTCACGTGGGTGTCTGAGTGAGATCACGTGCACGGTAAATTAGAAAATAGATGTCAGATATCAACGACGGGTTGGTTCAATGATTGGAAACTTACACTTAGTTGGACAATATCCAGATATCCCCTCATTGAGACTAAACATATTCTTAATACTATCCGCACGTGGCGGGGCCTTAGCTTCGGTCCTAATGTGGGTGCAGTAAGATCACTTATAGATAATGGTGTGGTGTGAGAGGACAATACTTCGCAAAAGTGAATAATATACATTCACTCCCATTTAAGAAAAAGAGATCATGCATGCATCGTGTCCTGTTTCATGGGGCAGGGGCTTATGGGGATGGGCCCTGTTTCATGGGGTGTTATTACCTTTGCTTTAGAAGATTGAGGAAGGCATGTTCGTCACCGTCAAAAAAAAAAAAACACAACAACAAGAACAAGAACAATAATAATAATAATAGGACACATCTCACCACCACAGCCGCTTGCGGGGCGATGCATAATTGATTGTTGCAAAGCAAGTTCAAAGTGTTTGTTCTCTTATTACCAATCATGCAGCGCCGCGGAGATGAATGTGGTGGAGAAGTGTGTCCCCGGCACTATTTGAAGAAAAAAGGCATGTTCCTTGCTTTTACATTCACAGCTCCAGTCAACATCTTCTCTCTCTCACTTAGAAGACTTCCTCCCTCTCTCTCTCTCTCTCTCTATCCAAATAACTCTGCCTATAAATAAGGCATCCACTCTTCTTCTCTCCCCTGCATCCAAACTCCCCAAACCCATACTTTACTCTATGCTTAGTGCTCCTCTTTTCAAGCTCTGATTGCAGCAACTTTTGGAAATTTCATAAATTACATTTTGACACATTTCTTCCAGCTATGGCGGCTGCTGGAAAACTCTCTGTGTTAGCCATTATGGTGTTAGCCACCATTTTCAACTCTGTTTCTGCTGATCCGGATTTGCTTCAAGATGTTTGTGTCGCTGATCTCAATGATGGTATTCATTTTCAATTTCTCTCTTTTACCCAATTTTTTGTTTACTGAACATCATAACCTGGGGATAGTCACGATTACTGGTTTGAGTGCGAATCAAGAGTCAAACATTTGTGCAGAAAAATATGCGTATTGATTTTTGATAAACGGATGGCCGAACCAGTTTTTGCGTTTCTCGAAAAATGTATTTGTTATGGTATACGTTTTTTTATCTTTGCTTAATACAGCATATATGGAGATGTCTTTGGTCGAATACGGCAATAAGTTCGAAGTTGATAATTCTCCATTATTTTATTTTGAGATGTCCATCATCTTTGAAAAGTTAAAACAAAAAATGTGTGAATTTTCACAAAGTAACCCTTATAAATAATTTTAAAAAATTGTAATGTAGAGAAGGGGTAACGTTGGAAATATAATCAAACTTTCTGAAGAGACATGCATCAATATCAATTGCATGTTCCTTTAAAATTTATAGTTTCCCGTGGTGGACATTTAATATGGGATAGAGAGGATAGTATAGATTATGCAAGTTGTGTGTGGTGCCGAAACCACTATGAGCACCCTTACAGTTCCATCACTTTACGTGGGTATTATTAGATTAATTATTCCATAGTCTTGAGACACTGACACGTGGTGCCCCACATCTCTTTTTCACCACACATTTCCATAAATTATTATTGAGCCCAAAAAAATGTTTGGTAGATAAACATGTACCCCAAGAACATGAAATAATTTTTTGGTATTATTAGTTATACGTATAGAGAATTAGCTAAAGGTATTCTTTTTTCCAAAAGGAAAATTTTTGTCAATATTTCCCGTAAGCTTATGGCAAATCTAATTTATTCTTATGTAGTTACTCTGTTTTTCTGTTCTAGAGTTTTTTTTTTTTTTTTTTGGCCCTCACAAATTCACAATGTAATACCATATTTTCTGTACCAACAGCTGTGAAGATTAACGGTTTTGCCTGCAAGCCCACCTTCAACGCATCAGATTTCTTCTTTGCTGGCCTAGCCAAGCCAGCGCTCACCAACAATTTAATGGGTTCAAACGTGACTGCAGCCAATGTGATGCAAATCCCAGGTCTCAACACCCTAGGTGTCTCCTTGGCCCGCATCGACTACGCACCCGGCGGCCTAAACCCGCCCCACACCCACCCACGCGCCACCGAGATCATTTTCGTGCTCTACGGCGAATTGGATGTTGGGTTCATTACCACAGCCAATGTTCTTGTTTCCAAGTCCATCAAACAGGGTGACATATTTACTTTCCCTAAGGGTTTGGTTCACTTCCAAAAGAATAATGGAAAGGTTCCGGCTGCAGTTATTGCCGCATTCGACAGCCAGTTGCCGGGTGTCCAGGTCATTGCCGCCTCGTTGTTTACCGCCACGCCCCCGGTGCCGGAAAACGTGTTGACTCTTGCTTTCCAGATTGACCCTAAGGAGGTTCAAACAATCGAGTCAAAGCTTGCACCAAAGAAGAGCTAGAGGATGTTTTGTGTATTGTGGGTGGGGTACCTTCTTTTTTTTTTTTTTTTTTTTTTTTTTGGGAGATAAGGATTCATGGTTTCAAAAAAGAAAATGGTGGGCCGGGAACTGAATCACTTTTGTACTTAAGTTCATATACCGGTATATTCCGTTATACTTCTTGTGTTTACGGAGAAATAAGATGAGTGTTATTATAAATAAAAGTACTCAAAATTTTAAGGCAGTCATTGGTCCATTTTCTTTGGATAAAGATATGGCAAATCCCAACAAGAGGTCAATCAAAGGTGAACCTTACAAACACTTTTTTATCAACCAACCAGCTGGCCTCCACTTTTTTGGGTCCCACACGAAATCAATTTTTTGGCTTTAATTACTATTTTGGGACTTTTACTTTAGGATAAAGAGGGCCCAACCGTCCGATTGCCTGTTGCTTGAAATTTGACAACAAAATTCCTCGGAAAAATGTTAACAGTAAACGATGAGCAGTTCGGATCATTTCGTGTGGGACATTTTAAAAAATAATACCCATTGAACACGAAATTTATCATCAAACTATAAAGACATTTCGGTCATCAAACCTCCCCCCGTTTTTCTGTACCCGTATCACGGTCCATTTTCTTTGTACAATGAAAATTTGTTGGCAAATCCCATTTCCACAGAGGTCAATCAGTAGGTGAACCTTACAACACTTTTTTTATCAACCAACCAGCTGGCCTCCACTTTTTGGATAAGAAATCAATTCTTGATTGGCTTAATAATTAATATTTTTGAGTGTGTTTTACTTTTGATAAATGGGTCCCAAACCAGTACGGCAGCCTGTTGCTTCAACTTGACTCAAGACAACAAAATTCCAAACCAAGAATGCATCATGATGTATAACGGTAACGGTACAAACGCTTAGCTGCTCTTAAACATTCGTACAAACGACAATAACAGTACCCCTGTAATCCCAATCGATAGCATTATGAGTGGGGGGAAAACTTGAGACAAATCTACATCCAACAACGTTCCATCCGATTTGGAAACCTCTGGGATAGATTTCGACAAATTAGCAAATGATTCTATCGTACCCGTTCAAACAAGAAAAAATGTAACGCAGTGAATGGATGAAATTAATGTCTTTCAACATATGATGTGAATGCGGAAGTCGTCCATGACATGTCAAGATGGATTCCATACTTACAGGTTAACACGAAAAGCAACAGAAACTGATAAGCACGCAGCACAAACGAGCTGGATAGAAGAGAAAATTATTCACCCTTTAGGCTTATTGGCTGCAGCAAGTTCAACAGATATAATAAAAGTTGACTTCCCAGCTTCCCTGAGATACTGAACATCTCCATTCATGAGCTTCACCAGCTTTCTGCTGACTAGTAGGCTGATGCCCTCCTCCGATGTGTCTGTATCGCCCCCAAACATCTGGCTCAACAAGTCTTCTGGCACACCTCCTCCCGCATGCGTTATCCTAAATCCAAGGATGCATAAGCTAATCATTTTCAACAAAAGGACCTATCGTACACTCAGTCCCAGTGTTCTCAGATCCAACAATTTACTCACCTAGTTATTACTTAGGTCTACAATTTTTTATTCTCAAAAAAGGTTAAGTCTGTTTCCAGTCCTCCCCAATCCATACCACAATTGATCGGGGATTAGTGGATTACATGGATGAAACTGTTGTTTTTATAATTCATATATTGTTCTAACTTAGAGACATACACTTCTATAAGACTCCATATCTTAATTTTTCTAGTACTCTATGACTGATAATTTAAAATTATCAGTCAGAAAGTACTACTAGTCAGGGACGGAAGCACTATGGGGCACGTGGAGGCAAGTGCCCCCACTCAATTTCAAGATTTTATATGTTTTGATTTCTTTTATTTTAGAAAAATCACATCAGGCCACAAAAATTCATATCTCGAAACATAAAAATTCCTAAAATGGGCCACAAAATTCGTAGATGGTGTAATGTACAACCAAAATCAAAACAGAGGCTTATTAATTCATAAAATGAGCCGCAAATTTTGTTATGTAAGCCATGAAAATTCGGGAAGGAAGTGTATATTGAATACTTTTCCCTATTATAAATCTTATTGCTTATGATGAAGCCTAGTTTTTTATTACTGTGCTTGGCTGTAAGTTTTTGTTTAAGGTTAATAGAAATTGATGCCCCCCACTGTTGACAATTCCTGGATCCGTCCACACACACGTCCACACACAGAAACAAAAGACGAGCCAACTGTTAGTATTGCTGTAAAGCCTAAAGGCCCAGTTTAGAAATATACCTGAACTCTACGTGCACAAGCTGAACATTATGACCTAAACGATCTTTGGTGAAACTAGCAGCAACACCAAGCTGGCCACCATTCGGTGCAAAATTCACTGATATTGACAAGAAATCTGCGAGGACCTGTTGAAGCCTCAGGCTATCCCCGTAAAGGGTTTCAGACATGATCTCTTCTTGCAAATCATTAGAAATATGGATTCCCTTTCCGTTGCTCTTCATCATTACTTGACTAATCGACGCAACCAAAACTTCATGCAGTGTAAACTCAACCATTTCAAGATCCAAATACCTGTCAAATAGTTTGACAGAAATGCTATGGTTAGAAGAGAGAGCTAAAATGAATTATTCTACTTCTTGGGGGCTCCTTAACTTCAATGGCACATCCCAAGCTAGTTTTGTCCTGATTAACCTCTTACAGGTCTCCCGATAAAATTAGTATGTCAATGCACAAAAATATAATCTCTCAAATAATTTCATAAGAAAATGTCAAATTGTGGTGAATATGGCTTTATCATACCCGTCAATGATGCTATCAAGATCTGTGTCATCAAGAATTTTATTCAGCTGAAGCTGGCACTGAGCACTGGTATGAAGAAGTTGTTTCAGCGGGTCACTCAAATCAGTTCCCTCCATCAATTTCCGAGTATACATAATCCCCGAGAGGGAAGTCCTGATCTGTCTTCTAGAATAAGCCAATGCTTTTAGTCTCTTCAGTGCAGTTTGCTCTGTTAACCTCTGAACATGAAGTGCTTGTTGCAACTCTAGACTTGCTAGCTGCAGAAAACAGAAGACCCCAGTGATGGAACCCTCTCCATCTATTTTCTTGCTCACACACAAAATGCACTCTACATACTTCCCACTCCGCGCAAAGAAACCAAAGGAAATCTTTTCCGATTCATGGCCAGTCACAGCACCGTTCAGTACAACACCAAGGTTTATGAAAGCCTCTTGATTTTTGAGACGACAACAGGCCATATGGGTCCCAAAAACCTCGCCCAGAAGCATTTTATTAATAACATCTTCCCTATTCCACCCGGATATCTTTGCCATAGCTGGGTTCCACTCGCAACACCAGCCAAATTCATCCGTGCCAAAAATGGGGGGGATCAAGGGGTTTGGGTTCTGTACAATAGCCTTGTAATCACCTTCGATTCGGGTGAACTTGTCCATAACAGTCTTGTGCCCAGTAATATCTTGTGCCACAAAGCAGACCCCCACAACATTCTCGTGAAGGTCCCTACTTGCACAAGCATTCACAATTAAGCTGATGGGACCAGAGTCACTCCTAGACTCGTGTGTTTTGATCTCAAATTGGATATTTTGCTCCTCCTTGCCTGTTCAGAAGAGGGCATAAGAACAAGACCAAATCTGTACATATACACATGTATAATTTCCATGTCCTCTCTTACAAGCCTAGCAGTATGGGAAATTATTGAACCTATTTTTCTTCAAATGCTAATGATTTTGGTTTAAATAGGCAGATAATGCAGTTCTATACTTTTCTTCTCTTCTTTGCAATATGTTGAATCTAAGTGGAGATTTAGACTAACCTAATACATACACACCCCATATGAATGGATTCATTTACTAACCCACGTATATATGACTAATACAAAATTTTAA
The DNA here is from genome assembly GCA_016920895.1 of Vaccinium myrtillus. Taxonomy (NCBI): domain Eukaryota; kingdom Viridiplantae; phylum Streptophyta; class Magnoliopsida; order Ericales; family Ericaceae; genus Vaccinium; species Vaccinium myrtillus. The sequence goes on from CM029271.1 coordinate 37,742,308, forward strand.
CTCAGACACTAAATTTACAAATCGGGAAGGACAGACCCTGTAATCCAAGCATAACAACCTCTTCACCACATCACCTAAGGAATTCTCAACAAGTGAGAGTAAATGCCTCCGAATTGCTATATCAAATCCGTAAATATATACGATATATCTAATTTTCCATTGTTCTCACAAGCCCAGCCGATATAGGGAAATTTAGAACATCTGTTCCTACACATGCTAAGGTATTGAGCTAATGTGTTGAATGACTTGAATCTAAGTGGCAATTTAACCAAGTAATCGGCACAAACACAGTCACACATTCAGATGCTTATGCTTTTCAATATTTGCATAAGCAATACAAAAGGTTAACTCAGAGACAAGTAACAAAACAGGAAGGAAATACCCTGCAATGCCGAGTCCAACATCTTCTTCACTATACCAGCTGAAGAATCCTCCACAAGTGACAGTAAATGCCTCCCGATTGCTTTATCAACTGGAAGACCAGTTAACTCAGCAATTTTCAAATTCCACCCATTAACCAAACCATCAACATCAACAGCCAATATTGGTACCGTAGCTGTTTCAATCAGACGGACCATCTCACTAGTCACCGCTTCAAGTTCCTGCATTCCTTCAATTTTGAGGTCATGCAGCCTTGAATGGATAGCACTGGTTGTTGTATCCATTGCATCAGCATCTTTAGATGCATTCCTCAAGATAAGCTGCAACGAATGGATCGCATCCATCTCATAGTCCTTCCATGGCAAACTTCTAGTTTTAACAACTTCAAGGAAAGCTTTAAACGACGATCTAGGGTGCATCTTCCTCCGATCATCCCTCTCACCAGGTTCATGTTTTGCTCCACCCCATCGGATTTCTGCAGCAGTGTGGGCCCTGAACCAGAAAAGCATGTCGTTTGGAGTTGTCCTGACAGCTGCCATTCCACACACTCCATCACCAAGAGCAAGAGCCCCCGGGTACCCAGCATCATACAAACTATCTGTACTCAACCCCGTGGAATCCATATGGTACTCAGAGAGCCAGGAGACTATGTCACGTAATTGAAAGTCAGTCGGAGTTGCTCCCATTCTGTATATGTTATTTTTGTATAATAACACGGCCCCATCACATTTCACAAGGTCCATTACGTTTGGACTCTGTGACACAATCCCCAAGGGTGGATCTCGCATCAGCATATCACACAAGAGTGTTTGAGTACGAAGGATATTCTTTTCAAGAATCTGATTTTCCAATTCTAACTCCTTGTTGACATGAATAGCAAAAACTTGAGCAAGAAATTCACATGCATACCGAAGAGGAAAAGGGACAAACCTCGGAGTGGTGTTATGGCACACGACTAAACCCCAAAGCCTCTTTCTCTTTTGTTGCTGGTTCGCAGGATCAGAGTGCTCTCCTTCTCTCTCTCCCTCTTCATCCCCTTCATTGACCACAACCGACATAACCAAAGAAGCAATGGAGTTCATGTTCTCCATATACTGTAAATGGCAACTATGTGGGGCCCTGAGGGCTGAACCACACAAGGTCAGGTCAAACGGAAGCTTATCATCTTGAATCACCTTCACATGTTTCGCATGACAATCACAAATCATACGGACCTTATTCTTCATGAACAAAAAGCGCGAAGCCTGAGGGATATCTGTTGCCGGATAATGTAAACCCAAATAGGGCTCAAGCCCTGGTTTGGTTACCTCGGAAAAAACCTCCCCATGGTCATCATCATGAAATTTATAAACCATCACCCTATCATAACCAGTTAGTTCAAAAACTTCTTGAACCATAGTATCACAAAGCTTTTCTGTGCTCCCACTGGGCAAAGACTGCAAACGGGTTATGGCTTTAGCTGCTAGCTTGTACGATTGGAGGGCCCCAGCAGCAGTCATGGGAACCTCATACGGCTTCACAGGCTCAAAGTCAATGATCAAACTACCGGTTACCCTATGGACAATTGCATAAAAGGGTTTCCCAGAAGTTTTGCAATGAACTAAAATGGGATTTAAAAGGGAAACCTCACCATAACCCATAGCCTTTTGCAAAGCAGCTGCACTTGGATTAGTGAATATAGTTCTCACATCAGTTCCAATGCCAAGAACTGGGTAGTCCCCAACACTTGGGACTGCGTGGCTAACCATTGTAAGCATTTCAGGAGCATTTTCACTATAAGCAATCACTTTGAAAGTTTTTTCATCGAGAGCCAATAAGCACCCGAAAGGTTGGATCAGCTTGCCCTTTTGGATTTGGTGGAGGTAAGCTGTGGTAACTCTGTCGGACCTAGGCTGTATGGCTCCACTAACAGTTCCAGTCAAACGGACAGAAGATGAGTAGTCAAAAGACTACCCGACTCCTCAAAATCTGCATGGAGCTTTGCATCCACAGTGGTCTGAGCTATGATTCTAGCACTGTGTTTGGATCGCCCTGAACTGGCTGAAGATTGGCTGGGTCTTGAAGATGACATTTTCACCCAAACTGAAGAGGGGAAAAAGTGAAAGCCACACAAATTTTAGGTACAGTAGGACACTTAAACCACATTGACATAGAGAAAAGAACCAAAAAGTATTTTGCAATCATCAGATAATTGTTTTTGTTTTCTTCGTTAAGTTTTTTTTCTTGTTTTGCAAATAAAATAACGAAAATGAAGAAACACTCATCTCCCTTGTCTCTTCAACTTCAAAACAATAGTTGATAATTAGCAAAAAAAATGACAGAGTAAAGGGCTCACAAATTTTAGGACAGCAATACACCTCAAACCACTTTCACAGGGAGAAAAGAAAACAAGAACACTAGCATTTGTTCCTGGAGTACTGTTTTTTATTTCTTCTTTTTTTGCTTTTCGCTTTATTCCTTTTCAAATAAAAATATGAAAAGTTAGAGAACACTTATCCTTACCATGGTCTGCTGGTTATATTTATCTTTATCATCATCAACTCCAAGAATTCTATCTGAAAATGTTCTATACGATGCTTAAAAGGTCATAATACCATAAAAAGCTCCATCAGGCTAAGGATACTCAGATCTAGAACCAGAGGATCCATCCAGTCGAAAATGACACATATGTTCCTCATTGACATGAGAAACTAACTGGTTTTAACTTGAAGTTATGCTCTTTAAGTAAGCATTATAACCATAGCCCTAGGCTAGTTGCTGTGATTCAAGTTTATTCTACTGGTCATGTAACTTAAAATTAGAAATATTTAGCCACTAATATAAGGAATCGTGCTTGCTCGAACCATCAGAAAACAATAAACACGGACACGAAAATAAAGGGGTTAAAACTACTAAACAGCAGCTCCTGAAAATAATTGCATATCCGATCGAAAGATATCATTTTTATGTTATTTTGGTAAGTAGAAAATAGTATTTCCCAAAGAGAAGAGAGAAAGAAACAGAAACAGAACTCACAAAAGTTGAAGGCTGAAACTACAAAGAACACTTCTCAGAGATAAGGATAGAACAGAAATGTGAAACTCTTTAAGCAAGAATTATAACTAGAGCCCTAGGGTAGTTGCTGTGATTCAAGCTTACTCTATTCATGATTTAGCTTAAAATTAAACAAAGTTCATACACTCAATTTGCTGATTAGACTGATTAGTGCTTGCTAACGCACACATAAACTTGATGGAAAACTATATCAAATAATAGCATCAAGAAATAAATCACAAAAGTGCTTATCCAATCAAGAAAAGAACTACCCAGAACAGGAAAAGAAAAAGGAAACAGAACCCAGAAAATCAAAAAGGCTGAAACTTCAAAGAACAAGAACATAGACCTGAGAAGTGGAACTCTAACCTTGTATTCAGCTTTTAGAAGCCAAAAGAGTGTGACTATCGGATCAAATCTTGTGCAAAGGATATTGCAACAGCTTAAAGATAAAAAGGACCAAGTTGGGTCACAAAAACCAACTCTTCCACCATGGAAAAGCTCAATTCCATTACCCCCAAAATCTCGGCCACCGCCTCCTCTGATCCTTCCAATGGCTGAAAAAAGGGGGACCACAGACACACCGCTGCTCATTGCTCAGAATCATGCCCCTTCTCAATTAAAGAACATTTTCCAAGGAAAATATAATATAGTATTCGCAATACTATTTTTTTTCTGAAAAGAATTAGTACTACCTATTACTACTATTAATAGAAAGGGTGGGGGTGGGGAAAGGAAAAACCATGACGGTAGGGGGTTTTGTTTTCCATATAGAGAGAAGAAAGTTCACAGTTTATCCAAACCCAAAACAGCATCAAGTTGGAATCTGGCTTTCTATGCTTCTTTCTGCCAAAAAATAATTAATTAATATCAAAACAATGAAAAGTTAATCATCATCTTATTAAGTGGGACTCCACCCACAGTTTGCTGCATTTGGATATGGGAGAGTGTTTGGTTAAAAGAAGTTAAGTTCTTTAGAATGTTTTTTTGAAGGAAATTCAGAATTTTTTTATTTTTATTTTTTATTTGGACTTATTTTGTATTTTTGAAAAAATTTAAAGTTTGGTCAAAATTTTTTACTTTTCCGATTCCTCTGTTCCCAGGCGGATCAAAAGGAAATCAATAAGTTTGATAAAACTAAAAATACAAAAAAATTTGAATAAGGACAAAAATAATTAATTAATATCAAAACAATGAAAAGTTAATCATCATCTTATTAAGTGGGACCCACTCCACACCTGCATTTACTCATTTATGACCTGATTTTATGAAATCTTTTTGAATTGGTCTTTGTCCTTAATCCTTTTTTTTTTATCCTTAATCCTTAGATTGTGAAGTTTTTACATTTGTATAATTTTAAAGGGTGGTGTGGTTGGGGTGTGATCCGTTGTTATGTAGTACATGTACATAACAACTCATTTATGACTTGGTTTTTGTTTACTTTCTAGATTCCTCTCGTCGAAACAAATCATTAATCTATATAAAAAAATTCAACACAAAACTAACAAATGCGAAAATAAATAAATAAACTGGTTAGTTTATTTTGCCAAAGCACTCAAATTTTACCCGACTTTAATTAAGCCACGTTACTAGATTCAACGATTGGTTCTCAAGATTAGTCAAACAGCTCGTATGTCCATCCGGGCACCGATTTTTTTTTTTTTTTTCTTCAGTGGGCACCGAGTTACTGTATACTACTAGATTGATTGTGTATTTAAAATTTTAAATTATGTGCGTATGGATGGGATGAGGACCAGTTTTTGGGAAAGAGGCTGGTTGGGACAGCCCATCCCTTAAATACAAACAAAGGTCTTTGAATTATGGACTTCACGTGCATACCGCACTCCCACCCACCCCTCTTGTGTGTGACTTTATTACGTGATGGCCCGTTTTTTGTCTCCTCAAATTCTCTATATGGCTATACCTAGTATCTAAAATCTCCGTTTCCATGAATTCCCAACCATTATATCGCGTGAGAATCTTAGGTTTAAAGTATCTGAACTCGGTTCGGGTCTTTCAGGATACAATACTCAGTTTTCACTATAGTATTTTTGATATTCTTGCACTATAATTATCAAATCAATTAGCATGTTAAAAAAAGGACTTGTGGCTTGTAGGAGAATACTCAAAATATCGAAAATATTTTAGTGGAAACTCAATTTAATTTCGTTTCGTTTCAATCATATGTATTCATTCCAAACTTATTTTTTCCTGTCATACAATAGAATAACCTAGTTTTACCCCAAACCCCACCCCAACCAATCACAATGGGTATCAAACTTCTCTACATAGATTTTGAACCCGCAACCTCACGGTACCTAGTACTCTTACACATAACTACTAGGCCAACTGCTCTCCATATGATAGAGGAACCTATTTCGATGACCAGAATTGTAATATTGTTGTATGTCTTATAGAGAAGTTCATTCAAATAAACTACTAACTCCCTCCGTCCCAAATTAGGGTGAATTTCTTATTTGATAGAATCTTGCAAAAATCAACATTTGCTAAAATTAGTAGTTGATTTTAGCAAATGAGAAATAATCTTTACTAAAATCAAATATTTTTGTGAAAGCTAAAATCAACTGTTGATTTTACCAAATGCTGATTTTAGCAGATTTTATCAAATAGGAAACTCACCCTTTGTGGTCCATGACTCTATGTCACTATTCTAACTTGATGAAAAAAGGGTTTATGGAGTCTCTTGTAATATAGTATGACTTTGTATATGCAATATGGATCTTATTTGATAGATCTCAATTAGTTTTATTAAATAAAATTTTTGAAATCTTAAAGAATATTATAATTGAAAAATATAGGAATTCAAAAAAGAATCGAAAAAGTGATAGTGGACTATTAATATGGGACGGAGAGAGTATTAGTTTAATCGAACATGAAAAGCATACATGCATAACAGCTAGTTTCCCTATAAAAAAAAAAAGTCATTACTTGACGTTTTGGGCTTTTTTTGTTTATTCTTTATTTTTAAATTTTTTTTTCACGTTTATTAGATTTGCATCAAACTTTTATGGGTTATTGCTTCCTTTCGACGAGAGAAATTAAAAAAGTAAAATACTATGATCAAAATCCATACTTTTTGAAAAAATGTAGGAAGAAGCCCAAAGAGGTCGGTTAACTTTTTCTTGGATTTTTTTGAAAACATTGTGGTTTCGATCATAATTTTTTATTTTTATGATTCGAAGTATTAATGTGGACTAGATATGAGCCCAAAAAAGAAGAGACTAGATGAGAAGTTCCTCATCCATTACTGGAGAGGAGCCAGGTCCATGTGGAATCCAGGCACTTGTAAGTGTAGCTCACAATATATGTGAATGTGGGAAGAGGAACATTGCCCTTGAAGCACAGATTAAATTTGCCCAATGCTAAAGCCCAATATGATCCACCATCTCTTTCTTTATAATAAGTCTTGAATTGGACCCTCAATTGTTACCATTTAAAACTAAGTCTTGGACACTTGGGCTAGCCCATTGACCAGAGTTGGGCTTCGAAATTGCATCTGTTTTTGTTTTTTTGTTTTTTTGGGTAATTAAAAATGAGTCTAGGGAAATTGTATTGCTCAGTACACGTTGGAATAAAAAGACCGGTAATCATACGGGTACAGACCATTTTCTACAGAAAATGTACAAATCGCTCTCGTGGACCCACTTTTGGGTCCCACACAAGTGATCCGAACCGTTCATTATTTTTAGAACATTTTTCCGAGGGGCTCCACAAAATTTCAGCTCAATCGGATGGTTAGAAGTGCTTGAACCAAAATCACGCCGTTTCGTTCAAAATGAAACGGCGTGATTTTGGTTCAAACACTTTTAACTGTCCGATTGAGCTGAAATTTTGTGGAGCCCTTCGTAAAAATGTTCTAAAAATAATGAACGGTTCGGATCACTCGTGTGGGACCCAAAAGTGGGTCCCTGAGAGCGATTTGTACATTTTCTGTACAAAATGGTTTGTACCCGTAGCAGGATCCTAAAAAGACAATGTCAGCAGCCTGCAGCCCCAAGCATTACTCCGGCTATTTGCTGGGTTTGCTCTCCACGCGATTGATTAGGTGTAAAATGTAAATTCAGGGGTTGGGCCGCAAGAAAGTTTCTTTTATTTACTTGCGAATCTCGTGGATAGCTTGCCTTTGACTTAACCGAAAAGGAAATTCGTCGAGGTGCATGCAACCAAATTTAAAAACGACAATGTGCAACATTTGTATCCCTAGTACTACTATTCTCAATCAAAACAAAAGATCAATCTCTGTTGTCGGTAGACATTATCTCACCTCCTCAATCCATGCCTTTTGGACCCGGCAAAGGTAACGACGACAACAATAAATGAAGCGTATGAAAAAGAGAAACCGAAAAGCAAATTCGATGGTCACCAACACTGCAATGAAAAGCCCCTTTCTATTGTCGGAGTACACATACCCCACAAAGCCACAAAGAAAGCATCTTTAGCTTGAGCCCATTTGCCTCGAAACATTTGTTCTTTCTTCATCTCCATTCCAAGTACATAATTTCCACTTCATTAATTAGCTTGTTTGGCCCAATACACAATTTACCGAAAAACCTATGCGTACAGATTGTTTAGTGCACAGAAAATATGTACAATGGTTTTTGGGGCCCACTTATGGGTCCCACACGAATAATCCAAATCGTTAAATAATTTCAAAATAATTTTTCATGAATGAAAACTTAGAGTTTTGGATCGACCAGTTGCACATGTCTAATTGAGCTGACTTTATACAAGGCCCTAGGAAAAAAATTTTGAAATTATTTAATGGTTTGAATTATTCGTGTGGGACCCATAAGTGGGCCCCAAAAGCCATTGTATATTTTTTGTGCAAAAATCTTATGTACCTGTAGTCCCCTCCCACAATTTACACATCATTAATTAGCCTGGTTTGGCGTAGTGTCTTCAAACGGTCTTTTTGGTTGTTTTTCCTTTAGTGGCAATTTCAAATGCTCAAATTTTCAATTCTTTTGGAAAAATAAAAAAAAAATCAGTAACATTTTCATTGCAATAAGGTTGTTAACCTATTCCTGATTAATTTTCTGTCCTAGGGACCGAAGTACCGAAGTTGGTGAAACCCATTATTTTCGGTCGAAAACTTGGTGCATACGTACATATTTTTTGCCTACTCCATTTTTCTGTGGAAATTTCCTATGAGCTCTCTGGTTCATCTTCCTTCCCACTAGATTTTGACTTCCACAGCTGGAAAAGTTGTGGAAAGTGGAAAATCATGACATGCATACAAAGTAGATGAACATTTTAACACGGATCATATGCCCTAAGGCATCTCAAATGTCCATGCTATGGATCCCAATCGAAAGTCATGTGCTTTTGTGCACGCAAACAGTGATACAGTGGCATCTCGTTATTCATTAATCCCCCAAATGCCCGATGGAGAAGCTGTGAATGACTCACTATAACGAAATAACTTTGTTTCCATAATTAGAGACCGAAAATGGAACAGTTAAGGAATGCTGTTGTACAATCCGTTGGCCTGATATCTGGAATACTGAGAGCCCGTTTAAGCTTAGATTCTCTATGACTTGAATGCATTCAAATAATTGCTCTAAAACTTGAAAATCAAGGTTGATGAATTCTAATGGTTGATTGGGTAGTAGTGCCTAAACTATCACAACTCACAACTCATGCTAGTGATAAAATCCAGAGAGGTCTTCCATCATACTCGGTCTCATAGACATCTACAATTCTATGGAAAGCACAGCGCTGCTCACTACCTTCATGGATCAACTTCAGATGAATGAAAGACTTTCTCAAGATTCATACTATTTTTTTACGCCAAAATCACTTATTTCGTCTCATGGTCAAAAGAACTATGTACTGGGAGACACACCTGCTACAATGGCCTTCCTGCAAAGGCAAGAACTTGGTTTTGAGGCGAAGACATTGTATAGCAAGATTTGGAACACTAGCGATGTGCGATGACCAATTCTGATAGATAGGCATTGCTCGCCTGCTTGGAATAATCTGTAGACTTGACTCCCGCAGATCAAATAAGCTAGAACAATTGTCCAATTCAACACAATGCTCTGACGACAAAGAGTCTATTTAGTGCACACAGTTACAGAAATTTCATCCCTACAAAACGGTTCTTTCAGAAAAAAATTCCTTTTTCCTTCAAACCAGAAGTTTGATTCTTTTGTTTCTCATTTGGAATTTAGGGACAGATTCATTCTAGAGGGTAAAGCATAATCGCATCTCTGCTGGAAATTAAAACATCAGGGCAAGCATTTGAGTTCTTATACCATAGCCTTATACAAACCTCTTTCTGATGGCCTGGCAACAACATTTGGGAAGCCTGGGTTAATCCTGAATGCATATCTACTATCACCCAGAGCATGCAACATTAATTCCTAGTGCTCTACCTGTGTCGATGCTTCTTCCTAGCACTTTCAGGGATGACCTAATCTGTTTCTTTATGCTTCCCACTACTTCCAAGTTGCAAGAGCCGTAGATCCCTTTAACATATAAAGTACCCATGTTGGACACTCGCTACTAGGATTACGGTATGAGATTTGTATCGGACAAACTTATAGTGGAAAAATAACTTAGCAAGCATAATATCTAAATCAAGTTTGTCACAAACTATGCACATAGAACTCCTACAATATGGATGAAAAATATACAAGACAACTAGTAACACCATTTCAATTAGAAGGTACAAATTATAAGTAAGGACATTAAATATTAATTCCACTGTGTCTCCATATCCTTGAAATGAAAATTACATGATTCTAAGTCATGTACCTGCACTCAAAATACATACCCGAGTCCAGGCTAGAGCATTAGAAGCCACAAACTTTTCACATGCACTCACGGATAAATGCACTGCAAGTGAAAGGCACTCTAGGCATGCAGGGAACCCTAAATCTTTCTGGCTTGCTTGTTAAACGTTGAAAAGCTGTGGTTACTTTGCTTCCAGTTTGTTTGAAAACACTAAAAAAGTGACAAACAGTTCCTCAGTTACAAGGCCTCACAGACCTCATCATAAACAACTCTTAACAGGACTCACTGCCTAATTATCCTTTCCAAAGCTTCCTTCCAACTTGATTACCTTCCACGAAATATACCTATTATCATCTTTGATATACTAAACTCACTACACAACTTGTTTCAAGAACCAAAGTAAGAGGAAAGCCTGCTACGATGTGCTTTTGAACCTAAACCATCCATCTCTTTGACAACAATTACAAACTAGTCATGTTTCTTATGATCAAACTTTTTGTCTCAGCGATACACTTTAAATGTAAACAAGGTTCCCTTTAACTAGGAAAAAAATTACTTAAACGATGGAAGTCTACAAGTCTTGGTCTCCTTAACCATTTTAACAAAAGCAAGTGCATGAAAAGGCCCAAAAAGCACAGGAAGATGCTTTATTTCGCCAACAACTTCAGTAATCGAATTTTGGTCAACTGGGAAGCTTTTGAATCGGAAATCTAATTTACTTATAGGTCTGAAGTTGAACACATTGGTCCTGCTGTACGGTAATTTTCAATCACTAGCAAAGAAAACAATTAAACCAAAAGGCAGCATAGGAATGTGCCCCAGAGAAGAAAGAACATGTTTAGCAGACGCAGCATCAGGAATACCAAGACAAAAACATACCGTACATACTTTGTTCGAAACTTCATATCTTAGGAAGCTATACTGCACGTGAAGTCCTGAACAAATTGACATGAAAAACAAAGGTAATGTGACCATAACAACAACTACTTTCTTCTCTAAAAGCAATATGAATCTGTCACATACACAATGTGACCAATTTACCCGAGTGTAATAGACACACATTTTGTTGAAAACCTTACATATCTCATCCAACCGAAAAAACTCGTCAGTTATGTAAATCAATTTAAATCTCAGGCACCAAGAATTGTGATCCTTTTAAAAACCCATCTGCAAACATATTATTCAAGTACAATTCAGCTCACATTCACTTATTGATATTCAAGTACAATTCAGCTCACATGCACTTGACATTCAATCCACCTACCAACCCTTATAAATATGATCGTACAAACATGTTGCATGAATGGCATATCATATTATCCGACGAGAAATTAGATGCCTTTAAGAATCAGTCATAAGAGAAACTGGCTAACAATCCACAGCAAAGGATTAGTGCTTAGGAGTACAAATAGCTGCTCTGGGAACATAATCTAGGGCTAAGTATTGAACAAAACTACAGGCTCAACCTTTGGATTCCAAACCATAACTTCACAAAAACACATAAAATGGTAATGTAGCACGACAAAAACAAACTATACACGTTGAATGAAATAGGAACAGCTGAAAGATCACGTAATTACTAGTTTCCCTGTAATTACAATAAAAAAAAAAAAAAAGAAGGCAAAACCAGTAATACAAATTTTTCCAAAAACAGTTGAATGGCTCAATCAAAGTTTGAGGCTTCAAGTTCCACAATACTAGAACTCCACTAATCTGGAATTATAGATACTTCCAGCAAACACAAATTCATTTCTTGAAGTCAATCAACCCCTGTAATCTCAAAATCCGCAAATTCTGGAATACCAAGTCAATATTTCTTGAAGTTGTTCTGTTCTTATTGATTGCATAATGCACAAAATCTTGTATGCTCTAGAAAGCCAAGATGATCAATATACTCTCTTACTAATCTTCCAAAAAATGGATACTAGGGCTAAGTTTCAACTAAAAATAGTCTTACCACACTGTAGTCAAAACTATAGGTAGTCAAAAGTTTACTAATTGATCTATGTGAGGAGAATGACGAATATCCAAAATACTGCTGAAAATATAAAAAATACTGAAATTACCATAGTTGAAACTTATAGTGGACACTTAGCCGAGTCTAGCTACGTGAAAAGAACCCTTATCCAGGATTCCAAAGATGAAGGAAGGAAAACCCACTAAAGCCATCAAAGAATTTTCCCAAAAAAGTAAGGGACCTTTGAATTGATGTGGTGTTCCTTCAATTATAATCGGCCTCGGGTATATCGAAATGAGGATTACATTCTTTGGAATAAAAATCGTTCTTTTCAACCAAAGCTCTCAACAACTCGAAAGTAAAATTCGGACTATTAGGATCGCTGCTTGGTTTGGGCTCAACAGGGGAAGAATCCACTCTTGGGTTTGGCTTCAAACAGCAATGCAAACACCCTCCACCAGCACCACCAGCACCACCGATGTTACCAAAACACCCCGCTCTAAAAGGAGGAGGAGGAGGAGGATTGGTGGCAACACCCTTTCGCCTCTTTTTCCTGAATTGAAACAGAGATACCCTTTTAGCCTTTCTGATTTTCCGACGATCATCGTCAATGTCATCTGATGGGTTATTGGCAGGCTGAGACATGGGCAAAATAATATGTATTTCTTGTATGTATGTCTGTAGTGTAAGAAATCGAAAATCATATAGTAGGACCAGAGGTATGTGTTTTGTGTGGTGTATGTGGGGATTGGTAGTGAATTGAATTGAGCTCTTCTGCGGCAGGTAGAGGTAGAGAGAGAGAGAGAGAGATTGATTGCACTTGAATTGGGTTTGTGAGTCAGATATGCTCGCCAGAGTTGCGGGACTATTGTGAGGGTGAGGGTGAGGGTGAGGGTGAGGATGAGGAGTGAGAAGTAATAAATCCCACATGATTGACAGGTGCTGCTACCGGACCCATCCATTCATTGTACTTTTTCCCTCGTGGAACGGGAGTGGTCCTTTCGGGTGAGAACATTCCGGCCCTTCCCGAGTCTGTTTCGTTGATCAGGACCGTTAATATTTTAGAAGTCGTTCAAAACGGTAGAGGCAATGAATTAGGCTATCGTTTGATATATTCTCCAAAACATATTTATTTCTCGAAAATAATTTTTGGTCTAGTATTGGAATATTTTTCTCTAGATAAATGTGTTTCAAAATATATTGATCAATATCTAATTAACATGAATTTTAACTTGTCTAATATTCTCAACGATGTCTAAAGGATTGGACAGGATCTCATTCCTTAGAGCATCCTCATCAGGAGAACCAAAATTTTCACCAAATTTAACTTCAAAAACACCTTTCATAAATTAGCAAGTCACTTTATTAAAAACTCACAAAATCAGACTATCTATTTTAACTTTACTATGTTAAACTATTCCCCTCAAAACTATAACTTTACTTAAAATATTACTCTCCCCGGATGGATGGGGAGCCGTGCAAGACACTGTGCAAGTCAGTGCAAGTCACTGTGCATGTATTTTTATTGTGTAAACAACTATTAAAGCTTTGGTGAGAAACACGTGTCATTCCCCCCCCTACCTTTTTTCTCTCATGTTCCCCCTCTCTCTCTCTGACGCAACAACCACACAACCCGAGAAAATCGTTCCGGAAGAGTTTGGTGCGTGAACAGTGAAGCACCAAATTTGGTGCGGTACTGTAGCAAAAACAATTTGGTGAGGAAAAATAGAGAGCCTAATTTTGGTGTGTTTTGGGGGTTTTGTCAATTTAACTCAATTTAACTTAAAAGTTAAATTGAGTAGCCAAATGGGGATGCTCTTACTTCATTGGGATCTTTGCTACTTAAGGGCCTCTTTGTTTGAGGGATAAGAGAGGGAATAGGACAAACAAGAAAGAGTTTGTAGGGAGGATAGGGGAGAGAGATCGCTTATTCCCCTCCAAGGGTCTTAACTAACAACACTCCAACCCTAGGATTAGCTTAACGAGGTGCGTAAAAAGGCCAAATTATTCCTCAAACCATTTTATATTCACAATACAATGATTTAATGAAGGCAAAAAAGTAATTTCTTACATTATCAATTCTTATCCACTTATATCAACTACTACCCAAACCAAGTATAAGCTTATCCCCCCTTATAACATATCCACCTCTTAACTAATCTTCTCTTATAACATATTCACCTCTTATCCACCCTCCTTCCTAAGGGCGGAGGGAGAATAGAGTTGGGATGGGCCCCGGGCCACCCCGCACTCTTTTTAAAAAACAAAAACAAAAAAAAAATGTTGGCTGACATCTCCAAAGCTCTCAGTGGATGTTTTCCCAAGCTCGTAGTGGATGATTTTCGAAATCATAGATGATTTACGAGATTTATGAACACTCATGTTGCACTTTGATAGATTGTTAAGTTACTTTTGTTCTATTTTAATGGAAAAATCTTAAAATTTTATTGTGGCTTTTTCTTTGACTATGGAAAGCAAGGATGTTGATAGTTGTTTTTTTTTTTTTTTTACTTATTTGTTAAGCAAGGAATAGAAAGATTTTTGGTGTTGAATTTTTCCCGTTATAACTCGGTCTTGTGACTCTTAATCCTGGCTCCGTCACTGCAATCCTTTCTTTTCCTACAACACCTTATTCGTCTGACAAACGGGCCATAAAGGTCAGTTGGTCACAACTCACAAGGTTACTTTAACATCTTTCTTCACCATATATTTTTGTAACACCCATACATTCAGTACTGAGTCCCACCAAAAAGTGCGGTGAAAAGATTGGTGCCCAAGACTACTGAATAATTTCGCAGTACATGAAAGCATCTCCATCTTTCCTCAAATTTAAATAAAAACTCAAATGACAAGTTCATTTGAGTATGAAACACCTACAATTCCAATTCCTCTCCCCCAATTCCAGAAAAAACTTTATCTTTCCTCTCACACAAACATGGAATAGAAAAGTAGAAGTGTTCAATTTCTTCCCCTCAAATCCCATCAACATTTACAAACACACAACCTGCAATCTTGAGCTGTGGTCGGTTCCCTTATCATTTTCGCCAAAGCTGCAATAGCCGTGGTCTCCATAGTTAAATGATTGGTAGACACCAATCACATTACCGTGGAGGTCCACAACCGGACCACCGTCCACCACAAACTCTGTAATAAAAATTTTCTGGACGAATTTCGGCATTAAGATTCAAAGGATGTTGACACCAGCTGATAATACAAAGACATCAGACATAAGAAATTTCCTACTAGCTGTGTGGTAAGGTCCAAATTTGACAATCTCCGTCGCGCAATGTTTGATGCGATCTGAACCGTTAATACGCGAAACGGTTTGAATGGGATTGGCAGGCCAACCCAAAGGGACGATAGGCCCCCCGAGTCCAAACACCACCAGAATAACAATAGAGATTCGTTACATTTACAATGTATTGTAAGTAATTGAGATCTATAAAACACGATCTATATTGTATATTTTTGTAGATACATATAGATTCCATAAAATAAAATAAAAACTAACAAATATGGACGGAGTATTTAAATATTCAATCAAAGCATCAAACGGTCCCTTTCACGTTGGTTCGAAATTCAAACACTACTCTGCTTGGCAACTAAAGAAGATTATGGAAAACAATAATACCGTCCCACGTGTTTTTTAATTTCACCATACAAGTGGATTATGGGTTCCGTGTGGGATAAAAGTCTATGATTGTATCAAATAACCTTTTTCAGTGTGTGGATCCTTAAAACAAAATAATAATACTTTTACAATAAAATAATTTTTTTAAAAATTGCCCAGTTTATGAAATTGCCACGTTCCATCTTATTGGGAATCAAAGGTCCGATCTTTGCCAACACCAATAATTTTTAATCCCCATTCGACAAAATGAATTTGCAAAGTTTATGCATTTGTAATCAATTTTTGGTATTTTTCATATTGTTGACAATGGTCATGGATCAATTGGAACAAAATATGACAAAACAAAATGAGAACACGAGTTTTTTCAAGTGAAATGAGAAACGTAAGAAGTAAATAGAAGCGTGTGAAAGTGTATTAAAATTCTGTTTGTGTGGTGATTAGCAAGATTATAAAACAAAAAATATTTATTTACGGAGCCCCCGGTTTTTTGTAATGTGTGGATTGCAGAATGCATGGCCCGAATTTGCTCGACGCAAACTCCTTATTTACGGAAGATCCGTAAATAACTATTTCTCTTATTAAAAAAG
Organism: Vaccinium myrtillus; assembly: GCA_016920895.1. Classification (NCBI taxonomy): domain Eukaryota; kingdom Viridiplantae; phylum Streptophyta; class Magnoliopsida; order Ericales; family Ericaceae; genus Vaccinium; species Vaccinium myrtillus. Next base: position 37,758,656 of record CM029271.1, read on the forward strand.
GTGAAATCTCAATAGCTGGAATACTCAGGGTCTATCCTGCAAAAACCGGGGATAACAGGAAAAGGAATGAAAGTACAGTTTGCCCAAAGCTTATTTGGACAGTCTTGGGCTGGGATGGGCTTGAATTGGGCTTGCATCTCCCTTCCTCCTTTTTCCTCCTTTTGTTAATGCTAACAAATCACCATAGTTAACTCACATCTATAATCTGTACTACAGCCACCTAAGAGCATCAATACCTTAACTTTAAAGTTAAAGTAGAGAGTAAATTCATTCAAAATCTCAAAAATCAGCATCACCAAACGAACTCACTAATTTGAAGATTTCTTAACTTTGCTACAGTAACTTAACAAATTTGGTGACCTACTGTTCACTCACCAAAAGAGGAGGAGAGAGCGAAGACTAAAAGTTTGAATAGAGAGTCTGATTCTGTGAGTTTTTGATAAAGTGACTTGCTAAAGTTTGAATAGAGAGTCTGATTTTGTGATTTTTTTGAAAAGTGATTTGCTAAATTATACAAGGTGTTTTTGAGGTTAAATTTGGAGTTTTTTTGGTGTATCAGATAAAGATGCCCTAAGTCCATCTTGATTTATAATCTTGTGTGAAAATCTTCCACCTTGATTGAATGTTTTTGTTTGCGTTAAACCTCAATTCTAAGTGCTATCAACTTTAATTTGGTGCGAAAAAAATTGAAAAACGATACACGGAACCACTTCATTTTTTGATTTGAAATATGGTGATTTTAGCAACTGGGTGCTAAAATCTTTTGAAAAACTGGGCCTTAGGCTTAGCTGAAGTGTGAGAAAGCATGCACAAGCACAACAAGGTATGTATAACAAAAAGAAAAGGGCCCATGTGAGAATAGCTTTGTATGCCCTTGAAGAGTATGAGTTTTAAAGTTTAGGGGAAAATAATTAAAACAAGAGTGGGAAAGGAAAGTGCTTTCTATTACACATGAACTCAATCTTGTTTTGGCTTGGTACAAAATATGTATCATGTACCGCAGGTTTTAATAACTATGGACACCATAAGGTAGGAATATTTATTAACATGGAGTAACTTTGGCACTCCTCAGCAAATTACTGACCGTATTTTAAAGGGTTGTCCAAAATATTTGTCTCTTTTTAAAGTGCAGTGAGTAATTTGGGGGTTGCAAAATCAATTCTTTTTTTAATTGGTTAGTTACCTAGTTGCAATTATAGGGTATCACTAATGAAGAAAGCCAGCTACTCCAAAAGAATATGCTCAAAATTTTGTATAGGCAAATTCTAAAGGCAACCCATTAGGCTGATATCATGTTAGGGTTTAAAAAGTGCGTTGAAATGTATAAAAAGTGTAAAAGTGCATTAAAATAAGTGAAAAGTGTTGGGAGTGTGTGTGTGTGTGTGTGTTTTTTTTTTTTTGTCTATATGTGTTCTTATCTCTTTTGTATAAAACTCTTCCACATCCATGTTCGTCACTTCGTTGATTCATAGGCCTCAAGTTCAAAGCCTCGATACTAAGTGGCTATCAACATTTTTCGGCATATCCCTGCTATGTTTTATTCCGTCTTTAATTGGTGCCCCGGTGAGATTTGTTCGCTAAGTAGCACTTGAGGTGTGCGTAAGCTCACACAAAAAGACCTGATCTAAAAGTAGTGTTTTAGTCGCCTGAATTACAAGTGATTACATGCAATTGTAGGTGAAAAATGACACCAACAAGTAGAAAATGTCCGTAATTTGTTAGGCTCCATTCTCCTAAACTTTTTATCTGGTGACTTCATTTCTGTATTTTTTACTTTCGTAATTTTTGTTTAGCGTTTCGCCTTTCTTTTTTTTGGATTAATCATTCACATTGATGAGAGAAATCAGAAAAGTATAAAAATGTAGACCAAAGTTGAAAAAAGTTCGTATAACAAGACACTTTAGACCCCAAAAAAAAAAAAACCCCAGCTATTTGGTATTTTTTTCATCTTTAGTGGATCTTTTTTATTTGGTCCACAATTTTTTACTTTTAGACTCTTCTCGTCAAGACAGATGATTAATATTAAAAAATATATATAACGTGAATCTAACAAAAATTTAAAAAAGACGAACAAAACACAAAAACTAAAGAATATTACACTTAACCTGCAACGTTCAAAAGAATATTACACTTAACTACATCTCATGATTCTTATCCATGAATTGATGTCTCCAATACAATAGAATAAAGGTTGGGTAGATAGATAAAGCAAGAATGCATTAAACAAAATCTCATCATCATCATCAAACCATGCTGTAAAGGAGAAACAAAAAGCTAAGGCTTTTAGAATCCCATCTCTACTCCCTTGCCCCCCCCATCTATCTCACCTTTACAACCTAGCACAAACCAAACCACACCCACCTCAGAATCTTCAATATATATACATATACATATCTATACAATGTGTCACAAAAAGATCATATAACTCTATGAGAAATTGTGGTTTCAGTAGGGCTGAGATGAGGAGGGGACACCGGAAAATGTGGTGGGCAGTGGTGGTGCCTTGTACTAGCAAGAAGAGTTTCATGAGGACCGAATCGAGGAAGGACATAGAGGAGATACTGAAGACTAAGCTCGCGCCAATCGAAGAAGAGCCGGAGATGGCGTGTGACGAGAACCGGACACTGGTCACGAACAATATCCGGGTGGCCAAGAAAGGGAGCAAGAAGATGGTCGGTTCGAAGGTCAAGTTGGGACACCTTTTTATGCCCCGGTTGATCTGTTTTAAAGACTCTTACCTTGTGTTCATCAATGGCGTCGCTCCCAGATGTCGCGTGGCTGGACTTACGCAACCTTAGCCTCCCAAAGTTGCTGCATATGCTTGGCCGTTTTAATAGAAAGCTAAGTGTGTGTATAGTTTGGTATTTTCTGTGAATTATCTATGTATGTAGCATGGCGTCCTGTTTCAGAAGGCCAAGTCTCCTCTGCCGTCATTGAGATCTAATGTAATTTGATTCTGTTCTGCCACCCCCTTCCATAGCTCACAAATGACTACATTTAATTGTCATGAGCTCCAAGATTTCACTTCTTTCACTTTATGTTTAATCAGAATTGAAGGACCATTGTTCTTCTTTCTTCAAATCATTATTTTCTTTTGTCTTCACCGTATCGATTCCTCCAAAAATGGAATTGGAATCTCTCGTTTTGGACTAGACGGGGTAGTCCAAATCTGGATAGTTTTTTTAAAAATCTGGATAGTTCATGTACTGTAATTAATGGTTTGGATTTGTTCAAAAACTCTTACTGGTAAGAGTTTACGAGCAAACCAAACCCTTGATTATACTCATGTATGATCTAGATTTGAACTGTCTTGTTCAGTCCAAAACTTGGACCAGAAAAGACCCAAACTCTTTAGAAACTCATGATCCAAACACAGACATAATCAAAGTGTACACATTGGAAACATCATACCACCAAGTTACCAATCTAGAATATTTCTGACTATTGAGATTCTGGCAATTATCAGGACAAGGATAAGAATAAGGTAGAGGAACTGTCTTGTGTCAAGTATTCAAAATAGGTTCTTTTCTTGGTTCAAGAGCTACTAAAAGATGTCATTAATTATAAAAAGAAAAAAGTTAGAAACTCTCTAGCAGTTAGAAGAACATTTTGAACACCACATCTGGTGGTGTAGTTTGGTTAAGTCAGTTTTTCTTCCCACTTAAGTACTGTTTCTTCATCACATGCAGGAGGCTGCATTTGGTTCTGCCATCTGGAGGGAAAACAAAAGGAGAAAAAAAAAGACTCAAATCCATATTTTTTTAAAAAAATTATCTATCTTTCCCTCTTCCTTTCCTTTCTCCTTTTGTTGTTTTCCCTCCAGATGGAAGAACCAAATGCAGCCTTAATGTATTTTCTCCTAAAGCTGTATATGTTTGCGTTCATTTTTGCTAATTAGAACAGAACATTTGATATAGAGTGGAAACATCGATCATACCACCAACTTAGATTTCTCATTCAGGCCATTTACCACTAGGATGTAAACAAAGGTAGATGTTCTTGATGTTCAATATGGGTTTAGTCTGGAGCAAACTTCACTTATACCCCTGTGGGTTGGGCTATGCATGTGCGGTTACAACCCCTGTGGTCTTTTAAAAAATAGAATCCGCATGTGCGGTTACAACCCCTGTGGTCTTTTAAAAAATAGAATCCACACTCGTTTCCGTCCATGTTAACGGAAAAAATTTAATCAATATGTTTAAAATTTTTATGCGAGCCATTAATAATGTATTCTAAGGCCATGTTCCACTAAAAAAAACTAGTTTTGGTTTAAATCAAAAACTATTTTATTCCACTAAAAAAAACCCACAAAAAACCAACAAAAAAACCACTCCATTCCACTAACCTAAAAAACCAATAGTTGTTTGGGTACAAGGGTAGTGTGTCGTGGCTTTCAAAAGTGAACTGCTACATGACACGTAGCTTGTGATGAAGGCTAAAGTGAACTGCTACATTTAGTGCTTGTCTTTGAATCAGCATGAATTTGCTACATGACACGTAACCAACTAGTTGGGTACAAGGGTACTGTGCTGTGGGCCAGTGGCTTTAAAAAAAAGGAGCAATAGTTGTTTGGGTACAAGGATAGCTTGGTTTTGTAACACAACTCAAAAAAAACTAAAAAACTATATTAGTGGAACAAGTGAGTTTTTCTGAAAAACTAAAGATCAAAAAAACCAAAAAACTAAAAAACTACTTAGTGGAGCATGGCGTGGAACATGGCCTTAATCAAAAAGTAAAGCATTTTTGTAAAACATCAATAACTCAGTGGTAGGGTTCTTGTTAAATTTACTTCATAGAAAATAATTATATCCGATCATGAGGTTTTCACTTTTTGATTGACTTGAATTTTGATACGTATGAGCTACGAAGCACCGACACCTCTCCGGGACCCCGTACCGCAGTGTCCCGACACGGGGACACGAGGACACGGCGGGGACACGGCTAAAAACGTGTCCCGACACGCCACGTGGCATGGGACACGGCTAAGTCACTTTTTTGGTTGGGGACACGGGTGGGGACACGGGGAGAGAGAGAATCTGAGTGAGAGAGAGAGAAGCCGAGAGAGAATCTGAGAGAGAGAGAATCTGAGAGACAGAGAGAGAAGCCGAGAGAGAATCTGAGAGAGAGAGAATCTGAGAGATAGAGAGAGAAGCCGAGAGAGAGAGAGAGAGAGAGAGAGAGAGAGAGTACAGAAGAATGGCCGACGTACCTGCTGGTTGCTGCTACTGCTGCTGGAAGAGCAGATCTGTATTTTTTTAGGGTTTGAACATGCTAATGTCGGCTGTGAAGAAGATGACTTAAATATATGTGTTAAATTATAGTTTTTACCCTAACTTTTTGAATAATTATAAATTTATCCATTTAAGTTTAAAAAAATTCAATTTTACCCCTGAAAGTTTTAAAAAAATTCAATTTTATCCCTGAAAGTTCTAAAAAATTTCAATTTTACCCCTAAAAGTTTAAAAAAAATTCAATTTTACCCTTAAAAGTTTAAAAAAATTCAATTTAACCCCTAAAAGTTTTAAAATATAATATATATACATTTGTAAATAAATATATAAATAAATAAATAAATATACACGTGGCGTGTCCCCCGCCGTGTCCGTGTCCCCATTTTTTTAGGATTGCCGTGTCCCCGTGTCCGTGTCCGTGTCCGTGTCCGTGTCCGTGCATCATAGCGTATGAGTCCTCAAGCTCTACAATAGGCACAGTACGGATCCAAGTTTATGTATTGATTTTTTACTCCAAAGGCATTCCACTAGCTTTGAACATTTCCATGACTCCCTTATTGTTTCATCTCTGTTGGAGTTAGCTGCCTTGACTCACTCAGAATGTCCATTTGGTGAGGATTCTGAAATCTTTGTCCAGGTAAAAATTCTCCCATTCATAGGTAAATCCTTCCGATCAAAAAAAGAGTTTATGTAAAGGGAATGAATTGTTTATATTTAAGGAAAAGAAGAATCAAAGAAAAAGATGACGACATATTGAACTTTAGGTAATTTCGTTAATGGTGCAACTATTATTTCAGTTAATTGGGTTCATCTACACAAATCTACAAATCCACAAATCATAGGGGTTGTAGATGCAAACAAAATTAACCAGAGGGGGTGTAAGTGAAGTTTGCCCTTTATTTTATTCAAAACAGAGCTTCTTTTCTTGTTTCAAGAGCCTTTAAAAGCAGTGATTGATCATGAAGAACTATAAAATTCTCTAGTAGCAAGAAAAAGTGAAAAACCCTGTTGAAAAATCTGGTGCTATATATTGGGTTTTTTTTTGTTTTTTAACTATAGGTTATCTTCTAGAGAAAGGACATTAATAAGGCTGCGTTTGGTTCTTCAGTTTGTGGAGAAAAAGGAAATGAATTAAGAACATCCTATGTTGAATCAGATCCAGCACCTATATTTCCTCCTTCTCTTCCTTTTCCCCAAAAAAACAAGATCCAAACAAAGACTTAACACTTCATGTATGTTTTGATTCAAGTTAGCTAATGAAAACAAGCACATTTCATTAAATATAAAGTACAAAGATTACACTACATGCTATCAGAAACAACATCACTGGTAGCAAAATTTCCATGTCTTCCACATTTTAATAATTCAATGAGAGAGAACTGGAAGCCCCCATTGTCCCGAAAACACAAGCGCAGGGCATATATCATCCACCATCTTCATTCGGTTGATAATCTCGCTGTACATCTCAGCAATCCTTCTTGGCGATATCAACATAGAAAATGCCTTCCAATTCAACTTTCTCCACCGCGACAGCCTAATGCCTCTGAACTTTCCATTCATTTTCATCGCCCGACGCCTCCTAGGCCTAGCTGCAGCCTTCTCATGACCAATGCTAGTCAGCTTCTCGTAGCGATACCTCCACCGGCCTCCAACCACATCTTGGAAATTCATTTGCAAACACACCATAATTTTTATGTGTCTGTAGATAGAGGGCAAGTAGAAAGTGAGAGTGCAGGAAGCACATGGGAGGAGATCTGCTTCTTATAGTGCTTCAATCAAATCATTGTGCAGAAAAGAGACAATTTTTTGCTTGTGTTTGGATTCCCTTAACACATGGCTAGCTAGCATCATATTTGGCCCTAATTCAATGTACAATGAGAGTAAGAGAGTACAATGCAAAGTTAGTTTAGTTAGTTAGTTGGCAGAGAGATGCTCATCGGCTAGAGTAGCAAATGAACAGACAGGGAATGTTGAAGCCATGTGCAATGATTTGATGTGCATGTTAGGGATGCAAACAGAAAAAAAATACAAACAGGCAATGATTTGTGAAAGAGAAAGTTCTACTCTGCAAGAAGACACGGATCTAGGGGCGTGTAGTGAATAAATCCTGACCTTTTGAACAGTTCAGATTTTAAATAAAACTCTTATGTGGAAGAGAAGACTTTCCCCCGGAAGAGTTTCATTTAAAATCCAGACCGTTTAAAACAGAACGAACGGCAGTTATTACTCACCACACGCCTGTAGTGAGCAAGTCAATACAGACCCCGGGTCCAGAAGGCACTGGTCCTGTTGTTTTCTTCTACATATTTTGACAGTCAAGGACATAATGATTGGTCTAAATTTGATTCCATTTTGAAGAAAACAGTCCCTAAGAGTAGTTTAATTAGATATAATGATTGGTCTAAATTTGATTCCATTTTGAAGAAAACAGTCCCTAAGAATAGTTTAATTAAACATCCAGCAAATTAAAATTAGACCATAGTAGAATACTAATATGTGTCAATCCACTTTTTTTCAAAAGAAAAATGGGTTTCGAGTCGCGGAAGCAGCCCGTCCGCCTCTTTGCTTGCGGGTTAAGGCTGCAAATATTCAATACTTCTCAAGACGGTACAATAGCGAAGTCTCGTGCATTGGGTAGCCCTTTTACTTCCTTTCAAGAAGGTATCTTACTAATATGGATTGAATCTAACAGTTCTCCTTTGTCTTTTGATTGAGATTTTACAGCACTTTAAATTACCTAATGATTGCACAGAGATGGAGGGGATAAACAACTAAACAAGTGAATGAAATCAAGCAACAAGAAAAAAGCAGCTATGAATTCCTTTGGAGTCGGCTTATGCGGAGTTTTCTTCCGACTTTAATTGGACTTTCCGCCTGTGGACGGTCGGATTTGACCTTCAGAAGAATTAGTTGAGATGCTCGTAAGTTGACCAGGAGACTTAGAGTTATAAAAAAGGGAAGGTGTAATAAGACAAAGGAATATAGTTCTGCTTTCTTCTTAATTAATCCACAGGACACACTGGCACTTAGAGCAGGTGGGTTATGTCACCAATTTGAGGGGTCTATGTATCTACTTTGCACATGGAAAACAAAATTCAAGTTTTGGAATATAGTGAGCTGGATATGTTTTGACTGCTTTGTAGGATTTCACAAACAACAAATTTATTTTGATAAAAGAATTGATCAATATCTGATCGAGCTAATGTTCTTACAGGAACCCTTAAAATAAATATTCTAAACAAATTGAACGGCTTCGATCATTTTTGTGGGACTCTGAAATAGGCTCCACACAACATGATGTGTATTTGGTGTACGCCCAAATAGTGTTCCCATGGTTTATTGCAAGAAAAAGAGTTTAGTGTCCTGGTCCCGCCGATTTTTTTATGATTTTACTTTAAAACCTTCGAAATTGATCATTTTACTTAACCCCGAATTCAAACTTACTTTGTATAATCATAACTTCTCTATAATTAATTAATTATTTATATTAGGGTATAAAATAAATTTGCTGTAAAGCCTAATAAATTGAGAAATTAGGGTCTTAATTATAAGTTGAATACTATAAAAGATTTGATATGATTTTTACAGATTATTTATTTGTATCCATGTATGATCAGTATATATTGGTATAGATAATTAGAGAAATATCGATCAGAAGGATTTAAATTGCATTATAGAGTAAAAATGCTAACGAGGATTAAGATATTGATTTCGATCAAATTTGGGTCAAAGAATATCTTTGATATAGTATGCTTTTATGTCACATATTTCAAATAAATTTGAAATAACAAGTCAACTACTTCATATTACTTGGTACTTAAGAAAGGACTCGTCTCACGAAACTCATCGTAATATTGGAGTATACGGTATTGATATCATTCACGGATATATCAACGTTGAAATCTTGTACATACATGCATGTACGTTGTGGATCCTCGGATTCAGGCTGAGTTTTCCAAAACATTTTAGCAACCCGATTGCTAAAATCAACCATGATTTTAGCAAATGAGTTCACCAGATACTAAAATCATGGTTGACTTTAGCCGCCAATATACGTAAACGTAGATTGAAAAACACCACCAGATGAGTTCTTTGAGTTGTGATTAATAACTCGTCTCCGAAATTTGTGGTGCACATGTCATCCAAACACTTTTACCCCAGACTCTCGTGGTAATTCAAATAGTCTTTAATTTATAGAAATTCCACAATAAAAAGTCAAAAAAAACAATATATATATATCACGTGGTAATTATCAAATAGTCTTTAATTTTAGAAGCATTTAGAAAATGTTTTGGAAAAAGTCAAAAAAAAAACGCGGAAATCTTTAAAAAATACCGGAAGGGCTTGATCCAAGCATTTTTTCGCAAAAATGTACATTTAGTTTTGGAAAAATGCTTGGATCAAGCCCTTCCCGTATTTTTTTGAAGATCACGTGAACCTTGGATGGATCCAACGGTCAAAAATATCGGGAAGGTATTTTCCCGGACTTGATCGGGCCTCTATATTTATATATATATATATATGAGGATTCCCTCACAAAAAGCGGGAAAACTTGTAGCCGTTAGATCATGAATATACATATATATTTTCCTACACTTTTTTTTTTTTTCTAATAAGGACCTCCCGGATTTAATATATAAAATAGGCAAATTTTTTTCACTTTAAGAAAAAAATTTTTTTTTAAAAATTGTTTTTCAAAAATCCGAACGTTCAAAAATCCGAACGAACGTTCAATGTGTTCAAAAAATTTTGAGTTTTTTGAAAAATTGCTTGGATCAAGCCCTTCCCGATATATTTTTTTTTTAAAGATTTCTCACGTGAACCCTTGAAAATACCTTTTGAACAGATTAGACGGTTCAGATCATCAAAAAAATGCTCAAATCGATCGTCAAAAAAATACTCAAATTATAAAATCAAAAATCAAACCCTGGAAAAAAAAATACTATATATATATACTATATATAGACTGAGTCCTCATTTATTGAGTCCTCATTTATTAGTTTAGAAGTATGGTACAAGCTAAGTCACTGTGAACGTGTAATGGGGTTCTTCCTATCTTATCCCTTAAATTGAGCAGACTTGGAAACTTCATGCGATTCTAGCCACCTCCACATCAAATCCGTGTCATGATAAAGCCAGAACTCAATAAATTTGCATCTCAATCAACCCAAAGAAATGCGTGTCAAACCCACATAACCCCTTGCCTTGGGCATGCAAGAGTAAAAGGAACGTTATTTAGTTTTATTTTTTTATAACTTGAGGGAGTAATTATTCGATATATAGTCTCGAAGCACAGCCACGTGGTGCTCCAAATCACTTCAAAACTACACATTTACATAGGGTTCATACACTTTGAATCCCGCAAATAAGAGAAGTATTGGAGCACCGCGTAGCGATGCTCTTTGAAGCGCTGAATAACGAGCTAGACAACTGGAGGTGAAGAAAAGATGGATCCACGACTTTAGGCTTGAATGGTACTTAAGAGTAGGGTTGCGCACGGCCCCGATAGAGGAATAGGAGGACCGTACTGGGAGTCACGGCTCTAAGAAAATATAATCCATGTCCGAAGGACCGAACTAAAAGTCCTACAGTCCAGTTCCCAACAAATTCGTAAGTCACAGTTCAGTTCCTATTTTTTTCCATTTACATATAACTTTTTTTTTTTGGGTAAATAAGCTTGAAATTAAAAGGGGTTAAGCGAATGTACAGCCTACAAGGGGCATACCCCAGGAAGGACAAAATAAAAAGAAAGAAAAGAAAAGTGTGTGGTCCCCGGCACAACCCGCCGGGGTGAAAAAATAAGAATTATTGGCACATCCCGCCAGCATAGGGGTAAATAAGCAAAAAGCAATAAGTGAAGCAGATAATTGTTTAATGCCATGCATAACCCGCAAGACTAGGATAATAGCAAAACATGCACATAATTCGGTAACATGTAGTGGGTCCAAGAAGGCCCCAATGTATGAAATGTAATTTCACTCGTGCTCGCGTCCCATTAGCCTAGTTATCCCAAAGGAAAAAGAGGTATCAAGGATATGAGCAAGGGCAATGCAAAAGAACCATATGTAAGTGGTGAACACATCAACTCATGCTTAAGATCCGCCAAACCTCCACTACGGTAGTAACAACAACAGAAAACACGGCGCCAAGGGTATGAGTCTCTAGTGGAACACCGGCAAAAGCCCAAGGGAACCCCCCATAGAACCCTACACAGGACAAAAGCCTAGTCCACCCGAAGCTGCAAACACTCTCATCCAAGCTCCACAGTCATCATAATAACCCATAAGAGATAGAGCAAGATCATGAAAGTAAAAGAATCGCCCGCGGTGTTATCAAATACAAGGATAGGCCAGGGGTAGGTGAGCTCCCCAACCAAACTAAAGATCATGAAAGACAGAGCCAGCCCCAAGGAATAATCCCCGGATCAGAGAAAACCAGGTTACCACTATGTAGAACACATCTAATGGCATGGATTACCATTTCAGGAGGCACTCTTACATTTACATATAACTCCACATTCCTAATAGTACAAATTCATTCCAAACTCATCTTTAGTAGTGCAACAGACTCATTTCATTTCCTAAGTTCTTAATTGAGCAGCAAAAACAAAAAGAGAGAGCAACCAAAAAGCCAAACAAAAGAAAACAGCAATCAAAATCTTGCATAATGCAGCTACCAATTTCCTAAAAGATTCTTTACACCGCCGATTAGAAAAGTCCACTTTCCCACCACCGCTATTGTGAGCCCCACCGTGAATTTATTATTGTAATCTAAACCGTTTATCTTAAGGCATGTAAATAAGTATATCTATACGAAATTTCAACTTGATCAATGATCGATAGATATATAAAAATTCAAATTTTTATTTATAAATAGACAGTTTTATTCTGTCAATTATACTAGTTACTGTTGGGCCCTGAGTGCCCCCATGGATTTGGTTACACAATGCCACTCCCTGCGACCGCTCTAAAAACAGACTTGCGGGTGCGATGTCGAATGCCATAAAAGACTTAATTGAAACCCTTCCTACCACCAATTGGTTTTAGGAGAGATGGTGGAAAAGCGGTCCGACAAGTGGTATCAGAGCCAGGAGGTCATGGGTTCGAATCGCGGGAGCGTCATCGTGAGGGAGGGATTGTTGGGCCCTGAGTGCCCCCATGGATTTGGTTACACAATGCCACTCCCTGCGATCGCTCTAAAAACAGACTTGCGGGTGCGATGTCGAATGCCATAAAAGACTTAATTGAAGCCCTTCCTAACACCAATTGGTTTTAGGAGAGTTGGTGGAAAAGCGATCCGACAAGAGTTACTAGTATGTTTCAATTTGCATTTGCCATTATTCTCAAAACAAAAATGATAGATACACTTCATCCCCAACCACTCCCTACCACTCCCTCTCTCACATGTGGTAGGTCCCACCATGGGTCCCACATGTGATGGGTCCCACCACATGTGAGAGGGGGAGTGGTTGGGAGGGAGTGTATGTATCATTGTTCTTCTCAAAACTGTCATTGCCAAGATGGTAAGAAACCATCACATAAACATGGTCAAACAACCATATAAGTTTTTCATTTGATAAAATCAAGTGGGTGATTTTATCAAATGAAGTGAAAGGGTGCTAAAATCAAGTGGGTCCAGTGCTAAAAGTGAAAAACTTAGCTTTAAATGAAAAACTTAGCCTTAAATGTAGAACTTTTTATTCACGGCATTTACTCTGCAACCCTAAATTCAACAGTTAGATCTGTATGTGAAAAAGTGAAAGTTACAGATGACAGATCATGCATGTACCTCCCCCCAACAACAACGACTTTAATTTCAACAGTTACATCAGAATGTGTGGAAAAAAATAGTAAAAGTCACAGCTCACGTTTCCCCCCAATGACTTTTAACTCACTCAGAATTGCCACTTTTTCCAATTCAAAATTTGGTGGTTTTGATTATCAATAAAAATTTGATGTGTACGTACACCGGGCGTACGCAATATTATATGGAAGAATTTTTTTCAATCCGAACCATCAATTCTTAAAATGGGCGATCCAGATGTAATTGTATGTATACGTACATTTGCGTGTACGTAGGCATACTCAGGTTGGTTTTGAATTGGGGGCTTTTCCTCCAACTCTACAAGCTTGCTAATTGGTTGTGTCATTCATTCAAAGTTCTGTACTTCTGTCTGTTTGGTCAAGGCATTGCACGGATTTCATTTCTCTCTTTTTTTCTCATCACAAGAAAGAAGGGTCCAGTGTTCCTCATGCCCTCAACCTTAGCAGCTTTCCCTGGCAAAGTGAGGCATGGAAACTTGGAAAGATGTGCAAGATAGCCATTTCAAAAAAAAAAAAAAAATGTACTTTGTGGTGACTTCATTTTGTGTGCCCCTCCCAAGTATAATTTCTGAATTCGCCGGTGAGCGTTACCATTATAGTCAATATAAATTCATCGGGAATGTCTCTAGTGCAAAACGGGAGGTTATTTGTACGTAGTTGACCTAAATTATGCAGAAAACTTTCAAACCCGGGAAAAATAATACGTAATAATAAATTCTTTCCACTTCAAAGACTGGAAATTAAGATTATTTGTAGGCAATTGACATTAATGGACTTATCAGACCAAATTAGAATACGCGTCACAATAATGTGTGTCATCTCTTGAAGAAGAATAGGCTTTCACAAGACCACCAAAACAAAGCAAAGAGCAGCCAAAACAGACCCTTCCTTTGACCTTTGGTAGACGTATTTTATGGAATATATCAATAGATTTGTGGCACTAGAAATAAGAATAAAGTCTAAAATGCCAGTTTTAGGCTCCTTCTTCTTCACACCATAAAATCAATTCAAATACAACCTTAAAAAGAAAGGAAAAAAAAAAGGCTTCTATACTTCCACGAAATAATGAAATGTCAACAAGAGTTGGCTGAAGATCGGAGCGAGTTGGATATTGTTCGCTCAATACTTACGTTCAAGTCGTCTCCATAGCAATTTGTCAGGCCTAAACCTATTATAGCAATTTGTCAGGCCTAAACATATTATTCTTTTTTAAAGATTTTTTTTGAAGATTCTTAAAAAAATCACCATATTAAATCAAAAAATGAAGTGGTTCCGTGTATCGTTTTTCAATTTTTTTCGCACCAAATTAAAGAACTCCTCAAGTACTTTAATTTGGTGCGAAAAAAATCGAAAAACGATACATGAAACCACTTCATTTTTTGATTTGAAATATGGTGATTTTAGCAACTGGGTGCTAAAATCTTTTGGAAAACTGGGCCATCTTTTATGCCCGTAGCACGTAGTGAGACTTTAGCTCCGGCCCTGCAAATTGGGGCCAATGTGTAGGGTAGCATATCCCTTTGATGTTCCAAAAAGAATGTAGGCGAAATAATGAGAACTAGAAGGGAGAAACATCTACATATATTAGATTTCTAACTATCTTTTACAACCGTAACAAATATGTTAGCTAACAATTTTTCCCAATATTACACGCACCCCATACTCTGTAATCTGTTGCACTAAATTTAACATCCAAATAAATAAAAAGAACAAATTAAAAAACTACCCTAGCTAATGCAAGTTTTAAAGAAGAATTAGATGTCCGCAGCCTTACCCTAGCGAGCAGAGAGGCTATTTTCACAACGAGAAAATCTTACCGTCGCGCCCGGGCCGCCCTTCGAATTTGACATCCAAATCACCATAAGAAAAATTAGAAAAAAAGAGACCTACGAGTAATTAATCTACCAGAAGCAAGAAGATGACCAACTACTGTTGCTGTTTCTTATGCTGTTCTGGCTATGGAGGCGAAGAAACCTCTTTCTCCTAGCACAACCGAGGAGGGCAAGTTTGAGCCTGGACCAGACCATCTTCCGGATCTTTCTTGCGGATCGGAGCCTGACCCAGATAACTCTTTTGACCCGGAAGAAAGACCCTTTAATCCTTTCCCCAACGTTCTTCTTCTTCCTGCTGAACTGGTAACTCCTCAGAAACAGTTGCCTCTTCTCCATGTCTGTGTTTGGGTAATGGTAGTTAAACGGGTAACCCATCTCGCTCCGAGTGAATACAGGGCCCAAACCCACTTGGTTCATCGCCATACTCAACTCAGAGAGAGAGAGAGAGAGAGAAGATAGAGAAGTTGGAGGGTTTTGGAATTCTATTTGATTTTTATATCTGAAATTTGTTGGGTTTGCGCCGACGTTGTATGGGAGGGAGTCTCGAAAGGGGGAGAATGAGAGAGAGAGGGGTTGGGAATTTTGTTTTGTGAAGGGAGTAGAAATTGGATGATGGGATAATTATTACTCCCGCTATTGTATTTGTGGGGGCAAGGAGATGTGGGGGTTTAGCTTATGGGATGGTCTGGTGACTTTCGTGTCTGAGTTACTAAAAGTCATGTATTTCGGGTTAGCATATGCAAATTTCGACTAATTTTTGAATAGTAACGAGGAGGTATAGACTCGTTATTAGTAGCAACGACACGGTATCGACAGAACCGACTTTGGGTTAAAGCCCGTAAAGCCACCGCTTTAGGCTCCCAAATTTTGACTAATTTTTTGGGCCTCCAATTTTATATGTTTGTGTAGTAGTTATGCTTTCAAATGACTTTTTTTATGAAAGTTTTTTGTTTTCCCAAGTGGTTTTAAGTTTTAACTACAATATATTGAGAGTTGAGAGCCTAATTTGAAAAAAATTGTTTTAGGCCCCCTAAATCTCAGAGCCGGCCCTGGGTATCGAAGACGTGTCTAGCATGGAATAAACCTTACATCTTAACCCTGACGAATCTGCCAATTCCTCGGGATTTTATCTCTAGAAGAAATTTTTTATGTTCCATACTTCTTTTCTTTGTGACTAGTCAAGAAAATTTCAAATTAATAAGTACCAAACATTTTTGTTAGTGGCTAAAATAATTTACAATATGTTTTGCGATGTGTATCGTGTGCATCCATCCACTCGTACCTAACCAGATTAATACTCCTCGCTGCTAACATCATACACAATGGAAACAAATCAATTCTTGAAAATGAGTAATACATGATTATAAAATTTGTAACAAACCATACCACAGTATAACTTTTACCTTTTTATAGTATACATTCTTTCACTAAAAAGATAAGTTGCGTAGACAAAACCAATACATAGGATTTCTTTGAGGCGAGAAATTATTCAGTCTTCCGAAAATTCAGTATCGTATGTGGTCAACTAATATTATCAGCCACGTACGTATTACTTTGTAAAGAGAAAAAGAGAGAATGAGGATGTGTGACTATATTAACATACTCTCTGCGTATCATGGATTTCTCTTGTATTTGGACCTCCTATATCTATCTTGAGTAAAATTATTCACCTTCTAAGTGCATTAAGTGGCAATGCAGTGCTTCAAGTTTATCCACTCCATACATTTTTGTCGGGCTCATACATTTAGAATTATAAACGGCATATCAATATGTAGTAATACAAAGATCTGAAATAGTACGTATCAAATAAGTACGTAATAACGGAGAGATATGAAAT
The DNA here is from genome assembly GCA_016920895.1 of Vaccinium myrtillus. Classification (NCBI taxonomy): domain Eukaryota; kingdom Viridiplantae; phylum Streptophyta; class Magnoliopsida; order Ericales; family Ericaceae; genus Vaccinium; species Vaccinium myrtillus. Next base: position 37,775,379 of record CM029271.1, read on the forward strand.
ATTATGTATCGATAAGTAGTAATACAAAGATTTGAAATATCGCGTATCAATATGTAAGTACCAGAGAGAGATGGAATATCACGAGGTTTATTCCCCTTTCGAATTTATTTATTTTCTTTATTTTACCCTATTTTGGTTGATCATCTTAAAGACATGGGAATTGGGATCCTCCAATGACCACCCACGTCACCTGCCTGCCTTAGTGCCTTTGACTTCGATTTTTTTTGTTTTTGCTTTCGGTAATTGCTTAAACCGCACTTGCTGGATCTAGACTATAGATGAATCATGATAGGTACACAGACACACCATTTTCGCCCCACACCCCCACAGTGCGTTTGGCCTCATTTTTCGTTTTTCCCATTCTCATTTTCCATGTGGGTGTTTGGGCTTCTTCCCCAGAACTCTTTCTGGCAGAACTGGTTTTCCGATTTTCACTTTCAGGCCAGAAATGAAAAGTGAGGTGTGGTCCATTTCTCATTCTCATTTTTCAATTTCCCCCAATCTCTCTGTTCCATATATCATTTTTTACTATAGATCATTTGTTAATTAAGATGAGATTTGAAAAGGACACTGCTGGGGGTATAGAATGAGGTGTACAGAAAATGTACACAGCGAAAGACAGGGAGGAGGAGGACAGAAGCTACTTTTGGGATTCGTGTCGCTGCTATGTTGTTGCTCGGAAATTGTTCAGATTCTAACCATCCGATTGGGAGGAAGTGGAAGATGGGTTTTTTTGTGAGCCCCCTCGGAAAAATGTTTTAAGAACAATGAGGCGAAAATTTCGGATCACTCGTGTGGGGAGGGGACCCAAAAGTGGGTCCCGATTGTGCAATTATCCTGAAAATTTTTATTTGGGGTATATTTGCATGTACATTTTTTGAACAACTCATTCTGTACCGCCAGGTTTATCGATTTGAAAAACAGGGTTTCAGTACTCTGGCAGAACCCAATGAAAGGTCTGGCTTGGTAAATTAACAGCCAACACAAGTGCTACAGAAGTCCCCAAAAAGTTAAAAAGATTAGTCCAGGGTTGGTCGGTGAATTTTTACTTAGATTCTTTGAGTTAAGCCATGAGAAATTAATTTATTGAGAATCTCCTGTTCCCATCCGTAGAGAGCCCTCGGAAAAATGTTTTAAGAACAATGAACGGTTTTGGACCGGATCGGGAAGGACAAGGTTTAATTTGAGGTACTCCCGAACCCAATGAAAGCCCGAATAAAAAAATAAACCTACAAAGATCAAGGAATTGGGGGACTCCTGCTCCCTAGTCCGTCACTGGGGTCGGCACGGGTGCCGTAAACCAAACTTTTGAATAAAAAAATAAACCTACAAAGATCGGTGGGGACCGGTCGTCCGTTTCGCACATCAGTGGCTCAAATCTCACCTCTCCAAAGTATATCCGATCAACCGTCCATTGTTTGATGCAATCCGAGCCGTTGATGCGCGAAACGGACGGTGCAGATGGGGTTGGTAGGGCCTGCCGACCCCATAGATAGCAGGCGCCCTGGGTCCTGCAGTTCGACGGAACATAATAAACCCGTACCAATAATTCTCTCTAATTTGTTGTTCTTTTCTTTGGCAACACACACCCACATTTAACTAACCTACCCATTAAAAAAAAATAGAAAAATCAGATAAAACAAAACTCCTTGCATCACTTGGCAGCGTTTTTGTTTGTTAAGGGAAAAAGAGAGAAACCGATTTTGGCTTCAATATGAGCCCTTTCACCTTTATAGAACCAAAACATTATCCGTGTTTCCTTTTCTATCTGTCTACTAAACACACAATTTAGCACTAAAATTTGCATATGTTGACACAGCATTGTCTCTTTGATTATTGTAAGATGTCATATTATTCAAGGGTAGTGATTTTTGTACTCCTTTTTTCGTTTTTATTCATGTGAAATAACAATATTACCTTTTCGGTAGTAAATTCACATGAATAAAAATTAAAAAGGGAAGTGCGGATAGTAAAAAGGAGAGTGCGAAAATCAATTCTGATTATTCAACTGCCATTAAATTGTGCCAACCCAGCATGGTGCGTACGCTATTCTATGAAAATATTGTGTTAATAGCATAATTTAAACAACAAAAGACATCTTAACCTTGTGACTAAAGGAAACAAAAGAATAAGGGGTCTGCTCCGTAGCCAGCCACCACAGGGGAACTACTTTTCTCAAGTCAGAAACATACAAACAATCTTTTTGGAAGAGAGTCAAAGGAGCCAACCCTAGCTGATTCAACTTCACCCAAGTCAAATTTAATCTTAATTCAGATCCAAGTCCAATAATGGTTGCTCTTAATTTCTTCTACTTCATTTGAGCTTCTCCACACAACTCCTTTTAGGTCAATCCCATGGACACATATCCAAATACATGTGCGTCTCGAGCCGCACGATGCAAGTGAACCCCATAAGATGCATGTAGAACTGGAACCTACGCAAATGTAATAACTCCGAACACATCTGCATCTATATTGTATAGCTTATCTAAGGAAGAGAGTAAGCTCGGTCAATGCGAAGCAAGTTTAACTTGGCTTACAAATAACAATGGCATACATCATTATTGTAGACAAAAAAAGTCAACCACTTGATTTGACAACTGTAGCAAATTAGAGAGGCTTACGGTAGAAGCACTACAGTAAAGCATGACTTCTAGGGCAAGTGTGGTAAGACAGGTAAGAAGACTTTAAAAAGAGCCATCAGAGAGATTAGTTAATAATGAGACATGATTGGACAAGATGATATCACGACAGGTGTAACAAACCCCTTTGTGAATTCACATTCAATACCTTCCAATGTAAGTTTTGTTGACATTTTTCCAAGTCCAGTTACCAGAAAGAAGAAGTTAGGCTGCAGATGTACCAATTGCCTTGAACATCAAGTGTTGTAGGGACTCCTCAAGAGCTTTGATTTCTTTTCTTCTTTTTCGACGAGAACGAAATGAAATTCATGGAAAGCTCAACAGCACATACAAAGAAACTCTGTCCGACACAGAGACAAGAAACTAGTAAAAACCACCCAATAAGCAAGTAAATAGGACCAAATTAAGAGAATGTATTTCTTTCGTCTACACATGAGCCTCAAGCTCTCTAACACATACTGCAAAGAAGACGGAAAACAAGTTCAGCAATAGTGCGAGTCAAAGATAATAATAATAAAAAAATCTCCATCCTCCGCGATAGAATTAAATGAGAGAACTATTAAGATTAATCAGTCTCAATCTTCCTACTGTCGCTATCAAAATGTAAGCATTTCTTGAAGATGGATGAACACTTTTAGTAGTATGTATCTACAACACAGAATGAAGAAAGGCGTGTGACACTGGACAAACAGAGCATTAACATCAACAGAAAAAGTGGCGGAAAGCATATTTGCCTACATGTACAGACTCTAATGTCAGCAAACTTACAGCGATAGAGAGAACTAAGGGCTTAATTGCGCACAAGTTAAACAAAACTGAGCAAATACCAACCACCAGAAAACTTAGGCTTCTTCAACCGGACATTGTATAATGAGACTCCTCTTTGGATTTTTCTCAGAGACTCAGCATTTCGGTAGAGTATCACTTTAATACAGGTTGGTTAGCTGTAGGAACATTTGAAGGATAACTGGATATGTCTATGTCAATAAGTGATAGGTCATAGGGCACAGAATGAGAATTTGAGGCATCCATGAGCAAGGAAGAGTTCATTGCCTCCGGATTTTGAGTGCTGAGGGTTGTGGTAGAATTTGGACTACTACCAGAAGAAGAGATACTAGAGAGTTGTAAGTCATCCAACTTGTTCCCAAGCATGTGTTTGTTTTTTCTAACAGCGTCCATCTCTGGGCCTTTCGGAACAAAGGTACGTGAGCGATACTTCCTTGGTCCCTCCTCACCACCATCACCATGGTTGTAGAGCACATAATCATGGTAAGTTGGAGCAAACTGCAAGATTTTACCCCCAAAAAGCAAAAAAAAGAGGGTCACTAACGCAGGTGGTGTAGCATGAAACGAGGTATAGTCCTCTTGGAAGACCAAGAGCAGAAAAATGAACAAGTTGAATGACTCACCTGGTGTACGGTGTCATGGTAAAAGTCATTTAATTTCAAAGCATGTGCAAGGCTCGCGGTAAACCCGCGGGAGCCACCAATATTGGCACCAGCGTACTCTTTGTATGGAAAAGCGTAAAGATGGCCCAGTGCTGCAATAAGCATCTCAACGCATATGATGCAGTTCTGGAAATCAGCAGCCTCATCTACATTTTTTATGAATCCAGACTTGGCAGCAAGAAAAATGAGCACACCCTAAATAAGAAGTAATGAATGAGAAAGATATTAGAAATTCTAATATATTATTTTCTCAATATACTAAAAGGCAGTAGCCTGTGGTATATTGCATGTGGCAAGATTCGAACCCTTGACCTCTTAGTGAGAAACAGGGATTCTGGGAATTGAGCCGTTGGTCAAGAAGCCCTACATGTCTCAAATGTACTCCAACATAAAAGTATGGAGATGGAAATGAGTTTTTAAGCACAACCAACGAGCAGCCATACACAAACCGTTGTCTGTTTACACATATCCATTTTCCAAAAAGAAAACAAAGAGGTTATGACGTTATGTTGATGCATTTAGAAGATATTCCAGAGAAGACATAGCTTCTAGAATGGTTACAGCTAAATCAATACCAGCTGTTCATAGGCAACAAATACATACGTATTAGATACCTTTCCCACAGGGCACAACCCATATACAACCAGATTGTAATAATATGGGGTTAAAATAAGAGGTCATTTGACCTTCCTTGCTCTCTCAAACCCAATAACTTCTAGAGAGGGCTATGGCGAGAAAACTTTTCTCATGAAATCCTATATTAAATTACAAATCATACGAATCTCTTTTATCAAAATGTAGAAAATCTCACGTTTTTATTTCTTCAAAAGCTACGTGATACTTTTATAATCTTATCCTTCTGTTTAACGATGGCCTATTTGCCATCAATTGTTTTTTTGATAACCAGGTCTCCGGGCCATAATTGATGGCATATTAATTATTTGCCATCAATTATCACATTTAAACCAATAGAATAAATGTGATGCGTGTATAACTATTCTTTGATAAGTAACAAAGGACCAACTGGGTGTTTGGACATAACAGGTTCTAGAAAGTCATGTAACAGGGGGTCGGAATCAAAGAGAGAACCATGTTAACTCCATAGATATGATGGAAACAGAAAAACAATCAATCCCGTTCACATAAAGACAACTGGTAGTGACCAGATGTTGGATAAATGCTATAAACTCGAAGCAGACAAGTGAGAGTCTGAAAGTGTCATAACAACAATGCTCAAATACTTAGACGATAGTTGTTGGTATTCAACTATATTCCAGATGATAATGGCTCTAACCATAATAAACAATGAGATGGATGAGGATTGTACAAACTAAAATAAACAATGAGATGGATGTGAATTGTATATTAATATTGGAAGGGCGCAATTGTGTTGTTATTAAATCGATGACTTAAATAAGACATACAGTGTGATCCTGATATGGACATACCATTCATTACACGAGAATTTAGTAAATGTTGTATTAATAGTGGGATTACCAATACTGAAACCAAATAGGAGGGTAGCGTAAGTCAAGAATCCATGGGAATGGCCTCTAAAATTTTGTAAAAGAACAGCTCATAAGGTTAGAGTGTAGGTCCATTTAGTCTCTGTTTCTATGACCAAAAATAGCCTTAGAAACTTCATGTATCCTCACATTATTGCCAATCAAGTAATTTTACACGAAGCCCACTCCAACTTCCCATCTCCTCCCCTCCCTACCCCAACATCCCATGCCTATAGCAGTCATACAAATATCCACTCCCAAAAACTCTTCAATAACTTAAACTAACAATTACCGCCTTCCACAAGGTGTTAGTGTGTTACTTATGTGTATCAGAAGTGCAACTTCAACTATTTGAAGTCCCAGGAAAGGGGAACAAATATTACTCACAGAAGCACCTCATTTCAAAATTAGAACTCACTACTCAGAGGTCAGAAAACGAGATTCCTACCTGCCAATAGGTCAAGAAAACAACAGACTTGATTATGATGAACTTTGGAACTGGATTGAATGGCTGAAGCAAATCTCTGCATGCTACATAAAATAAGGCCAATGCGTAGAGTGCCATTGAGTACGATAAGGTGTAGATGATGGTGAGGTAGAGGTAAGACTGATCAGGACTGAAATTCCCGTCATGATACTTCCCTTTTGCATAGAGGATCAATGTGACTGCCACTAAAATGGGCTTGAGTATCACAAACTGCAAACAACCTTGTTTGCATCTCCGTATAAAACGCCTGCACAGGTTTAACAGCTTCAGAAAGGTGATTGATCAACACAAACTGAGAAACGAAATCTTCAAATACTGGATCACTTGAATGAAGTTGGGCAAAATAATTCTCGTACTTCTTTTACGGTACTAGATATATCTGTGAAAGTGTATTATTGTGTATCTTGTACACAATAATACACTTTCACAATATCCACCATCATGTCAGGCTGTTAGCCATTTAAAACCATGAGGAGTACAACTATCCCAATTCTTTCTAGAGCTTCACTAGAAGTATGCAAACTCTGGAGTGAGGGGAAGCGGTGCAAATAAGGAAGCGACGGAAAAGAATAGCAAACATATCATTCTGATCAAAATTGTTCAAAAGCTCAACTCTCTTTGATCTTGAAGTTGTAACCACACATTACACCGATCAAAGTAGATAGCATCTTGAATAAGGAGTTACTAACCCGTCCAATGGAATGGGAGAAAAGCAACACGTCATCAGATACCAGTTTGGCTTCAGAACCCGACCACTTAGACTTAACACAACAGCTCCTGGGCCACCCACCCATGCAAGGCACAATGAAAGGAAATTATAAATGACCCAAGCTTCATATCTGAAAGTGGACAGCAAATAAGCATATTTAACAAAAGGAGTATAATGCTCTTAGAACTCGAAATAAAGAAGGAGAAAAAGACTAATTCGGTCAAACAACTGACGAACTAGAGAGGTATTATTTGACATATATATACTCCGTACATGACAAGACCCATTCAATCGATGTCCTTCCAGTTAAGCAGATGGTATGTAAAACAATATATTCTAGAAGCTAAGTTCCTGCTCCAAGCTCCAAGAGTGCATGATGGAGACCATAATCCAATGAATAGTGCACTATCATTTTACAACAGAGGATCCATTTGTAGAGGCAAGAATGCCAAAAGACAAGTACGAAATGAAACTTGCCTCATTTCGCCTCATAATATAGTAGGGATCAAGTTGAGAAAAATAGGATGCTTAAGCATCCAATTGGCTGGCTGTGACCAAATAAAATTCCGTAACCATTTCAAAGAAAAACTAAAATGACTGTAATAATAAGATAAAAACAAGAAAATCAGTTAATTCTCATTTCTATTGACCTACTTGAGACTGTAACAATAAGATAAAAACAAAAAAATCAGGATAATTCTCATTTCAATCGACCTACTTTAGTAATTTCCTTCAATGAATGGTGTTTCCTGCAAAAGATTATAAATTCATGAAACCAACTGCCATAATTTTAAAATTTGTTTTTGCTCAGAATAATTTTAGACTATTTAGGGCAAGCACAACAGTTCCTAGCAATCTCACTGGCTATTTTTGCCTATTATTCCTTTTGTTGAGCCACTTTTTTCCCCTCTCTCCAACAATATCAGCCATAAGTCTTTATATTCTACAAAGTATTATTAATTTATTCCTAGAGAGAGAAAACGTTATCCCCACTTTCTGAAATTCAGTTTCCCTAGTTCCTAATTTGAAGAAATAGGGAGAAGGATCTTAGAGGTGAATTAAACCCCATAGATGGTGAAATCTAGGGTAGAGATGGAGGTGTAATGAGTTACATACACTTTGATTGTATGTATATGAATCTAAGGTTTGTGACAGAAAGTAGAGGGAGAAGACTGAAACTATCCATGGCAATAAGAAGATCAGAACCGTGTAGCAATCTAGGGCTTTGGGCTATCAGCTGCCTCATCCATTAATGGTATAAGTACCACATATGGTGCGATTCATGAATGCGATTCATGAAGCTATGTCGGGCTTCGACAATAACAGAGAAGAAAGGAGTAAGAAGCTGACTGGACAGAGGAAAGAGAAGACATATTGTTTAAAGGATACCTTCGCTACAGTTTCTCGCCCCCTATGGCGGGTTACTGTAGCAAAATTACAATACCAAGCAACATACCTATTCTGTTGGGACTGGTTTTTCTAAGAATCCCTCGCCATTTCAGCTAAAAATGACAAGAGGAGAGTTTGTTGAGCTTGCTCTTACTTCTAATATCCACAGAGTTGAAAAGAGTCATGGTTTGCAAAAGTAAAGAAATTTATTTTTAGAAGTCCATCACCTTCGCGTTTACCCATCCACACATACAAGCAAGGGTGATTATCTAGACATTGTGGTTATATCTTTTCAATGATCCACTAAATAAGGAGCAGACAAGAAAAGAAATAAACCATAAACAGGAAAGAATAATAAGGATGATATACAAGTATGAAAATAACAACAAGAAGCAGGGATTAATGGAAGAAAGAGTATCACATATTCAAAATAGTAGGTACTCTTACATTTCCCTAATTGAGTTGAAATAAATTGAGCTCTCATTTAGGACGAGTGAAAAGAAAGACATCAATGCATATACCTGTCAAAGAGAAAAAAAAGGCTTATTATGGCCATGTCAATATAAACATAAAAGAAGACACAACAAGGACTAACTGGGAATGAATAGGAAGGCAATAAGACAAAATAAGAAGACAGCAATAATGAAAGAAAGTAAAATACTACATCCACGGAAATCAAAGAAGCAAAGTAAAAGGACCCAATACCCTGGGTGGCAAAAGAGCATCAGCATGACGTTAGAAAAAAAGGAACAGCGAGGCACAAGAGGGATATGCTCTAGTAGAGAGACGTTGCCAGAGTTGACGGAGCATCAGCGTAGTTCATGCTTATGATGAGTGGAGGGGAATGGGTGCTAGGGTAGAGGCTCAATGCGAAGCAAAAGGAGGTAAAGCATAGCATGTCACATACCACAAGTGCATTTGGTTGGTCTCAAAGTGTTGAATCCGTGAGTAAAGAACCCCCAACTTGGCCTTGTGGCAGGTGTGTATAGATCAACTAAGGGCATATGCAGGACAGGGAGAGTGCACCATTGAGAAGTACCAAATGTGGAATGATATAGCTACATAATATCAGTAATGAAAGGTGAAATGATGTACCCAAATTAAATCACAGTGGTCTCCAAAAGTGGCAGAGGGAAGGATGGTTGAGTGGGTCATTGGCCGCAACAGAGTTCTCAAAAAATTGGTCAGAGACCACTGAAATTATGGGGGCCTTGTTCGTTTAGTAGTTTTAGTTTAGTTTAGTTTTGGAAAAAGGTGTAATGAGTGGAGAGAGATAGAGAGAGAAATGAGTGTAATGATTACAAAACAAAACTAAAACTAAACTAAAACTATGAAACAAACAAGGCCGGGGTATTCTGATTATGCCCCCACTAAGTTTTCAGTTTTGCCTCTTACCCCTGTAGTTTTATAATTTCGCACCCAACACAATTTTTCTGGCTCTGACCTTGGTCTCCAGACTCCAAGACAAGCAAATTCTCATTAGCAGCAACTAGAACAATTAATGCTCCTAAGTATGAACCACTCCTCCTCTCCTCTCCTTTCTATAACCATATTTACTCGTCTATAAGCTTTTGAATCTTTTAGATTTGGAATCTTACCTACCCACTAATGTCTACGGATGTACAAACTAATTTGGGGTAAAATGTAGATCTGTGTAATTTGACCAGGAAAGCATGAAAATCTTTAAAGTCTAGTGCACCAAAGCCATGAAAATATTATAAAAGCAATTGCAGATAACAATAAAGATTACTCCGAATAGTAAGAGACTCACAGGAACCATAAATATGATGCGGACAATGTATCTCTGATAAGTTGGTTCTGTATAATTCAAGAGGTGTCTGTAAATGTGGAGAAGCGCTAGAGTCATTGCCCCAGCCGTGCAAGGCAATGCAATTAGAATATAGTATAAAGGAGCCATTTGCTCCCGAATGTCGAGACTAGAAGATCATCCACCACGTGAATTGAGTTCCTTTTATTATGCCACTGGGGAAAAAAAAACATTAAGCAATCAAGAGATTAGTTGATGACCAGTAAAAAAACATGCACATGTCAATGACTAAAACCTAACATGGATGAAGCATTTGAGCCCCAAAAACAATGTTCTCAATGTCAGTCTCTACTAATGCTCTTCTTGCTACTGCATGTTGACTTATGCACTCCAATTTTGAAGTGGGTCCAAACTCCAACCCCTAGCCTCTAAAAATGGTTATTGCCAGGAGCCCAGGACCCATAAAAATTAACATTGAATACACAAATAGATGCTTTGAATTATGCACTCCAACATTGAACTGGGTCCAAGAGTACATAAACCCTAGCCCCTAAAAATAGTTATTGCTAGTAACCCAGAAAAATTAAAAGGTACTCCAATATTTACAAACAGATGCATCGTTTGATCCTAAACTTTGTAAGAGGTCCTCGAATGGGTTACACTACCAATGACGTGTAAACTGGGTTTCCTGAATCTTCCAGTGATGCATTATATGAACCCTAGCCCCAACAAATCGGTATTGCCAGTAACCTGAAAAACTTAACAGTTAATATTGGCAAACAGATGCATCATTTGATCCTAAACTTGCAAGAATAACAGATAGCAGGTCCTAGAAGGGTTACACTACCAATGATACATAAATTGGGTTTCTTAAATCTTCCAACAATGAAATTGAGTTATGTAAACCTTAGCCCCTACAAATGGGTATTGCCAGTAACCCAAGAAAAAAAAAAAAAAAAAAACTAACAGTTACTAATAAAACAGATACATCATTTTATCCTAAACTTTGCAAGAATAAAAGAGAAAAGGTCATAAAAAAGTTTACACTACCAATAATACGTAAAATGGATTTCCTAAATCTCCCAGTGATGCATTACGTCAATCGTAGCCCCTATAAATGGGTATTGCCAGTGGTTAGTATCAACAACCAGATACATGATTTGATCCTTAACTTTGCAAGACAGAAGAGGGTTCTAAAAGGATTACACTACCAATGATACGTAAAAAGGGTTGCCTAAACCTTCCAGTAATGCACTATGTAAAAACTACCCCTTATAGATGAGTATAGCCAGTAACCCAGAAAATTTAGTAACAGTTACTACGTATATACAAACAGATGCATCATCCGATCCTAAAACTTGCAAGATCAGAAGAGAACAAGTTCTAAAAAGGGTTACACTACCAATGATATATGAAATGGGTTTGGTAAATCTCGCAGTGATTGCAACGATCTATGAGGGAGAAAGTGAATTGGAAGAACCACTTACCTTTAAACGATGAGATTGGGGGACGGAAATCGGATTGGATAGGTGATCTTGATTGTTGATAATGGATGTAGATCTCGTGGCCTCAATAGGGCGCAAATTCGATTACGAATTGTGCAAGAAAGAAAGCGTGGGGTTTTCGCTCACAGTGCAGAGAGAGAGAGAGAGAGGAATAATTTGGGACTTGGTGGTGTAGACAGGAAAAGCAATCATGAGCATTATCGCGCGCACGAACCAACTTGCCAGCGGATGAGAGGTAATTATGAAATTATGGAAATTGTGAAATCTAACGGTGATAGCATCAAGCCATTTTACCCGCACCGACCGTGGTGCACCGACAGCGTCGGGGACACTGTTGTCGATCCGAGCCGTTCATCATTCTCAAAATCAAATTCCAAATTTTCAATGAAATGGGGGTGATTATGGATCGAGTTCATACAGCCGTCCGATTGCCTTGATTCCCGCGTGAGCTCACTCAGAATTCGATTTTGAGAACGATGAACGGCTCGGATCGATCGGTTGGGACTCACAACGGCGTCCCGACGCTATCAGTACGTGGTCGGTGCACTAAGGTCGGTGTAAAAGGAATTATCGGATAGCATCCACACCTAACTGGTAAGTTTTCCAAAAGATTTTAACAACTCAATTGCTAAAATCAACCATAATTTTAGCAAATCAGTTCACTAGGTAAAATTATGGTTGATTTTTAGCACCTGGTGAACTGATTTGCTAAAATCATGGTTGATTTTGAAAAACTCAGCTTAAGGCCACTTAAATAATTATTCTTCAATTACCTTCAAATTAAAATTTCATCTGTGCTTTTTTTTATTTATGTTTTCATCCCGAAATTTAAATAAATTCAATTTTGTCCTTTATTATATGTATAAATGTATATTAGGAGATTAATGACTAAAATGAATGTTGCATATATGAGCCGGGAATAGTGGACCGATTTCAATATTTGGGATAAAAAAAAATGGAATGAAAACATAAAGAATTTTGGATGAAAACATAAAGAAGAGTCTTTTTCTTTATATTTTCATCTAAATTTTTTTTGCTTATAGGGTAGAGATTATTCATTGATGGATTCAATATGGCCATATGGCTACGTTCAACTATAAGAAAGTTCAGATCGAGGCTATTGATTTTGAACACATAAAAATAAAGTTTTCTAGTAGAGTTTTGTAGTTTAATATCAATCAATTGCTTTGTCCCTTAATTTTGCATCTAACCTTTGATAAACTCTCATTTTTTAGGCTTTCAAATGTTCATAAATGTTGAAAATTTATGACAATATATCTACGGAGATATGTAGATCATGTGGAGCACATGCATTGCACGTGTCCGGTGCTAGTATAGATATAAAGAGACATAACACAAAGAGAAAGCGAGACGAAGGCATACATTCTTCAAACAAACTCAAATACCAACCACATCCACGAACGACCACAAAACAATCTAAAAACCGGTGAGAGAGAGAGTGAGAGCACTCCGATTGATTCGAAACCCTAGCTTGAGAAAAGGAGAGCGGCCCGATTGAGTCGAAACCCTAACATGAGAGAGAAAGCACAATACGATCGATCGCAGAGAGAGAGAGATAGTCAAATATATCGGCAAACAGATTTGAAAACAGGACATTATATACGAAAGGCTATTTTTGTCATTTTCTGGACCTTAGAAGTTACAAACAACGCGTGAATGGATCAATCGGATTACCCAAAAACAAGGTGAACTAAGCACCTCAAAGGGCGTCGTTGTAAATAAGATCATATGTCACAACCTGTTGCATGAAACAAAACAATCTAATGACACATTCTTACATAGGGTGGAGGTCCTACGCATTACTCTAATCCTCAATCTAAGGTGGTTGCCAGGATAGTAGAAGTGAGTGGAATATATTCCCTCCCCCAAGTCTGGAGTTCGAACCCTGGGTTCCCCATCAGCTTATTGTGGTGGTATGTGGTGCAGGTATTAAAACTCGCTTCCCGTGGAGGGTCCTTTGCCATCTTATATCAAAGTGGTGCATGTGGTGACGGCTTGTTCTCTTAGAGAGTAGCTATGACTAGAACCGAACATTCCACAAGCGGGCCGAGAGCCCGTATGGTGACGCCCAAGGGAGCTTACAACGTTAGTCGCTTCCCCACCCTTTTTGGTTATAAAAAAAAAAAAAAATTGTGTTCATTTTAAGATTTTAGGAATTCTCAGTTGTTTAGAACCGTTTTTTAAAGATCAGTTTTGAGTGAGGAAACATCTAAGACCCAAAATTAGCACCAATCACTCACCAAGTCTAAGAGGAATGATAAGGGTATTGATATGAAGTGTACATGATATCCTACAGACAGTTTGTGGGATTTACTTGGGGGTCAAATAATTCAAATCGTTCATTAATTTTAAAAATAAATTTTCGGTGACCCTCCAAAAAATAGTTCAATTAAATATGTGTACGTGGTTGATTCAATCTTGCAAGTTACGAAAACATTGATCAACCACTTACATATATTCAGGGGGTTTTCCACTAACAAAAAATAATTTTTTTCCAAAAATCGAGATAAGTCATTTTCTTATAATAGATCACATAAAAAACAGTGAAAAGCCCAGTTTATTTTATAAACACCCTTAGCGGAACGCCCCTCAATTAGGTTGATTTAAATGAGATGCAATAAATTAGAGTAGTAAAAGTGAGAGGTTAGTTTATTAATTACTAGTATATTTCGAAGGGAGCTGATTTTGGGGCTCCATTTTTTGATGGAGGCACTCCAAAACGTAATGAAGTTACAAAACTATCATTTTGAAAATATAAAAATTACTGGAGGCACTCCACTCCTAAATTATCTCCTTATTTACTAAAGCACTCCAAACAGAATATTGAACCAAAACCAAACGGAAAAAGACAGAAGCAATTAACATTAGCAGTCCAAATGGTAAAGATAGAAACAGTCATAGTCCATAGCTATGAAAATCTGCTATTGCATGTTAGATCAGAGCAGGAGAAATCAACGATCGGCGCGGCGGCTGGATGGATTGGGGAGGGAGATTAATCAAAACGCTTAGAAAATCGAAAAAACAGGGGGAGGGGAGGGAGCCGGTGTTCAAGAGACTTGCATGAGGCGCCCGACCTCCCCCTGAGCGGCGGCGGCTGGTTGAGAGGCGACTGAGAAAAGGGGCTTACAAGAGAAGTTAGGTTAGAGAGAGTTGGGTTAGAAAAACTTCAAAAATATACACAACAAAATTAACAGCTAGAACATGGAAACCTTAAAAAATTTACAGCTAGAACAAGGAAACCTTATATCAGAATACCAAGGTAAGTTTTGACGTGGAGAATCTACTAAAAAAAGAAATAAAAATAATCATGAGCTTGAACCAGCTTTCAGATCCAGAAATTTCCAACATTTATGCCTGCAGTGGTAGTGGTGGTGATGTATTGAAGCGCATCGATATTTTTTTCCCTTGTTTGGTTCCCCTCTCATTTGGATTTGTGAAGTGATGATGGCGAAAACTTTTAGCTGAACCACGCCCTTCTTAAAATACACAAAACCCACCAAATCATAAATTAATCCCGACAAAATCATAAGAAAAGAACTAAAATACTATCTTCCGAACTTGAATCCTCGATCTAAAGTTCCCAATTCACAATAGAGTTTTTGTTACAGGTTAGGATTTGGGTAGGCGTCCATTTTTTCTTCTTCCGTTAACAAAGGAGGTAGAGGAGAAGAGTAAAAAAATTTAGGAGCACTTGAAATAAAATTAAGAGTAAATTTTTTTTAGAGTGTCTGAAGTAAAATTGGAACTTGCAAAAGGGTGGTTTTGGAAAATCACTGTAGCTTGGAGTGCCTGCATCAATTTTTGGAGTGTGATTATCAATTCCCTATTTCGAATTCCATTTAGGCCCTGTTTGTTAGGGGGGATTTGAGGGATGGGATATGAGAGGTTTGGAGATGGGACCCATTTTCCATTGTTTGTTGTTGCTAAATGGGGTGAGATTTCATATCCCCATCAATTTTTATCCCGTACGGCAGTGGGAGATAAAATCCCATGGGGGTGGGATTTGGATGGGATTCGGTTTTTCAAAGGCTAAAACAACAAAAAAAAAGTTCATATGCCACCCATATCCCGTTGAACACAAACACCGGATATTGATTTCCTCTATTCATTGATATCCTGAGCAATATTCAAGGATTTCATATCCCACCCATATCCCAAGGGATTTTATATCTCATCCATTTATCTCCGATCAAACAAACGAGGCCTTAAGTATTTGTCTCTCTCCCCAAATTCCCAATCCAAACAGGGCGTTACCCACCAAAAATCCAAAAATTATCCTAAAACCCTTCACTGTCTTCCAAGGTCGAGGTGGAGGTTTATAGCGCCATACATCAACCCCTTTTCTCTCTCACCCTATCCCCTAAAAAAATCCCTTCCCCACAGCTACTCTCTCCTCCTCCCACCACCACCGAGCCACTACCACCACCACCATGGCTCGCTCCTCTTCCATCATACCCGTCTCCACCACCCTGTCCCTCCCCTTCTCCTCCTTCACCGCCCTCAAATCCTCCGCCGCCCATTTCCGCCCGAAACCCCTATCCGGCTGCAACAGCGGCGTTCAATTTACTGCGTCAGCTGTTGCGAGTCCGAATAACTCGGTGTTGAGCGACGAGGCGTTCAAGAGGCTGGGTTTGTTCGAGAAGGACTCTTTGAATGTTGGGGACGAAGACGAGTATGGGTCTGGAATTCAGAGGACGGCGTCGCCTGGAGGTCGTGGGAGTGATGACGAACTTGATATTTCGAACTTGGGGCTTCCTCAGAGGCTCGTTGAGGCTCTCGAGAAGCGTGGGATTACTCAGCTTTTCCCCATTCAAGTACGTTTTTGTGGGATACTTTTTTGTAGTGTTTTAAACCCCAGTCATATAACGCACGTACTAAAATTTTTGGGAGTGAGGTTTGAGAGCAGGAGCGGGAGTACTGAAGTATGTGACTAAGAATCCGTTTGATTATGGTCGGTTTGAAATGATAGGAATTGCAAGAAAGAGGGAAAAAAATGATACTTTTCTGGTTCTTAGCATTAGTAAGTAGATAGTGTTTGGTAATTTTTCTAAGCATGGTTATATAGTGTTCATTTTTTCTCGTAAAAACTCAGGGAATTTTTTTTTTTGTTGTGGAAGTTGTTGTAAGAGATGCTTCCCAGTATGCAATAAATTTTCTTTTCACCTCAAGTTCTCTTGTTTTCACTTTCCAGTATAATTTTCTTTCGAATCAAACTAACCTTAAGGTTTAAACGTAGTTCGTAGCATATATGTGTAAAATTGGTCTCAAGACTTGATTTTTAGGTAGTGAATTTAGTTGTTGGTACTTGGTAGGTTAAGAAGTAAAATTTTTGCATTTATTCCATGCATGGACGCAGGGTAATTTCTTTAAACTTTGCTTTTGTCCATTGGAAAGCAAGATTGTTGGTTGCTAACATAAGAGTAAGGTGTCGTTTCTCTTAGCTTTTTTGTCTTTGAGCTACAGACAAAGTCAGGTTGTTTCGCTATTTGGGCTTTTTGGACTTTTTAGTTGATGTATGTGATACTTGCGATAGAATGTGTGAAAAGCCGTGAAAGCCAAAAAATCCCTTAAGAGGAAAGCACCTGAGCAAAACACGTTATGGTGTGTGGAACCTGATGGTCTTTTTAACCTAGCCATCCAAGTCGCAGAGGGAGTTCGTGGGTGGGGCGGTGTGGAAGGGTTGGGTTACGCTTTTGATACTTTACATAGATATGTGGCATTATGTGATTGTTCTTTTTTCCTATTTTTGGGAGGCAATTCTACAATCCGAGTTCTGTTGGAGCAATTATATGTTGCTTATCGGCAGTTAAGAAAGAAAAATTGTATGTTGCTTGACTACTTTATTCTTGCAGTTCCATTTAGTTCATTGTGTTGGGGTTCTTCTCTCTCTCTCTCTCTCATGCGTGCAGAAACACATCAATGTTCTTATATTTGTTCTGTAAAATGTACTGCATTAGAAGGAAATAGGAATTGACAGTTCTGTTTTACTTTCCTTCCCATTGCATTATGTAAGAGAGCTGTGCTTGGACCTGCATTGGATGGTCGAGATCTTATTGCTCGTGCAAAGACTGGGACAGGGAAGACATTAGCCTTTGGAATACCGATACTCAAACGCCTTAGTGAAGATGAAAGAAGTTTTCAGAGGTAATCATAAAATCCATTCAATCCTTATAGTTCTGTTTTTCATTCTTCCTCTTTTTGGACTTCTAAAGCCTTTATCTATTATTTGTTTGTTTAATTGAAGGCTTGGACGACTTCCCAGAATGTTGGTTCTTGCACCTACTAGGGAATTAGCAAACCAAGTAGAAAAAGAACTCAAAGAGTCTGCTCCGTATTTGAAAACTGTTTGTGTCTATGGAGGGGTTTCTTATAGTACCCAGCAAAATGCCCTTTCCCGTGGAGTTGATGTGGTGGTGGGAACTCCCGGTAGACTCATGGATCTAATAAAAAGTAAGAGCCTGAAACTGGGAGAAGTTGAGTATTTGGTGCTTGATGAAGCTGATCAAATGCTTGCGGTTGGCTTCGAGGAAGATGTAGAAATTATTTTAGAAAATCTTCCGGCACAGAGGCAGAGTATGCTTTTCTCCGCGACTATGCCTTTTTGGGTGAAGAAACTAGCCAGGAAATATTTGGACAATCCTTTGACTATTGATTTGGTAAGTTTCAAAACCCCCCTCCCTCCTTTTTGTTTCTTTTCCTGGATGGGCTACATGTATAAGCAATTCATCGTACTTATTCGGAAAAAAACATTTGAAGTTAGTTGGACACCCAAATAGAAAAAAAACATGTTCCGTTTGAACTTAAGTTCTTGAACTTCTGACATTAAAATGACCAAGTATGACCTGCTGTTGTCTATCATCTGGTGATTCACTCATGGACATCCTAAGTTCCATTTCATATAAATTTCTCTTTTCCCACGTGTAAGCTAGGCACTCGGGGTACAGGTGCCTAAAGGCCTTAAACCTAGACACATGGAAGACATCTTGGTATTTCAGCATGCTGAGGATACAAAAACTGAAATTTTCTCAATGTTTCAGTTTTGGGAGGAATATATTAAACCAACCAACCAGTTTAGTTTCTTCCCTAGAAACATGTTCACGTTCCTCTGTAAAGTTGTAGACTTTTTTATTTGTCGTCCTGTGACACATGCATTGCATGTTTATATCAATGTCATTCTTCTGGGAAACTATTTGGGAAGCTTATTCACTCTGCCTTGTCCCATAGGTTGGTGACAATGAGGAAAAGCTGGCAGAGGGGATCAAGCTGTATGCCCTACCGGCCACTGCAACTTCAAAGCGTACCATTCTTGGTGATCTTGTAACGGTATGAATCAGCAGTTTTTTTGTATTGAACTTTTGTCCATATGTGTTTAAGAGAAAGTAAACAGTGGTTTGGGCTTTGATTTCAAAATTATTAAACCACGCAAAAGAAGTTTTGGCAGCTTTTGAAATTATCTCGAGTTTCAGGTCTATGCAAAGGGAGGAAAGACAATTGTTTTTACGCAGACAAAACGTGATGCAGATGAAGTTTCTCTTGCTTTGACAAGTAGCATTACTTCAGAGGCACTGCATGGTGACATATCACAGCACCAGAGGGAGAGAACTTTAAATAATTTTAGGAAAGGGAAATTCACGGTGCTTGTTGCCACTGATGTTGCAGCTCGTGGGCTTGATATTCCCAATGTGGATTTGGTAAGTGATGGCATTGCTTTTCATCAGCATAGCTGTTGTCAAATCATGTATTTACATTCCAAACCATTCAAGTTTGCTCCGAATTTGCAGCCATACAGTCGATTTTAATACAAAATGAAAGTCATCAAATTTCGTCTTACTTGTGATGTGAATAGGGTTCTGCAATTCGTACCTACAGAAAACACAATGCTTTGATGAAACATCATTTTTGCCTATGTACTTGCAAAATGCATTCTCGCTTAATGTGTAGAACCTTGCCAGCAGTTTGAGTATTTAACATTCGAACTTTTTTAATTTTCTGCAGTTCAAAAAAATAAAATAAAATAAAATAAAATAAAATCAATCGAGAAATGTTGTGAGATAATGGTTATATTGTTTTACTGTGAACTGAAATGAGTTTGATATTAGTCATTTGGAGATCATTCTTCTTAATCATAATTGTTGCTTTTTGACCTTTTGTTTTATTTTATGTTTTAGCTGAAGACTGGCTCGGTTGGATAAGTTTGTTAATTCCTCAGAAACCTGATTGTAGTGTTGTTCGATTTCAGTAGTGCATTCACACATATTGACTTATTTCTTCGGTGCAGTTAGTCAAGAATGCGATATCAGCTTATTGTTAACTTCAGGACTCTTTCCATTCTCTAGGTTATCCATTATGAATTGCCAAATGATCCGGAGACTTTTGTTCACCGCTCTGGTCGCACGGGACGAGCAGGAAAAGAAGGCACAGCTATTATAATGTTCACCAGTAACCAGAGGAGGACAATCAAATCACTTGAGCGTGATGTTGGATGTCATTTTGAGTTCACTAGTCCACCCTCAGTGGGAGAGGTTTTAGAAGCATCAGCTGAGCAAGTGGTTGCTACCCTAAATGGAGTTCACCCTGAGTCTGTGGAGTTCTTCACCCCAACTGCTCAGAAGTTGATTGACGAACAAGGCACAAGTGCTCTTGCTGCCGCTATAGCACAACTGAGTGGCTTTTCCCAACCTCCATCCTCCCGATCTCTAATTTCTCATGAGCAGGTAAAACCTGAGCAAAGAGGTTTTGATTTTCTGTTATCCATGTCCTAAGAAGTCTCTGGTGCTTGATGTGTGTGTTCACAGTTGAAGTGCGAAACATATTTTTTAATCCATGAATTGCTAAATTTTATTGGAAATCACACCATCTTAATTTCCTATCAGAAATTCTATATTTGATATCTATATTTGAGCCTATAATTGAAGAAAGTTTAATTAGGGCTGTCCACTGTTCGATTTTGGAACCGATCCACTCGCTGCAGTTTATCATTTTCTCTGTCTGCATCCGTCCGTAAGTGTTGTCTGGTTCGGTTGGGTCGGTCTGCCCCAACTGCACATACCGCAACCGACCCGACTGAAATTCAAGATTAGGATCCGTATCATACCTTGGGTGGTTCCGTGGGCGTTTGGTTGACCTGCCAGGCAGCCCTAGTTGGGTAGTTATAATCATTTGACTTATTTGACCCCTTAAAGACAGGGTAGAACTGGAGATTATGTAATGCTGATAGTTGTGGTTTTAGCAAGTTTCAAATTTAGTTTTATTCAATTTCAGTGATTTGCATGTTTCTTTGTAATCTATTCATTCTCATGGAGAATATAATATTCAGAGGCGGAACTTTTGCATGATGTGGATCTTCATTGGAACGTTATTGCCCTAGGTTTAGCTGAGGACAGGACCTTGAACAGTGTCACATAGAGAAATACATTGATCCCCATCAATTGGTAGTAGGCTTTTTTTATTCATTTCAGTTGAGAGATCCTGCCTTAGCTGTCTGAAGACCTGAACAGTATTGCATACAACTTAGATGATATTTTATCCGTCAATAATGATTTTTTTTTTTTTAGTTCTACTATCAAGAAAGAGAAAAGATTGCGGTCTTACCTCCCTTCTATTACCCAAGCTACGATTATGGCACACTACCTATAGGTTAATAGGTGCCTGTACTGTGGATTATTTGGCTCATTGTTCGTTTGTAGTGTCTTTTTTCGCGTTCCTACAATTTGCTTGTGTTCAGTGTCCTACATTCGTATCTTCTCCTACATTTGTATCTTCTTCTAGCTTTATGTTTCTCCACTATCTTTGTGCAACCTTCAGAAATATGTGTTCATTTAATGTGACAAGAAACTTTCACTGCAGGGATGGGTAACGTTGCAGCTGACACGTGATCCTGGTTATTCTAGAGGGTTCTTTTCTGCTAGAAACGTAACTGGACTATTGGCAGATGTGTATTCTTCGGCCGCTGATGAAGTTGGAAAAATACAATTGATTGCAGATGAAAAGGTGTGTGTGTGTGTCACACACTCTTATGATTTCAGTTCAAAATTTGAAAAATAAAACATAGATAAGTTCTGTACATTTATAATGGCAGGTTCAAGGAGCAGTTTTTGATCTTCCAGAGGAGATCGCAAAAGAACTTCTGAATAAGCAGATACCACCTGGAAACACTATTTCCAGAATTACTAAGGTCCAGTCTAAGTTTGGCCACTGTGTCTCATTATAGCTCTTGTTGTTCAATGAAATGGATACTCAGATTTTGTGTTCTCATATATGTGTTTTGCAGTTGCCCGCTTTGCAAGATGATGGGCCGCCAGGTGATTTCTACGGAAAGTTTTCTAACAGGGATAGGGGTTTCCGAGGAGGTTCAAGGGGACAAAGAGGTTACAGTAACTCACGGAGTTGGGATCGGGATTCTAGTGGTGACGGTGATAGGTTTGGTAATAGGCGTGGTGGTCGGAGTAACAGAAGCAGTAGTAGTTGGTCTAGTAGCCCAAGAGACAGCCCAAGAGACGTTGCAAGTGATTGGCTAATAGGTGGTGGACGGTCTGGGCGGTCATCATCCTTTGGAAATAGGGACAGGTAATTCCCCTTGTGTTTTTATCATAAGTTTTCCTGTGATTAACATTTGAAGGACTTGAATTTAAAGAATGGAGTTCTCAATGCATTGATTCCAATTATTAGTATCTTTTTCCATATTTAACATCAGGACCTTTTCCAGTAGTGAGAATAGTGTTAGGGTAAATGGATTTATAAATTTGATGATTATAATGAGCTTTCCTTTCTTGTTTTCCTTAATTAAAATAATTTCCTGGCTAGTTTGGCAATTTTGTTCCACCAAAAAGGAAAAACCTGCAATGATTTCCTTACGATCTTAATTGCCCCCAATAATGGTGCAGAGACGTATAAATTAGATTCATGTTCTACTTGTTTCCAGACATCCAAGTGTCGCCTGAAGATGGTGATTTGGTAGTGCATTGGACAGGGAGATCACACATACTTTTTAAGTGCTCTAGGAGGCCCTAACCCTCATAAGTTCCTCTATTTTTGGCATGAATGTGATCCCATGTTAGGCGTTCAAAAGAATTCTTGAGAACCAAAGAATTCTTGAGAACCCTATCGTTAATTAAAATAACACGGAAGCCACTAGCCGTCATCTTACATTGTAAATTAGATTTGGATGTTTCGGGGCCACATTCGGCCATCTTCAAAATATTATACCGGAATGCATGATTGTCGTTAGAATCAACATTTGCAGTAACCTTACTATCGGAGTTTCCCTTTTTCTTGTCCCTGCTCAGCTTTGGTGGCGCATGTTTCAACTGTGGGCAGTCTGGTCACAGGGCATCGGATTGTCCTAGCAAGAAATATTAGTTGATTCTGTTTGGTGCTGTCACCGGGAGTTTTCCTGTAGCCGCTTGAATACAGCTGAGATATTGCTGCAGCACTTCTGCTGGACGTTGGCATGCAAAACTGTGTTTTAAACAAAGGCATTCAAGAGGTCCACAAGGTTGAAGAAAAGCTTCTCTGAAGTGTTACAGAAAAGCAGCTTGTCTCTCTCCCTCAACCCTATAGGCCAATTTATTTTGTTAATCGCAAACTAATCATCCGTCTTTTGATAGGCCTTGGCCTTATTATGTCTGTAAGTCTGTTGTTTTATGCATTTCCTTAATCATCTGCCTCTTTGTGGAAGAGAATGATAACTTTATAGAAATGAAATTCCTTGCAATTTGTCTGGATTGTATCTGGTTGAAGATGTCCCCTGGATTAGCAGAATGTCCTTAAATTGGCCATAAAAATTAACTGTGTTGGAAATGACTTTTTCCTAACTAATGAAGCAAAAAATGGTAGTCTTCTCTTGTCAAAATCATTTTGAGACTTGGCATCTCTTACAGAAGTCGAAAGATATGTCGAAAATATAGTGGAATATAGTAGTCGTTTGAATTTCAGTTGGGAAAAATCAAGATGTCAATAAGAACAATAGAAATTTACCCCAAAACCCCTTGTGGTGTGGCAACTGGTGAGGAACACAATCGAGTGTACTACAATTTCTTCTTATGTTTTATAGTTTACATTTATGCCGCATGGTATTGATTTTCACACACCTTCCATTTCTTGTCCTTTTTTTTTTTTATTAATTTTTGACCCTTTCATAAATTTCCTTTTTCACACAAGGGGCAATATTGTACATTCACACCAATAAAGACGAAAAAATCAATTCCCTTGGATCTTACATCCCTCCATAATCCCTACATTAACCAAAACACAACCTTAACGAACTCTGCAGTACAACATAGTAGTAAAATAGAACTAAAGAAGATCAATATAGGACGTCCAGCAGCCCCGGTAATGCATGACCTGTGTTGTCAGACAACACCCAAAACTTTCAAACCATTCTCTGTTTGCACAAAAGCATGATCACAAAGGGAAGAAAGGTACTGAACTAGCAAGATCATCATATCATATGATTTATAGGATCATGTTCGTACACAAAACAATCTCAACGCGCAAAATTGTACGAATCCATTCCAGCAGGTCTCAACTAGCAAAGCTCCATCAATACAACAGTTACACGAGCTTGTAAAGCTCCATCGCTTACTATAGTGCGCTCAGAGAAAATCAAGAAGCAAAACCTACTCGCGAAAGGGCAAGCTCATGACACTGTGAACCAACCATGCTGTCTAAAAACCCAAAATCATGTTCACCAAACATGGAAAATGCACTGCAGTAACAAGATCAAGTGAGCACACGTACATGTTCTCAACAAGAAAGAGATGCAACAAAATTGTAGGCTCATAAGGACGGGTTTATTCCACCAAGACACATGAAATCGTACCCGAAGCAGGATACTCTGAATGCGGTCGCTCAAGCATTAGTGTAACAGAAGTATCAACATAAATAAGAGTTCATAGCAAAAGAATCAAAACCCTACTTGCCAAAGAGCAAGCTCATGACACTCCTCGCCACCGGACCCCTCTTCCCCTTCAAAACCTCCCTGACCTCCTCCTCCTCCGGCAAATCCCCGCGCCCCTTCATCTCCTCCACCACCCTCCTCCCCTCCTCCTCCCCACTTTCCCTCACCACTCCCTCCACGACCGCCACGCAGGTCTCTGCATTTACCCTCACCCCCTTCCCCATCATCTCCACCACCACCCTCCTCCCTTCCTCCACCATCTTCCCATCCCCCACACACCCCACCAATCCCTTCACCAACACTGAATACGTATACGCATTTGGCATCACCCCACTACCCAACATCCTTTTGTAAACCTTCAAACCCTCCTTCACCTGACCTGCATTGATGTACGCCTCGATCACCGCCGTGTGCGCCACCACGTCGGGCATGTGACCCTTATCCTTAATCTTCTTGAAAAGCTCCAAGGCCTCGTGGGTTAACCCGTCCTTAGACAATCCGTCGAACATCTTGACTGCATTGTTGAAAAGACCCTCTGTTCGGATCTTGTGGAACACTTCTTGTAAGTTTGTCGGGTCATCGGGTTCTTCTATTGCGGGTTTCTTGTTAAATGGGTCGTACGGCGGGGGCAACTTGGTCTTGTCGATTTCTCTTTTTGTGGGTTCGGGTTCGGGCTCGGGCTCGGAATCTGAGTCGGAATCGGAGAGGGAGAAGTTGGTGAGTTTAGGGTTTGGTTTGGTGGGATTGGATTTTTCGGGGGTGCTGCAGAGTGGTCTAGCAGAGGTAGAAGATGGCGGTGAAAATAGTGAATACGAGAGGGTGTTACAAATAACCGTTTTATTAGACAAAAAATCGTGGAGGTGGGAGGGAGAACGGGGGAGGAGAGAAAGAGGGGAGGAGGAGCGAGAGAGGAGATGGAGGAGAGAGCGAGATACGGGTATGGCTGCGGCCATTGTTGTAGGGAGTGAGTCTGTTAAGTTTAGTGAGTTCTCTGATTTCTGAGTAGAGAGGTTTTGAAAGTATTGGAGAGAACAATCTAGAAAGAGGCAGCGGTTGCGCGCGGTTTTATACGAAGGTGTTGGGGTAAAATCCATTTAAGCATCCACACCCACCAACCGCAGTATCTCCACTGTTCAAAAATATTTTTACAGTCAGTACATCAACTGTTCAAAAGTATTTTTATAAGTTCTGATTTATAGACATTTTTTTACCGGTCAAAGTGAATTATTACCGGTAAGAAATCTTTAACAAATCCGGACCATTGATTTTCAAGATGAACGGTTGTGATATGCACTGCACCATCTCCACTTCCTGGAACACACCTACATGGTGTTCCAAGACACTTCGGTACCACAAATTCTTGTCAGATTCATGACTAAGCGTATGAATCCCACTCAAATATATGGTGTTGAAATGATTTGGAATACTACGTGACTGTGCTCCGGGAGCATTTAATTATTACTCACCTACCCCATACTCCATTTTTATCTTTACATGAGGAAAAACATCAATATCACTTCGTTTACTTTTAAGTATGTAGCTTCGTAATTTCAATTTATTATTAAGAAAATATCATCATTACACCTTTCACCAACTTTACTTTCACTTTTCACTATTGTCCTTGATGGAGACATCATCATTAAACTTTACCCACTAACTTTTCCAAAAAGGAATTTAATTTTAAGAACAAAATAGGTAATGTATCAACTTTTACCCTTTAACTTTTCAACATCACACTTATTTAAGAACAACCTCAAATGGAATACACTGCTCTTTTTTTTTGTGATTTTATAAATTCTATTGAACCAAACTCCAACCCAATACGTTATTTTTCTCAACCACTCAATGCTTTCTTTTTAAAATTTAAATTAAAATCTTCCACAATTTTTATAGTTGAGGTACTACAATTATCTTTTAATGCCCCACTAATTTTATGACGCGTAAATATGTGCATACATATTTGATGAATAAAATAGTAGTACTATTTGGTATATGTGGATCCTGAATTGGAGTATATCCTCCATAATTTCTTCATACTTCATATTTTGAGTATCAAATCTCCCCCTCCAAAATGAAGGAAAAAATAGAGGATGAGTTGGAACTTGGAATTGATTTTTATTAGTCCAAACTTTCAAGAAATAGAGTTATAGAATGTTGCAAGGATTTGCAGTTCACCAAAGTCACCCACCGAAACTCACCTTTAGCTTTGTTCGGTTTGGGTTTTGAGTAAGGATTTTAGAGATAATGAGTAGAGAGAGATAGAAAGAAAATTAAGTTCCTGGTAATTGTCATTGGGCTAAAGTTGTGAATTTGTAAACTGTTACTCCAAATATGCTAGTAAGTTTGAAGAGAGAAAAAAGTAATCAAGTGGTAAAACTTCTTTATCAAGATTTGTGTGTATAAAGAAACATCTTTGCTAAGATCTAACATTGAATTTGTTTTTAGTTTGGTGGTCTTGGGACACCACGTGGTGGTGTCCCTACACCCCTCAGCACCGCACAATTCTATAGGCCAACTGATGAGCGTATAGACCCCACGAAAATATTCCGTGTTGAAGAGAATTGGGGCGCCACTGAATAATTACTCAAAGATCCTCTAAAAACTGTGAGTTCTTATTTGTATTAGAAGTTCTCAATTCTTTTCTAAGCTTTCGGCAAATCCCTTATAGGAGTCTTGCTTCAGTTTCTTAATTGATTTGTTTGTTTAGAATGTTGACCTTTTTCGCCTTTCGCAAGTTCTTTCAAAGGAGTTCTCATTCACCAAAAAGGATAAGGGGTAAAAAACTGGCAACACCAAATTGCTTCCCCAATTATTACACGATAACCTCGAGAACATAAAATGGTCGTCGTGTAATCAGTTCAGAAAAGGAAGCAACAGTAACAAAATTGTGAAAGAAGCAGACAAGGCCACTGCTTCAAGTTCTGATCAGTAAGATCTACAAGACCCTCTCGATGAGGCGGGAAAAATGAACTCACTGCTGATTACTTGGTGCTGCTTTCTGCCGGACTGATGTAAGAAGCATCAGACGAGTCACCGGGAGTTGGCAAGGCATGGTGCTTATGTGGAAGGTATGAATAAGCAATTACAGAAGTTCCAATTGCCACTGACAGTCCAATACAACCCCATATCCACTTCCGCTGATTCTTTCTCCTTTGTCGCTGCCTCCGTGCAACCTCTGCATAATTTGACATTAAAGAAAATAAGAATCAAGTAGAGAATTGAGACCCAAACAACTGCAAGAGAAGAACCTGCTCATACTATGGTGCAAGTGATTACACTTCATATGGCTTGGCTAACCCAAAACCCAAAGTTTAAGGTTTTTGGTTATGCAACATTGCAACGTCATTGTGCATACTGTCTCGTTAAAGTTGCAGATCTAGATACCCCAATTGCAGAAGTTTTAGATTTCATATGTGGAGTCCAAATGGCGAAGGAAGCTGTTTTGGCTAATATGACCAACCTCATGGAAAGATCCAATGCTCTTCAAAAAAAAAAAAAAAATTAGTGTGAATATTTTGTAATTATTCCAAGGGAAACATCCGAAGTTCCTTTCAGATTTTACCTTCGGCCTTTGTTTGTCTCCACGGAAAATATTTTCATTCGTAATTTTTACTGAATTTTGGTGTTTAGTTTATCTAGACAGCAGTAGTCAACAGGTATTCTTGTTTCTTATTAATATAGTATTGTGTTCTTGCGAAGCTTTTCATGAGAATCCCAATTTTTGGTTCATTTCTCTTGCAAGGATATTACCTTTATACGTAGAACAAGGTAATAAGGAAGTGAAATTTTTCTCCCTGTAGAAGAGTATATGGAAGCTTTTTCAAGATTGACTGCCAAGGAACATAAAGATTTCAACAACTTCATAGGGAAAACATCTATTAGGCAAGGTTCTTTTCAAGGGCGGCCGGGATTGACTGCGCAAGGAACATAATGAGGGTTTCAACAACTTCTAGTAGAACACTGCTATTAGGGTTGATACGGAGGCGGTGACCTGACTCTTAGAAGCTCCAACAGGCCAGGTAAGCTCTCCTTGTACACCTATAGGGTGGATTAAAGTGAATTTGGAAGGTGCTTTCAAGAAAGTAGTGAACTACAGTGCAGGCGGCGACGTTTTACAGATGATAGGGGTGTTATTATAGCCTTTAATGGGAGGGTATTTAGAGGCATCGATGATGAATACGCAACAGAATCAGAAACGATGAGGTTTGCACTTTTTGAA
Source organism: Vaccinium myrtillus (assembly GCA_016920895.1). Taxonomy (NCBI): domain Eukaryota; kingdom Viridiplantae; phylum Streptophyta; class Magnoliopsida; order Ericales; family Ericaceae; genus Vaccinium; species Vaccinium myrtillus. Next base: position 37,803,969 of record CM029271.1, read on the forward strand.
GCTCTAAACCATGGATTCAAGAAACTAGTAATCGAGATGGACAACTTCCATACATTGCGAGGCCTCATCCGGCCACATATTTGGAGAATTACTGGCTAGTATTTTTTCATTCATTTCCTTGGATTTAAATCTTTCGTTCGTTATATTAGAAATTTAATAAACAAAAGATTAAAATACAAGGAAACGAATCAAAAGACACAGCCGGATGAGGCATTCCACCAAGCAATGTCTCGACAATGTTGAAGTTGTTCGTCTCAATAACCAGTTTCTTGAATAGACGGTTTAGGGCTTCAAAGAGTGCAAATTTAGCGTTTTTAATTCTGTTGCACAGCAATTGCCGATGCCGAAAATACCCACCCATTATAGGCTATAATAACACCCCTCCCATCTGTGAAAAAACCACAGCTGCACTATAATTTACTCCCTCGACTTTCTTGAAAAGTCCAAGTTCACTTTAATCCACCCAATAGGTGCACAAGGACAGGTGACCCGGCCTATTGGGGCTTCTAAGAGTCGGGTCACCACCTCCGTATCAACCCTAATAGATGTGCTTTCTATAAAATTTCAAAATTATTATGCTCCTTGGCAGTCAATCTTGAAAAAGTTTCCACAAACTCACTCTTCTACGTAGATTAAAAAAAAAATCATTCCCCTATTAGCATGTTCTACGTATAAATGAATAAAAAAGGTCCAAGAGATTCCCATGAAAAGCTTTCCAAGAACACAATACTACTAATAAAACTCACATTAATAAGAAACAAGAATATGGATAGACTACTACTTTCTAAACAACTAAAAACCAACATTCAGAAAATATTACTAACAAAAATATTTTCCACGGAGACAAAGAAAGCCCTAAGGTAAAATATAAAGGAGATGTTTACACTAGGAATAATTACAAAATATTCCCACACTAACATTTTCCTGTGAAGAGCATTGGATCTTTCCACGGGGTTGGCCTATTGGGGACCTGGAATAACACTCCCATCCCCCCTTCAAGATTCTTGCCATCTAGACTGGCCTTAAGCAAGGTGACATCAGGACTTTGCAATGAGCCTTAAGCAAGTCATGAACATTGGCACGGGTGATTTTTGCTTGAATCTGGGTACCCATTTGGTTATGGTTTATGGTTTGGGGAAAAACATCGTTTCGGTTTGGGTACCCATCGATTCGGTCGATATTGCCATTCCTAAGTTAGAGATGGTACCAAAACAAACTAAGGACACCAACAGGAAACAGAAAAAAAAAAAAAAAAGAAAAAAAAAAAAAAAAAAAAAAAAAAGAGAAGAGGAATGGGGTGGGGTAGGTGCCGTGAAGAATCATCTCTCCGCGGCTCCGCCCAAGAATGGGTGGGAGAAGAATCTCTATGAAGGTGAAGTGAATGTCAGTCTTGAGACAATGACCAGTGTGGAGCCAATAGACTATTTCTTCCCCAAGACGGACATGTCCTCAAAACCCTTCCCCTATTTTCATCACAAAGCTGCAGCCTGTCAAGTTAAGCATTGAAATTAGAACTCCAAATTTAAATGGTGTCGTCACCATGCTAATCACTGCCAATTTCCTGACTCCTCTCTCAGTCGACTAACTTCTCCTATTTATCTTAATGGCGCAACCTACCTCCTTATTACCCAAGGCACAACTAAACAAGATATGGTTATGGTGTGAAATACATAATCAAAGAAACACATTTCGGGGCCCCTTCAGTCATAAATAATTAGGACTCATACAACTACTCAAGCTTTCGTGATAGAGTTAAGTGGCTAAATGATGCAATCCCTAAAAGAACCATGAAGTTAAAAACACTCGATTCAAGCGGGGAATTATGCAATCAGAAATAACTAACCCCATTTCAGCACTGAAACCTCGGATAATTTGTTAGCAAATATTCGGGATTAGAAACGATGAGGATAAATATATCACGCCTACAAGATATTACTATAGGCCAACTTCCATAGAGTGCCTTGGATAATAGGACATCAAATTATCAAAAGTGCCAAATAAAAAAAGCCAAGGATAAGGATCACATACCCATAACTTCTTGATTCCTCTGGGACATTTCATGGTTAACGGCCTCATAGTACTGCAGTTTGTCCCGCAATCGGGAGATTTCTTGGTCTTTGGATTCAATGATTAACTCTGCAGCTATTTCTGCTTCAGCACGTGCTTGACCCCTTCCTATTGCTTCAGCCACAAATCTAGTGACTTCTAGTTCCTGGCAACACTGCTCTAGACAATCAATCTCAAGCTGCGTACTAGTGGCATCTGTGGGGGTAGGAAATGTTAGCCCTGTTTGCGATAGAAGACTGGCTAGCCTCTGCCACTGACTGTACATCTGAGCAACAGCATAATCTGCAGCCTTTCGCCTTTCTATCTCCTCAAGAAGATTGAACCTTGCCGCACGCAGCTCAGACTCGATTCTTGGTCCATATGAAGAAGATAAATTTGACGTAGATCCATCAGAGGAGAAATCTGCAACATATTAGTAACAGAAAAGCTAGTAAGTGCTAAATCAACATGGCCAAACCAAGGCATTCAAACTTGTTCAGAAAATTGTAAATACCAAACTTCACCCTGTTCATAAAACAAGGACTAGATTGATGTACAAATTAACAATAAGAGACATCTTTACACATACTCCCCCCAGAGAGCAATTTTGTTCAGCCTCACGAGGGTATGCTATTCATTTTGTCCGGATTCATTTGGTAGGAGACTAAGCAAAAAATCACCTTAATGGGATATTGGATATTGATAAGAGCTTGTTTACCAATGTTCGATTGAGCTGAATTTTTATCATGGTCTCCTAGCAAATGTATTTGGAAACTCAACGGTTTCAATACAAAGTGGGATACAGAATGAGCATACCCCAACTGAGGCTGAAACAAAGCGAGGGTGAACAAAATTACTCAACAACACCACCACCCCCCTCCTCTTTTCCCTCTCTCTCTACACACACACATTTGTACATATAAACAAATATATACTCCCACCGTCCCAAATTTCTTGTCCATTTACATGCATGCGTGCCATTTTTCAATTGCTTATATCTTTCAATCTCTAATGTTTTTTACAACTTTGAAAACTTCGTTTAATAGAACTCATCGAGGACTATCAAAAAAGATCCATTGGATATATATAACATTATACATTTGAAAATATAAACAATTTTTTGAGGTGTTGTGAATAGTGAAAGTGGACAAGAAATTTGGGACAGTGAGAGTACATAGATTGTGTACATGTACATATCTATAAAGTCTAATAACATCCCAGAGATCTCAAGTTCAATTCTTAAACATGCAAAACCAGTTCAGTTAAATTCGATTACAATCTTAAAGATGTATAGAAATATTGGATGTATAATAAACATAAGAGTAATATTTTTTTTTTTATGTTATATAATAAACATAAGAGTAATATGATATGACTAAGTACCCAATGCTTCATAGACTATCTCTCCTCTCTCTCCCTCCCATCCTTCCTTCCTCCCTCCACAAAAAATGCAGCAACTTAGTAGAGGTAGAGGAGAGAAGAGTGAGGTATCAACATGAGAGAATGGACTAGGTGGTTTGGCTACAAAGCAAAAAACTGGTTTTTTCGTTTTGTCTTTATTCAATTTTTTTTTACATTTGTCAGTTTTGCATTAAGTTTTCGTGGTTTATTGATTTCTCTCGTCGAGACGAACCAAAAAAGTATAAAATTATGGTCAAAACTCAAAACTAATTTTTTTTTAATAAAGCCGAAAATAAACCAGTTTATTGGATTAATTTTGGCTTTATTCAAATAAACTAATTTTTGCTTTTTAGCCAAACCACCAGGTATGTGTCAAAAGACAATATGCTACGCATGAGTTTAGGTGTCGAGATGTGAGCTACCCTCTCCACAAACATTTCAGCCTTCACTAGAGTATGTTAATTATCAACTCAAAGTACGCAAGTTCCAAGACCTATGGTCATGTTTGGGCATTGCAAGTCTTACCACATAAACAAACACGACAAAATTACATTTATAATAAGTGGCCTTATTCACAAGCTTATCATAAATCATCCCATCAGCAATCATGTAATGCCCTAATGCAGAATACAAAGCTAAAGACACATTTATTAGGCACTAGCAACAGAACTCTCAATGTTCTCAAAGCATAAAATTGAAGAAGCAGACATATCAATCGAGATTGTTCAGGGTACTTTCAAAAGTTTTGCCAAACACAATACCAAACAAAACCGATCTAAGCCTTTTATTGCTGCCAATCTACATAAATCCTTTTCACCATCCCGCAATGTCACAAGTCTTATATGTTCGATTGAATTCACCACATACATATCCTCTACCACACCATACAATTCTAATTCAGGTCTTCCAGTTGTCCCCCTAACCGTGTTCAATTTGCATCTATTGGTATTCCCAAACCACTTGTCTATTTTTCTAGCCTCTATCTTCAATTGGTTCTACCCAGACAATTCAGAAGTGTCCTCATTTCTATTTCTATTTCTATCTTCTATCATTACTCTTACAACACATACCTTAAGTAACATAGGTCATCTAAATAAATGGTCAGATGGCTAAACATAAGCAATTAACTAACCACAGGGATATGCTTTGTGTTATTAAAGACCTAATCCTGCCCCTATAGCCCAGTAAAACATAACAAAGAACAGAAAACAACATCGACAGGTAAAAAAAAAACCAACCTTCATCGGCATCAAAGAACTCCCCCTGATTAGACACAACGCTCCGACACTCCGCCACCTGCTTCCCAAACTCCTCCACGTCCGTCAAGCTCCCAACACTCACCGCATCACAACGCGGATCCAAAAAATCATCCTCTACAACCCCATCAAAACCTCCATTCGGACCATTCCTATCCTCACCACCAACACCAAACATCACTTGTCTATCTTCTCCAACAACAACCTCGTCATCACCAATCACCACTAGAATTCAAATCCAAACCCGAATCCGAATTCGATTTGGATTCACTCTCAGCCTCCCGAGCCCTAACGGCGACGTCTCTCCCGCGCCGCTTGTGGTTAACGACGTAAGGAGAGGGAGAAACCGGATCGGACGAAGAGGCCGGGATCGGAGCCGGAGCGGGAGTTATGTACAGAGCTGGAGATATGTATACGTGATTGGGAGCTTTTTGAGCTCTCTTCTTGTTCAGGTTCTCGGCGTAATCGTTGCTACCGGTGTTGATAACGGAATTCGGAGGAGTATTCGAGGTGTTTTTGTGAAGGGTGGGTTCGAGTAAGGTTTCCCATGCGATTTTCGTGAAGGTCGGCATGGTTGAGGAGGTAGAGAGAGATTAGGGGTTGGCGGAGGGCATGGAGAATGGGCGAGTCACGCCGCCACGGCGAGGGTTTCTAGAGTCTAGAGAGAGAGAGTTAGAAAATTGTGGACCAAGACAAAAGAGGTGAGAGGTCGTGGCAGGTTTTTGGGGGCTATGAGAGCGAAGATTGTGGAACCCAAGGTAGTACGTACTTTATAGTGTTTGAATTTGAAGTTTGTACAAACAATGTTGGCTTTTACTTCAAGAAAAGACTACTTGTGTGTGAACAGAAGTTTGAATTTGGATGATTTTATTTTTAGTTTTTTTTAAGGGTTAATTCTTTTTTTTTTGAAAATTTACATCTATTAACAATTGCTCCATTAGGAAATATTTTTAAATGTACTTTAACGTACAAATGTACTTTTAAAATGTATTTTTTTGTACAAGTGAGACCCACAAAAGTGTACTTTTTATACCCTTAACGGGTGCACTATGACACCTGTTAGCATGACCCTTTTAAAATAACGTCCAAAGATATTCCACATTTATCTCATTTTAAATTTTTTTTTTTTTTACATTTCTAATGGTGGTAATTTTATAAAAGTTACATTATAAAGTCATAAGTTATATGTAGTTTAAATATAAAATGAATTTGAAAAATGTTCTCAATTTTCTCATTTGGTTCTTCATATATTGAGAATCAAACATGATTATTCATTTTGAAGAAAGGAATTAAAGTATGTTTGGAGTTCATTCTTCATTTTGAAGAATTAAAGTGAAGGAAATGAATGAAGTATGGTCGGAGATGCTCTTAAGGAGCGCTTGGGAATTGTCTGCAAAGGTACTACATTATCCTCGGAAGAAGAATAGCAGCATGCCCGCTTTTTGCTGACTAATCTCATTCCGGCTATTCTCGTTGATCATATAACTATATAACTGAGAGGATAAGTAGGTCAAACGATTCTCCTGAATAGAGACTAGCGACATGCTCCAGTTTGAACACCCTTAATAAAAACTTTGGACCTTATTAATCCCTTTAAAATAGGGGTGTTTAAAAGCCTATTAATTTTTCTTGCATTTTGAATTGTCAATGTATATTTTTGGATTATGCTTGTAATGAATTATGAATATAGAACTATGAAAAATATTTGAGAATATGTGCATAATAAATTTTGCAATAAACATGCTTCTTGGCTATTTATTATGGTATGGTAATGTTTATGAATAACCCTCTTAGATATACAAAATTTTAGATGTTGCTAATTATTTAAGTTATCATTTGATTCTTCCATTTGTTCTTTTTTTGGTCAACTTGTTTCTTCCACTACACAAATACCCAGGGACGGATCCAGAAATCCATCCCAGTGGGGGCATTTTATTAATTGTAATCGTGCAATTTTTTTCCTAGTCAACGATTTTGCTAGGGACAAGAAATCATGTAAGGTTGATTCTAAACCTAATATCAAACAAGAAATTATTAAAGGCGAGGACCGTTGCAAAAGATCTCTAAATTAAAAAATATGTAAGTTAAACAATTTTCTCATCATTTTCTATCATTTTCTTAAAAAGATGGGAGAAAATTAAAATTCAGGAAAAAAAATACTAGAGGAATTATTATTACTATTATAAGTTCAAAATATATAACAAAACTACTAGTTTGTTGTACAATGAGTGTTGTTGGTCTAGTGGCAAGAGGGAAGATGTTGGTTTGATAAATCTTTCAATTTTGTGGCTTAAAAAGAGGTAGGTAGGAGTTGAACACACAACCTTCAACATAGAGGTACCACACCTTACCACCAAGCAACACCTAGGTTATGTTACCAAATCTTGACACAAATAATATATATACAAAATTATTTTCCTAATTTTTTTTTTAATTTTTTTTTTTTACATTGACAAGTGGGGGGTCAGCGGGGGCACGTGCCCCCGCTTGCCCCCCTTGGATCCGTCCCTGCAAATACCTATATCCAAAATTTGAAAGTATCCAATTTTTTTTCTTTTTTGCTAAGCAGGAAGTCTCAACGACTACCTAAAAAATTACTCCAATAGTTATCACCATTATTATGTGACTGTGATGGAGATGGAAATAAAAAATCTTAGAGGGCGGAAAAATTAAATTCTTACATAATAACAATCCTCTGAATATTCATATTCTCTTTTTTTTTTTTTGTTTTTTTGTCAAGAGGTAGAAACATTTTATTGCAAATACTAGTAAAGAGAGCCCAAGACCCTAACATCACCAGAGGCGAGGGTGGTCAACCAATGGGGAAACTCGCCCCACTAGCAAACCGGCCCAGTGCCTAATAGGGATTGTTTAGCCACATAATGGGCTACCCTATTACATTCTCTTTTCACATGAGAGACTTTACAACAAGAAATTTTGGAAGCAAGACTAATACAATCAGGGGCGGAGCCAAAACTAAATGTCAGTGAGGTCAAATTCTTAAAACAGAATAATGGAACAAAAAAAATGTGAAATAGAAAGGAGTAAAAGTAGATATCTATTAATAACATATATATAATTTCATTTCCAATTGATCTTCCAAAAGATACACTGAAATACCAAACAAAAAGTAACTTAGTATACAACTTATAACTGCGTCCACAACCGACCATAAAAAGCTACACTTGAATACCAACAAAAGTAGCTAGTAGATATCAATTTAAAACCTACAACATTGTTTACAAGTGACTCCGGCGATTTTTCATATTTTGAAATCGTAGCATAATAGCCTTATTTGTGATAATATTAAAAATTTCTCTCTCAATATACACAACTAAGCTATCTCGCAATCATCGATCACCCATTCAGTTACGAAGTCGATTCTTCACAATCTTAATGGTAGGAAATGTTTTTTCTACTGTAGTTGTCGCAACAGGTAAAACTAGAGCCAAAGTTCAAAGCCTGAAAACCAATGGATACCCTATATCTTTTCGGGTCTTAATTTAAGTTTGAAAACTCGACACTAGACCACACATCAATGATGAAATTCTCAAGTTGATCTGAAAGTGCCAAAAACTCAGTACTAGAGAAGTATTTATGATAAAATTCGGCCAAGCGGTTCAACTTTTGGTTGTCAAAACTTGCAAATGAGTTGGATGGACTTAGACATGCAACACAAAGAAGCAACTCACTGTTTATCTCATTAAAACAATTATTTACCTCGTGGAGTTGCATATCTATGACAATATACAACAACTCGACACGATTGGGTGTGGTAAATAGGGCAAGTAGTGGTGAAGAGAATTAGAGAGTTACAAGGAAAATTATTTGGTGTGGTTAGTGGTAAGGAGGAGGGAAAGTAGTTGGGCAAAAAATATATACCATATACAAGTGGCAAAAATACAAAATTCTAAAAAATATTATACCTATCCTATTAAAAATTTGACACCTTAGTGGGGTCAAGTGACCCCGCTTAACCCCCTGGCTCCGCCCCTAAATACAATCAAGAATAATGGCGTCAATATCAGCATAAGTAAGATCCTGATTGAGAGATTGGACGACTTGCAGTGCATCGCCTTCAACTATGATGCGAGACCAGTTCTGTTCCAGAGCAGTGGTAAGAGCAAAGCGAAAAGCCAGAGCCTCAACAACCTGAGAAGAGAAGGAACCCTTGAACTTTGTCATGGCCGCTCCCACAACTTGCCCGGACACATTCCGAGCTACCAAACCCACACCTCCGATAGAGTTGCGTGAGTGTAGAGCTCCATCTACATTAATCTTTAAATAGCCAGCCGGAGGAGCATGCCATGGTGATTGGTTATCCAGCGGAGGGGAACGCCTCTGTACAGAGAGGTCACAAACGGCTTGATATTCTTTCCAAGCTACCCGAGCTTTCTCATAAACCACACTCGGATCCCATTGTTTACCTTCAAACTGATCTTGGTTTCTATTCTTCCAGATAAACCAACACATGAAAGCAGCAAGCGATTGAATTCTGTGAGGGTCTTCATCGGCAGTTGAATTCTGTGAGGGTCTTCATCGGCAGTGTGGCCACAAAATGACATCCATAATTGTTGGAAGGTTCGTTCTTTACAGTCCGTGGGAAAAATGGAAAGGGAGGTGCATAGTTTCCACACATTTCTTGCTCTTTTGCAGCGAAAAAGAGCGTGTTCGATCGTCTCTGGTTCCTTACAACAGTACGAGCAATAAGGGTCAGCTAGCACCTTCCTACGGTAAAGATTAGCTGCCACGACCACAATATGAGCGCAACGCCAAACAAAATTCCGTACCTTATTTGAGGTTTGGATGCTCCAAATAGAATTCCAATTCATATTTTCCAGGTTCGAACCACTCGATTCTCCTTTCTCCGTGGAATGTCTTAGAAATGAGAGAGACCTTGCCACATGATAAGCTGATCGGACTGAAAATTTCCCGTCTGCGATATGGTGCCAAAGCCCTTTGTCCAACACGCCTTGATTGCTAATTTGAATTGGGAGGATATGCTCAGCATCATAAGGACCAAATAGGCCCTTAATAAGTTCAGCCTTCCATGCATGCAAGTCCCCATCAATTAAATCAGAGACCATTTGTGGGAGAGGTGGACCAAAGACTTCCGTTTGTGGCTGGCCAAGAACCTTCAAGGAATAAGATCTCGGGATCCAAGGATCAGACCAGATGTTAATAGACTCACCGTTGCCAACACGCCAACGCCACCCCCAGCGTAATACGTCCTTGCCCGCAATGATGCTACGCCAAGCCCACGACGTTGAGCCTGGGCATGGAGCCTCCCAAAAAGACGAAGAGGGAAAGTATTTCCCTTTCATTACTCTATGAAACAAAGAGTGTTGTCCTTCAACCAAACGCCACCCTTGTTTCGCCAAGAAAGCCAGATTAAAAGAGTGTAAGTATCGAAAACCCATTCCGCCCATTCTTTTACTCTCGCAGAGTTTACCCCAACTGACCCATTGGACTTTCTTTTCGCCCTCTTTGTTCCCCCACCAAAACCTACTGATAGTTTTACACAAGTTGCGGCATAGGCCTTTGGGAAGGAGAAAACACTGCATCTACATAGTTGGGCATTCATATTCTCATTGCAAAAGAAACAACGGGGGAGCCTGCTGTTTGAGACAACAATGGCTGCCATCCCCCAAACGAGGTAGTTTTGGGGGTTTTGAGAGGAACTCTAATTGTGTTGTTGAAGTCCCGTTTGGTGCTCAACTGCTTATTATTCTTAGGTTCATACAAAACCCTTAAAACTACGTCGTTTTGGGGGATGGCAGCCATTGCGTCTTTTTGGGACAGCAGGCTCCCCTGTTCTGCAAAACCAGAAGGATTTGGGGTTGCTGCTGCACAACACCTGCTGTGCACCGTCCGGGCCGTCCGTTGCTCGGATGGACGACCCAGATTTCATCTTATACGCACGACAACGAACGGTTCGGATGCAAAGGTGCTGAGGTGAAATCTGGACCGTCCATCTGAGCAACGGACAGCTCGGATGGTGCACAACAGGTGATGTGCGGGTGCTGCACAGCAGCAACCCCATGTCCAAACCGGAAGCACTGGTATAGTGCTGATGCTGATTCAGGTAAAATTGGCAATCATTAAGAGGGTAAGAGAAATGAAATAGACTATCCATTCGAATTATACACACAGAATGTACACACAACGCAACTATATTTAGACTGTTTTCAACTCTTTTTTCTTAATCAAAATGCATAAAATTCAAGAATCATCAACGTCAAAATTAAAAAAAGTGCAATCATCTTTTGCCAGGATAAAAGAAATTAGCGCCGGCGTTGAGCTGTAGGTGGGAGTTTTTCCGATGGACCGCTAGGAAGCTTCTGTCCAGTTTCCTCTTCAATTTTTCTCTTTAGCTCCTGAAGTACCCGAATTTGACCCAGTTTCTCTGGAGATAATTTGTCCCAATAAATCCCTAGAACATGAAAAAAAAAAAACGTTCCTTACACATGCCATACTTCTTGGGACAAACTAGGAAGGGAGACAGTTATCAGACACGCCAGCACATTCCTTGTGTCACGTGTATCTTTGTCAATGATTTTGTATAAAATTTCTATCGACTTTTGTCTCTCTTAAGCACCACACTTTTAACTGACTTGTCCATAAAAAATGAGTCTAAAAATATCTTTATCATCACACCGAAGAGAGAATTGATACAAGCTGATGAATTAAGAGCCAGAATGAGGAGTCTAGCTTACCTTGAGGCTTTGGGATTTGTGTGTTGGTAAAAATAACTTGTGTTGGAGTGCATATGACGTCAACCGGTACATCATGGATTAATAGCTTCTCAACTGGAATATCATCTACCAATTGTACGTCATGGACTGCAGCAGCAGATGTTAGCCATCTCGAAAGAAATATACTAATTGAAACTCAAAACATTCCTATATCACTGTAGTTCGACCACAATATTACACCGAAAAGGAGATGGTAACCCTTGATAAGAGCAGTATAGCCAGATGTTCTGAAAATGCCTGTATGGAATCGCGTAGACCATTTGACTCGGTGTTGTTATTTTCATGCTATTCAAATGGCACTTCCTAAAAGCACAATACAGATGGATGTAGAACTATAACCCTCACTATGTTTCTTAGCAGATTACTAATGCTAATTCAGAAGGTGGTCCTAAAATTCAAGTTAAGATTGTTAAACAATAATGTCTTCCTTTTATGCAAATGGCTACAATGTACAACATAAGGTAAACATTGATCATAATCCGAGGAATTTGAATACCCAACTTCATTGAATTCATTGAATATTACCTCAACTTCTACGGAGGTTAATCGCATGCAACCAATACTTTGCAATCGTCAAGCTGGAATACTTCCAAGTTGGAAACATTATGCTCAAGTTGAAAACCAACTTTCTAGTTTCTCAAATATGGAGAAACATGTAACAGCACTGAGGGAATCAGACTGCATTTCGTAGTGTCTGGGGCATAAAAAATGTTAAAGCTTCCAACTCAAAACAAGTTGGCAATGGGTGAAGACATTGCCCACGCTCATATACTACTTTTGGAGGATATAATTGACCAATGTGGAATATGCTTCCACATTTCCCCATAGATGTGACCCTGGTTTGAAGTGATAAAAAAAGGATCTACAATAGAGAAATCACAATGAAGTAAGATTAAGGCACAAAAGAAAGGGAAATTAATGCATAGAGTCTTGTCCTGTATAGTATGGACACATCGTCGAAGGAAACATGTGACACTCTCCCAACACGCTCGGGACACTCTCAATTTCAAAGTGCCAGAACCTTTTTGCATTATTTTCAGTTCGACACTCTCCCGACACAATCCGGACATAAGACACTCAATTTTAAAGAGTCCCAATCTTTTTTGCATTACTTTCAGCTGGATACTCTCCCAACACGCCGGACACCCCAAGGACGCGCTCAGGACACTTTATAACAATACCCAAACTATAAAAACATTTTAAAATCTTAGTTTTAGTGCATTGAAAAGAATAATTATAACAATACCCAAACTATAAAAGGTAGGTCTCTATCTCCTCTCTCCTTGTAGTTGTCTTATTGTCTCTTCCATTCTCTTATTTCAGCAAGAAAATACACTGAGCAATTCTCACCAGATGTGACAACTGGTGTTGAATCATCAATTGCACCCATGTACCTTAGCATCCCATACTCCAGTTCAGCAAATCCCTGCAGCAAAAACTTTATTCTTATCCATGGAAAAAGTCCTTTGTCCGCATAAATTTTTATTGGTGCAAGTATTGAGTGCGAGTACCTCCCAAACATTTTTATATGAGCCCACGAGGAAGTGAATAAAAAAGCTGGATATAAGTGATTGTATCCTGTATCCATCATAAACGTTTCACATCATAGTGATCAAACTTGCACATATCCTGGTATCAGATGCGACTTCTTCAGAAGTTGACTTAAAATTAAACAAGACTTAGGGATTTTGGAGATATTTAAGCCATGCACGGGGAGGCTAGATTTCTTTCTTACTAACAAATGTCAGTTTTTCCTCCTTCAAACATTGTTAAGTAGAGTATCCGACTGCCCATGCTGTATGACATTCAGCACAATTATCAGTTGCAGTCCAAACTCAGATCTTCCAAAACTGAAACCTTAAAATATTGGGATCAGCATCCAAATGTTAGGTATGGGTATGGGAGGTAATTGATACTCACTTATTTCGTATATATTGATGCACATATGGAATATCTTTTTCCTTACATATAAAACTTTTGTTTTTCTTTATTATATTTTTTTTGAGGTTATGATTTTAGTGGGTTAAAGTGTTATATTACTACTAGTGTTTCAATGCTGCTCCATTAGCTTGCACCCAAGATCTCGTAACACATATTGCTACTACCGACCCTGAAGCAAACTGCCAAGTCCATGTAAGAAAATAGCAATGTTTTTGTCCTCGATAAAATGAGCAATTTTTCCACATAATGTCAGTGGATCCAAGTGTTCTTTTAATCTTTGGTGTAAGTGTTGGACACATCCAACAACCTACCTAAGCACCAACCATTCGACCAAAAAAACATGCATTTAAGGGAATATCCTTTCCCTATCCATTGGCAAAGGATACATCATGGGAATAAAAATAGTATAATCACTACCATGGAATTACAAAAAATAAATACACCTTCTTCTGTCTTTTTTGTTTTCCAATAAGGGGTCGTAAATAAAATCAATGTACCTAAAATGATCACCAAATTCAACCCCGGTGAGAGGTTCAAAACTTTGTCCCTTGTTTGAAGATTAGTGAGAATGATTGTAAGATATATTGACACAACAAGCTGGTCTAAAAAGATTCTGTGTGTGTGTGTGTGTGTGTTATGGTAGTGGCATCACAAATAGAACCCTTTCAGTAGTAATTAAAATGCTTAAACATAATATTCAAAGCAAAGACTTTAAAGCAAGGCAATTTCCCCCTGAGGATACGTTGATTAGCTCCCAACCTTGTGAAAAAACAGAAGGTACCTCCTCTCTCTTTACAAATGACACTTCAACAAAATTCATGAAATGATGGTAGCAGCATAAACATTAGATATGTAGACAAGTTAATTGTCAGCACAAGTTACTCAAATGCCCAGGAAACCAGAACCCTAGGTCCACTATGACAACCTCACATGTTCGCTGGTCTAAAATCTAAAAGCCCAACATGTTATGCAACAACGAAACTGATATACCTCACCCTTGCCAAGTCGAGCACCCGTGTTTGGGTCAACAGCCACTGAGCCAATAACAATCAGATCCACCTTTATCTTTTCATCCAATCCAATTGGCCTTCCATACTTGGCAACGCCAACAGAAGTGCATGCCTCATTGAGGGTACTAGGAGTTAGCATATGGGATTCAAGGATTGAGAAAAAGCCTGTCCTTAGACGTGGTTGAGGAGTTAATAACTTCTTTCCACCTGCATACAGACGAGAGTGGCCACTGGTCAGGGCGCAGAACTTGACAGTACTAGCTGTCTCCAATTCCATTTGCGAACAACTAAGGACAACAAACCACAAAGACAGACATTTCAATTCAACCTATACACATAACACTGCCTGCCTATGACAATAAGCTTAACTCAAAAGTTATGTCAAATTATGGTGCTGTTTGATTACGGTCGTATGAACTCAAATCTCCAGTTGTCCACCCATGAGAGCAATACCTAGAATAACAAAAGGATTGAAAAAATTCATACAACAGCATAACAAGCTTTTAGGTACATTGTGTCATAACTGTCAAATCGTGAATGGGAAAAGTACTCGTGAGTCGGATAGTTTAGTAAAAAGTACTCGTATGACAATCTTAGGCTTCAAACGATAGCGATGCTTATGAAGTAGAAGGCTTAGGTGGCAAGAGATGTAGGCCTGAGGCTTCAATCCCCACAGTGAATCCAACTTAACATTCTTGACTATTCTATGATATATGTATTAGAGGACAATAAATTTAAAGATAATATCACAAAGTGTGGATTCCTATAGGATAACCTTAACTAGATTCAAAACTTCTTGAATAATTAGTGTTCACAATAAGTAAAAATAAATTATTTGAAAAGCATCTAACTCGAATCACATAGTATGAAAATGTGGTTATTTTACTTCTTTTTTTATTTGTTAGTTTACTTTGTTATGGATAAATTTTTGAAAGAAATCCAACTATGATATAAGGTTTATCTTCTAGAGAAATTTTGTTGATATAAGGTTTATCTTCTAGAGAAACTTTTGTTGATAGCAAAGCTCAAGATTCGTCCAAGCAAAGCTCAAGATTCGTCCACGCAAAGCTCAAGATTCATCCACGCTGTTCCCCTGTTGATTTGAACAATCTTCCGCTGGATCCACAACTACCAAAAATAACAAAAATATCGTGTCCTACCATTCTAATGGTAGGAACGAAATAAGAAGAGAATATCGACGTACCGGAATCAAACACTTGCCGGATACGGACACTCTCCTGATACTCTTCAAACACGTGACTGACACTCAAGTCGTACATGCCGTCAAAAAAAAAAAAAAAAGGTCCCGCATGTCCTATTTGTTCATCCTTTTCATCTGGACATTCCCAGGACACTTTAATAAAAGCTCTGGACACTTTCGGGACCCCTGGAAGGCACGTTGGGGTGTTAACGCAAATACGTAATAGTAGACTCTAATTAAGCTTAATTAAGTTTTTTTTTTTTTTTTTTTGTGTAACAGGTGATGGTGTATTGATTACCAAGACACATATATGATGAACGCTTTTTGTTGGAAGATTAATATTAATGATGTAATGATAAGCAAGATCTATAATCACACTATTCATAATAATATATGAGATTCTGTGTACATATGCAAAATATAACAAAGATAAATTTTTAACATCTTGTCACAAATTTCTGTAGACGCCAGTGCCACGCCACCAAGAATAATCTTTTAAAAAGGAGACGACAACATCAGCAGCAAAAGTAGCCAGCAATGTTACGTACGTTACGTGCCTAGGTTTACAAAATGAAATACTCCTACATCAGTTCATTCATAGAAAACTTAGAAGTCATAAAATTTAAGAATCTACAGCAGAATAACAGTCTAATCACTGACCGTCAAGTGTAAGGAATCTGACTTGCTTTTGCGGCGAATCTGGATTCACCTTCACGCACTTGGACACTCGGAACACATCCAATTCACTCAACTGGCATAAGATTTGCACAAAACAATCAGCCAAATAAAACAATTACTACTACGTAAATATAGGGTGGAAAAGAGTTATAATCTCTCCAACCTTATTAGCAGCGGCTGAAGCGCCAACAAAGTTGGGAATACGGTGGTGAACGGGGCGAGGGAACCGGGCCACGTTCTGGGCCTCCATCATGTCCCAAACCCGCTTTCGGATCGCCCATTTCCAAGCTCTCGGGTCGGTCTCGTCGGCCGCCTCTCTCCCGGACGCCTCGGCCATCGATCTCCGTGCCTCGGCGTCGAGTCGCAGCCGCTCGGCCTCGTAGGCCGCCTCGCCGAAAGAGGGGACGTCGTCCCTGCTTGTTCCTCTGCTCTCCTCCACCTTGTGAGGAGAATTTCGAAGATACTTGTCACCGGTAGTGTTGCTGCTGAATGCGAATTGGTTTGTAGAGAGAGGAAGTGAGAGGAGAAAGAGAGATTTCTTGATTGGAAATGCAGGTGAAGCTCCAAATAGGATGGTGTCCATGGGAGAGAGGATCGAGGCAAGTGTCACTCTGAATCTCTGATGTTTGGAATAGAGTGTTGGAAAGGAATGAGAGGGAAGAAATGGACGGCTCAAAAGATGGGATGCACTGTTGTTACCGTGGGCTGGTCCCTCATTCTGTATTTGCTCTGGATTAGCCTTTTTGTTTGGGATTTCTAAATGGATTTCGCTCCTGTCCACTAATGGAAGAGGAGCTTCCCGTCTAGTTTATCTTTTTCAAGTTCATATCGGGCTTATATTGATCATCGGAAATTCGGAACCGTACATTATGTAGATCTTGTTGATTGCTTCAACCATCTAAAAATTTGTGTTGATTTCATACCTTTTGATACCTGATTCAAAATCATTTATCTTGAAAAAAATGAAAATGATTTTCTATTAAGTGTGTCAGTATATCTCTTTTCAAGATTAATGTGATCTGATTAGTTATCAAATGGTATTTGATTGATACATAGTTTTGCAATGTTGAAGTACTTGACGAGACCAATATAATGTACAATTTTCGATCATCGTGGTGGGCCCGGTATGGGCCTGAATTACTGGAGAGGATCCAGATTCCTAAAGCTAACAATGTTATTCTTTGTTTTATCATTCTTCCATTAAAAATGTTTGGACGGGGAGCATTGTAGGGCAAATTTCTTCGAAGACACAAAAGACAATTGTGTTTGTGAATGAAACATGTCAAATGAGCAAATAAATGTAATTTCAATTTTCACATACTTTTGAAATTTTTTACGTTTTACTTTAAAGTTGGAGTGAATTTCACTTATAACCCTCAAACTATGCACCATTTTTCTATGTCGTCCTCAAACTACCAAAATCACCCATTTCGTTCTCAAACTATTTTATTTCATCCCATTAGGTCCAATTGATAACTTCTGTTAGAAAATTGGACGGAAAGTTGCACATGTGCAACTCACGTGGGTTCCTCAAACCGTTTCAGGGGCAGTATTGTCATTCCTAGTCATTCTTCTGCTCCCATTCCACCATTCTTGAACACAGAGAGAGAGAGAGAGAGAGAGAGAGAGAGAGAGAGAGAGAGAGAGAGAGAGAGAGGATCTTGCCCAACGGAGGTGTTGATTGCTGCGTTTGCGGCGATGGGTATGTTGGATCTGTTGGAGTTGTGGTGTAGGGGCAAAGGGTCGGCGGCGATGGCGGCGTTGGACTGTCATCTGTCATTTGGGGATGGGCATCGATGGTGGTTGGGTTGGTCGCCATGGAGAGAAATCGAGTGGTGGTGGTGATCGACCTGCAAGATCCTCTCTCTCTCTCTCTATCTCTATCTTTCTGTTCAAGAATGGTGGAATGGGAGCAGAAGAATGACTAGGAATGACAATACTGCCCCTGAAACGGTTTGAGGAACCCACGTGAGTTGCACATGTGCAACTTTCCGTCCAATTTTCTAATGGAAGTTATCAATTGGACCTAATGGGATGAAATCAAATAGTTTGAGGACGAAATGGGTGATTTTGGTAGTTTGAGGACGACATAGAAAAATGGTGCATAGTTTGAGGGTTATAAGTGAAATTCACTCTTAAAGTTGATGTTTGAAAAATTGATCTGTCTCATATTACACTTAAGAGTATTTTTACTTTACACGAGCAACGACATGCATGAGAACGCCATGCAGCAGTTCATTTTATTTTTTTGAATAAATATGAAATCCACGTGTATCTTTAGTATTGAATCTTAAATTAAAAATTTATTTCCACGTTTCGGTTAATACTAAAATTATAATAGTTTCAAATTATCTGCTATGTCATCTTATATATTATTGCAGAATGACTTTTGGTGAGGAGGATCATGGGAGCAACAAGTGACATGAGTTGATTAGTTTGTCATTTAGGGTTTTGAGTGAAGCATGTGACTTAATTATCTGCATCTAAGATTTGTTATAAATCTCATTTAAATTTGAAACCCATATATCTTGCCTTAAATAACAAAACGAAAAAGAATCTTTGATTCTATATTCTATTCCAGTCAATAAGTTATCAACGAGAAAATAAAAAAGCAAAACTTAAATTCACTAATAGAGAGTCTGAATATATTATGACAATTCTTATTTAATTTATTATAGAAGGTAATCAGTGTATAAATTGAAATTAAAGTATAACAATATTAAGAGGAAATCAGTTATCTATGGGTTGGGAAGAAAATTAACTCTTGCAAAATTGGATCACTTGACAAAATTCAAATTATCTAAATCTCAATTGCTAAGATCAAGGAAATATAACTTTCGCTATGAAAATGTAACTTTCCAAATGAGGCTTATAATTAGAAAAATTAAATTATTTCTTTAGTATAAATTAATAAGTAGCAAAATAGAAACCTCACCAAAGTTTATATCACTATGAATATACACACCCTTTAAACTCCCACATCAGGGCATATCACAGGCATGATTAGGGAGTGAGGTGAATCACTATGGAATATTCTAACACAATTGAAATGCGAGGATTACACATAGGTTAGGGAGTCAATAAGAGAAGAATGGTAGAAAATGGACAAATGATTTTCAAAATTCAATGACACAATTGAAATGCGATGGTTACACATAGGTTAGGGAGTCAATAAGAGAAGAATTGTAGAAAATGGACAAATGATTTTCAAAATTCAAACGAACATAAAAGAATTGTGGAGTAGACTGTAGAAATTTTTTTTTTTTTGGGGGGGAGAGAGAGAGAGAGAGAGAGAGAGAGAGAGAGAGGGAGAGATGTTAAAAAAGAAAATAAGATCTCTGCTGTGCTTTAGAAATTAATTATAGCCATTGCTTAAGCTACTCTTGGAAACAAAAATAAACGATGTAGATTTATAGAAACTCCAAACACTCTCTTAACCATAAGATTAGAAATAAAAATCTTAGGATTTATAAGGGATTGAAAAACCGCTCTGGAACTTTATTGGATGTCCATTTTTAATTTCATGTATCCGTGCCGTGCATAGCACGGGTTCATGCTAGTTATACTTAACGTACATGTAATAGGAAAGCAAATAATATTTTATAATATGTCAAATTTTCTCAATCCACAAATTTTATCGTTCTTTTATTTTTATATACAACTTTCCGGTGATGGTAATCTAATCTCAAATGAATAAGCTAAATTAAGAAATAAAATCACGTAAACATTGATTATAGCTAAATTCGTTTTCTATGTACTAGCAATTAATTTTTTTGATAATAAAGAGAGAGACAATGATGGCGGTAGCGTTGGTGGGTGATAGCTCCGGCGATTTGCTCGAGCGTTCTTTATTTTCTGCATTTTTTTAATTTTGTTGTTGTTAGTTTTGTAGGTGGTTTTTGGCCGCGGTTTTGTTTTGGTTGTTTTTGCATTGTTTGACGGTTTTAGGCTGGGGTTTTGGTTAATAATATTCTTCTACCTTTAGACCAACAATATTCTTCTACCTCTTTACCAAAAAAGGAGAGAGACAGTAGGGAAATTTTTAAAAAGAAAAAACATATAATCGCTATAGATAAACCCAAATGAGACAATAAAGTGTGTAAAAAAATGAGAAAGAAGTTTGTCTAAATTCTTAATAAAATTGCGCTTTTATAAAGAAAAAAAATGAGAAAGAAAAACGAAAATTCAAATAAGTTAAGGCATATCAAGAACAATACATGTTTTCTAACCTAATCCCTTTTTGTTTAACCAAGAGCTTGTAGCCTAGAAGTTATCCCCCGGTGGGAGAACCAGGGTTCAAGCCTCGACAGAGTCGTTTGGAGTTTAAGGCTATAGATAGATTCTAGACTACCTCTGGACTAACTCACTTAAACTCCCCCGCTAACCCCACACTGATGTATATTGAATGACAAAAAATAAAAATAAAAAAATCCCTATTTTTTTTATCCTTTTTATTGGAAATTGGGTGGTGGATATTCCTTAGTTTCCTCCCAATTTTATTCTTGTATGTCAAATTAATGGAATAGGGTGCTGATTAAAAAAAAAATTAAAATTAATGGAATAGGGTGTGCTAAATCAATGTAAGATTATTATTATTATTATTTTAATGTTTGCTTATGAAGACTTTAATCATAAAGTAACTGCAATTTGAATCTAAAAATACTTGCAATATTGTATATGTTGACTCTACAAGGTCTAATAAAGAATTAACCCACCATACTCAAATGAGGCCGTGGGTCATACCATCACCTTTCCATTACTCACCTCTTATGGCAGAACTAATGCCCATGTTGGTAATATATTAAGCCTTGAAACCCTGGCTGCCTGAGTTTTCTTACTTTTCATTTCAAGAACTTATCCTTCTGGCATATTGTCAATGCTGACATTTCTTTATGATTGCTTGTGGATAGTCAACTATTGCCAAATTTGTGTAATGATTAAATATTGTGTTCCCAGCTTCCTATGCCTGCGCGTAAACAATTTGTCTATGCATCGGTTAGTGGAAGTAATTATGAATCTATTTCCGCTGGGATAACAACCGAGGGGTATGTTCTTCCTGATATGACGGAACACAATGCCTTAGGAGTTTTATATGGTAGAGCATCTTCAACTTGTCTTTTAAGAAACATAGTGTTATGGTTAAAGTTCTATGGCCCCACCTTCCTATGCCTGCTCTTAAACAATTTGTCTATGCATCGATTAGTGGAAGTGATTATGAATCTATTTTCCGTTGAGATAACAACCGAGGGATATATTCTTCCCGGTATGATGAAAGATAATGCCTTGGAAGTTTAATATGGCAGAGCACCTTCAACTTGTATGGCAGCTCACCTTCAACTTGTCTGTTAAGAAAAATAGTGTTATGGTTAAGTACTATGGTCGCAACTTCCTATGCTTCCGCGTAGACAATTTGTCTATGCTTCGGTTAGTGAAAGTGTTTATGAATCTATGTTCCCCTGACATAACAACCGAGGGATATATTTTTCCTACTATGATGGAAGACAATGCCTTGGGAGTTTAATATGGCAGAGCATCTTCACAACTCTGTTAAGAAAAATAAGCATGATGCATCTTGAATTCTCTTAAGTCTAACCTAAGGATAAAAGTGCACACACACGAAGGGTAAGTGTGTGTCAATATACAATGTGTATCATTTTTCCCTATATATATGTCTCCATAAATTGTGTGTATGTGTCTCTACCTTTTGCTCGTCCTACCTTACCACTTGAGTCCCTCCTTGCTTGTGTAGTATGGCTCAATTGGTTGGTAATGATGAGATAGAGTCTATGATAATTGAGCTGGCAGATATAGGAAAAAGTTATAGATCAAGTTTGACTTCTGCCATGGATGATGTTGAGAATGAGTATGCCTCACTGTGGGTTGAGATTTACAAACTGCCAACATTAATTTGAGAGGTTGAGATCATCTCTGTTTGATGAAACTGACGAAAGCAACGTTGATGGCCAAGGGAAAAGGGTAGTCGACGTTAGTAAGTTAGGTGCTCAAGAACGACGCATGTTTGTTAAAAAACTCATCAAACATGTTGAGAATGACAACTTTCGATTGTTGCGGAAATCCGTTACAGAACAGATAAGTAAGTTGTTTTTTTTGGTAATTTTTAGATATCCCCATGCATATAATCATTGGACACACACAAGCCTATGGCAGCATACATACACATCTACAAGAAAAGCCAGCGTACACATAGTCTGGATAAAGAATTTTTGGTGTGCATGCATTATGGATTCTTGCGAGTTTACACTATTCAATGAAATGGTTCCAAGTTCTCTTTGTCAATCAATGAAGGTTATTGTAGCATGTTACTGTAGCATGAAGTTATCAATTCTTACAGAGTGCTTATTCCTCATGTTTGCCAATTGGCTCTTCATTTTCATCTCTAGGGTTGATATACTTGTTCATGATTGTCTTTTTATGGATCTATTGATGGGTTATTGAGGCTTTAATTGATACTGGTAGGGTTGGTGTACAATTGCCAAAAGTAGAAGTGAGATACAACAATCTGCAAGTGGAAGCAGAGTGTGAGGTGGTTCACGGCAAGCCCCTTCTTACACTATTGAATTCACTCAGAAGTATTGTTTCTGTAAGTATCTAATTTCTCAGAGGTTTGATACACAGGAAAACTTTCCCAATTAATTTCTTGAATTAAATTAAAGCTTTCTTAGGCCTGTTTGTATGAATTTGGTTGTTTTCTCTACCTGCCAGCAACTTGTGTGTGTGGATCCGTTGTTGTCCCTGTGGTCAATTGATTAATTTCTGCATTTTTGTAACAACGCTGTGCCATCCTACCTGGTTTAAAGTTGCAAAAGGCTAAAATTACCATCATTGATGATGTCAGTGGTATCATTAAGCTTGGAAGGTGAGATAAATTTGAAGTTGTTGGAATACAAAAATGATAAGTATACAACTACTAGCTCCTTGAAACGTCAAAAAAAAAAAAAAAAAATAGCTCCAACAAGTCTCTAACACACTCACATAGTGTGTGGAGCCCACACACACTTGAGTGTGAAGTGTGTGTGAACTCCACACAACATGTGAGTGTGTTGGAGACTAGTTGGAGACTTTTGTTGTCCATGTATCATTGTTGGTTGGAATAATGTGTAGTCTGTGTCCCACATTGGTTAAGTTGAGTCTTGCAACGAGATTGTTCCTAAGATAATTTAAGTTCTATTGAGTGAGGATTAGTTAACACCCTATGCACTTTTTCCATCTCTGAACACAGAAGCTTACTATACTTTTCTTGCCATTTAAGATCTAATATCCCTAAAACCCGAATGGATATATGTTGGCAGCACAGGTTTCTAGAATCAATTTGGACTCTTGAATTTTGTGGATTAATCATCCATGTTGATGAGAGCAGTATAAAAGTTGAACAATTATGAAGAAAGCAAAAAAAATAATGCTAACTAAAGACGAAATATAGCAAAAAGGCGGTAATTTTTTTTTTTGTTCAAAGTGTCGTCTCAGATGATTTTTTTTCAACTTCGTTTCGTATTTTTATATTTCTCTAATTCCTCTCATCAAGAATTTCAAAAATTACGATGAAAAACTAAATAAAAAACAACCAAAAGTAAAAAGTACTTGACAAATGATACTAGACCAAAACTTTAGGGAGAAAATGTAAAAAGTATGCGTTTGCCCATCCAAATCTTAAAAAAGTCAAATAGAACCACAACTTGAGAAGAAAAAAAACAAACTTCCCCTTAACCCTTGCACCAAACTTCCCAGCAATGGTAATTCCCAGTCTTCATGTCTTACACCTCCTCCACTTCCACGGCAGCAGTAGCAACATCACCACTTCCCTCCACCACCTTCACCACCTCCTCCACCTCGAACGCCGACACCGGAAAACCCAATCCCATCCCGGGCGGAACCTGAAAATTAATTTTCCCAGTAGGAGGGTCATCCAGAAAAATATCACTCAAGGTTAGCCAAATCAAGACAGCTGTCATCCTGGTCTTGACACCTGTCAGCTTCTTGATCCTCCCAGGCTCAATATAAGCCGTGACCTCGGTCGCATAGGATACCAGCTTCCCAATTTTCTCAAACTTGTGCTCTGTCTTCATCTTCTGTTTGAGCCAAACAAAGCCCGTTTCATGGATGTAGCCACACTCCTCCATGTCCTCTAAAGGGAGAAGCCCATTGGGCAGGCCCATTTCTTTGAGGAGTTGTTTGGATTTCTGTTGGCAGATTGAGTTCCCTGTGTAAAACTCATCTGCTTTGGCTTTGATCTCCTCTGTGATCAGAGACATGGCTTTTTCTTGATTTGGGTTTTGGTTTTCCGCCTGTGATGGGTTGAGAGAGAGAGAGAGGGGGCAGTGGTTATATAGAGTTGGGAATTATGAAATTGCCCTTTGAGTTTGGGAATTTTCGGGAAAATGCCATCAGGGGTGGGTTTGAATTTTTCACTAACCTCCCCTCAAGTTTCTGACAAAAACCTTCCTTGATATCGAAACATAATTACTTGAGAAACTTACGAACATAAAATATGGAAACATAATTAATTGCTTGAATTGTCTCAGACAATGAAGTTTAAGAGCAATTCAGTACACAAAAAATTAAAATGCAATATTTAGCAATCTTGCTCTAATAAAAAAGAATATCTTTTTTCCAATTGGTATTACAAAATCTCAAATTTTGACTTGTGTTGTGGGTTCTATCGAGAGAGATAAGGAAACAAGACTATCCTAATAATGGTTAATAATGTTGCCAAAGTAGGTTTAGCCACTTTTGAAGCTTTGGGCATTATATATTTCATATAGCCCAACGCGCTGCTTCAAAGGCTCGATATGAAAGATGACTCACTCTACAACTTTTAATGCCATATCTTCCAAGACCAAGTTTGAATCGTCCGGTTTGCAACCCGTACTACATCTGCCTCTATGATATTTATTTTAGTTTATCGGATATGCTAGTTTTGTCACCGTTGAATTCAACTCTTAGAGGCGCCCCTGAAATAAGGTATTTTTTTAAGGGAAATGATTTTTGCACCCCTCAAATTGTTAACCGCACCCCCCAAAATTTACAGTAATTAGGGAGTGCGAAAATCACTCCAAATTGATTTTTGCATTCCCTTGGAAGGTGCGGTTAACAATTGGAGGGTGCAAAATCATTTTTCATTTTTATTTAAGATAACTTTTACCGTTTTTTTACTTTTCATGTATGCCTAGACTAAAATTTCCCAAAAGTAAAAAAGATTGGCAAAATTGAAAAAAGAAAGTTGATTAGAAACAAAACACGATATAGCTTTTCATCTCAAAAACTCATAACTAAAAGAAGGAACTAAAAACAACCAAACATATTTCTTACGTGCGTCATTCTTTGAAATACTTGTCCTAAAATTAAAGATCTCATTTAGTTCTTTTAAATTGGTGTTAAAGATTTTGAAATATAAACTGAAATACTTTATTTTTGCAGAACTTTTCATGGTGGACTAGTCAAAATATTCCTAGAATTCATAATTTTCTAAATGATTTTTCTTGAGAAGGAGTGGTTGCCAGAAATATACGAGTAATGGCTGTTTGTAATGGTTGCAAGAACAATTGGGGAATTAGATATTGCTGACATCATGATTTTCTGGTGAAATTTTTAACGGTGAATTCACAGATGGGGAATCTTGACAATTGTTTCAAAAGTAGGGGAAGCCAGTGATATTTCAAAAACCTCATTTTTTTTTTGTCAACCCTTTTTTTTTTTTTTTTGATCAGCAAAGAAAATTTTATAGAACAAAAGGGTAGGCACAAAGAAAGCCTAAAGCCAAACAGGAAAGGGTTGGAGAATCCGCAAAGGACCTCCTACACCAGACCACAAACGGCAAAGGCAGCAGAAGAAAACAAAGAAGATACAACAATGAGTTGGTAAGAGATCAATAAAATCCTTCTATTCTTTTGGGTCTCGAGAGGCTTTTTTGCTTTTCTCTTGCCCCGTTTAATCTTGTATCTTCGATATTAGATTAATAAAATCCTTTTTTGCCGTGCAAAAAAAAAAAAAAAAAAGAGATCAACTCAACACAAAGGATCAATAAAAACAACTACCAGCAGCCCCCCATCAAGATTACAGAGCTTCAATGAGAGCTCTAAATCTGAATACATCTCCATGAGAAACGTCTCTAGATCCTGGCCCACGATAGGCTTTCATCCAGCAAGCTATTCTAAATTTGATCAAATCCCCCAATTCCTCCCATTTGGGAGCCACACCTTGGAAAATAAGCTCATTCCTCATTTTCCACACCGACCAAATTACAGCAAAGCTGGATAACTCCCATAATACTTTCTTGATCTTCTTAAATTTCCATCCCCTCCACCAACAAAATAAGCTCTTGACCGAAGCTGGGACCACCCATTCAATTTTCCACCACCTAAGCACCTCACAACCCTTGTTGTAATTAAAAGTCAAAATCTACTAATCTACTCTAGTTATGAATCACTAGCAACAAAAAGTTTAGGAATACAAAGAAGTGGCCCTCATTTTATTTTTATTTTTAATCTCTTCTCCCTTAGGCCTATGGGCCGTGTAACTTATACTTTATTTCTTATCAACATAAGTTGCATTTTCCCGGTTCAAAAAAAAAAAAAAGGTGGCCCATAAAGACATTTAGCCCAGGCTAAATTTCTATAAGGTTAAGGGTCCATTGATTTAAGGTCTATGAATGAACAAAAATGCCCTGTAAGGCTGTAATATAACAAGGGTTATTTCCTCCCTCTCTTGCGCCTCTCTCTATCTCTCT
This sequence comes from Vaccinium myrtillus, assembly GCA_016920895.1. Classification (NCBI taxonomy): domain Eukaryota; kingdom Viridiplantae; phylum Streptophyta; class Magnoliopsida; order Ericales; family Ericaceae; genus Vaccinium; species Vaccinium myrtillus. Next base: position 37,831,001 of record CM029271.1, read on the forward strand.
CGCGCTCTTGCACGGTTCTCTCTATCTCCTTCTCAGATCTGAACCACACTGCTGCCTCCTTCTACAACATCTGAACCTCTGCCTCCCTTCCTCCGCCCCCCAAAGCGCTATTCGCCCTTCTCTCCGACAAAATCTCGCATACTTCTTCTGACGCTGTCTCCATGTTTACGGTTACAGTTGTTGATTCTTTAGTTTCTACCATAACTGAAGTAACTTTTAAACTCTACTTCTAAAATAATCCCCATCGAATCATACCTCCATCTTTTTCGTTCTTGCTCTGATTTTATACATTACTTAAAAAATCTACAACCAATAAAATAGATTTGCTTGACTATGAGCCTCCAAAGTGCTTAGGATGCTAAATGGGTAAATCGAGCAAGAGCGTCTTTGTGTATTTCTCACTTGTTTAAGTATATTTGTGTATTTCTCACTTGTTCGCCACCGATAAGGTAAAATCCCGGCTCTATCTTTGCTAGTTAGTACAAATAGTGCAGGGGTCACAGTTAGACGAGGACAAACAGAATATGAAAGGAAAATCACTAACCAATTAATAAATGCATTAACGTGAATCATCCGTAAACAGATTTAGAAAAGAAAATGAAGAAATTAACGGAAATCTAATTAAGTTAACCCATTAACAAATGAATTAACGTGAAACATATTTTAATGAAGAAATTAACGTGAATCATCCGTAAACAGATTTAGAAAACATATATTTTTTTTCCCTGTGCCCACTGGTCTTCCTATAAAATCCCTCTTATTTTATATCAATTGGAGAATAAGCCCAGGCCTTTTCACCATAGAAGTAGCAAACACAAACAAAGAAGTTTTGGTAACTTCAATTCCTTCATTTTGCGCCCCTCAAGAATGGAGATTCAACCCGATACATCCATACCAGAGTCGGATGACTTTCTCTGCCAATTTCAAGGCTTTTGGTTCGCCCCCTCGTTCCTCCAGGGAACCCAAAAACTACTTAAACAATTCAAGCCACTTCCAAATGATGTCATCATTATTCTGATGGAAAACAAATAATGAAGAATCAGCCATGCTATTCTGAAATCCAAGAGCAACAAGCTGCTGTGAAAGCAAATCATACCATGCCCGTGGGGCCTGTTTAAGTCCATATAAGGCTTTGTGCAGTTGACATACACGAGTAGGAAACTCAGAGCTCACATAGCCTTGTGGTTGTTTAAGAAAAACTTTCTCTTGTAAATGGCCATGAAAAAAGCATTAGAGACGTCAAGTTGCTTGATAGGCCAGTTGAAATGAAGTGCTAAAGATAAAACAACTCTAATGGTGGGTTGCTTAACTACAGGGCTAAATGTTTCTGAATAATCTACCCCCTCTGTTTGTTGAAATCCCTGAGCAACTAAACGAGCTTTATAACGAGCCACAGAACCATCAGAGTTCCTTTTAATTCTGAATATCCACTTACACCCAATTACCGGTGCTCCAAGAGGTGGAGAGACCAAAGACCAGGTCCCTTGTGACATTAAGGCAGTGTATTCCTCAGTCATGGCCTGTCTCCATTCAGGAAAGACCATGGCTTCCTTAAAGGAAAGGGGTTCAGTGACAGGAGGTGACTGAACCAGCAAAGAGAAGGGAAGTTTGGGAACATTTATCCCATTTTTAGACCTAGTAGTCATGGGATGATGTGAAGTGATAGGAGGAACAGAAAGAGAGGGAGCAGGAAGACTAGATGATGGTGAAGAAGATACAGGAGGAGGAGAAGGAGGCACAATCACAGGAGAAGGAACAGCAGATGGAACAGAAAAGGAAGAAGAAGAGGAGGGAGTAGACAATGAAATGGAAGAAGAAGGAGAAACTGGAATAGGAAAAGAAGGAGAAGAAGGAATAATGAAAGAAGAAGAGGGACAGGAAGAAGAAGTAGATAGAGGTGGAGTAGACAAGGAAGCAGTTAAAACGGCATAAGGAAAATCAGATTCTAGAAATTTAACATGTCTAGAGAGATAAACCTTGTTAGTAATAGGATTCAAACAGCGAAACCCTTTAGTACCTGAGGAATAGCCAAGAAAAACACAAGGTTGAGATCAAGGTTCAAGCTTATTAACAGAATATGGCCTAAGGTAAGGGAAACAGCAGCAACCAAAGGGCTTTAGAGCTTGATAATCAGGGGAATGATTGTATAACAGATGATAGGGTACATCAAAATTGATGGCAGAATGAGGTAATCTATTTATAAGATAGAGGGCAGTGGTGACAGCCTCAAGCCAAAACTTAATGGGCATAGTAGCTTGTTGGAGTAAGGTGATAGCTGTTTCAATGATATGTGCATGCTTCCTTTCTACTAGACCATTTTGTTGAGGAGTATAAGGGCAGCTTGTTTCATGAAGAATACCAAACGTAGCAAAGAAATAGGTCATAAGCTTATTTAGAAACTCCCCCCCACAATCTGATCTAATAGTTTTGATAGCATAACCAAAGTGATTGGACACAAAAGCTTTAAAAGCTTGAAGATGAGAAGAAACATCACTCTTAAAGTGTAAAGGAAATAGCCAACTGTACCTAGTAAAATCATCAACAAGTAAAAGGTAGTATTTATATCCAGAAAATGAAGAAATGGGGGCAGGACCCCATACATCTGCATGAAGGAGTTCAAATGGAGCACAAGAACGAGAAACAGAAATAGGGAAAGGGAGTCTATGACTCTTCCCTTTATTACAAGCATAACATGTAACTGAGGTACATGAAACAGGGATATGCAAATTGTATTTAGTAGAGAGATGACGAAGGAGAGCACCATGTGGATGACCCAACCTTCTATGCCACATTTCAGCAGTAGAGGAAGTACTTAGAAGTGCAGTGGCAGCAGGAGAGGACCTAGAAGAAGGCAGAAGGGGATAGAGCCCCTGATGGCAAGGACCCTGGTGTAGTATTTGATTGGTGGTTATGTCCTGAACGACATAGCCACAGGAGTCAAAAGAGATACGACATTTATTATCCAATGCAAATTGATGCACAGATAATAAATTATGAGAGATATGTGGAACATGTAAGATGTGGTGTAATTGAAACGTATGAGAAGGAAGAGGAAGTAGGCCTTTACCTGAGGAGGACACAGGAACAGATTGTCCATTGCCAACAGTCACAGTAGTAGGAGCATTGTAAGTGGGTAAAGAGATATGAGTGGCATCATTAGTAACATGTGTTGTCGCACGAGAGTCAAAGTACCATGGAGACGATGGGGTAGACATAGCAGAATAAGATCCAGTAGTTCCCCCATGTGTTGGTGGAGACACATGATGTGGATAGGTAGGTTGAACCACAGTAGGGTAATTCATATAAGGAGATGGTGCTGAATAATTCTGAAATGCCACAGGACCCTGAGGTATGGAGTATGAAGCCAAATTATCAGTGCTCACCATAAGAGCTTGTTGTGGTCTTGACGAAAACTGATAACCAGAATGTGGAACAGAAGTAGGTTGAGGACCAGGAAACCCATGATACGACTGTCCTGCACCATATTGATGAGTAGGAGGTCCAGCACCATATAGATGATTTGGAGGTCCAGCACCAGATTGATAAGGTGGAGGTCCAACACCATATTGATGAGTTGGAGGTCTATAGCTCAAATCCTGTCTATAGTAGCACCTATTTGCCTGGTGATTTGTTTTCCCACAAATTTGGCACCTGTTCTTATTACCTTTGTACCCCCTATTACCACTGTAACTAGCTTGTGATCATTGTAAGCCATCTGATTGAACTGAGGTCCTTGTGGACCAAATTGTACTGGAAATTGAAAGCTCTGTACTGGAACTGTGGAGGATTGAGAGGGGAAATTAGATTGATGTCCAGATGCAGTCTGAGATGTAGAGTTAGCAGGTCCAGAGTTGTGTTGTGCAACCAGAATAGTGGACGTTTCCATAGTATCCTGACAAAGATCCTCTGCCATGAGCATGTAGTATAGAGCACTGAAGGTGAGAGGAGTCACTTCAGCTCGTGTACGAATAGCCTGTTTGAATGTACGATACACTTCATCTGGTAACCCATTTAGAGTATGAAATACTACATCTTCATCTTCAATATGTGAACCAGATGCTTCCAATTTCTGCAACAAACCCTTAATGTTGTCCAGATATTGTTCCATAGGAGTGGTCTTCTTAAGACTGTAGAGTCTTCGTTTCAAATCCATTACATGAGTTCGAGACAGAGAACTAAACTTTTCTTCTAATTTAGACCAAACCTCATGAGTACGATGAGAACCAACTATGTGAGGAAGAATCGACGGGGTTAGGGTTGCAATTAAGCATGATAAGAGCATTCGATCAACAGAGTCCCATTTAACAAACTCCGGATTAGGTATTTTGTTCCCTGAAGCATCTAGGGTTTCAGGAGAAGGTGCAATGACAGATCCAGATGCGTATTCAAACAAAGAATGCGCTCGTAAAGCAGTTTCAACTTGTGTTTTCCACGCAAAATAATTGGTAGAATCTAACTTTAGCGGAATGAACGATTGAAAATTTGCAACTAGAAAAACAAGCGATTGTGGTAAAAACTCAGATGAAGATGAAGAACTCGCCATTGATAATCTTCGAAGATGATGAAGAACGACAGTCGTGACTTCAATTCACACAGATCTTGAATCCCTTGGATCGAACTAGCTAGAGACTTTCGTCGCCTTGCTCTGATACCATGAGAACAAACAGAAATATAGAAAACCTAACTATTCTCTCTCTTTAACTCAGAGAAGATTATCTTTTATTAGAAACTAAACTGATACAGGGAAAGAGTATTTATACAAGTGAAAGAAAGGGAGATACATAATAGAGATACAAAATAGAGATATAACCGCCTAACTAATAAGCTAACTAATTGATGGAACTGTTACACCAACTAATTAAGCCCAGTTAGACTAGTTGCTCCACTTGCACATGTGGACTTGGCTTGATTACTTGACAATCTTAGCCTCTTTTCCTAAAACAGGCACCACATGGCTCAAGTCTATCCTCTACTCCATTCTCAACCGCTCTTCAATAGATGAATTGACTAGAAATCATCCCCAACTACTTGTGCCGCAACTTGAGCTACAGGTTTATGGACCAGATGCGATTTCTGATCCTCTTTTTCTCTCTCTTGACCCTTCGTCACCAAATAGGATCTTCAACACCCATCTTCCATACCAAATCTTCGGCGAAACAGTAAACTCATCAGATTGTCGTGTCGTTTACATTGCAAGAAATCCAAAAGACACTCTTGTGTCCGGTTGGCATTTTTTGAATACAATGGAAACGGCTAAAAGTTCACCATTGCCAATAGATGAATCTGTGGACATGTTTTGTGAAGGGTTTGTTCCTTTTGGACCTTATTATGATCATGTGTTGGGATACCACAAAGTGAGCATGGAAAGACCTAAGAAATTCTTTTTCATTACTTATGAGGAATTGACTAGTGATCCAAAAACTCACGTCAAGAGTTTGGCTGAGTTCTTGGGGTGTCCTTTTGAGAATGAAGAGCAAGTGGAGGAGGTGGTGAGGAGTTGCAGCATTGAGACCCTGAAAAATCATCAAGTGAACAAGTCAACCGATGTGATTAGTTTCTTTCCTGTACCATTTAGTTCCTTCTTCAGAAAAGGGAAAGTTGGAGATCACAAAAACTACCTAACGAAGGACATGATTGACCGCGTTGATACAATTACTAGAGAGAAATTTCATGGTTCAATCTTCAAGCATGAGGCAGATTCTTCATGATTCCCCCAAGCTAGTTCCCAACACCCTGCATTGGTTTGAGGTGCATTTCATGATAAATCACCTTTAGGCCACAGTTTGCCTCTCCTTTGGTGTTTCATTTTGCATCATAATAAACTTTGCGACATCGAACACTCTCATTTGGTGTACCATAGGCTTCTCCTTGAATATGTTTTTCTTAGTTTGTGGTTCATGTTCCTTCGTATGTTGTGGGAGTTCTTGTTGCTGTTATGTATTTCATCAGAGATTGTATGAAATTTGATTTGAATCTTAAATCCTTTTGTTCCCGAACTTGTTTTCGACCCACTTTGCATTATGTGATAGAGAGCTTGATACTCGTGTGTGGATTTAAGACCAATATTTCTTATTTTGATGCAATTTGCTTTTAGGAAACCTTATGAAATACGGACCTCGATGTACTCTATTACCGTTTCTGTTTTATGCAGTTCGGTTTCTTTAATTTCTGTTTTAGTTGATAATTTCTAGAAATCAATAAATTCGTTTACGGTTTTATTAGCGCTGATTTTCGTACATATCAAACTATCCCAATGTAGAAACCAATTAATTTACCATAAGGCAAGAAAAGTGTCATAAATTTGAGCATTTAGACATTTCTATCGCGCAAGGAACATTATGAGTTGAAACTTAACTAGTTATGTGGGATATTAACATTGGATTGTTTTATGTTTAGTGTTACCTTACTTTCTTTCGGATCGGTTTTCATTATTTTTTTTATCAAATTTCTAGAACTTAATGAGCCGAGTTTAAGTCAAAGTCATGAAAATGTGTAGTGTTTTTATATAACAATGCCATCCCAAAAGAGGTTATATAGAGTGTGAGGTTGTTTAATAGCTTGCAGACTTGCAGTCAAATGACTGCAGGACTATTAGTAAATAATAACTATGAATAACATTTTTTTTAACGGTAAAAAAGGAATTTATTAATTCTTGAAATCAAATTACAAAATTAAAAGGACTCAAAGCACAAGACATCACAATGAAGCAAGAGCAAGCCAACAAGGCACCCCGTTTCTCCGAAGATCATATGTCGCAAGGACCCAAAAGGAAAAAAAAAAAAACAAAGATTGACAAGATGCCAACCAAAGATCAAGTGCCAACACACCCCCACCCACAAAGTTAGAACACCAAACCAAACCGTGAAACAATGGATCAATCATCGAAGCCTGATTATTAGCCCTTTCCTCATCCTCGGCTTCCATGATTATAATTTTGCTTTAAACTTTCTCATCGCCTCCCTTGTAATGAACACCCATGATTTGATTAATAGCAAAACCGTACGAAATGATAGTCTCGTAGGGAAAAGACGTATAATTTATTTATTTATGTTATCAGCAAAGAGAAATTTTATAGTAGATTAAAAAAATAAGTACAAAGAAAGCCTAAAAGCAATCAGAAAAGAGTTGGAGAATCAGCAGAAGACCTCCTACACCAGACCAAAAGAGGCAAAGGCAGCAGAAAAATACAACAATGAGTTGGCAAGAGATCAACTCAAATCAAAAGAAAAAATATAACCCATCTCCCAGCATCCACCCCACCTAGATCACAGAGCTTCGATAAGGGATTTAAATCTGAAAACAATATCTTCATGGGATAACGTGTGCATATATTAAGCCTAGAGAGAATAACTTATTTGCGGACCATCTGTATCTAGTTGTGTTGTTCTCCCATCACTTTCCCTTTTAATCTTTCTATTTCTTCAAAGATTAATAAAGTTGTTTGCTGTTCAAAAAAAAAAAAACAAGAGTTTGCACACCGAGCATCTGCACCGTTCATTCCGAGTCTAGCGGCTCGGATGAATGCACTCTCTCTCCTCATTAAAAGCCAAAAAAAAAAAACCAAAAAACAAAATCCGTGCGCTTATCCAGGTCGTTGAATCTCGGGATGGACGGTGCGGATGTGCTTGGTGTGCAAACTCCTTGTTTGCGGACGATCCGCAAAGAAGTTATTCTCAAGCCTAAAATACTGGTCGCCATCTCTCTCTGATTTCCATTTCGAGAAAGGAATTCATATTCTTTCTGGTGCAGGTATTAAAGCTCGCTTCTCGTGGATGGCTCTTTGCCATCTTGTACTAAATTGGTGTCTGTGGTTACGACATGTCTTCTCGAACAATAGCTATGTCTTTAACAGGACATTCCACAGGCGGGCCGGGAGCCCATACGATCACGCCCAAGAGAACTTGCAACGCTGGTCGCCCCCTTCCACCCTTTTTTTGGTTTAAAAAAGAAAACTAGTAATAAATTCCCATGAGTTAACGTGTGCATGTATTATATTAATCGGACACTTTCATAACCATAATCCCTAAAAAAAAAAGCATGTATTATATTAATCGGACACTTACATAACCATAATCTCTAAAAAAAGACGTCTAAAATAAGAATTTACATGGTTATTACTAAGATTGAACAGAGAAGAAAACCAGAACTGAATAGTAACAACAGCTTGCATGGGAGATATGGTGGGCATGAAAGAGGAGGGGAAAATTAAAAATGAGAGTTAGAGAACTATTATTAAATAAAAGTTAAGGCACTTGGTAAAATTGTTGGAAAATGCCAGTGAGACACCCAGGGACGGAGCCAGGAATTTAACTACATAGGGGCGAATCTATTTTCTAAAATATTTTGCAGGGGCGAACCTATATAATTCATAGGAAAATTTCTTTTTTTTCTATATAATACTAGAGGTTTATTCCCTTTCTTGGAGGGGCGACCGCCCCTACTGGGTCCCCTCTAGCTCCATCCCTGGAGACACCAGAAAATCTAAGATGTTTGCATCACCATTGTAGAGAGAGTTTTTCCATTGGGTAAAAAGTTTTAAAGGAAGAGAGGATTTATGAAGGAAAGAGATCTGTTATTGAGGGGAAAAAATGTGTTTCTTCGGCTGTAGAGTATTGGATTGCTGAGACTAATTTTTAGCCGTCCGATTACATTAGTTGAATGGCTAGGATTGAGAATATTTGTGTTTCTTTATCAGCAATTTGCTGATAGAGGGACTCTTGCAAGTTCTAGAAAGACTACACATTTGCACTGACTTTTGCCTTATTTTAATACTCCTAAATACTCAAACACACATTGGAGAAAAGTGAAGGGCAAAACGGTAATTCCAAGGTTACGAAAAATCCACTGTTCACACGCTAAATGTGTTTCACGTTAATTCACACGCTAAATCTGTTTACAGATGATTCACGTTAATGCTTTTATTAATTGGTTAGTGATTCACACGCTAAATCTGTTTCACGTTAATTCACACGCCAAAAATTTCGTTGGAACGGTGGGACTTTGGTTATAGCACTTCCAACTGTTCGATTGAGCTGAAATTTGGTGGGCCCCTCGGAAAAATATTTTAAGAACAATGAACGGTTCGGATCACTCGTGTGGGACCCAAAAGTGGGTCCCCGAAAGAGCTCGGTACATTTTCTGTACCACTACTTCTGTACCTGTACCAGTATCTTTATCCAATATTCAAGTTACCCAAAAAGATAAAAATAAGAAAACAGATTTAGAAAAGAAAATGAAGAAACGGAAATCTAAGTTGACCCAATGACAAATGAATTAACGTGAAACATACTATTTGAGTTAAAAAAAAGAAAACGTGAAAGTACACTAACCAAGCGTGTGATGTTCCCATGAAAAACGTGAAACACGCTCAATACATGCACACCTTTCAGCATGGACGTTTGGGAATCACTAAGTTGACCAATTAAGCCTAAAATACCGGTTTTCTTTTTCAGCATGGTGGTGGCTATGGAGATTGGAGAGATGATGTTAAGGAAGAAGAAGAAGATTTGAGAGAGGGGGAGTGTACCGATCGGGGTCAGAGAGAGAGAAGGAAAGCATACATTGTGAACATTGGGGACTCGATAGACACGATTTGAATATTGGGGACCAAATTGACATTTCGCGAATACTTTGGGGACTAAAAAGGTAAATAAGCCCTATAATTTCTCAAAAGTAAAAAAGATTGGCAAAATTGAAAAAAGAAAGTTAATTAGAAACAAAACACGATATAGCTTTTTTCAGGGATTACAATTAGCAAATACAGCATCTTGCCATTATTTTGAAGGAACCTACTCTCATCTCCGTAGAAAAATCAAGTTTTTGATGCGGTTGGTAGAACTTTACGAGCCCTACTTGTTCTTCGAGGGCATGTAAGTATTCTTTAGCAAATGTTTTTGTGTATCTTCATCCAATGATCATAATGCCAATACTGGGTCTCTATTCGCCTTCAGGTATGATGATATAAACACGGAAAAGTTACAAAGGGCAGCAAGAGAGGCCGATATCGAGACCAATGTGTTTTGCTTCGATCCTAAGACCATTAATTGGGAAGACTACTTCCTGAATGTACACTTTCCTGGAGTTGTAAACTATGTCTTCAAGTGATTAATTTCTACTACAGAGTGTATGTTGTGTTTCGGGTTGCACTTACATGTCTACAAAATTGAGTTTCCAGATTGATCGTGTCTTATTTTAGCTAGAATAAGCCTAGAGGCCAAAAATTAAACTAAGAAAAGTGATCAGTAAATCAAGACCTGGTAAATTTCTTATATAGTTATGTAAAGGGAGCCTTGATGACTTGTGCCGTGTCAAATTTTGACCACTTTATCTATTTAATTCTTTATCCTTTACTTGAAGACAATGTATCTGTTATTGCTGCAAATGTTGATTCTATGTTTCCACGCTATGTATTCGTTATTATGCTGAAAATGGTGCCTTGTGATAAATGAAAATTTTCTTCGCCGTTCAGATAAAAATGCTTAAATTTTTAGAGTTAATGCTTTTTAAATAGTTCTACCATAAGGATGAAAGGACCTGTTACTTCTTTTTTTTCTTTTTGGAACCATAAACATAACCATTCAATACGAAGTTAGAAATTACAAAGGTGACGTCGCGCAAGATTGTGAGCGTTCGTCACATCTTGGCGGGTGACATTAACGATAGATACATAATTAAACTGAGACACAAACCTTGGAAGAGTAGGAATATCTCTATGAGGGGCAGAATTTACTGAGCAATCTGCCAATATTTTATATGTCAATTTTTAAAATACCTGTAGCTTTGCTAAAACCAATGAGAAGATTCAGAGAAGGTTTTTATGGGGTGAAGCTGAAGATAAGAAAGAGCTGCATTTGTTAAATTGGGAGAAAATTACAAAAAATAGAAAGCATGGTGGCTTGGGGATCAAAAGATTAATGGAACATAACACTGCGTTATTAGCCAAATGGTGGTGGAGGTTTAATAAAGAAAAGGAATCCTTGTGGGGAAAGGTTGTTAATTTCTAGGAAATATGGAATCCAAGAAGATGAATGGTTCCCAAGGCTACCCATTAGAGGCAAAGCTTCAAGTGTGTGGAAAGACATTTTTCTATTGGAGAAGCTGGAGTGGGTTTGGGGGAAGTCATCATTAGTGGGTTCAAAATCAAAGTGAATGATGGCTCTAACACTAAATTCTGGGAGCAAGTCTGGATAGGAGATTTTCCACTCAAAGATCAATTCTCTAGACTCTACAGAATCTCAACTCAGAAGGATGCTTTGATTGCTGAGATTATGGGTAACTTACAGTCTGTGAGAGAGTGGGAGATGCAAGATCTAGCTATGTTAAATGATCTTTTGGAGACTGTTCGGCTACATGACTCAAACCCTGATTGCTTGCAGCGGAGATGGACCAAGGACTGCAACTTTTCAGTTAAATCTGTGTACTCTAAATGGGAGGATTGTCACTTTTCTGAAAAGAAGCTGCTGAACTCTTTGTGGGAAAACATTTGCCCTCCCAAAGTTGAATTGTTTTCTTGGCTAGCTATCCAGAATGGTCTTGCAACTAAGTCTGTTTTGGTCAGAAGGGGAATTATAGCTCAGGATTTTGAATTTTGTCCTTTATGTAATTCTGAAACTGAAACATCTACCCATCTGGAAAACCTATGGCTGTTTTGGAATAATCAGAGCTTCAAGAAGTTTGAGAAAAAATGTTGGCTGACTTTTTTCTTTATGTTATGTGGTCTACATGGATAGGGAGAAATGAGGTGATTTTTAATAACAAAGCTTGGGACAACTCTCAATTCTCAAAGTATTGATTTGGTTAAGACTAGAATGGCTATTTGGATAAAGTCTAAATGTAAAATAAGAGGCTATTCTGTGGAAGACTTCAAAAGAAGCTTGGAGGGTATAAGAAGTTTGAGGTTTTGAATATCTGGAATACAGGAGTTGGGGTGTTTGAGTGGGTGTGTGAGTCAGAGTTCTTTTTTCTGGGGTGTGATGTTTGTATGTGTGTGTGTTGGGATCTTTTTGGGGTTAGTGTCCAGTTTAGTGAGTGGGCTTTTTCAAGGGTGGTTTTATTTGGCTCTAGTTAGGGCTTGTATTTTGATTCCAGATTTTTTTTTTCTCCTTTTTTATTTTGATTTGGTTTGTCTCCTTTCTGGGCTGGGTTGTTTTTGTCAAAGTTAGTTTTGGTTTTGCATGGCTTCAGGCTTGGTCCTGTCTAATTGGGTGTGGTTTTGTGTCTTTGAGTCATGTATCTTTTAGAACCTTTTCCTGCAGTTCAGTCGATCCAGAAGAGTGAAAAGTGATGCTTTTTTCTGGATGCTTTGCTACTATTATAGCTGAAGATTCAATTTTCTGAAGCCTTATCATTGCTGATCTCTGCTGAATCCTGATGTATGTTAGTTTCTCATGCCATTGATTTGATGCTGCTGTTGCTCTTGATAACGAGGAGTTATCTTCGATTGCCGTTGATACCTACGTTCTAATGATTTGATTTGCTGACAAGTCCGTCGTTCTGCTGATATTTTGCTGCTATGGATGCTTTACTTGCTGCCACTATTTTGCCAAGGAGATGTTATAAACTTATAATGCTGCTACTGCTATATGGAGATTGTGTTTTGCTGTGGGTTGACTCTATTCAGGGGTGTCTATCTGGAAAACTGGTGAGGGCTTTGGTGCAGACGATTGGTGATTTTCTGGGATGATTTTGTATCTTGTTTTGTATCTGGAGACTTGTAATTAGGTTGGTTCCTCGCCAATCTTGTTACTTTTGTTGTTAGCTTTTCCCTTGGGCCTAAGTGGCATATGATTGTCGATGTGCGAGAGTGTCAACCTAGTTGGGATGCTCGTTTCATCGGTGTAATGTCGTTTGCTTAGGTTCCCTTTAATCTTTGTAATTTGTTTCCAAATATTAATAAAATTCATTTTTCCGATAAAAAATAAAAAAGACTTTTCTCTCTCTTTCCAGCCCATTCTTAAGCAATAGAAGCAAGGCACACACGATGTGTGTGCAATCCTCAACCTGGGCAATATCAAAGGTTCAATTTCTATCAGCTAGTGAGTTTCCCGGCCCTCCCTTCCGAATGACAAAGTTGGGCAACTCTCTACCTCTCTCTTATTTTTGAAATTACTACGCGAAAAATAAAAGATCAGTGTAATTTAAGCTCAGATCGAGTAATTGATGTTAGACCAAATTAAGTGCACGTTCGAATTTTTGAAATTACTCCGCGAAAAATAAAAGGTCAGTGTAATTTAAGCTCGGAGCTAGTAATTGATGTCAGACCAAATTAACTTCAACCATAGGAAAAAGATAGGCACACATCATTTTTTGCACCCATGATTTGCACTCTCCAGATTTATCATTTGCAGGAGCCTGTGAACTGTTGACCTGGAATATGAAAATCTAAAATGGAGATCGAGAAGACAACCAAAATCCACAAATCATATTGTCCAAAGTAATCTGTTTCCTCCAACAAAAATACAATGATCAATAAAATTGAGAACAAATTTCACAGCCAGACATATTACATACCCTGAAAATTGTAAAGAAATCAATGGAGACCTCTGCAAAGAGAAAAACTTGAAATAAGGGACAAAAGGAAAGAAAATTTAATTTTCACAAAACAGATATCATTGTGAGACCAAAAAAGGAGAAAGAAGAATAATGCTATCACAAACTAGTTTTGCTTCACCTTCCTAAATATAAATACACTGCCGTGAGCTCGAACAACAACACAGGCCATATGTTGTACTGGATCCTTGAGCTGTGTTTGGAGGTTTTCCCCATTATTCGCAATTCCCGTTGTCATTACCTCCTACAAGCAGCTGATCCAAATGTAGCCTTAAGGTCTTACTCATCAAGAAAAGTCAATCATGGGTGCTGTATCAGGAGTAGTCGGTCCTTGCGTATTCAGAACCGGATGGGGATCCTGGGTAATGGCTTGACCACTTGCTGAAGAAGGTAGGACATTTTCCACAGGGCCATTTGGATCAACATCAGCCACTAAGGAATCAGTAGGAGTCTGATTGTCTGCAATTTGTGCACTCAACTCTGTGGGACCGGGAGCACTAGAGTCTGATGAAACTGGAGCATTCGGTTCGGAAGAAGCTGGAGCACCAACTGGAGCACCAGATTCTGAGGGAACTGAAGCATTTGACTCAGAAGGAAGTGCCACACTTGAATCTGAAGGAGGCGGCGGAGCACCTGATTCTGAGGAAGACGGCGCACCTGATTCTGAGGAAGATGGCGCACCGGATTCTGGCTGTGGTGGGTCAGTTGCCGGTGGGGCGGCAGAAGGAGCTGCTTCCAGTAGCATTGGCTTTCCTGGTTGCTGAAGCAAAGCCGGTGTGGCAGGACCGGGTGGTTTTTTCTGACCAGGTATGGGACCGTATAGAGATGCCATTCCTGGAGGAAGAATTTCAATTGGCGGTTTCTTTGCTGCATCAGCCAAACTTGTGAGCTTGGGTTCCTCCAGGGAAGCCAGAAATGCTGATGCGGCATCTGTCTTTGTTGATGGACCATGTTCTTTCTCCTTCTGTAGCATCTTGTTCCAAGCTTGAGCCAAGTTTCTCAATGATGGTCGCCCGTGCGCCTGAAGAAAATGGAGGTTGGTCAAATCTTATAGTAGTAATGTAAGGATAAAAAAAATATGGGATTAACATTAACGCCCCCCTTTGGTAGGAAAATACACTATTCCCTCCGTCCCGATTTGTTTGTCCCTTTTTCAAGAGTCATGCCCTCAAATCAGGAAAATAAATATAAGTGTTCTCGTTAACTTCTTAAGATTTTTTTCTACCAATCAAAAGATTTCAAGTAGTTTTCGTAGAGTAAGTTTTCAAAATTATTTAGAGAATAAATATCAGGAATAGTAGCAAACTAGCAACGGACAAACAAATCGAGTACAGGGAGTACAAATTTTTTCTTCATTATCCAAATTACAACAAAGGCCCTTTCCTTTTATAAAAACACTTTTTGCTTAACAAAGAATGGACTTCAAGAAATTAAACGGAAAAATCAAAGGGCGTAGTTCTAATTATGTCTGGTCAAAACAAAAAGAGGAGTAATTTCGGCAAAAATTGGAGTGCAAATGATGCTCCAATAAAAGTAATGCGGGGTAAGCTCATTATATACGTGGGCATGAAGGACAGCCTCCGCAAGCATGCCAGTCTCCTGCCATGCTTTCTCCATGAGTGCATTGTCTCCCAAAACTGCAGCAGAAAATGCTGCTTCTCGACCCGAGCCAACTGAGATCAAGTTATTCACCAAATTCTGCAAGAAATACATGAAACGGTCATAAGTGTCAGCCTGAGGAAAGGACCCATGTATCCGACATGTTAATGCCACCTAACAAAAGAGCATGTGAGTTCAAGCTATTTAGTCGTGGCATTGGTGATCATTTTCAGCATGCGAACAGCAAGAATCAGAAAATCAACAAAAGCTATCACATTCTTGGTATAGGAAATGGAACACACACTTTAAGCACTATTGAACAGAATAAAAACCAAATAGTGAAGCCAATAGGTTACCTGTGAGCTAGGAGAACATTTGATGCAGACAGCAAATGAGGCATTACAACAAGAGTAGGATGGAGTGAAAGAATGAAAGGTGGAATAGAATGGAATGCCCATTCATACTCCACTGTCTTGTGGCACGTTTTTAAACAGTTGCAAATGCAGTAGTAATATACTATGCGGTTTTCTTCTATCATACATAATATAGTATACCCTATGGAACATAATGATACACAATACGTAACTCCGTACATATACAACAGGAGATATAGTAACCGTGGCATGTCGCTGTGTCTACGGGTTCATGCGACATTTGACTATTTGCTTCATAGATGAACAAAATGGATTGTATGCAAAATATAGTCAATGAATTTCCTTGAAAAAACCAAAAAGCTCAAGTCAGCAGTTTGCAAAGGAAGGAGAATAAAAAAAAATCCACATACACTAAGCCGTGTCAACTCTCCATGATTTGCAAGCCGTAAAGCAAGTCCTCTTAACTCGTGACCTTTCAAGGCTCCTTTTACTGAACCTGCAGCCGCTAATCTCTTAAGAGCTTCACGAGCAATATCGGCTTGTGCAGTAGCATCTGCAGCATCAATAAGATCCAAAAACTCCTTTGCGAACTTCACTACTCCTTGGACAGCATCCACAATATTTTCCTTCTTATCTGTCAAGCTAAGAATGTCATTTAAGTCTAGACCCACGGTTTCTTGCCCTATATCCCTGCTGTTGCTCATTGTCAGGAGGCATTGAAGAGCTCGTTTCAAATCATTACTCTGCATAGCCAAATCAAACTCCAACCTCTTTGATATTCCGGGCAAATGAAGCGCTTCAGTTGCGTAACCCATCCCAAGCATGAACTGTGCTAAATCATCATGGTGTTCTCTACCAAGCCTACTTGCCCATTTTACTGCACTAACAGCATCGCCATAAGCAGCAAGACAGCGGCAACGAATACCAGGGTGGCTAAGGGATATTGCATGAGCAGTCATGTACCTATCAACTAGCCACAACACTCCATCTCTCACACCCACTACAGTGAGAGGTCCAATAGGTCTCTTCTGCTCTGCCGGGAAACGGGTAACAGCCACGGACACCCCACCACCACCAACAGCCACCTCATTGACTCTCCTTTCTTCAGCCTCTTTCGGCATCGCCGACTCGTCACCACCAACTTTAGATTGTTTAGGCAAAGACAAAAATGGTGGCACAGAAGGAGCGTGCTGAAAAGAAGCTAATCGCACCACCTGTAGCATTGGTGGCCTCAATGTTATCCTTTCTTGTGCATTAATTTGTGGAGCCTCAACTGCGATAAGTGCTAACTCTCCATGCTCTGCCACAGCTCTTGCCTGTGCGTCTTTCAGTTTCATCTCTTCTTTTCTCTTTTTTGTTTCTATATCAACAGCTGCAACTCCAGCATCCACAAAAACACACTCAATGGTAGTTGGTGTAGCCACAAAAAGCTGTCTCCGATGCCAAACACCCCCAGTAGCATGTGGAATCGCCACGTCGCCCAAGTATCTATACTGAGGACGCAACGAAGATATGACAATGTATTGTTGATAGGCAAAAGCACAATATTCGACAGTCTGATCCCAAGCGGTCCATTCAGGCTGAGGGAAAAGACCGCCCACAGGTTGAAAAGTTTCCCAACTATATAGCTGAAAGTTCAGAGGTGCTGCTTCAGCAGGAGACCTATTGGAAGACAGCCCATCATCCATACTAGTGAAAGAAGAAAGACTACTGTTTCCAAATCCAGATAAGGGCATTGACTGAATTGTTGAAATAGCTGTTGCTGCAACAGGGCTAACCCTTCGTGATGTTCGATAGGCAACACCAAGAAGTGCACCCCCATGCAGACCAATAACTGGTTCACTGCGATTACCTACTGATCTCATTAGTATATTTGATGTTCCATCATCCAGCAAGATTCTAACTTGAACACTGGCCGAAGAAGCAGCAGTTGCAGCTGCTGCGGCAGCTTGTGCTGCAGCTGCAGCTGCTTCCTTTGCTTTTCTTGATGAACCACCCTTGGGAATTATGGGCATTCTAGGAGCTAATGCAGATTCCAATAGAGCAAATCTATCACGGCATGTGTCCCAAGCCAAAAGTCTTCCACTGCCTGAATCAACAATGGACCAGTCACTGACCTTGTAGACTGAGAAGAAAGGAATATCAGGCCAAACAATTGCTACATACCTGCAACCAAAATATCGAGTGTTCAAGTGTCACTTTTCACATTCTTTTTCTTCCTACTTCAAACAAAGTGTATCTAAGGGAATTTTTTAATTGACATATCATTGTACCAATACACGTGGGTGTAAAGGCTGCATAAGCTTTTGAACCCTATTCTCCCAACTTCTCTGTCCCCCTCTCTTCTTTTCTTCTCTAAACCTAACCTTCGTTTCAAATAAGCTATTAATCTGAGAGAAGCAGCTATTCTTTTTCTTTTTTTCTTTTTCAAAGAGAAGAAAGCAGCTATTCTAAGGAATGACTTAATTGAGTTCCCCATTAAAATAAAAAAGAAAAGACAGCATTATGTATGAATGTTTACAGCTGGTACACCACACAGTAATACAGAATTTTAAAAATCGGTAACCAATGTGAATCAATTAAAGATGTGGTATAAAGAGAGAATTGCAAAAATCAAGATGTACTTACTTCCCTGAGCTGCTCACAGAAAGAACTGAGTACGAATCATGCGGAACGGGTGTACTAATGTGCTTTTTGATCTGCTTGACATGTAGTTGTTCAATTGAGTCTCCCTTGAACCTTCCTGTTTCCAATAAGGAGCCATTGTTTCCGAGGGATGGATTTGCAGTGTTAGACAACTGGAAGTTTAGCAATTTTAGCTCCCTTTCAACCACATACAAAGCAGAATGCTCTCGGCTTCCTGGTGGTGTTGGCAGAGGAGCTACAGCTGGAAGAGATCTGGGATCAAATTCGCTGACAATGACACCAACATTGGATCCAGTAGCAACAAGGTGTGGCTGTAAAGGATGAGCAACCATGCAATAAACCTGCAATACGAACTCAGAGTCAAAACCAATAAATTCAACAAAAAATTAACCTAACTTTATCAAAGGCACATGAATTTCCTGTTGGAAAAATTATGCAGCTTACCCTCAGTTTCTTGTGAGATGCAAGGACTTGTGGAGGTACTAGGGAGGAAAGTTCACACAATGGCCTCGTGAGAGCTGAGTAAGTGGGATGCTCAATAGCCCTGCAGAAAAGGTTAACCAAAAGTAAATATTCCTCAGGAGAGATGATAAAGACGATGTTGTGTTAAGTCGTGAATCTCATCAAAACTTGTCCAGAGGGTGGACTTGATTGTATAGACACTCTTATAAGCTACATAATGAATCTTATGGCGAGTCAATATACGACGCTGTTGAAAAAACAGATGCATACCATATATGGGAGTCTTTGACACAAGTTAAAATATCAAGGTTTGGAGCTCGAGGATGGCACCAAGATGCCACGCTGTGGCAAGCTAGCTTTGAAACAGGTTTAATGCGACGCAGCTCCTGAGAAGAAAAGCAAAAAGGAAAGGGGAAAATTTAAAGAAACAAGGCTCAGCCGAACGTATCAATCATAAATTGTGCTCTCCAAAAACTATAATGGGAAGTTCAGAGTCTTTAAGGCAACCTTAAATGAGATTGTGTCCCAGATTGCTAAAGTCTTATCAGCACCAATTGTAATAAGTTGTGGGGCTCCTCCGCTCACTCTAGAAAGCTCAACAGCCACAACTCCTCCATCATGCGCCTTGAAACATAAAAAGAGAGTCAGCTACCTTTTGCGGTTTCGCCCACATCACCAACTAATGTAAAATAGCTATGTTGCATTCAAGCATTCCACTGCCGATGTGTACATGAAAAAGGTCTACGGGCTACCATCTTTTGTTTTAAAAAATAGAACAAAAATAAAGGAAAATAATGGATAAGAAGCAACTCATCAACACATGCTACAATAAGAGAGATTAAACTAACCGCTTCAAAATAAGAACACAAGGATATCACCAACCTAAAGATCCGTACAAAATCACCGCCCATTAAGAGGCATCATAATAAACTAAGGACTTCGACAATTTAACCAACTACAGAAAACTAAATAAGAACTCATACAAAACAAAAAGAAAAATCAAGAGCAATATTGCATTTAAAAACTACAATCAGATAGGTGCAGTTATACGAGGTTTTACATGCTATAATTACATTAACATATCAAAAGAAACTTCAAAAAGATGAGACTTTCAAGACAATGGACATTAAGCGATTTCAAAAGAATCAATCTAACAATACTACACGTTCAACACCATAACAGTTAGAGGCACCTATGTCACAAATGTGAAAAAAAAATTGGAATGAAGTCTACATGTGCATAAGACTTTCTCCCTGCTCCCGCCCTTGTCAGTCTGCTTTTTTACTTTTGCTTGCCCCATAAAGAATGTGCACTTTCAGAAGTCAAGGATAAAAAATTGGCAACATTTACTCTTTTGTTGTTCCCTAATGAATTCGAATCTAAAATCACTTACATAGAAGTGTTGGTGGATAATATACAAGAGTTACACTTTACAAAGTGGAATCCTTTGTCTCCCAAAAAAGTGGGCTCCCAAAAATCAACCAACAAAGAGGGACGGAGGAAGTATAAAACAATGCATCTGAACAGATATTTCCAAGTACAGATGGCTTATTTATGATTCTGTCTTTTTTCATTGTAGTTTTTCATATATTGACATCCATCATTAAGGAAAGGGAAAATGTTAAGCAGGAATCAGTCAGTCACACAACAAAGACGAAGGATATGAACAACAAGAAGAAAGCTACTTTAAGGCTCAGCTTGGGAACCAGGTCCCGCGTATCTGGACTGTGGTCAGCACTCCAAAGTACGAGTAGACCATCACTGCCACCCGAAACCAAAAGTGCCTACAATAGTACAAACCAAAAAAATAATCAGAAAACTACTTAATGTGGAATAATAATTGTGCATGCAGCCATACATATTTGATAAAACTGAAATGTATAGTCAGATCTAATAATGAAAGGCCAACCTACCACATCACGGACATACCAGACTCACATTACAAGCAATTTCAACTTTCAGCGTGTTATAGATGTTATGCACAAGATTCTTTTCCTCACAAGATATCTCACTTTGGGATGCATTCAAAGTTAAATTTGGTATTAGCGTGCTTAATACAGACTTTGAACCATAGTTTGGAAGTTAACTTCTGGGGTCATCTTTGTCAAGAACACTAACGACTTACAGAAGGATATACCAAGAAACAATCCTGATATTCTCAACAGAGCTCCTTTGAAATTATTAAGCTGGCTCACCATGGAGTTATGTAATTTTACCAGGAACAAGACCCAAAAATAAAATACACACCAGTCACTCTCCCACTCACTAGGCTCACCATGGTATCCCCAACAGCAGCAATCTTTGGTAGGTCAGAGTAACACAGCTAAATTTCCCCACCACAAGGACCATGGAAAACCTTTACACTAAGATTCACTCTGCATCACTCTCTTGTTGAAGCCAATTCAATCTTCAAATCCTTGATCCTAAAATGATATTTGATTCCACGAGCCTGTATTACTCAACAAATTTTTAAGTGGACCAAAATTTTGAAGCTAGTATTAAGCAACAACCTACTAACTAATCTAATGTTTTCCATCTCAAGGGCCAAAATCATCGGTGTTTTTTCTTATAAGGAAAATGGTCTCGATTTAAACCACCACATCTCACAAACAATAAAACACAGCAACAAACTATGATGCAAGGAATAATGATTTATGTCACAATATCTTTTTCTTCCCCATTCTGATTAATTTTTTGTACCTAAGTCCAACCTCAGCAGTTGGCATTCTCTCTCAAGATATAAAGAAAGACCATAAGCATCTTCCTTTTTCTTGTGACAAATGATCATGGTACAAATAGTTGCAGGTACAATGGTGCAACAAAGGTAATTACAATGCCCAATTCAAACATCTCAAATCCAACATAAACATTGTTGCAAGGGGAAAACTTTGGAAGCTCCTGATGGTTGAGTAAATAAAGCACCCAAATAATGCCAAGAACGAGAGAGAAAGAAAATCCCTCTAATTAGAACGTCTGGGCCTCTGGGGCAAAGAGATGAGTGGAAAATAACAATGTTTTAAACGGCGATTTTGGGGCCTGCCTTGAGGCAAGGCATAGCAGAAAAGCTCCTGGGCAGTGATTTTTTACCAGAACCACAAAGGCATTCGCCCATCCATCGAATGCATACAGGGACGCACGCTTTTTGCGCCTTTTTCACCTAAATGACAAAGGCATCAGAAGAGGTGGTTCTTTTCTTTTGGTAAGTGAAGAGTCTGTCTATTTCTCTAAGAAGTTTAGAGTCAAGAGAAAGGACGGGTTTTCACGAACTTCCGATTTCAAAGGTAGGATATATTAATGCACTATGTTTTTATGCTCTTAACATGCTCTTTTGCGCCTTCGTATGGCACACAAAGTATTCCCTCTTTTGATGGTATTTTTAATTAGAACTTTTACAAATGATAAATTAAAAACTCCAAAGGCTAATGCCTCAACCGCTTCGCATTGCGCTTTCGCCACTGAAAACTTTGGAAATATAACATGTAAACCCCATAGATCTAAATGTTCAGATGATCAAAAAGCTACCTCGCCAGAAGATGCCATGAAGTTCATCAAACAAGAAATTGATCCTTTATGACCTCCTGTGTACCTTCGAGCAAGCTGCAAAAAAGTAAGAATTACTGCACAATGCAACCTAAGAGATCAAAATCAAAGTGCAGTAGGGGGGGAAGTACCCTCCATGTTATCATTGAAAGAACTCTAATCACGCCATCTGATCCCCCAAAAGCCACGAGAGGGCCATCCCCAGCAGATGATTTTGAAAGGAACTCCATACTGCAGCAATAGAAGACAAATAGCACCATCATATGCACAAAATCTCTCAGAGAGGAGAAAAGAAAAAAGTAAATATGGGGCATCTAGAAATACCTAAATAACAAAACAAGTGAAGGAAAGAGTCAAACACTTCATATCTTACGTAAACCCATAACCCTTCGATCTAATGACAGGACTAGGTCCACCCTATGGTAGTGAATATAGTGATCTCTCCAAGTCAGCTCAATGGACTTCCATTGAGTTCCAATGGTATGGATCAGAAGGAGACAAAAAAAACGTACACAAATCCAGCTTTAAGAATATTTTGACCATGTCACACCACATTTTTAGAAGCAGATTAGCAGATGATGTTAAAGGTAATAGTATAAGGAACTAAGTGAAACATTTATATACAGCCCCTGGAACAAAGCAGTTGAAAAATGCATCCAATATTCCATTTGTTGTCTTTCAAAGCAATTTCAAACCAAACTCTACAGCATAAAGCATACATAGCATTGTTCTTTATCAGACACAAAATGCTAACTCTTTGCATAAACAAGACAGGAGATGGACCAATCATACAGAAAACAGATACTTGGCAAGGCCAAAGAAGAAAGAAAAGGATCCTCCTCTCTGTTTTGTTTTGAAAAATGCATCAAGTAGAAAGCATGTTCCAAATGATCATACGTCAGTCAATGTGATTCGTGCTATGACCAATACATGTACATCCAGCAACTATGATAAACACATACTGGAATAAAATAGGTTTCCAGAGCATGCTAATATACTCCCTCCGTCCCATTTTAAATGTTCCCTACGTAAAGTCGTGCCATTTTGACTTCAAAAGAAAATTTATTTCTAAATATTTTTTTTCAAAAATTTTTACACCATTCAAAAGTGTACTCGTTGAGATCTTTTGAACGGTGCAAAAAAAAATTTAAAAATTAATTTCGAAAGTATTTTATTCTTTAAAGTCAAACTAGCCCGGTCTCCCGTAGGGGACATTTAAATTGGGACGGAGG
This sequence comes from Vaccinium myrtillus, assembly GCA_016920895.1. Classification (NCBI taxonomy): domain Eukaryota; kingdom Viridiplantae; phylum Streptophyta; class Magnoliopsida; order Ericales; family Ericaceae; genus Vaccinium; species Vaccinium myrtillus. Next base: position 37,854,402 of record CM029271.1, read on the forward strand.
GAGTACACCTATTTCATATCATCTACAAAAGGGACTTGCCAGACAAGTGATCTGCCATCAAGGTCCTGCTTTGGGACATCACGGCCGCGCATTGTCACCAGGTCTAAAAAAATTGCTTTGTTCTCGCAACAAATGACGAGAAAATGCCTTCCTTTTGTTGATGGAGCAGGAGAACCAAATGTTGAAGCGATATGATTGGCAGCTGTTGGAGCCTCAGCAGCAGCAGAACGGTTACGCCAGAGTTGCCAAAAGCACACATCATCATCATAAAAACTGACCTGCTTAACACTTGAACCATGCGGCCCAACAGCAGGTTCAGGTTTCAATCCCCTACGAAAACTGGCACATAAACCAAGAAAAGAAATGAGAAGGCAAAAGCACGGATCTATTACCTCCCTCCCCGCATCGCTTCCGTAGGTTTCCCTTTAGGCTCTGGGGCACAAACAACCTAAGTCAGAAGAAAATGCTACCAACCTAATAATGGCAGCTATTCCAATTTTAAAATTTATCAAGATGCATGGTTTAATACTTGAAGGGATCCCAGCGTTTAGATGTAAAGCGAAATACTTGTAGCATTCGTTCCCGGAATATAAATATGCAACTGGAATACTATTTTCTATGAAATAGGAACAGGAAAAATATTATCCTACAGGAATTACTATCTATTCTAATTTCCAGAAAACATTTTCTTGAATTTGAAAAGTGGAGGAGCACATATGTAAGAAGCCTGAAATGAATCTAACCAGAGTCAAGATGATGACTTGGCACATCCAAAGAAAATGAGCACACGCGTAAGTGAGAGTGATGATGTAATTAGAGGCCCGGCAATGAACCCAACTATATTTGTACAGCTCACGCGAGTCACGCGTCTCTAATGGTATTGGTATTCAAGGTTTTCAATATCTTTCGTGTCTCAAACTTAGTTTTCCGCTGTGCTTGTTTTCGGCCTAATGCACTAACTAGTTTCAAATACGTGCTATTTTTTTTTCCTCTCTGCACATAAAAGGGGTGTGACGGTGAGAAGATGGACCGTTGGAATCAGAAGTCACAAGTTAGGAATTTAAGCTTATCAGAAGTCGCAAGTTAGGAATTTTAGCTTTGTAAGTTTCTCACGTGCCAGTGTGCCTGTTAAATTGTTTCCAAGCAACAGCAAAATTATTTCAGAGGATATGGATTATAAATTGCCATAAAACTCTTTCGAAATGCATACAAAAGGTTGGATTCTCGCTGATCGTACATGACAACCTGTTTAACTTTAACACAAAGGAAAAGTGAGCCTGAAAAGTTGTTCTCATTTTGGATATTAAAAACATACAAAAGGCTGGGGGAATCGAGACAATTAACACATCTTTGATACCAAAAGGACCCACCATGCAGTCCTTAGTTATGCTAATTAAAAGCTAAAGCAACACTGCTTAACTGGTTAAATGATATAAAGATCCAGGAGTCACGAGTGTTCTAGTAATTATATTACTCACTAAACATGCGTAGCACTAAAAGGTCCACTGTTCAAATTTTCAGTTTCGAGTTATGTCGTATAGTCCAATAGGTGATGGTTTCTACTTAAAATTCTTGATCTTAGCCGGCCAGAAATTGTCACAGATGATATTGGTACATATACCTATATAGAACATGGGATAACTATTCAACAAGACATAAGTGTGAACGACCTGGGCTTGCTTAAATCCCTGTAAGGATGAAGCCCAAGGGTTCCAAATTTGATCCTCAAATTCTTCTTCCTTTTATATTTTGTCTCCTATTTTTTTGAGTGTTTTAATATAAGTGAGCCAGGTTCACTGTTCATCACTTCATCCTCAAAATCTAGGCATCCCTCTCTCTAATGGAAGGTGGAACCATAGCCCTAAAAGACAGATAGGAAAGGGAAGTTCAAGTTCTTACTGCAATGTTCAGCCCAAAATAACCTCAAACCTTACCCTAAACTTGCCCTTTGATTGAAAACCAAACCCTAGAAGAATATCTCATCCAACAATTTGACAATACCCTTTCTTTTAGCTAAGACACCAATTCATCCCTTCTCCTCCTCTGCATCGTCAAAATCGTATTCTGCATTCTGGAACTCTAATTGCATGAGTTATTCTAGCTTTGAAACCCTAACTGCCATAAGAGATAGCAAGCCTATGAGTTTTCTAAAGCTGGCCTGCATAAGAGATTCAGTGGACACCAACACAATTGAGAAATTTTCACTAGGCAACCACCAAGTGAAATTTACTAGTATCTAATATCTAAATTCCAAGATGAACCCATGATCCAAATCTGTAGTCAGTCAGCAAAGCCACCAACAACTTATCAACTGATCATTCATGTCTTCCACCAAATTTTGGTTACATACAAGCTTACGACACTAAACCAAACATATCTATACTCTATTACTATCATTATCACTGTTATAAAGGAAGCATCCCTTGTAGTATGAAGGCCAGTTTTGAGGCTGGCTCACACTTTCTTTTTTTCAAACTATCCCTTTAACTACCTTCAGAAATTGCCACCCCAAATTTTTTCTCCCCTCTTTCCTACTATCACATCCCAGATTCCATTCAAAATTAATCTCAAATTCAAAGATTTGGACATGAATCGCATGTGCCCCGTCTAGTAAGCATGGAAATGAAGCAATCTAAAAAGGCATTTTCGCATCTGGTGACACTAAGCAAAGCCACCAATAACTCAACAACTGATCATTCATGTCTACCATTATTACAAGCACACGATTCTAAACCAGAATTCCGCACAAAAATGAAGCATTCTAAAAAGGACCTTTCTCACCTGATTCACCCTCAGCAAGCTTTTCCAACTTGGCACCCACCAACCGCCGCTCATCAACACCCCCTGGTTTCAACTCATATATCACCTGAGACATAAAACCGAAACAAATAAATAAAATCGAAAAAAACCACTACATACAAATACAATCCCGAAACCTCCAGGTGCTACCAACAGGGGTGCGCGTAAAAAGGGATAACCTGACGGTGTTCCCAATTCCAAACGGAGACTCGATCAGATGCATCTGCAGTCACGAGCCACGGATGCGTCGGGTGCAGTTGAATCTTAACGATCTTGTCGTTCGTCGGACGGAAAGCCCTCAGGCGCAGCATTTTTGCTCAAATTCACAGATCTGGATACTGCCAGACGGTGGTTACATCCAATTCGGAAGTCGTTAGATTTCGGTGCTTTTCGACCGATCTGGTCGAATTAACGGCGACGTTGGCCGTGATGTACAAACAAGCTGTTGAATTTTAGAAGAGAGAGGGAAAGAGAAATGAGAGTCAATTTGTCAAATACTCCTATGGAAGTATGAAGCAGTTGGCCCAGTTCTACGATGAGGACACTCTGTATGAACGTCGTGTAAATGATGTGAAAAAGGAAGAGGGAAAAAAAATGGAGAAATGAAAAAGAAATCCTTTTTATTTCTTTTGTTTGATTATGTAAAAGAAAATGACAATGCTACGTACCCAGAAAAATTAGACAGGATTTACTCAAAAAAGAGTAATGAGTGGTTCAAATTCACTTGGGAGTGAATCTCAACCACTCATTGTTGTTATCTGGTAAATTCTATTCAACTTTTCTTGATACTTAGCATTAATGAAAAGAAAAAGAAAAATATGTATTCATGGAATCATGGGAGAGAGAAGAAGAGCAAAATAATAGTTAATTTTCACTTTATTTTTCTCACTCCTACTTTTCCTTTTTCCTTCTATTTGGAAACCAAACAAATGAGAGAAATTTTTTTATATTTTGCCTTCTCTTCAAATTTTTCCTCAACTTTCAAACATAGCCTAAAAGAATGTGGAGTAAAACTTCTTTTCCTCCCTCTCTTTTTCCTCCATTTTTCAGTTCTCCTGGTTAGTAGAAAATTTTGAGTGTCGGACGGGTATCACCACGTAGGAGTATACACCGGCCCGGTAACTCGCCCAACCCAGCCCGATTTTGTTAGGGTTTGGAAAAATATTTATGGGTTGAGATTTTAAGTCTGTTTACTAATTGAGCCATTTGAGTCCCAACCCGGCCCGGCCCAATTTTAAATAATATTTTTTATTCTAATATCATATGCATATATGAGTGTGTATATATGTGTGTGTTACTCAAGAGAAAGTTTTACATGTTAGAGATTGTGGATGTAATTGGAGAGTTGCATCTTTTAGAGCATTTTAATTGCACTTTATTTATGGTCTATTTTAATATTTTTGGGAAAACTTAGAATTTTAAGTATATTATCACAATTCGTGAATCGCAATTACAATCGTTATGGTTGATTAATTTATATTTGTAATATCATCCTTCAGAAAAATTAATGGGCTTGTTGGACGAGTATAGAAATTAAAATTTTAATTGGGTCAAGCTTAGGCATATCAAATGAAGTCCACTTATTAATGGGTCGGGCTTGGGAATACATAAATCTCGTTATTATCTGGTATCAGCCTGGTGTTTGTGCACCCCCACTGCGTGCCACATGGTACCCATCGGTGCATCCGAGCCGTTCAATTTTTGGGAGCAAATTTACTCCAACAATCTGAGCCGGATGCGACAACAAATAGAGGAAATTGCTCTAAAATGGAAGTAGGGGCAACTATTTGCAAACTCATGGTGTATTTTTCTGGAAATTGCTCCCAACATGAAAATGAAAATTTAATTGCACATACATGGTACCAATTTTTGTGTGGACCGAAATACCCTTGTCCAAAAAAAAAACCCTAAACCAACCCCCTCACTCTCCCTCCTCCTACACCTGTGTTGCATCATTCCTACATCTGTGTTGCACCATTCATGGAATGTGTTGCACTCTTCAAAAAATTAATTGCACCTGAGTTGGTCCAAACGGGATTGCAGTGTGTTGTCAAGTCACACTTTCTGGAAATATATTCTTCTCCTTGCACCGTTCCTACGTCTGTGTTGCACCATTCATGGAATGTGGTTGCACTCTTCAAAAAATTAATTGCACCCGAGTTGGTCCAAACGGGGTTGTAGTGTGTTGTCAGGTCACACTTTTTGAAAATATATTCTTCTCCTTGCACCGTTCCTGCGTCTGTATTGCACCATTCATGGAATGTGGTTGCACTCTTAAAAAAATTAATTGCACTCGAGTTGGTCCAAGCGGGGTTGCAGTGTGTTGTTAGGTCACACTTTTTGGAAATATATTATTTTCCTTGCACCGTTCCTACGTCTTTGTTGCACTATTCATGGAATGTGGTTGCACTTTTCAAAAAATTAATTGCACCCGAGTTGGTCCCTGAGAATGAAAAGAAAATGCATCTTCTTTGAGACATTAACCAAACACTTTGTGTGCGTGATAAATTTCATAGTTTCATAGTTGTTGTACTCCAACAAAATCACCCTAGAAGCATCTATTTAACCAAGTGTCCATGAATCCTTTACAACAGAATCACCCTAGAAGCCTCCCTTGAATTAGATGAAAAGTTCCTTGCCAATTAAAAGAGCAAAGACGGGAGATGTTATTAGTAAAGGGAAAAACAAGAATTTTAAAAAGAAAAAGAAAAAGACATTCACCTACCAGATGATGATCCAGATGGCTTGCCCCCCAACTAAAGGACTTACCCAACTACTGAGAAGCCTAACGGAAATACTTCGCATGTTGGAGCGATATGCACAGCAAGCTCCCGATTTTCCGATTCGTTTTCCCGAGTTAACTCAGTTGCCAAACAACAGAAAGGCGGTGACTTTCCGAGTCAAATCATGATGAAGTAGGAAGGGGAGGAATGGAGAGAGAGAGAGAGAGGTTGAGTTTGTTTTGAGAACAAAATTTCAGTCATGGGTAATTTTGTCCTCCATTCCATGTCTTTGCAAATGTTTTTCTCCTTACCATGTTTTTCTAATTCCAGAAAAGTACACAATGAGTTTGCAAATAGTTGCTCCTACTTCCATTTTAGAGCAATTTCCCCCAACAAATATCACGTGGTGTACCTGTCTGACACATAAAATTTTCTCTATCCTTGTTTGGAGTTTCAGCAATTTTTTTTTTTATCTTCAATGACAATTATTCCGTTAAATGGTAATATTTTAGTTAATGTGTATGAGTAGAATAACTTGTGTTGAAATACTCAAATATATGCGTTTCCTTAACTATTAATTTTGATGATTACTTTCCCCAGTTTTATAATTTTGTTGTTTTTAAGTTTTGGGATTTTTTTGATTTTTCACGTTTTTCGAAATAAATTATTCTACACACACTGTATCGACTTACAAAAAAAATCAGCTTTAATGAAACGGGAAGTTAGTGGAGGTCATCAAATCATTTTAAAGTAATGCTCCACACCAAATGTCACTTTATCTCTTATTTTAGAGATTAAACGGATTATCCAAAAAATATTGTACTGGGTGAAAAACGGGCCATTACAAATGATATCAGAGCTGCCTGAAAAAAGGCCATTACAAAATATCAGCTCCGCCATATTTCGGCCACCACGTACACCTGTGCCAGTCGAAATTGGAGTCCATGGGCCAGCACAGTGTAGACAGTTATTTGTCAGTTAAACGTTTGGGTCGGGCCTCCGAAAAGAGTACGCTGCACATTCTGTCAGCCCGGTGGTGTAGCCCTTTATACAAGTCGGAGGCCTAATTTCACCAAATTTCGGGTTCGGGTAATCGGGTCGTCTCTGAATTCAGTCCCCTTCTTCCCTCTTCGATCCCCCCATTCGCCATTATCACCACATCAACGAGCTCTCTCTCTCTCTCTCTCTCTCTCTCTCTCTTATTTTCACTGAACCAGAACAAACCCTAGACCTGCAATTATCCCCTCGCAGAGTCCCAGCACATCCCCTCCCTCTTCCTTGTAAGCACAAATTCTCTCTACTCTTACTTACGCATACACACATATGCGTACATACACACATTATTGTCTACATGCATGTGCACGTATTCGCTTTTTGCTCTATACACGTAGGCACAATAACGAGAACGTCCTTGCATTGAGAAAAGCAAAAGTAAATTGAATTCTAGGGTTTTGTATTGGTTTGTGCTTCCCTTCAATAATTTTTGCTGGAAGTTGATAAGAATAGAGGTTAAAGTGTCTTTTTTTGGTATTGTACCTTGGGGGCATTAGTTGATGGTACCTTGGTTAACTGGTTGGTTGGTCAGTTAGTTAGTTAGGAAGTTAGTTAGAATCTGTTACATAGTGAGAGTGTTTTGACAGGGAAAGGCAGTGAGTTTTGTTACAGATTCTCTCAATCCTTCGTCTCTTTCTCTTGTATCTTCTTTTCTGTCATTCATTTCCATCCATTGTAATGGACCATAGCTTCTTTTTTTTGGGTAAATAATGGACCATAGCTTGTTAACCTGTTGCAATCAATAAAACAGTTAAATCTTGTTAAGCATTTGTTAATTTCCATTTCGGGGTTTCTTGAGTTTGTTAACAGTTTTAGTAATGGTTGTTGACGTAGTGATGGAATGTGGGTTTTTGTTTTTGTAGTGGTGGGGCATCAAAGCAAAGAGAGAGACTGTTGATTGGACATGAGCTGACATGAGTAGACTGTCATTTAGGCCTCGTCCTCTTGACATTCACAAGAAGCTCCCAATTGTAAAATCTGTAAAAGAATTCGAAGATGACGAGACCCCCACTTCTACCCGTAATTCACAGATTCTGCTGCGTCTTGCTGCAGAGGCCGATAATGAGGTACCAGTTCAACTTGGGTTCGATATATTGGTTCTACATTCTGTTTTAGTATCGGTTACTTTCGTGGTTTTGTTCTTATCACTTAACAGCAATACAGTTACTTGTTTCTAATTGGTAGTCTGTGAAGCTTATGTTATTTTGTGTATATGTGGTTTGAATCTATCATCTTACTAAGGTATGTTCACAATCACCTTTTTGTTTTTTCTTGCTATAGCTTCGAAGAGAACAATGGCTTTATAACCCCTTTAGTGTATGAACAAACACTCACACAAAGAAGGTGTTTAATCACTTGAAAGTGTGGGAACATGATAAATCTGACTTCCACTGTTCCACACCTTGTGATTTCCATGATATTATTGTGTTTAGCACCTCCCATGTACAATAATCATTTGAAACTCGAACATTCAATAACCACTGAGCCCCAACAACCCACACACTAAAGAAAGAACACATTTCTTGACAGGAAACGGCCAGGCTGATATCGGTGTCATGGTGGCTATTGAGCAGTAGTCTTGCAAATAATGCATTCAAATGCTCCCTGTTATAGTTGAAAAAATAAAAAATAAAATCAGTTCATTCACCCACTTTCTGCTTCACATACATAGGAAAAGGGAAAAATGTCCAGAGGCTTGGTAAGTTATAAATGCATTGAATGGACCCATCGCACAAGTCAGTTGCAACTCAGAAGAGCTGTTTCCTCTCCAAAAAAATATTAATCATCTTAACATTTTTTCTTATCACTTCAAAAGTCCTGCTATTTTGAGGGTAATGCCAAAAATGATTTTGCACTTGTTGGCCTTTCTGAAAGAATTTCCTGCAAATTTAAAGTGATGTTACTCCAAAAAGGTATTGAAGACATAGACACAGTGACCCATATATTAATTAGTGATCTTGTGATTTCCTGCTTTCGTTTGAGAGCAAATTAGTTTATGTAGCTTCAACTGAACTGTTCTAAATTTTTTTCTACTTTAGGTGCAGCCAACAATTCCTACCAAGAAAGTGGCTTCTGAAATTCCTACACCAGAGTTTGTTGTTGTTGATACATATGAAAGAGATTATTCCCGCACTTTCACTCAACCAACGTCGTACTTACGAGCAAGAGGAGGTTTGTGAACTCAATAGAATTTTTATTAATTTTAACAGTGGAGATTAGTTCAGCAGAGCACCAATATATCTTGAATATTTTAAACTTGTCAAAATGCTTGTAGCTCGGGCTGAGCTTGGAGAATTTGTGGAGTATGACGTGGACAACGAGGATGAAGATTGGCTTCAGGAATTCAACGAAGAAAAAGAGCTTCTTACCCCTGAATTGTATGTTTGTAATGTTTTCTACGATTCTTGCAGTCATTTGTCCACTACTTTTACCTTTATAATGCGGGAAGATTATTAGCTTGTAGGCCATATAATGGTTGTAGTCTAAAAGCAACTTTCTAAAAAGGTTGTAAAAAAACTTGCTAAGTTGATGCTATTTTTTGGATCAATGATCTGACTGAGTATAAGCAATCCTTGGCCGATCATGTAGTCTATCTGAAGTAGTACATAAAAAGGGTTCTGCTATCTTGTTCTCCGTGTTTGCTCGCATCAATGAGTTAAATCTTTCTTTTAAAATGAAAAGATCAATGTGCTAAATTTTTTTTTCCTAAATGAAAAGATCAATGTATCACATTTTTTTTAAATGAAAAAATCAATGAGTTAAATCTACTGACTGCAATTTCTTTATCTTCATGAACCCTTTAAAGTCTCATAAAAGGTACCCGTCTGAGGCTTACACGGGTTCATGACTTTCTTGAGAACATGGAGGATCTACAGATTGCATGAGGTGTACTATTTGCAGAGAGTTGCTTTTATGCAGGCGACATGATTCGTGGGATTTATGATAATTAATTCATGTTTGCTGTTTTCCTGAGCTGAACCTGGTATTGTTTGAACTGTTATAACCTTGTTCATATCTTCTTGTTATTATGATGGTTGCGAACTTAAAAGTCGCTCACAATAGCTTCCATCTGATAGACGAATGTCTTCATGATTCGAAATTGCAATGATTTTGTTGATTTCTATCCTATCATGTTGTCTTAATTGTAGCAATTATGTAGGGATACCCCGCCCTTTTTGCATATTCTCCCCATAAAGACACTTACATTTTGGTTGCCTCAACATAATTATCGGAAAAATGGCTGTATCTTCTTTTTCTTGTATTATGCCTTAATAATCTTCACTAATATGATTGTTCGCGTCAGCATCCTTCTTCTATAAAGCCAAAATTGAGCCAATTCTACCCATTTGCCTTCTTCAATGTCACATGCCTACAGTGCTTAATACCTGTTATTGCCGCCCCATGGTTTTGAGCATTTGTGTTACTCGGGTATCAGTGGGCCACATCCAAACTGCACACCAAGCTTTCTGAATCGGTCATTGCTATATTCGTACTCTTTCTTATGTCATCTAGAATACAGTGGCTCATGCTTGCAGTATTGGTCATCGCTTCTTATGTCTTTTCTTGTTAGTACCTTTGTTCCTCTATGATTGATTTTTTCTAAAAAACTTACTTGACTGTAGTTTATTTGCTGCTCTACTTATGTGGGCATGCTTGTTTGTGCAGGTTTGAAATTGTCCTATTTAAATTGGAGATATTGGATCATAAGGCTCGAGAAAGAGCAGGAATTATAACTCCTACCCTTGGCTCACCCATTCCTGTAATTCTACAATTCGATGCTGCTGCTGAGGTGGAAGCCTACTCCTTTTCATAGTTGACAATCTATTAGTGGATCTGAAGGCTCAGAAAGAGCATCCTTGTTGCCACTCTTTTAACTTTCTTAGGACAATAGGCCAACTTAATTTGCTCCAAAATGTTTTTTTTTAAAGTTTTGTAATGCATCATATATTGTTTTTTCTGCACAAAGGTGGAATTATCTAGATTTTGGTGTTCTTCATGAAAATTATTTGCGCCAATTTCTTCGAGTTACTCTTTTTTTGGGGGATTAACTTCTATTTGTTTCCTTGTAATCCTAGGCCTTACTGTCCTTGTCAGTAGAATGTGGAGTTTTGCAGTGTATCTATGACTACTGGAAGGAAAAGGTATGCATCAATTACCGTATAAAGCGTTGCAAGTCTTGATAGAAAGTTCTTGTTAGAGGCTCTCTCTCTTCATCCCCTGAGAATTTTTGTTTGTCACCTTGTACTTTATTTTTGTTGGCAAATTGCCAGTGCTTCAACAAATTCAACTGTACTTTTAGACGAATAAATTATGTTGATGGCTTGATGCAAGGGAAAAGGCTAAGAGAAGCAATCTCTATTGGCATGTAGTTCTTACCAAGTATCCATTAGAGTTGCGATCAATGATAAACGCTATCTCTTGCCGATAGACAATGTGATAGAGATGGGTAGAAATGTCAAGATGGTTAATTATACAAGATATCACAGATTATGCAAGTTTGATACATACTGATAACAATATTGGTCTTTGCATTCTGCAAATTGGAATGTAGACTCGATGTCAGTATGCTGAGAATTGTCAAAGGGTTTGCATATCCTTATTGGTCTCTATTCTCTAACCTAGTTTAACAGCGAATACTTATTGCACTAAGCAGCACAGGTGTTTAGCGAGAAAACTAGGCAAAATAAATGAGCTTCTTATTGCACAACTTTAGGAGCCCTTTTAGCTGAATCTAATTGATCTTCTATAAGGCAGCTTTATTGTCCATTTGGCTCATTACTGTTGATGCTTATTTTGAAACACGAGTTAGCACTCATGCTTTTCCTCTTTTCTCTTTTTTTCCAAATCTCTATTGCAGCGTGAACGGTGGCAAAAGCCTATATTGCGACGTCTGCAGGTTAGCCTTCTCGCTTGATGGAAATTGCGTTTTGGCATTTGTTGTCAGATATGTGCTTAATCAAATTGTTGAAACAAAGTGTTCGATGTTATCCCATGATTTATTGCTCATTTTATTTTAATTATAAAGTCACCGCTAATTTATTTTAGGAATTGACTTTGATCTCCTGTGCTCTCTACATGTTTCTGCCCTCCTTCCATCACGAACTGCTCTTCAAATAACTGAACACTGTACTCAGAGCCATTTCAAAGTATCTATCATGGAGAAACCAAATGTTGGAGAAACCTAATTTATCACAAACTGACTCAGAGCCAAATAACTGAACACTGTACTCAGAGCCTGTAAATGTACATTTTTTTGGAGAAACCAAAAATTATCAAAGTCCTTCCGGGTATTTTTTTGAAGATTTCTATTTTTTGAACACATTGAGATTTTCCAAAACATTTTCTAAATGCTTCAAAACGCTTCAATCCGGGATTTCCGGGATCCTTGACAGGATAATTCGTGTATATGTATATATGTATATATATATATATATATATATATATTGGAACGGAATTTAGCTATGATCAGTCACTGAGATTTGTGTTTGCTCCTATTTTAGTAATAACTTCAATTCACTTTGTGGTTACTTCCTAAATTTAAGTTTTTATTGTACTAAAGTTAGCTATTTTGGTTTGCTTTTTTTTTTATTTTATCTTTTTAGCATATTGTTGTTAAATGAATTCAGTTAAAAAATGAATGAGTAAATGATTCTGTCTGCCATTTTACTTCATTTATGGTCGTGCTTATGTCATCGTGACCTTAGTTTACACTTGCTTTCTTCTTGTTCCTTGCTGCAGGTTTGCAGTACACTTTGACCTAAAAATGCGATCATGTGTTTGTGCATATGGCTTAGACATTTACTGCCCTTCGATTTTGCTTCAAATTTTTGTTTCCCTTTGGTCGAAAAGGCACTTTATGGATTGTATGACACTAAAATCACTTTAGATTATCTTCCGGGATTGAATATAGCCAGAGTTTTCCGAGCCTTCTCTTCATTGTGGATGATTGATCCTAGGTGATGAAGGTTAGGGTTTGCTCTGTATTAATTTCAGTTAACCTTGACTGTTAATTGGAAAATGAGTGATAAGTAAGAAGGTGAGTGAGAAGTGGAAAGAACTCATTTGAAGAAGGTGAGTAATGAGGGAGTGATGTAGGCAAGAAATTGTAAGTGGTTTGAGAAGACTCGACAATATGTGTAGTTAATATAACAATCCCTCAAAATTAGATATGCTGACTACTTTTAAACATTCTTTGCTTGCATTTTCAAACTGACTTGTGCATCCTTTTTTTTTTTTTTGCTTCTAACATGCATTTTTTTCCACAGCCTCCTCCACCATCTAATGATACCAACCCATACAACGTGTTTAGGCCGAGGGAGAAGGCCCACAGACTTCACACAAGAAGAGTAAGTGGTGCTTTCCTAGTCATAAATAGGTTGTACCTTCTCGTTGTAATGAACTGTGAGGAATAGAACATTTACAAGATTGTTTCTTAACTTTTCTTGTTTTCATATCAGATGCAAAGGAGGGAAAACAACGTGCAGTCATTTGAAAAGCTTCGCCAGGTGAGTTCAACATCACTTGAAGTAACCATTCATGTTCTTGGTTTAACCCGTTGCATTCTAGTGCACCTGAAAGATCACTTGTTTGAGCCCTCTTATTAAGAAATCAACCATTTTTTTTGTCAAATTCCAAAAGCATAAATGTGGTCACCTCGTCTTTTTTGTTTGTATGTTTTTCTAGCTAAGAGCTACGGGGAAATTTATGATAGAAATGAACAAATCATCTTATTTTGAAATCTGTGCCAGGTTGTTTTGATTTACGATTTATTATGTTTAGAATTTCTAACATGGATAATTGCACATCAGATTTGTCCTACTGTTTATTGACTTGATTTAGTTCATTTGTTTTCAATTCATCATCTACAGGTCAGGCGCAACCTTGACCAAGCCAAGACCCTACTGGAGGCTCTGATCAAGGTGATCCCTCTTTGTCATTGTACTTATCATCCTGAGTTGTGTCTCTACATGGTTGTGAAGTTTTTGCAATCAATTTTTTCTCATTCATGACAAGATAGATTACTGTGTGCAGAGAGAGGAGAAAAAGAGAGAGGTCACAGAGAGCGAAGTCAGCCTTCAAAGGATCCAAATGAAGTACAAGGTGTGCATAGGATGTTATTTGACATCGGAAACTGTAGTAATGTGTTTTATGTTGCAGTTTTCGTCATTAAGCAGCTGGAAAAAGGCTATGTGGTACTTATTACTGATGTTTTTTACTATTCAATTCACTAGAGCCATATATCATCCCAACTCCCAAATTATGTTTTTTTTGGATAATTATCCCAAATTATGTTACTATTCAGTGTTTTGGATATCATCCTGACTCCCTAGTTATGTTACTATTCAGTGCGTTGGAGAGCCTAGTCAGGGCCCGCATTGTTGCTGTGTATGCATGAGATTGTTATGCAGAAATTTTAGTGTTTTAGTCTCTCCCTTGCTTTTTAATTGTTCATCTTTCCAGTTTAGGATGTACCAAAATGTGCATGTTCACGTTGAAAAGTCAAAACTAAAACTCGGTAATCTTCGAAAACTATCCCTTGCAAATGAATATGAGACATTTAGAAGTGGAGATATAAGGGCAATCTTGGAAAGCAACACGTTTTTGTTTGAATTTGAGTGCATTAAATGCATTTCCCAAAGTTGGAACTCCTAGAAGGGACTACCATTGCTGGACAGAAGGCGTGATTGAATATAACATTTTGGAATAATTTATGTCAAGCAGTGTGTGGGCACTTGTCTTTGATAGGAGTATCTTTTAATGCATAATGGCTGGAAGGAGTGTGTATCGATTTGATGTCTGCATAACAGAATTTCATGTACTTCTGTACTCTGCAATAACAGAATTTCATGTACTTTTGTACTCTGCAAATTCCTGATAGGCATGGGTACAGTAGTCATGTTTTTGAATTTTGGGGTCTGCTTACCTGGACGGATGCAGGATCCAACCTTGGACAGGCCAAAGTCTATGGGGCAACAGATGAAACTTGTCAATTTATTTTTTGGGTAGATGATATTGCATTTTCCCGGAAGAAAAAGGTGGCAGACCGATATTGGCATGAAACAACATGTGAACAATACTACTATAGTAATAAAGTTTAGAAAAGTCGTGGGGACGCAAAGGCGTCTGCCAGTTTATGGAATTTTAAACCAGTCCATCATGTGTAATAATAACTCTTATTGCTTGCCTTTCTTGTTCTATGGCTGTAATTGATTCGTGAGTGAATCTTGATGGGTTTCAGCATGAAACTGAGCTCCTTGAGGACAGCTTGGCTCTGCCTGGATTTCCTTCCTTTCCTGGCAAGTTTGGTTCGAGCGAGGAGGAATTCGTGGACTCTGATGATGTTGCGTACAGCCGTCAGAATGCACGACAGAATACGCCTTTTGCAGACTCCAAGCTGGTGATGGTTTCTCCAGGAACCATCAAGCGAGAGTTCCGAAGGCGAAATGCCCCCTATGGATGGCTTCATAAATTGGTAACTCTCACTTGTGCCAAAAGTAAAATTAAATCATCACTTTTGCATCATTGCACGGATGGACGTAGGACTTAGGGGGCAGAAACAAATACAATAAAAAAGTGTGAAGAAAATTGTTTAACTTGGAGGGACCGTATGTATATAGTTTCAAATTGTTTTTTCAAATCCTAGTGTAATAATTGTTTTTTTTTCCCCCAAAAAAATTGGGGTGTACAGTTGTTTCGGCCCTACCCCACCTTGGTCCTCTTCTTTTTTACTTTTGGAGTTTAATCCATGGCAAGAAGGCATTGCATGCTTACGCTTGCGTTTGTGGACCTAAAGTTGACGGGTTTGGCATTAATTCAAGTACTATGACCTTCAATTTTGGGTCTACATTTTAACAGTGTCTTTGAAAGCTTCAGAATGGATTTCTTATTGTAGTAATTTGAAAACCTTGTATATTTGATCGTACTCGGACATGAATTTCTACCAAAGTACATATTCATTGTTTCAATCCTTCACTTTAGACAAGTCCATTCATTTCATACCTACTCATCCAAACGGACGTTTACATTTCTGCACCTACCAGAGATTCACTGATTTACTTTCTTTACTATGGAAACTTTCGAAATGGTCAAATGTATAACAGAGATAAATGGTTAAAATACCATTAAATGTTGTCAATGCCTTTCTCATGCCGGTTTTCTGATGGGATTAATGCAGGATCCACTTGAGCCAGTTCTGCTGTTCACTAAACCTCTAGTTCCAGAGAAACTGGCGGTTGCAGGAATTGTTCCCCCATCAAATTCTCCAATGACAAATATCGCATCTGTCCGTTCACAGAGCTTCCACGGGAGGATGGGCCGAGGGGGGCGAATAATATTCGACAGATGGAATCCGCTTATGCATACACCAGTCGATTGCGGCGACACTTTTTATATACCGCCAAAACCCCGGCCTTCGATGCATAACTGATGGACTGCTGTCGAAATAGTGGGCCCACTTGAAAGTGATTTACTCTCTTCTTTATGGCGACGAGGCATTGGTGAAGGAAGAGATTAGTAGATGTCTTGAGAGGTCTACTTTATGGGGTTTTGTTGCGTAGGCATGTAGGCGACTCCCGCTAGTTTGACAGTGGAAATGGTTGTGTTTTCGCTACGATAATGCCGCATCACAAGGAAGGGTGCCTTTGGTTTGCCTCTGCCCATTGTAGAATTATTATTTTCTTTGGTTAAAAGAAATGAATCTCTCTCTCTCTCTCTCTCTCTCTCTCTCTCTCTCTCTCTGTGTGTTGTGTACAGTGTACTTTTCCTGGTCAGGCGCATGGGCTGTTGTCTATCGACGAGGTTTTATTTGTCGTTCGTTTTCTGAAGGTAAATTTTGACGAAATTATGCAACTATGATTATCGAAGAAGATTCATTCTGAAGGTAAATTTGACGAAATTATGCGACTATGATTATCGGATCAAACTGGTTTTTTACTAGATTATTTGTACACCGAGGCCTACAAAATAAACAGAGCCTAATAGAACCGTCCAAACCTTGAGTACAGGGAGCCCAGAAAATGCAAAAGGAGGACACTCCATTGCAAATAATATGCTTAATGAAGGGCTAACTCAGAAGTCTCAAAGGGAGAGGAATACAGGAAGGTTCTTAGTGCACTAACTTAACCCAAGGAGGATCCTATTAAGAGGGCACTAACTTAATCCAAGGAGAATCTGCTTTTTCAATAACAATTTGCATAAAATAAAAAAAAATAACAAAAAGTATGCATAAGTGATTTTATTTATTTGTTTACGTTGTTTATTAAGTAATTGATTTTCGCACTTCAAAATTTACCATCTGCATTCCAAAAGTGGAGTGCAAAAGTCACTCCCTATATGCAATTGATTTTCGCATTCTACTTTTGGAGTGCATATCATAAATTTAGGAGTGCGAAAATCACTGTCATGTTTGTTACTGTATGGTTTGATATACTACGAATGAATTTTCAGTACCTCGTTGAAGTTCTAATTTTTGGGCATGAAAATATCATCGCGTCGCAGTCGATCAAGTGCTGTTAATACCTCTTGATTTCCTTATAAACAATACCAACCAAAAGCGTTAGATGTATGTACCCTTTGGTTCAACTGTATAAAGAAGGGCAAAACGGGAAAACTGAGACAAAAACGATGGCGGGAAAGTTACCTGACAATGTTGTCTGAAACAGACTTTGTTCGTTACTTGGGCCCCTTGTTTTCCTTCTTTCACTTTCACTGCATCATATTCTTTTCCTCGGCTCCCATTTAAGCAATGCAATGCAAATATGCAATGCTCTCTCTCTCTCTCTCTCTCTCTCTCTCTCTCTCTCCACAACAGTAAAATCATAGTAGTTGCTTCTGCAAAATGGTGGAAGTAGCGCGGTCTTTGGAGCATACGCCGACGTGGATAGTGGCAGGTGTGTCCTTTGTTATCCTCCTCATCTCTCTGGTTGCTGAGCGCGGCCTTCACCGGCTTGGAAAGGTATCAAAGAAACACATTTTTTTCCCTCTCTTTTTTCTTGGAACTGACATTTTCAATCCAAATCCTAAATGATCCAAATTGTATAATTTCCTCCAAATTTTGAGTAATTGAATCATCCCCTTTTCATGTTCTATATGAGCTTTTATGTTGTAGAATGTAGACCAGTGTTTTTCCTCTTTTTGGAACAAATTTTAATAAGTATTTTTGTTTTACTTTTTCTAATGTCTTTATTTGAATTGGGATTCAGTGGTTGAAGCATAAGCACCAAGATGCTTTATTTCAGGCATTGGAAAAATTAAAAGAAGGTTTGTAATTGCTGGCGCGCTCTTATTTCCTTCTCTATTTCTACATGGTTTATGTTGTTATCTTCAATGCAAACAAGGTTTTGAAACCTTATCAATCACAACCATTAAGCATCTATTTGTGTGCCTTTTAGACCAATTTTTTTTCTGGTATCTTAGGTGTACTTCAATGAATCCTTAAAAAACATGTCAAAGCACTTGTTGCAGCATAAGTCACATAGTCCTTTTACCAGGACCCTCGGCTCCCGCTCTTAATTCTCGCTCTACGCTCCCGATCTCAGTCCTCACCCTCACAAATTTTAATAGATTAGAATATTTTTAGAAAACACTTTCAGGCTTGCATGGTAATGAGCACAGAAATTGATTTGGGCCTAGAAAGCACAGAAATTGATTTGGCTCTCTAGGCATGGCCTCCCTGGCTTTCGGCTTTGATTTGGGGGCATGGTTCTGCAGCAAAACGTCCTTGTAGGTCCTTGGTTCTTGGAGGTTTAGAGGGGCCACTGTTTTAGTGGTATTCTGAGAGCAGCCACTTTGTGCATATTGCCAAAGGTTATGCCTGTCTCCAATCTTCCCTGCCCATGCCCCCAATGATTGGGGACTAGATGGATTCTGTTATTGTTATTGTTGTATACTTTCGGGCTCGCGCTCATGCACACGCATTTTGTGACCAAGGTTGCAGCAGCTCCCTAGCAAATTAGCTTGTTTCACATGGATAAATTGGTTTCCACTTCATCTCCATACAATGGATAATATCGATCCGTGACTGGTTCTCTTTCTTTTCTTGACAGAATTGATGCTTTTGGGATTTATTTCCCTTCTTTTAACAGTGTCCCAAAGTCTAATAAGCCACATATGCATCCCTAGTCATCTTGCATCCTACATGCTCCCATGCAAATTGGAAACTCGTGCCTCTGGGATACACCATGAACAACATTTTCAGCAAATTATGACAAACGGGCGTCGGCTTTTGACCACAGATACTGGTCCAGACCATTGTGCGCATAAGGTACATACCTTTCTACGAATTATTTGATAAGTCCATTGTACTAGGAAATAAGAAAAATGATGGAATTAATACTTCTCTCATTGTCTTGTAACAAAATCAACATTATTATTGGTTGAACTGATTTGATTGTGCAGTGAACATATAACAGCAACTAGTGCCTTATTGTTCTTTTGTGTTTAATGATGGTTAATTTGTGAGTAATGGAATTGAAAGAAACTTATTAGTCCATAACTTGATCTATAGATGTACCAAAATCAGAAGCAACTAAGGCCATTTTCTTTATGTGAGTATTCCAAAAAGAGACAGGACCTAGTATGATCGAAGAAATAAATTTGTTTTTTTTATAACTAAGCGTCCGGGCCAGCTTTCGTGCACCTTGACTAATCCTGGGAGACCAATCCCATAGTCCACTAGCGGGGTGCCCATTTAAAGCCAGTATGGGAAGAAATAAATTTGTTAAGAAAGACAGATTGTTAAACAACATATTTACAATGTTACATTTCACTTACAACTCCATAAGTTACCTATTAAAGTATTCAACTCAAAACCAATTGGCAATGAGTGCAGAGGCCGCCCAGGCTCATATACTAGCTTTTGAGGTTGTAATTAACCAATGTGGGATAAACTCTAACACTCCCAGCACGTGCGACCCCTGACCCGCGCGTGAAGAGGTAAACAAAGGATCCACAACATTTGGATCATAACGAAACATGGCACAAACAACGGGGCAATAACCAATAGAGTCTTGTCCAAAATCCTCCGAAAGCCTAGCTTTGATACCATGTTAAAGCATCCAACTCAAAACCAATTGGCAATGAGTGGAGAGGCCGCCTCATATAATAGCTTGGTTATAATTAACCAATGTGGGACAAACTCTAACATGACCCACTGCTGGATGGCCTCCATTGAAAATTGGCACTATCAACTCAGTGACCATGTGACAATAACTTATTTATGTAGTCCATATAATAAGCTATCATTCCAACAGGCAACAGCTAATGGTGGCACATCCTTGTTTCTTCTTCTACTCAGGGAAAGGTACCCCTGCTATCAATAGAAGGATTACACCAGCTGCACATTTTCATCTTTGTATTGGCAGTTGTACATGTGATCTTTTGCGCTACTACCATGGTTCTTGCAGGGTTAAGGGTAATGTATTTGTTGCTCTTACAGTCTAACTTCATACCCTGGGACGGATATACTTGTCCATACCATTTCTCTTAGTACATAATATGTGCTTGTACATGATTTTCCTTGGTTTACTTCTTATGGAATTTACAAATTCTTGTTTTCGGGTCCCTTTAATGATGATATTGATAAAGAGACGATAAATACACAAGTACAAGCATGCCTTTTGAGGCCCTAATGTGGCATATACAAGGACAGTTGCAGTAGTGCTCTTTCTGTTTTGTAAATCTTTTCAAAAAGCATGAAGTTCTGATTGAACACCTAGTTTTACATTAACCTAACGATGTATCCATTCATAACTCCCACAGATAAGACAATGGAAGCACTGGGAGGTTTCCATCAGGAATGAGATATCCAGAGAACATAGTGGTGAACCTGAGTTTCAAAATATTGTTTCAGTTTATTAATCTCAAGGGAAAATGGGGATTGTAGTTGGAGTACTTTTGGTTTCTTCGACCTAACTATATGAACTTCATCTTTTGTAGTTCACACTCATACACACATTCTCCACCATCATCTTTTCAAGCAACGCGTAACCACAGGATATTGGAGGAAGTCCGTCGTTGGAAGTTGGATGGTGAGTTTGCATGGCTATATACAGTTTACAACACTCAAATTATTTGCAATTGCTGTGAATTTGTTTTGTCCCTTAGGATTCAATTACCAAAGGCTCTCAAATCTTAGATTAATCCCCACCATAGCCAAAGATCTAGTTGTGAATCCAACTCTTTGGCTTTCAGATAATTAGGGATACTGAGAACTTCTCAAAAATTAATATATAAACCATTATATATGTCTGTTTACACTTCATACAATTGGTTACATGGTTTTCTTTTGGCAACTTGAGTATCCGGTGGCTAATCTTGTTTTCTAACACCTTTTTGTTCTGTTGTAGATGGCCTTTTTCAAACAGTTTTACGGCTCAATCACAAAGACAGACTACATCGCTCTACGATCAGGATTTATACGGGTATTGTCCTCATCATTTACTAGACAGTCAGGTTGTTTGTATATCTCACATCCCGTGCTAAAGAACTTCAGTTACCAATTTTATAGGCTCATTGTCCGTCAATGCCTCGTTTTGATTTTCACAAGTACATGATGCGGACGCTACAAGTTGATTTTAAAAGAATGGTTGGCATAAGGTATAACTAGTAACACAATTATTCTTGGACTATATTCCAACTCATAAGCTGATTTTTGAGCTAAAAGTATTTGCCAATCTGCAACTTCAGCTGGTACTTGTGGCTTTTTGTTTTCATCTTTTTGCTTCTCAACATTCAAGGTAACTCAACTTCCTCTTTGCCTAATTCATGTACTTCATCATTTCCTTTCCTAATACAGATCTAATCCCTCCCATAATGGATAAACATTTGCAGGATGGAACACTTTTTTTTGGTTATCTTTCCTACCGTTAATAGTAAGTAAACTGGTTTTCCTATTTCTGTGTCTGGTTGTAGAATATATGGAGCAACAAGAAAAGGCAGAAAAGAGATTTCTTAAACTAGTTTTTCTCTTTGCCATTTTGCTTTTCTTTTTCCCGTACAAATTTCCAATCTCGAATTTATTGAATGAAAAGAAAAGGGAAAAACTGGATTTTGTAAACCTCTTTAATTCCCGTTCACTTTTATTTTGCCTCTGCAAATCGCTTTACGAAATCCAACATATAATCACCACCCAAGTATTGAACTGGTGCACATACTGAATAGAATGGCCTAAGAGTAATGGAGTTGGGTGTGATTGCAGCTTCTGCTTCTTGTGGGTGCTAAGCTAGAACACATAATAACTCGCTTAGCCCAAGAAGCTGCAGAGACAAAGACAGATGACCAAGAAGCACAGCCAGTGAAGCCTTCTGATGACCATTTCTGGTTTGGGAAACCGCAACTAGTTCTTTACTTGATTCACTTCATTTTGTTTCAGAATTCGTTTGAAATCGCATTCTTCATTTGGATCTGGGTAAGCTGATTTCTATCATACTTGCATTAGTTTTCATGTTGTTTAGCACTCAGTAAACTAATTATCTACTCTCCAGAGCACATATGGATTCCACTCATGCATAATGGAGAAATTGGGCTTCATTATCCCAAGACTTCTCATGGGGTACTTTATTAGTCTTGAATCGCACTTTCGCGCTTTTATTCCTATTTCAACTGAGTCCGGATTTGTTCACTTGATAGGTGGGTGAACAAAACCCTCATCTCCAACTGGTTAAAACGGTGGGATCTGTTTGAGCTTATCCCACATTGGTTAATTATAACCTCCAAAGCTAGTATATGGGTCTGGGCGGCCTCTCCACTCATTGTCAAATGGTTTTGAGTTGGATGTTTTAACATGGTATCAAAGCTAGGCTTTCGGAGGCTTTTGCAAGAGACTCTATGTCGTTAATGGTTGGTTTTCCCTTTGTTTGTCGTTGATGGTTGATAGTTGCCATTTGTGTTGAATCGTTTGTTTACCTCTCCACTTGCGGGTTAGGGGTCGCACGTGCGTGGGAGTATTAAAGCTTGTCCCACATTGGTTAATTATAACCTCCAAAGCTAGTATATGAGCCTGGGCGGCCTCTTCACTCATTGCCAATTGATTTTGAGTTGAATACTTCAACAGGATCCACAACTTGGAACGAGACCCCTGCACTGTTTTAACCAATGAGAGATAAGGGTTTGTTTGCTATTTCCTGTCTTCATCTTATCAACATGCTCATTGTATTGTTTGTTTGGGCAGGGTGCTTGTTCAAGTGCTTTGCAGTTACAGCACCTTACCTCTATATACTCTTGTCACTCAGGTAAATAATCCAAAAAATCAGAAAAGGGGGAAAAGGAAGATGAGAAACTTTCATTCCTCTATTTGTTTGTTCCTAGTTTGGGAGAGAAAAAAAAATGTTGGACAAACAAGTGGAAAGACATTTTCCTCTTCACTGTTGCAGGTGGAAAGTGATTGTCTTCTTCACTTTCTTTTTCCTTCATCTTTTGTTTCCTCTCTTTGCTTTTGATGTCTTGACTCACCTTAGTATTCTTTCTTTCTTTCATCTTCCTTCAGAACCAAACGAGGATAAGTTATTTTGTCTTCTTAGTTTCCTTTCTTGTCTTCCGAAACAGAGAAGAAAAAATAACTTATCCTCGTTTCTTTCCCACTTCATTTCCTCTCCTTTCTCTTTCGCTTTTCAAATCCCGAACGCAACCAAAGTTTAACATGCTTGCTTTCTGTTTCATCGCATCACACTTAATGGAGATGGGGAGCATGTTCAAACAAGGCATTTTTGACGCGCGTGTGCAAGACCTGCTTGATGAATGGGTTGGAGATAGATGGAAAAGTGGGACACAGATTCACTCATCTCAGATTAACAGAATGGCCAAAGAACCATCTGAAGGTGACCATATTGCTGAAGAAACATCAGCTGTTGATGAAGGAAACACGACATCGATTATCGAGCTTTCTGGTCATACCAAAACTCAGATTTCATCTCCTTGATCTTGCTTAGCAACTGTTAATCTGGTTACGTGGATGCTTCAAAAAGTGCAGAGACGACTGAAATTTGACGCCATTTTTTAGTTGTACATTCACTTAGGAAGCATATTTAACATACAAGTTCACTGCTGAGCTAGGCCTAAGTTAACATATTATGCATTGTACCATTGTATGATCTATGACACCTGACCTAGTAGACCCAATTACCAATTATATGTGATGAATATTATCTACTGTCTCTGGGTTCTTGAATCTTCGCATGAAATTATATTTCATATCCATATTAAATATGGGTACTTGAGTCCATCGAATGTTATGCACATGATCATTTTGAAAGTACAACGGGCGATTCTTCTTGTATTAAAGAGTAAAGATCAACCAAATTTTTAATAATTCCAGAATTCACCATCTGAGCATGAAGTTTATGCCCTGCTCCATTTCTTCCTTTCCATTCCCCCCAAAATTGATGCTGTGTTTGGTTCTTGGATTTGGGGCAAAAAATGCAACATCGAAACACAGCTTCACTTGCAGCAGCAGATGATGAGATTTGATGAAAGCAAACTGCAACATTTGTGTCCTCACTCTTGTCGAAATATTGTGATATGTTTTCAAGAAAGAGAAATGTATTTATGGGACATAACATATTTAGCCAAGTAAACAAATAAACCACCCGTAACATTGAAAATAACAAGAAACCAAGAGAAAAGGTAAGTGATTTTCATTCCATTGCTTCTCAAATATTGCAGTACTCTTAGAAAACTCCTTGTTTTCCTTCCCCTATTTACATATGTCAAGGATCTAACACAAATGCCCCTCATGAGCTCCAAACTAGCAACACTACCGAATACGTATATGGAGGATCTACAACAAAAACCCCTCATGAGCTCCAAACTAGCAACACGAACTCATCCCAATCTAGGCTACGACAATATTAATGAGAAACACAGATATTCAGGATTTTCAAATTGGAAGCTTCCCCATCTCAAGATTCCTGTGGTCAGGTACAGAGGCTTCGCCATCGGTTTCCGCCGTCTTAAGTTCATTTAGAGTTCTCTTTGCATAGATTGTAAAAGCAACTAGAGTCGTAATCGCAACAATGAAGGAGATAACGTTGTATATAATCTCCACTGTAGTCAGGTGATGGTTGTTGTACTTCACATCTGCAAACATCCTTATTAACCGACCACTGCAGAGAAGTACAACAAAAAAGAAGACAAAACATTAACCACAAATATGCATCAGCGACTGGAAGATTCCTAATCCTGCCACTAAGTATCTTGATAGAACTACCATATCCATCACGGATCTACCAATCCCTCAAGTCCAATTGAATACTTCAAACTCACACCAAAGCAATTGTTGTCAGTGGTGTGTCTTCATGCCAATTGATGCTCATAATCGGTCCACGACCAGCTCGACCCACTTAATGGGGAAAATAGAGAGTCGAGGCAATCTGGGGGTGCATCCCCAGCCTCTAGGTCCGATCCATATACAGTAAGTGGGTATTTTTGACCCGGTTGGAATTTAAGGCTCTCCTACATAAGGGGGCTCTTTGGGGCTCAATGGTTTCAGAATGTTAGGGACATTTCCGGATCGTGGTAGTCTCCTCGTTTATGGTGATTTAACAACCTATCTTAGCCTGTGGACATAGGCCTTACAGCACATTATGATCTCACCATGACAGCAGGCGCCTAATGTGCTGTCGGACATATGTAAAACCACACAACTAGACAGGAGAAGTGCCCATAATAAGTGTGTTCTTGTCACAATTAGATCTCCAGTCATCAATTGAAGGAATAAGGGCATCTCTTCTTCATTTACATTTTTATGGATCTCTAAGTCATCTTTTGAAGGAGATGCCCTTCTCTGTATATTTAATGCTTTACAAGACCAGAAAAGTGAAAATATTTTAGGAGAGAATTAAGAAAGCTGACCTATAGATGTAAATGAAGGATTCCGGAACCATTCCAGCAATTGATCCACATAAATAGGGCCAAAATCTCATGGTCGTTACCACGATTGCGTAGTTGAAAATGGTGTATGGAAATGGTGAAATCCTAAAGATTGCAACCACTCGAAATTGATGGAACCAGCTCCCTTCCCCAGCAAGCCTAATCATTGCAGCTTCCTGAGGCCATCTCTTCAACCATTGCTGCACATTAATAAGAGACATATTGAGATGTGGGAGAATGGAAGAGACCGAATAAAAGTAAATATGACTAATCGCCTATCATAATCACTGGTAAAATGACAATGTCTTACGTGAATTTTGTCACGGAAGAGCAATCCGATCAAATACGGGAGGGTCATGCCGATAGTTGTTCCAACCATAATTATGACAAATCCAAGACCATATCCAAAAATCATTCCAGCCAGCCACATGGAAGGACCAGAAGGGATTAAGAACACGGGGAAAAATGCCAAAGAAGCAACAAGTACTATAGCAAGGACTGGACGACCAAAAGCAGTGGATTCCCATTGCAGAATTGGAAGAAGAACCTACAAGGAAATCAATGAATTCAAGTGCCACACGTTGCTAAAGGTAAGTTTAGAGCTGCCGCATTATATAACGATGAAAACACGACTTTAAGCTTGGACAATTTCATTAATCGATCCCAATGCATCCAATTTTAGGAGCCTGAAATGCAATCTATGATTTGTTCACCCTTATCATTGGACTACTTGATAACCATCAGAACTCCTTGTACCAAGTTACTATCACTTACAAACAAGTAGATAAATACATACAACACAATTCAAAAAACTATGAGCAATAAAAATGTTCTTCATCGTTAAAGCTGGACAGATGAGAAATCGAAGTGTGAAATGGTTAGCAATTGTCAAAATCACATCAATTTTCGCACTCGCGACACAAATAATCACCTTACAAACAACCAGAGGTCACCAATGTTTGAAGTTTCGATAAATGGTCTATTTGAAGAGATTTAGCATTCAACTTTCATGTTACAAAGTTCTCCAAGAAATAAATAAAAGGTTCAACTTTGACATTTTTTGTCCAAGATTCGAGATTCGGGTGAGCCTGCTTGGATAAATGCATGGCAATCTAGAATGAGGAAACACGTTTATATAAAGGAAAGTGCAGAACTTAAAATACTTTCTATCGATGCCAATGGACCAAAAAGGTGGCGAAAAAGCTAGAAGCAATAATACAAAACCTAAAATCGCTGAAGGTATTGACACAAGAATAATATTACTTTTAGCATAAATTTTGCGAGGATGAGCAGAAAGAAATCAGATCTCGTTCATGCACATTGAGAAATATTGTCTAATAAGTGAATTAGCCTACCAAATAAGGGAGCAAAGGATGATACAAGGAGAGAGAAATGGTCATTGGTCTTATAGAAGTTCTGATATTGACCAACAGATATGGACAATAACCACTACCCCTCGCAGAAAAAGAAAACAAAGAGGAAAGGATATGGAAATACCTTTTCAAAAAGAAATGGTACTCCCCATTTAACAAAAACGAGAACAACTACAAGAACAATAAAGCACCAAAATATGGGCTTCATCCACCAGATGAACGACTTATATTTTGTTTCAGCTCGTGGTTGTAAGGCATCACCTTCAACTACCCTTGGTTCATTTGATACAACCAATCTCACATACTCGCTGTCTTCCCTCAATTGATTCCGATCGTTCAAACCTTTTTCTAACTTCTCAGGTCTATCTGGCATCTCCATTGAGACACCGAAAATCTGTCAAATGGAATGTGAATAAGCTATAATCATCAACAGAGGTCAGCTAAATTAGAGTATTCATATGGACTGTATCTTGGTAGAGAAAGAAAGCTATGAAATCTCATTACAAAATCTCCCATACAAACAATGAATATCCATAGACGAGCATGCAAGAAGAAACAATATAAGTACTGCTAAATCAGGAACACTGGAACCATGCATGCTTGGCAGTGTGTATAGTTCGATACAACCTAATGCCACTTCACACTATACGTCATAAATAACTAGCAGACCAAAATTTTCCATGCTTGTCCAAACCTTTTCCACATTTTTTTGATGTAATGCAAGCATCATCAATAAGACAAAGCCACCGAATGTAACAGTTTGTAGCTCAATACTTGTCCAAACAAAGAAAAGGAAAAAAGGAAAAGAACAAGCTTAATACTAGAGTTATGAAAGCATGAAGTGATATATACCAACTTATTCTACAAAACGAAACGTTTCCCCACTTAAGCTGTGGAATGCAAACATCAATATCATGTCGAAGTGGTGCCTATATAAAGACCAAACTTTCTCGAATAACGTCACTGATGAAACCAAGCAACACTGCGCTGGAGGGTCAAATAACTTTCAGGTAATCAGGTTATAAGGTTGTGTTTACATCTTCGTTTTTTGGAGGGACTTGCAAAGCGAAAACAAAAGCCAAGGCATTTCCCTACACAAATTCAAGTTGTGTTTACCTTTGCTTTTCCCACCACAAATCCCTTCATGAATTCAAGATCCAAATACAACGTAAATGTTTCATACTTCCACTAATGAAAGCCATCCACCGACCCACTTTTGATTTCTAGTCACAAGATCAGGTACACAGGGAAAATAAATTAAAATGAAACCATATGCCCACAAACAAAATACTCGAACCAATTCCGATTACCCAATAAACTAGCACGCAAGAATAACAGGTCAACTGGTCAAGCAAGTCTAATCTATTGTAACAAAATCTTTATCCATTCAACAAAGTTTTCTACTAATTTCAGTAATAGAGAAGAGCAACATCAGCTAATTTTGGTTGCCATCTACGGTGAAATTGAACACGCTTATTTGTTTCAATTTTTTTTTGCTTCAAGCTTAATGCGGGGGAATTATGGCCAATAACTACTTCAAATGTGCTTATTTAGTGTTTTCCTATTAGCTCAGGTATCCGGGCCAGCATACGCGCATCTCCACTAATCCTACGGACCAATTTCACCGTTAACTAGCCGGGGCCTCAATTAAAACAAGAGCAAAGCTCAAAAGGTGACTCACAACCCCCCAATCCTTTGACCTCTTTTCTTCACCAGCTTACCAACCAAGCCAACGGTGAATCAATGTTTAAGAGAAGAGCATCACCGGGGTTTCTAGGAAGGGTTATGGCAAGAGCATGGTTTTGGACTCAGTAGGCCATTTGACAGTGGAATGTAGCTGCATAGGAGGTGTTAATTTGTGTGGCTCCACGCTCCTAAGCGCTGGATTCCAAATTTTCACTCAATTTATTATTATTGTGAATTGTGCTCCATCATAATGCATCTTAGCTCGAAATTCAGATGCAATCATTTTGTTTTTGCGCCCAAATTCAGGCGTTTGTTTCTTAATCTCTTTGTGGTAAAGAAATCTGGAAATTTCGAAGCAATTGTTTGAAGCAATTAACAAAGCTTAAATCATAGGGTTTCAGGTTATTACTTACATTTAATTCCGGAGGAGATATTGCCGGCGAGAACGTAGCCGGCTGATCTCTTCCCTCAAGCTCCTTCTCCTCTTCTCTCTCTCTCTCTCTCTCTCTATCTCTGTGTGATTAATGATTATCCATTAGCGTGAGCACTATATATATGAACCCTGGTCTCCGAGAAAAAAATACTACTACTAGTTAGGCTTCAAGGATAAGTTTTACGCTCACAAGCGTAATATGTGACAGTGACATGTGTTTTGCAGTGTAAAAATTTAATGACAGTTTCGGGCTTATGTAGAGTATCATTTTATTATACACCCACCACTTAGGTGAATATTAGTCGAACATTTGTGTAAGTAAAGAATTGTTTAAATAATGATAATTGGTTCTCACTTAATGCACGAGCAAGTGAGAATTTTAGTCTTTAAAAAATCTCCAAACAACTAAAGTTCGCGAGTGCAAGTGCAAAGCCAAAAGCGAGAATTGAGAACGAGAGCAAAGACCTTTTTGAAAGCTTACATGACTATTCAAGTAGTAAGCAAAACTAGCAAAATAAGAAACATCAAGGGGTAGCTCAAGTAGCAACAAGGATGAGCTGTAAACTCTTATCATCTTCGAACCTTGGGAACCTCTTGGGGTTATGCCACAAGAAAGAAAGTTTTTGTGAATCCTCTAGTCCCGGAGTGGATGATCTGCCTTTGACAGGACTAGAAAGGAGAATAGTCAAGGTGCGCATAAACTGGCCTAAACACCCATCAGTATTGAAAAATAGGAAAGGGCAGAATGGGCACGTCCCCACACTGGTTTCAAGGTGGCTCCGCCACTGTATCTCTCTCTCTAGGCCCGAGCCCGATCAGAGACGAATCGCCACCGATAGTATATAATCCCCCTGAATAAGGGAAATGCTCATAAACACTCGTTGGGTGGTGAATAAGAGAGGCAAAAGACCACCCAAAAAAAAGTTTTTGATGCACTTTTAACACTTTTTAAGATACTTTACTCATTAAAAACTGAGGGTTTTTTTTTTTTTTTTCCTTTTCCTTTTCCTCTCTTATTCACCACCGAATGAGTTGTGATTAGCATTTCACTTTTTGAACAACAAATAAAAAAGGGAAGGGAAGCAGTTGCGCTTGCCAATCAAGGTCAGATGTCCTTCTCAATCTAACAGATTAGGTCACGCATCTTATAATTTTTTACATAGGATTTTCTTCATATAAAATTGATGCACGTGACGTCATCAAGACTATTGTTTACCTTATCAATCAAGGTCTAAGTAGAATTTCAGCAGTTCAAAAAAAAAAAAAAAAAAAAAAGGGGTCTAAATAATTTGTGTAATGAATATTTGTATTACCTTGGTGTAATGGAGAGAAACAAGACCCCGTGATATGAAATATTTATATTTATAACAAATTGGAGTACTACTCTCTCGTCTCCTTTTAAGTGTCTAACCTCGTAAATTCAAAATTTATGAAAAAATCATTACTACTCTATAAACATTACCATAACTTTTCATAATTGCATCATCATTACACTTTTACCCATTGGCTTTTCAAAAATGAATATGCTCGTAAGGACAAAATAAAAAACGTATCAACTTTACCCACTAACTTTCCAAAGTGGACACTCGGTAAGGAACAATCCAAAATGAAAATACTAAGAGGTAGTAGTAGCAATTGGAGTAGTAGACAATTGGTTAATTCTCCTCGCATAAGTAACCAAATAGGATTAGAAGTGATTATTAGAACTTAGGAGGAAAGCAATAATAGAAAAGACCCGAAGCACTTGCAACGATTTTCCAGTGCTATTTTGAGTTTCCAGTGTTGATGGGAATAGATGCGAGCCTTTTAATAAGGACTGAATAAAACCCTCTATGTCACTAAATTAAGGTTTAAATTAAAACCGTTTAATAATCCTCTCGACTAGTCAAGTTGGCCGGATCCGGGGATCTTGTAGTGCAGCTTGGCCCCCATTGTAGACTCTTAAATAAGAGGTCATCGGGTCAAACTTGCCAAAAGTATCTCTTTCTCTATATAGAAGCATTCTAGATTCCGTTACATTTGCTTTTATTTATATCTGATTTCCCCCATTGGAAAGCCATGTCTGATCCTCACAACTGACATTCTCAATTGATTATCCTGAAGAGAAGCTAATCAGCATTTGGACGCGATGAAATTTTAGCTTACATCAAGCCATTCTCGAATGTCTTCAGTTGGAGAGAACTAGTGACCAACTTTTCCCAGAAAATGTACAAATACCTAGTTCCGACACCATCAACCTACAAACAAGATGTACAAATTGATACCGCAAACTGCTTTCCAGTTGAGTGGATCCCCAGAGGAATTGCAACTGCTGACCCTAACTAGGGAGACGTTACCTTGACTGTGATCTGCTTCAACCCACAAACTTAGCGATGCACCATTTCCCGTACCTAACCCCCTTTAAAAGCATCTAAGAGATGAAACTCAACTGTGGCCCGGCATGAGTGAAATTCATGCTCCCTCCTTTGGCTCTTTAACCCTGAATGTGCAGAAAGCCTCGCTCCATGGTCACCGTAAAGGTTTTTACACGGGGCAACAGATGGTTATATCAACCGAAATTGCTTAGCAAGTAGCAGAAGACTGCACGTCATCTGAGTCAACTCTCAGCTGAAAAGAACAAATTTAAGCATAACTGAGACTCCAAACGGAAGCAGAGTTGAACACCAGAAGTTGGAAAAAGAAGATATAGCATACCAGATTGAGATGTCTTAGTAGAGCCCCTTGTATCAATTTTTTCAGTTTTTGACATTGATCAATCATGTGTCCCCGGGTAATCATTTCTTCAAGTTGGCACCACAAACGCTCAACTGCTGTATATGGGAACCAAACAGCAGATGACCTTTTTCGACGGATGATGTCACCTGGTGCCTGCAGGATATGGTGACTTGCTTCAATACAGGCAAAAGCCGCGAAAGGATATCACTAACAAACGCATATGACCATCATGGTGTTGAATGATCCAAATTATTCTCAAATAGATTGGAATAGTAATTCACGCAGATTAAATGGCTACAGAATGATATTATGGCCATAACAGAAAATGGAAGCAGCCACAATGAATGGAAATTTCGTTTACATCTCAATAAAATGAATTTTTTTTTTTTTGAAGTGAATACAATGATAATTTGAAGACTCATTCTTTGCGGGGAGGATGGTAGTCATCTATGACCAAGGGCCTATAAGCCACAGAAGAGGTACGCTTAGTGCGCAGAGGAGGATGAAGTAAGAGTTTGACTTGGTTGGGAACTGTATGATGCACCATTCACAACTTCTGGTTAGTAAACCATACTTAAATGTGACCAAAGAAGTTCCATAAAACCCGTTGATACTCTATGTGGTGCCCACCCAATGTCAATTACCCTGGCCTATTCACAACTTTGAAACTGAACTACTAATGATATTTCCAACAACAGCAGCAGTATCCATGTAATCCCAATCGACGGAGGTATGGGCGGGGGAGGACTAGAGACAGACCTAAAATTTGGCAATATATGCACAAAGTGGCTCCTCTCAGAAAGCCTTGCCACTAAAAAATAGCAGCTCCCCTATACCTCCAAACATTGAGGAACTCACAGGATGGTATGCTGTAGTCTGTAGAACCGTGCCCTCCAATCAAACCCAGAAGGCATCAAAGAGGGTACGCCTAGGGGGCCCATTCAATTTCTGTGCTCAATGAATGATACTCCCAGCAAAGAAAAAGGGAAGACAAAAAACTTTCCCTCACACTTGCGCAAAGCTAAATCTTCTTTGTCTTCTAACAAGCAAAGAAAGGAATATAATTTACCATCGATGCAAAAGATTCAATGTACTTGAGCAGAAGGTTAGTAGCATCTGCATATCGACCATAATCCACGTAGAGCCGAAACAAGGATGCAGGGTTTACTTCATCACCAGTCATTCCCCAAGCACTTCCCTTTTGAACACCCTGTCATAAAGCATGAGATCAGGCAACAAGAGACAGCCTGGCTCTAGTCAGGATAAAACAAAATTAACTCCAGAGACGCAAACTCAGTTGATACAAGGCCACAATTCACCCATTTTGACAATCAGAAATTGCATATTTTGTATAGCAAAATGTTATGTGGTGAGAGGAGATATCAACCAAGGTACTAACAAAGTTCATAAAGTTAACACAGAGCACGGAGCTGCAAATTTGTCATATTTCAACATCCTTGCACCATGTCCGATTTTGTTAGGAAGTACCCATTTTAGCAAATCCAGTTACATAAGGAGGAAAAAAAAAGGGATTTGCTCATCGATACTCGTATCCAACAGGCTAGCTAAAAGAAATGTCTGGTCAAATTAAAGAGGCTCAAACATGCTGCTAGATTCACCACCCTGTGTTACTATATGTCCTCGCCTCCTCGGAGTCTGACTCTGACATAGTAAATTAAACGTAAAATATTTAAACATTGTGTTGTCAAGAGAAGTTATTGACCAAGTCTAATGAGCCCTATAGGGTCTAGTAATGCATTACTATATATCTTATTTAAGCATTTGTTGCCTGCTGTCCGAGTTCTATAATTTCAGCTTCTACACCTTAGTGGAAAGTATCCCAAAAATCAATAGGCACTAGGCTCGAAAAGGTGAGCGATTTCCTAAGAAGAGTTGTTTAAAGGCTCCACTTTCCCTTCAATTGGAATGCCATTTACAGAGAACTAACATATTTTGGACATCAACTGAATAGATCTGCCAGTGATGGCAATGCGAGGAGAAACATGTCTGAAAAAACAGATGAAATCAATGTAGGAGAGATTTATTGAGCTCCCAATGCAGGAAAAACAAAGATAGAAAGCAAGAACAAGGCTCATTGCATTGTTACCAAAAATTAAACCACATCATCCAATGTCTGACTGACTAAATTACCTTGAACATCTGAACCAGCCACAGAGGTAATTCTATTTGAGGATTGGCAGAAAGAAGAGTTTCTGCAACAACTACAGGCAATCTTGGATGAGATCCTATATACTTTTCCTGCAATTAGTGATGGGAAAACACAAATATCAATGAATGATACAGATAAATGAGAACATCAATAATTGCTCAAAATCAATACCAGTATGTTCAATTTTATGTATTCGTCAAACAAATACACAAATAATGTATTCTAATCCATGATATCTCCAAATGCAGCATATTAAGTAACTTCATAACTCAAACCTTGTAACTCTATGGTCTATGACAAACAGCTACAGACCCTGCAATTAAAAATGCAGGAACTCTAGAATCAAGTACTGGACCTAGTTTCCACAATCCTCCAGTAATATCCTCTGCGCTGCTCTTGCTCTTATTTCTCGCTCTACGCTCTCACTCGCAATCCTCTCTCTCACAAAATTTATGGGATATTTTTGAAAGGAGCTTT
The DNA here is from genome assembly GCA_016920895.1 of Vaccinium myrtillus. Lineage (NCBI taxonomy): Eukaryota > Viridiplantae > Streptophyta > Magnoliopsida > Ericales > Ericaceae > Vaccinium > Vaccinium myrtillus. The sequence continues at coordinate 37,888,695 of CM029271.1, forward strand.
CATGTTCTCGGTTTCTTCTGCTTTTGCTAATTTGCTCACACCCCCGCATTATGTGACTTAGTTCTGGACTTAACTCTTATAGATACAACACCCGACACACTAAATAAAACTAGAAGCAGAACCATCAGAATTTACATTAATCTAAAACAAAAGGAACACAAAAACCAAACATAGATCGGCCCCAAACGACTTTCCAACATGACATAACAAACCCAAGAACAAGCAAAGAAAACAACTAAGATGAATATCAAAGAATATACCAACAAAAAAGAAGAAAAAAATGAAAAGTCTTAAACGAAAGTTGTGTAGCCAATCCATTGAAAGAGGGGACCCCATGGGAGAGTAAGAACAAAAACGGGAACAGTTAAGTTCAAATAACTTGAAAAGGATGGAAGCAGTACGGACAAGATAGAGCTCAAGTGTTTCCCATTGGGTGCTCCCTTTGGGCTGTTGTGGTGAAGGACCCAAATCAATTGAACCGTGAATAATCATTTCGTCTTTTGATGACGTCAACAAAAGACCACGGGGTCTAAGATCATTCCTGAAAAACAGTCAAGGGAGCTTGTCAACTACAATTTGAATCGTGAACCAGGCCCATAAAGCCACATCAAGAAAAAGTAGAGCACGTCGATCAAAAAAAAAAAGAGCACAATTTAAGCAAATACAGCAGCTATCAGACATATCTTACCCAACCAATGATGGGCCTACTCTATTTGGGCAGCACTTCAATGACATTGCCACAAAGACTCCTTCTAGTTCCCTGGACGAAACGGCAAAAAATCATATACAGATACCATGTAAAAGATTATGAGGAATATACTGCAAAAGTTGAAAACAAGATCTACACCTCTTCAATCCTGAACCCTTCCAAAATCTCAAAATAACTGTAAAAGCCATGTCATATAATTCTGCTTGGACCAGTATGTCAACCACATCGGGTGGGGGTTTCTCAATCCCTGGAAGTAGAAAGCTAATAAGAACATAAAGTAAGGAAAGTACGAGCTTAAACTGTTTTTCCACAACTAGCTGCAGGTTTAGCGTGTCAAAATGCTTCACAAATGCTCAGTTGTCACGGCAATAAACATTGGCATGGGTGGTGTTTCTAAGGCGGAGCAACTTCCAGTTTATACTACATTCTAGTTTTACTAGAGGTCCGGATTTTTGGAGTGAATTTACCTTCAATATAAGTCACCCCCAAGGCAGAAGTTTCCTCATAAATTTATGGATGATTATTGATTAGTACTCCCTCCGTCCCAAATTTTCTTATACATTAACGTGAAAGCGTGCCATTTTTCAATTGCCTATATCTTTCAATCTCTAATATTTTTTTGAAAACTTTGTTCACTAGAACTCATCAAGAACTATCAAACGAGATCCCTATTGCATATATAACATTATAGATTTGAAAATATAAACAATTTTTTGAGGTGTCGTGAATAGTGAAAGTGGACAAGAAATTCGGGACAGAGGGAGTAACATTCTTCTTTGACAACACAAAGATAGAGCAGGCATGACAGTACCAGTAAATGTCCAGTTAACATTGGCCAATGAGAGCAAATATTCAGCTGATGTTAGCACAAACTCGTTTTCGAGCTTCTCCATATCTACAAAAGATTGTAATCTTTGAGACTGGACATCATCATTACCAGCCGCTGCAGCAAAAAAGAGTGGAGATTATTGAAGTAGCAAACAGTAACTTCCTGATACTAAAAGCAAGAGAAGAACCATTGACTTTGCATCTACAATAATGTTTAATAGAAATGGTAGAAATTCCTTGACAAGAATATTTACCCTGATCATACACTGTTAATCTAGCTTTTTTGCTTGGATAATGTTCTTTCGGAAGAGAGATTTCTTCAAGTGAAAGATCAATCCAAGCATATGCGGGATGAACAAGATGCAGTGCATTAATAGCAGAAGAAAGCCCATTCAGCCTCTCTTGCAGAATCAGGGACCTCCGTTGCTGATCTTTCAAAGCAGCTTCAGTTCTCAGTAAAGCTGAATATAGATAGATATAAGTTGCTGCCCTTTGCCAGTTATGCCGGTGCATCTCAAATGCATAAAGCAATTTAAATGGGCTAGGCTTCGTTGAAACATCTGAACGTGCCGCCTACAAGAAGCCCGACCACAAAATGTTAGTACTTCAGCAGTTCAGCCTGCAATTTCTATCTAGGAAAAAGGCAACGAGTAAGATTCCTTGTGCAACTAGAACTGACCTTCCATGCAAGCTCTCGCTCTACCTTCTCTGCTAAGCCAATAAAAGGTATTTGCCCATCACAAAGGATCTACAAAAAGAAAATGCAAATTTTGCACTAAGTAGCAGATAGGAGGAGGGAAAAAGTTGTCTTTAAAATCGACTATGACATGCCAAAACTGTACACTAGAAGAACATAAATCTCATTTGATTTGTGTGCAAATGAACATACACAAGATAGCACCATATATAGGCTGCAGCTTACAAAGGAGAGGAAGACAACTCAAAAATGCTTTTTTCCCTTGTTTTCTAATTTGACCTTATGCAAAAGTTTCTTCTGGTGTTTCACATGTGACCAAAATGGTCCAGACAAATCCTTCAATTGGCCCAATAAGATCCCACATATATCTTAGCTTACATAGATACACCACACTTCCAGTCCACTCTCCCGGATTTTAAAAAAATCCACACCTCATTGATCCCGATCGAATTTCGATGATCCGAACCGGCCAATGTGTTTAAAAGGTGTTTTCAAGGGTCCCCGTGTGAAATCATCAAAAAAAAAAATACCGGGAAGGGCTTGATCCGAGCCGTTTTTCATAAAAACTGTATATGTACAGTTTTGTGAAAAACTAAAAACTGTATATGTACAGTTTTGTGAAAAACTAAAAACTGTCTATGTACAGTTTTGTGAAAAACTACTCGGATCAAGCCCTTCCCGGTATTTTTTTTTTGATGATTTCTCACGGGGACCCTTGAAAACACCTTTTAAACACATTGGACGGTTCGGATCGTCGAAATTCGATCGGGAAAGTGGAGGTCCGGATTTTTTTAAAATCCAGGCTCCCTGACTGGAAGTGTACTCTACATAGATATAGGTCTGAAAAAAACTTAAATTGCCCTTTTACAGAAGCAATGCCAAGACATTTATAAAATCATACGTATTTCCAAATTGCACTCTACATTTTCTCTTTTTCTTTTTTCTTTTTTTTGACTCAGCAACAAATGAAAATTCACTAGGAAATGGAAAAGATTCAACAAAGAACACAAGGAGGTATAAACAGGCAGGAGTAAAAATGTTTTAAAAAATTAGTGATTTGATAGAAAGCACACCTTAAAAGAACCACGCTCGTAGAGAACAATAATGAAACGTCTCAAACAAATATACTTGCTTTCTTCATCTGGGTTTGAGATGATTGCACAATATGCATCATAATAATAATTAAGATCCAGCGTGAACTTAAAAACATTTGCCCAAAGCCGTCCTCTAACAGTAGTAGCCGACTCATTCAGGTTGTCTCCCCGAGAGTTGTCCTCTGTAGAACCAAGTGCTTCATCAACTTGCTCAAGGGCTGCAAGAGCAAATTGGCAAGCACCTTCACTTAAATTATACTGCTCAAATAGTTGCATCGCCCATTGGTAATAATGTAGCTTCCATGATGCCGCTGACAGATAACCAGCTAACATAGAGAAAATACGGGTACAATTAAACAAAGGACAATTGAAGATCATATCACGCATTTCTGGCATTAAGAACAAACATTTCAGATTCACGTACTGAAACCAAGATGTGGCAATCCTGCTTTGTGAGACAAACCCTGCAAAGCCTGAGGAGCTCCTTTCACCGACGAAGCTCTGAAAAAAACAAGACATTGAGCACTTATTCAGCTACTTGTGCAATAACCAAATTTAACAGAAGCTTATGTTCTTTTAAAGTGGAACTGGGTTGTAAGGGGAAGCAGAACACTTGGGAACAGAACACAGAAAGAGAAGCCCTTAATATCGTTCCACGAGGACGAAATAAACTTAGCTCGGAAAGCACTGCTATGTGTCACCTTTTGAGTTTAACAAGAAGATAAGCACGGGTGGATAAGCACTGTGGGACCTATTACAACTGAGCAATCGAAGTATACCTAAAGAAACAGCGAACAGCTTCACAAACTTTTCTCTCTTTCAGCAGTCCCTGCAATCCACGTTGTGCTTGAGCAAGAAAGCAACACCCAAGAAGATGGAGAAGTGTGCCCCATTCACCTTTATCACTCTGAATACTATCGGATATTTTCTCCTTTCGTGAATGTGCATCCACAATAGTAAGAAGATACTAGAAAACAAAGACAAACATGTTTTAGCAGACTTCCTGCAAACTGTGAACAGAACGAAAAGAAATGCCCAAAAAAAAAAAAAAAAAAAGTGCTCTCATCAAAGAAATTATTAGCAGAGAACAAAATAAAACCTCAACGGCATCATACTGGCCATGTCTAAGTAAGATCAAAGCAAGCTCAGTTGAATGGCTGAAGAAAGAAGGATTTTCTTCCCCAGTCCTGCCCCAGATTATCCAGCTAGTGAAGTCTTGCATTGAATTAATAAAGCTGGCAGGATCAGGAAGACATCTTAAAGAAAGGTGGCTCTGGTCTTCAGAGGAACTTTGTATATCTAATGACAATATGCAACCCAATGTGAAGTCACATTTCCCTAGCTTCTCATTCCATGATCTCTTATCAACACTGTTATCTAGCAATCAAAAAAAAAAAAAAATTTGTCATGCAATAGACAACAAAAGTGTGAATGCCAAGATATCAAACTCAATGACCTAAATAAACTGAAAAACACTGCTGAACTATGGCATGACAAAATGATGAAACTCCTAACTGTCACTAGGTATCAGTAATGTAAAGGACCCATTTATGGACACTGTTTACTAAGAACAAATGGTAACAAAACCCACAATCACATATATCTATCAGCCTAGACAGAAGAGTCATAATTTAGCAACCAAAATCGAAATCAACCAACCTATTTGTAAAGATGACAGTTGAGAACTGAAATCTTCCGCGGCAGGGGATTCAGATGGTGTAGTCCCCAAGAAATGGATGATGTGCCACTCGGTAATTATTTCTTCAACCATTGGAACAAGCTCAAGTTGGATTCTGGAAATATCATCATTTAACATATGAATCTGCAAAAAGGAAAACCGAGTAAAATACTGTGATGCTTAGCTACAAAAGAATAGCTTCATAGCTTAATGGACATTACTTGTAAAACTGTGAAGCTATCCCACAAAGCATCAAAACTACATATTATTGATGTTTATTGTGGGGAAAAGAAACGACGACAAGAAAGGATTATCAAAAGTTCAATCCCTATCTCTCTTCTTTCCCTTGAGAACTTCTACACAGTCCAATCAGAAGACATTTGACACCACCACAACAAACATGAACAATATCAGAATATAAACCATCCATTCCTCTACATTCACTAGAAACAATTACACAAACTGCCAAACATGCAAAAACAAAGAGGTAACACCCATTTGTAATTGTGCTCCATTTTAAATAGATCAATAACTGACCTGCCCACTCGTGTTCACCAGATAGTGCAGCAAGAGAAGTATGTCCAATGCAGATTCAAACATCACTTTGGCAAATTGAGATGTTGCCTGGACCGTAATAGAGGTGTTGATATTGAACCCAACTTTAGAATCAAACTGGTGCATGATTTTGCGAGGAACGAGGAATTTTAAGTAGTGCTGCATGACATCCAAAACTTTTCCCCATGTGGTTGCTTTATTGGACAAAGCTTGAAGTGATAAAAACATCTCTACAGAGAACTTCCTCAGATTTTTGTGATCTGCCAATTCCTTCTCCCAAACAATATCAGCTCCCAGCTCAGAGATATGGAGAGAAGCGACTGATGAACTATATCCAGTTTCTAAAATCTTCAGGAAGCGAGGAAGAACTTCTTCGGCTGATATACATCGTGCACTAAGAAGGGATTCATAGAATATAGCTGAAGCAGCTTTTCCCAACTGTTGGTTGATATTAATTACGCATCGGAGCACCCCAAAAAGAATTTCACGGTCAAGGTTATCACCAGAAAAATCCAACCCAGAGCTCAAAACATCCCCAATCTCATCATAAGAACCTAGCGCATGAATACGGAAAAAAATTCAATAGACAAACTATTCAATTAACGTAAACAAATTTTCAACAAAATAACTCACAAGATTATTCTTGAGAACTAAGGATCCTGCACATACCGCAGATGAGAAGCTCTATGTCCTCCAAAGAACGGAACAGTGAGATTGAATTTTTCCTAATCAAGCCGATGGTTCCCGTGGTGGATGAATCAACAAGAAGACCCAATGGTGCATTGATATTGCACCAATGATCAAAATAGCGTGTGCTAAACGTTTTCCAGCAATATAGCATTGAAACTGCACTATCAGAGACAGCCTAGAACAAAATAGGAAATTATCATCTCCCTAGATACCTCTCTCCCCATATGAAAAGAAAAAGGAGAATACTTTCTCTCTTTCAAAGGCACAAAGAAGCAGGTTAGATAGTGGAAGATTAAAGAAGAACAAAGAAACACAGTAAGGAATAAGGGAGAAAAAAAAACCTCATGCTCAACAATTGAAAGGATTGCATTTTTCAATCCTTCGACAGTTAGGGAATAAAACTCAGAACCAGTCATGTGCTTGTTATAATCTTTAAAAGTTGCTCGAAGAACGGTACTATGATGCACCCCAGGAAAAAGTAGCCTACGTATGAAAATAGAAGACACGAGTGGGGCAATTTGATCCTGAAACAGATTAGGCACAGAAAAATTTGTTAAGCAACAGACTTGGAAATCTGTAGTACAAGAATCAGTGACTCCTATCTCATTATAAACGTGTATGCACCTTAAAGTTATAACAAAACAAAAATTTCGGAACAACTTTGTTCGAGCTTGTCCCACATTGATTAATTATAACCTCCAAAGCTAGTATATGAACCTGAGCCTCTCCACTCATTGGCAATTGGTTTTGAGTTAGATGCTTTAACATGGTATCAGAGCTAGGCTTTCGGAGGATTTTGGACAAGACTCTATGTCGTTGATGGTTGGTCCCCCTTGTTTGTCATTGATGGTTTATCATTGTCGTATGTGTTGAGCCATTTGTTTACCTCGCCATGTGCGAGTCAGGGTCACACGTGCGGGGGAGTGTTAGAGCTTGTCCCACATTGATTAATTATAACCTCCAAAGCTAGTATATGAACCTGAGCAGCCTCTCCACTCATTGACAATTGGCTTTGAGTTAGATGCTTTAACAAACTTCTTCCGTCCTCACATACCATAGCAATAGGTAACAAGAACGTCAACACGACAGCACGTTATACGATCGGAAATATACTTTTTTTATGGCACAACATATGAGGATAATAAAAAAAAGGTTGCCATAAAAATCCCGCAAGAGAGAAATCACATGTGTCCATGGTGTTTTCTTATTAGAACTTTAGTTAACTATAAACTACAAGCCAGTAATATATGGATCTTATTTTCAGTTTCTCTGACGCTCTCTTTAAGAGTTTTTGAAGATTCAAGACTTAAAAACACTTTTTTCCCAGCAGCTTAATGACAACAAATCCAATACCTAAGAGTAAAAAGCACATTCTGCGAAAACTACAAATTAGGAAACCTAACTCCACTTTCTGTGGACAAGGTGAGTCCTGTGATTCAAACCCGCACCACAACGTTGTCAGTGGATAGGATTTGTCATCGCTCCAGCCTTCAAGTCACAACCTCTTAAAACTCTAAACCCACTAAAGAAAAAAGCATATCTTACCGTAAAACTTTACAGTAAACTTATAAGCCACTTAAATGGAAGGTTTTGTTACCTAAATACTAAAATTTTCTACCTTTTCGGAAAAATTGGAAAGGTGTAAGTTGGAAGTGCATTAGATTTGAACATTGCCCATCTAATCATGGGCTATCATGGCTAAACAACAGGATCAACGCCCTCTTCACTGTTACCCATAATGGCATTGGATAGAGATGGTTGCTAGTTTCGACAAGTATAGTGCTGTCTGCTGAGCACATCCTATGCAGTATTGTGACAGTGTGACTATTGTCTACGGTGTGCATTCAGGTTCAAAACAACGGCATTTTCGTGGCAAATTCACTACTCCCTCTGTCCCAATTTGTTTGCTCAGTACGGGGAATCCCCCAATTTAGTGGGTCAGAGTCAAAGGCTTTAAAAGTACACAGTTTTCCCATCTTACCCTTCAAAGCTTGGATGAGAAATAAATTTAGCATTACCCTTTTGTAAATAGATAAAAAAAAAAAAAAGTTCCAAATTCCTATATACAAAATCTGTGATAGCACACCACCCAAAAAAAAAAAAAAGCCCCAAAAATTTTGGCCTAACAATCCCGAAAATTTTGGCTCCAACAATCCCAAAAATTTTGGCCTAACAATCCCGAAAATTTTGGCTCCAACAATCCAAAAAAATTTGGCCAACAATCCCGAAAATTTTGGCTCCAACAATCCCAAAAAATTTGGCCAACAATCCCGAAAATTTTGGCTCCAACAATCCCGAAATGTTTGGCCAACAATCCCGAAAATTTTGGCTCCAACTATCGAAATTTTTGGCTCGGAAATTCTGGCCCCAAATTCTTGCATGGTTGAGGTGATGAAGGATTATGGAGGAAACAACTACAAGGTGCCGCACTTGGGAAAAAGCCGATTGATGAGAGAGGGTAATCTGCCTTCTCAAATCCCTTGTGAACTACACATTGTGGAAAATGCTCTCTCCCATCTACAGGATCAACCCTTTAATTAAGTCAGGTTTGTTCTTCTTGTTTTTTTTTTTTCAATGATATTAATCCGTTCCATTTTTTTTATTTGGAGTTATGGTTGATTACAATCTGATTTTTTTTCTCTTCTTATTCAGGTCATGAATTCTACACAAGTTATGGGAATTTTTTGCAAGGTCTCCAAGATGGCTTATATAGAGAAGAGACCTTTTTTGTTCCCCATATTTGTTTGAAGAGAAAAAATTGAACCTCAGGCTTTTTTTTGTTTTTGTTTGGATGCTCAATTGATCATATGTCAACCATTGTAAAATTGTCGAGTATTCAATGTAGTGATTCACTTTTTGTATCTTTTGTGCTAATTCAAAGTGATTTCCTCAATGCAAAAATGAAAAGGATTGAAAAGTAGTGAAAAGCGTAGAATGGGCAGTTTGTCAAACATTTATAGCCAATTCAGGAAACTGAGCAAACAATTTGGGACAGCCCAAAAAGGAATACTGAGCAAACAAATTGGGACGGAGGGAGTATTTTTTCTTCCATGAGCCTATTTTGAAGCCTATCAGTTGAAAACTCAAATGTTTGCCTATGGAGCATGCAGTTGCAAAAAGCCAAGTTGGTGAAGACAGTAGTGAATTCTGATGTTAGAACATTAACAGAAGGTAAAATCTTAAGTACTGCAACAGAAACTTGCAAAAAAAGTAATATGGTAAACGTATTCACAGTACCTTCACAGATGAAAATATTGATTGAGAAAGCCAAAGAAGACCATTTGAAGAATGTTCAGAACTCTGAAACAACTGGTCGGCAACAAATGCTTCCTGCAAAGAATAGCAGTGCGCTCCCCCCCTAATATCGGAGTTGCAGCGATTAACAAAATCCAATCACTAAATAGAATACAACAGACTATCTAAGAAATCCAATAGATGTTCAAATATAAAAATTAAGCAATACTACTAACGCAGGGCCTTTGCAACCAAAATTAGCTTACTGGAGTCCAAAATAGTGAACCAAGCAATATGAATTGATAACTGTGCAACTAAGCAGCAATCATATGGAGACACATACGTTAACAACAACACACTAGCACGCAATCAATGCAATTTTGAAAAGAGAACACTACTGGACGAAGATAACAATAATGATTCTCACATATGCCTACACAGACAATAACGAATTCTCCAGTTTCTTCCATTACAAAACAATCCAATTGTATCATATCAAATGAGTAAGAAATCATTTGCTGCATTCGCATATTGGAATTTGGAAAAATAGAAGTATATAGAAAGTACTAAATCTGCTTGAAGTAGTTCTATTATAAACAAATATGCAGTTTCAAACAGTAGAAATCATAAAAATTTAAAATTCATAGAGGAGAGATGAAAAGGTAACATCCAAATTACTATTTTTGTCTCTCACGGGATCCCAGAATAATTATCCAACTTATTTCTTCAAACTTTGAATGCAATTCATTTCTGTTCACGATTGATAAAGTGCCTCCCAAAATGTCCAAACAGACGGTTCTGAAAAATTGGAAGGCATGTTTGCACGAATAGCTGACCAATGTCAACAAGGGTAGGATGAATGTTTGTTTCCGACACATGACAAAACGAACAAGGTGCCTTCCTGATAAAGCCTTGCTTCTTGCTTTGAAATATTCCCATTTGGGGCTTCCAACTTTTTAAGGGAGCATAATGACTACCTCAAAAAGTATTTGACTTTCCAATCATGCCCTTCACTTTCAAATTTGATTGATGTAGATAGTAGTCCTTCAATGTAAACATAAGGGTAATAATGGAATTTTACAAAGATTCTATGGTCGATCTTGGAAAGTGGACATGTATTTTGGGACTTCCCAAAATGGATATGGGACTATCAAAATGGGAAGGAGTGAGTAACATTAATGCCAGCGAAGCACAGTTTAGAAGGTTTGGACAAGGAAATAAAATGCTACAAGGAAAACAATATTAGCCTCATTCTATACGAGGGTGATTTGTTTCGAGCAAAACCCACTCCACCAATTACAGTTTGGCCCCAGAGTACTTCTTCTCCCTAACATTTAGAAGTAGCCAAAAACAATCATATGGTTGTGGCTCTTCTGCACTTTACCCACCACCCATAACTAATTCAGTCCCAATTGAAATGATGCATGTTTCTAATTCAAGAGTATTGCATAAAAAATTAAACAAAATCAAGGTCATGTACAACAAAAACAGGAAGATGCACAGAAAGGAAAAGTAATAGAAGAAATGGTGGTGAAATGCTGGGCCTGGGGTAAGGAAGCCCTAACCCAACATAGGATGTTCTGGTAGAACATACTTTAAATTTATCAAATTTAGCTAGAAATTTAGTCAAAGAAAAATATAACTATATAATGTAACCGATGTCAATCGAATGGAAGACGAGTCTTGGTTTGGTTTGGTTTATTAAGTTATCAGTCGAGTTAATTGTTATTTGGTCAGAAATTACAACGATAAAAAAGGAGAAAGAAAGGAAGATAAAGAGTATAAAAACTAAAAAGAATAACTGCATGTAAATACTCTACCCATTATCAAGTGTATTTGATAAACCAAGCATTATTAATCCATCTTCTTTGAGTATCCACATTTTGTTTGAAGTTAGTTTGACATCAATGAGGGCACCCTGACACAAGGAAGGGCAGACACTAAGTAAAATGAATAGAATTAAATCTTCTAAAAGAATTACGAAGATGAAACAAATAACGGCCAAAGAACAGATTACCTCCTCAAAAGGGATGTTTTGAACAGATGAGTCCAACAGTAGCGTGATCCTGTCCCCCGGAGTATAATGTAGATTATAAACATATATGGTCTCTGTGCTAGCTTCCTTTACAGAGGGGAAAAAATATTAGTCAGTCCCAATGCAAAACTATGACAACAGTATTTAACACACGGTCTGCACAGTGTTGTTTTTGGCTAGCAAACTCTCCACAAACAGTGTCATTTTGGGGGGCCAGCGAACTCTTCACAATCAGATTTGAAATCAAAGTTAAGATTCTAACATGTTATCCGACTAACATATAAGCTTCACAAATAGAATAACCCAAGAATATATAAACCATAAGCATCAACACAGATCAACTTTGCCATACCCAGATGAAGGAGACACAACAAGACATAAGAACAGGACTATCGTTTTATATGCATTATTACTGCTTAATATATTTGTAGTTCCACACATTCTTCTCTGTCAAGGGCCATATAAAATATTAAAAGTCAATATTAGCTACATCTGGCTTTTCAATCCCTTGAAACTGAAGGACAAATTAAAAAGTAAGCTCATCACCAACACCTCCACAAGATTTTTATTGAAGAAGATTCCATGACATTGCAACAATTGCACTTAATCCAACTCAACAATCGGACCAGAATGGAGGCCAATCATGCTGATGAAACTAACACTCCTCAAATTCTGTCCTCTCAGTAATGCAAAGTCGCAAACCGATTTTTAGAACAAAATAATCTTAAGTGTTACTTCATACTTTGTTCCTTCGATTACTGTCGCAATGAATCAAAGACATGTCATGCACCAACAATAAAAGGCAAACGAAGACCACGTGAACATACATGAAGAATCCTCCTCCCAAACCCGCATAGAAAACATAGTATTCAGAGAGTACATAAAACAACAAGAATATAATTTGGTCAAAGAGAGTGTATCTATTACTCAAAAGTTATTCAATAAGAAATAAATAAAACACATAAATGATGCATGCGTATGCAAATATAAAGAGTAAGTTCTGAAGCTTCATTTCCAATATAATTTGAACCAATTTTCACAACATTCCCTATGAGGATTCTAGCTCTTCATAATGAAATCTTGATAGAATAAACACAAAAACAATTACAGGAACTGGAATGCCACTACTGAAATACAAATTAAGGAAAAAAGAGATTTTTGTGTACCCAAAAAATGAGATGGAAATACCACTAAAACAAAGAACCATTTGTCGTTTCGGTCATACATACCTGAGAACTTTTACATTGGATTGCCAAAGGAATAAGACTTGTATCACTGTTAGCCTCACCTACCCATAATTTTACAAATGTAACTCCTGCAAGCAAAAGATCAGATAAAACATCACCAAGACAAGCACACTGATTGAACAGAAGTCAGACAAATTGAGAGAGAAACTGAAAAGACTAAAGACGTGTCAAACGCAATGAGTCAAAAGAAATGAATTTACCTATTGAATTCAAAAATGCAAATAAAATTCAGCATGCTGGTTTTTCAAAATGCCAGAAATACGTCTCAACAAGCAAATGGGTCGCCAATAAGTGAAAAAACATTTAAATTTTGCACACACTTCCATGTTGTCCTTGAAACTTCCATAGTTACAGTTTCCACTTTCCAAACATCATTCGTCGACTGATTAACAGGTGTTAATCATTGACAAAAATCCATGTCGAAATTGAGCTCGAATTTTTGCAAATGATAGTGTCTATTGGAAATTTTAAGACGAAGAAAGGAAATCGTGGACGTAGAAACATGTAGACACATTTAGGATTCCAAATACTATGAATTTAAAATCATTTTGGGTCAAAACCTCATGCAGCATGAAAGTAAACATACAAATACAAAAGAACATAAAAACAAACAAACATTGGAATTGCCTGTCAATGTCGGAATACTCATGGTATTAGTGAAAATTCTGCTACGACTTAAAATGTCCCAAACTCGTATGGTCCCATCAGAATGAAGCACATAAAGAAGTTTTTCCCCATGCAGCTCTGATATTACCAAATCCTGCACAGCACCAACTGACCTCCTGCATCACATTTCAGGAACAAAGTAATTAACCACAGTATAGAAGAACAAATGGTCAGATGAACACAAACTGCTTTCAGGAATAATTAAAGATGGAACAGAACATCGCATACGCCAAAGCAGAGGTTTCCCCGATCAAAAGAATACATGATTCAGGGGATTGTTCGCAGAAATTGGCCAGCCAGGGGTAAACTCAATTCTGCTCAATCTCTGAAGCAGAGATACTAAGAAGAAAAAAATTGAAATAGGGCAATTTCCCAGAGCAGTTGGAGATGCATAGGTGCACACTTCAATTGCTAGTGTCCACTTAAATTATTAGTTGCAGAGAACTGTCATATGGGCAATCAGGTGCGCCAGCGGCAGTTAACTTTTTTGGCCACTTATTTGATGTGGTTTGCACTTCATTAGTAGAGCAGAATATGTTAGCCCACGAGAGTTTGGAATAAGTGAGCTTTGCTCATCAACATATGGCAAGATTAGATTTGTTTAGTGCAATGGTCCACCAATTCAAAAAAGGGAAGAGTGTATTAAGGGGAAAATGTTGTTTATTATATCTGAACTATCCTTTCCTTTGATGTGTATCAATTATATTTATGTACAGAAGATGCAACTATTTCATGGGATTTTTATTAATAATGCCCCACTGAGCCAAAATAATAAAACATACTCCACCACTGTGATTAATCATCGTCAATACTAGATCAGGACCAACAGACACTGGCAAAAAGACCCTTTTCTCAATTCTTATTCATCATACGAGAAGCTAACCTTTAGCAAGCGATACTACATGTCAGAGTGCAACAACGAATAAACTATTCCAACAGGATCCTCATTTGTAGACAGTAAATAACAGAATTAGAATCTGATACGAAATTGGATCAACAGGATTACATTGTGATAAAAATCTATGTAGTTACACGTTCAGACGCACTTCGTTCACTTCTTTCATATTGGTGAAACGATGACCTCACCTTCAACATAAATAGATGAGTGCTAAAACAACATCTGTAGACCAACTAAATCACAATGCTATGAAGAAGAAAGGGACATGCTTTTCTACTACAAATGTCTTGAAAAGAAGAAAAATACAGAAGTGCGAAAGAAAACCTTGACACTAAACCCCACAAGCGACCAAATCCTGCATCGTCACGCAGTTCATGCACGAAACCTAAAAGTTTAACAGGAAAAAGTCAGTAATAATGCTCCGCGAAATCGTATGTATAAACCAAAATGATTCACATCATGGGGTCAATTAGAACAGCAAAAAAGCATCTTTGAGCAGACAAAGACAAATAAAACTGTTGTGGTGACTGCTAACAGGCTACTAAAATAATTTTTCATCGTCCTAATCAGAAGGCAAGATAGAACATGAAGTTTTAAAATTGCCCAGGAGAGGAGTAATAATTTGCACAAATATTTTGAAATTCCAAAAGGAGAATTTATCTCTCACCAGGAGCACCAGGCTCAAGTGTGCCAAGTTGGAAACAACTAACAGACCCATCATTTCTCCCAATTACGAGGCATCCCTCTGTTGCTGTTATAGCTGTTATTGTTCCATGAGGAGGATGAGATTGTATATTGTACACTGTGATCTGATTTGGTGGGAAGACAGAGTAAGAAGCATAATCACAAATGCTTTTGAGTCTAAACAGGTAAGCAACTCCTGAGACAGTCAATGCGTAAAGCAAGTAGGGATTCCCAGAAGCACCACTGGTCTACATAGAAAAAACACAGAACATGTAAGAAAAAACCCATCTGCTACAAGTCATCCAGAAGAAATGGGACAAGACAAACCTCATTTTTGCTGATAAAAGCAAATGGACAGAGTGCATCAGGAAAGATGATTCGCAATCCAATCTTTGGGAATTCTTTATAACCACAGAGTTCCTGTATTTCCAGAGCATGTGGATCATCCTTGTGAATTCTCCTGTAGCAGTAGCACAAGCAAGTGATGATCAAATCCCCTTCTAAAATGGGGAAGAAGCAGCGGGACTTTTTTCGGTAAGTGCATCGTCAGTTGTTTGTGAGCAAAATGAGAACGAAAGAGTACGTCTAATAGTGGAGCAGGATTAGCAGCATTAAGAAAAACGGAAAATGGTGGCCCGAACATAAAGTTTAACAGCAAAATATGGGAAATAGTTAGGGAGAGGGACAAAGTCAAAACACTTGACAAGACAAAATTAAGGACCTCTGTACGGTCAAAAACTCGTTTTACATAGTGTCATTTTGCAAGCATGATGGAAGACATCAATGAAGTAAACAGGAAGACACCAAAAAGGAGAAAGAAAGAAGCTGAACCCAAAAGAAAGAAGAAAAAAAAAAACAGTTTTACACATTATAAGTTCCACTAGCTTATTGAAGGGAATCAGCCCCAAAATTACATTCCTATCAAACTCAATTGCTGAGCACGAAAAGGGAAAACCCCTCCTAAGCATCTTCATAGATGGAATGAAATTAGCTATAAAAAAAATTGCAGGCACAAACACCAGCTACAACTGTCACAGACATTTTGAATGGTCAGCTAAAACATCTGGAAGTCTGGATTCAACCAATCTCCTTAACAAACTAGCAGAATATTTAGAAAATAAACAAAAGAAAGATAGGAGGTGAGCAAATTCACCCTAAACTTTTACTACAACCAATCACAAGCTTGATCACGTGAATACTGGGTAGTGGACAGAATTTACAAAGTGAATATCATATCCATGGAATTATTAAGTAGTAGTAGTAGTACGATTACTATTTCAAAAAAGTTGCACCGAAAAGCAAAGCTTCATTCAAGCTCAGTTCGCAAAGCCAATGACATTTCTGAGCTTGCTCGTTCAAAATGCCCCAACAAAATGGCAATCCTGCTCTTGGCAGAAAGCCGTTTTGGCTCCTATGGTTGAATAGAAACCATGGGAAATTGGGTGGTGTGGAAATTTTCGCAAAGCCAAACTGGCACCAAAATTTTGGCACAACAAACGAGTTCTCACATCTGATTGTTAATTCCAATGTACAGATAGTTCATACTCTTCAGTTCATTGATAACCAATCTGTTGGACACATGTCCTACCCATATAATTCGTCACTTGCTATCTATTTCTCCAAGCAAAGCTCTTCGCACCGCAATGCCTATGGGTTTAGTTCATCAACCTGAATGATGAATAAAGATTGCCGCTGGAGCTATTATTTTAGTGTTCAATAGCCAAATTTTGGCTTTGGCTTTGGCTATGGGCTATTTCAGTGTTCAATAGCCAAATTTACGCATTGGCTCTGGGAATTTCAGTGTTCCGTAGCCAAATTTTGGCATTGGCCATGGGATGTTGTAGTGCTCAATAGCAAAAATAAAAAATAAAAAAGTGTGTGTGTGTGTGAGAGAGAGTACCAAAATAGGTAGGTGGGAGGATCTCCAATAATGGAGCAGGAAGCGGCATCCCTGGTCGAAAGAGCAGAAGACGGCGGCGGCGGCAAAGCAAGAGTACCATTGGTGACGGCGGCAGTGGAAGGCGACGAAGAGGAAGGAACTGAGACTTCAAGCCACTTGACAGATTCACTGCCGATGATGGGGACCTCCATCCCCTCCAATGACTTGCTTTCCATTGTTCCTCTTGATACGTTATGCTTAAACCCTACCGTTTAATCTTCACGGAGAGTATACAGAGAATCGTACTTCGAAAAGTCTATATACACATAACTGCGTTTTTTTGTGTGTGTGTGTGTGTGTGAGAGAGAGAGAGAGAGAGAGAGAGAGGAGGGAGACTGGGAGGGAAGAAGGCCGCCGCGAGCAGGGTTTTTGCATCAATTATTTTATGGAAAAAAAAAAAGAAAAAAAAGGAAGATCGGATTCAATTTAAAAAAAAAAAATACTAGTAATTTGTAATAACTCAACCTTTTTTTAAAAAATAAAATAAAATAAGGCAATCTATATAACAAAACAAGGATTGTTTTGAATAAAATATTCATCTCCTAGCGAATCTCCACCCTTCATTCTACACAATCCAATAGTCCAAAAATATCTCTCTCACAAACTAACTTTTGAGTGGCACTCCCGCAAATACCTAGCCTATTGAAACATATTGCAGAAGCAAACCAATAACTAGTCGTTGGGTGTAAGGCCAGTCTAAGATATGGCAGTAGAGAACTAAAACTACCAAAATCTAGCCTATTGACACATAGTGCAGAAGTAGACCAATAACTAGTCGGGCGTAGGGCCGTCTAAGATATGGTAGTAGATATACTTGGTTCGTATTGAGCATGAAAGTCCTAGCTCTCACCATAGAACACTAATGAGTCGTTAGCCAACACCCATAAAAGGGTGAAAAGAACCCACAAGGGCAAAAGCAGCCTACACAGGGGCCAATCGAAGAACAAATACGATCAACTCATAAAAGGTTAAGAAAATCCCATAGGGACTAACCCCTATAGTCCCCTCCACAAGGGAGAACCGCTAGAAAAAGAAAAGAAAACATGAAATGCACCGGTTTGTCAAAAGACTGTCACCGTGGCCGCCACTGCCGATTCCGACGACTTATTTGCCAAAGGAACTCCAAAACGAAGCCCCGAACTCCAAACTATATCAGATATGACCCCGCAACGACAAAAGAAAAGGGTGGAGATCGATCTGTGGAGGGAGAGTGAAAACGGTGATAGAGGAAATGGATGGAGGCCAGAGGGGATCTAAGGAGGTGGAGGCTAGAGAGACGAGGCGGGGGGACAAAAATTAAATGAATTTTTAAGCCTTTACCGATATTTGCATGAGTTGGTTTTTATCAAAAGACCCTTAGAACAATGTTTAAAACAAATTACACGAATCCAGTCATTAGTGTGGGATCTTGAAATGAACTCCACACAAGATGGTGTACGTTTAGTGTACATTAAATAATGTATCCGTAGTTTCGTCCTAAGCATCCCCCTCAATCCTTGGGTGGCAACAAAATCAAAGAGAACAACTGAATATCATACTTTTTGGTATTGTACTTTTTCGTCCCCAATCCGCGGTTTAATGATCTAGACAATGATTAAAAAATTGAGAACAATTATATACAGTTTGGTTCATGAATTATTGGTATGGAGCCATGGATTAACTGAACGGGACAAGAGTTATAGTATATGGTACCTACATATGAATATAAATATTTGTTTTTGTTAATTTGATAAATATTTTTACACATAGTTATAAGTTATACTCTCTCCATTCCAAAATGTTAGTTCCTTTTAAGAATCAATTTTTTAAGAGAATAGAATAATTACTTTTCAAAATTATGCTTATATTGAACATAATTGAAATTTTTTTTGCTGATAAAAAAAAATCAATTTCAGCATAAATAACGATTACAATTGAATTAATACATTGTGCGGAAATACAAAATCACATTTGCTGCAATAATAGATACATTGTCTTCAAATAAATATGACCAAGAATTAAATCAAATGAAGTGGTCAAAAATTAACACAAGACAAGTCATCAAGGGCCACCTTCTACATTTCTTAGTTTGATATACTGATGCATCAATTCTAATCACCTTTCTTAGTTTGATTTTTGGCCTCTAGATTTTTATTTATTTTTTGCCTCTAGACTTATTCTAAATATAAATAAGAACATATCTCTGGAAGCACAGGTTTTGACATGTTACTTGAAGTGTAACCCAAAACACAAACTTACACTCTGTAGTAGTAATTAATCATTTGAATACATAGTTCACAACCCCAGGAAAGTGAACATTCATGAAGTAGTCTTCCCAGTTAATTATCTTAGGATCGAAGTAAAACACATCGGTCTCGATACCGTCTTCTCTTGCTGACACGCGTAACTTTTCCGTGTTTATATCGTCGTACCTGAAGGCGAATGGAGTCCCATTATTGACACAATAATCAATGGTTGAAGATATGCATGCACACACACAAAATAATAATTAAAAAAAAATCATGCATTAAAGATACTTACATGCCGTTGAAGAACAAGTAGGGCTCGTAAAGTTCTACCATCCGTATCACGAACTTGATCTTTCTATGCAGAGAAGAGTATGTGCCTTCAAATAAGTGGCAAAATGTTGTATTTGCTAACTGTAATCCCTGAAAAGAAGCACAAGAAAGGAAGACGATATCAGTTTTAGTCAAGCCTGAATCGGCTTATGATCAAATCGTGATCTCAAATTTAAAAGTTCAAAAAAGACAAAAATAAGCAGAAAGAGGGGAAAAATGGCTTGAAAGTCAAAAGTTGAAGCCAATGAATTAAATCTTATTGGTTTTCCAAAAACACAAACCTTGAGTGGAAGCAAGTATCGAATGGCCATGTATCTGTGGAAGCTAGCCATGGAGCTTAACCATGTAATGTTGCCAACTTTGACAGCTTTTCCATCTTTTCCAATCCATGGATGTTTTTGGAAATAAATTTGGCCATAGTTCTGAATAGAATTCAATCTTATAGGATTTGACACTGAGGAACCCATTTGGTATATCACCACATCATCTGATGCCTGATTTGCATTAGCTGCCATTGTTACCAGCATTGAATTCACCACCATGTCACCTGGGATCTGCATAGTTGCTCCTCAACATAAGTTGTTTGTGTTTGGATTTTCTCAGTTTAGCTAAAAGATGAATAAATTACAAGCCAAAAATATTTTTTTTGAAGGCTGATAGAAGTTTGCCTGATAGTTAGCTTAAAGATCCCAAATTAATTAATATGCGTGTAAATTAACTAATTAATACATATTGGTCTCGTTTGATTCGCGGATTGAAATAAGTGGGATTAATAATCCTGAGATTGGTAGTCCCGGATTATTTATCCTGGTATTAATTTCATCCATAAGCTACCCAATCCCATGTTTGATTCGTGTGGGATTATTTATGAGATAAATTTTTTTTAATCAAAAACATTTTTTTTGAAAAAAGAGTTAAAAAGTTTTTTTAAATTATTATTTTTAAAAAAATGAAAAAAAATATTTGTGAAAAACAGTTTTTGAAAAACATTTATTTAGAAAAAAATTTAAAAATCATTTTTTAAAACAAATAATTTATTTAAAAAAATTATTATTTCCAAAATAATTTATTAAATTTTTTTTTATAAAATATTATTTCCAAATAATTTTTTTAGATATATTTATTTTTTGGAAAACCTTTTTTGTATAAATAGAGTTTTCTTAGATAAATAGAAATTTTTTTTTTGGAAAACATTTTTTAAATAATTTTTTTAAAATAATTTTTTTATAGAAAATATTATTTCAAATTTTGAAAATACATTTATAATTTTTTAATTTTTTTTTGCAAATCAATTTTTTAAAAAACAATTTTGAAAATACTTTTCGAGAACAATTCGAATATCATCCGAATATTTTCGTAAACAATCCCATTTTTGTCAATCGCACTCAATCCCACCTCCTCCTTGGGATTATTTACCCGCATATAGGGATAAAAAAATAATACATGGGGATTAACAATCCCGAGCATCATTTGGGAACCAAACTGCCCTTGTTATAAACCATCTGATATAGTTAGTCTATCCCGCCATGTTAATCCACCGAATCAAAACTTGTTATAATCAACCACATCTACATTAGATTAGAAATGACCACATCTAATATAGATTGTGGATCACCCACGAAACATGTCAATCTTCCTTTTCCATAACCAACCACTAAGCTATCAAGAGTTCTGCATCCAACAAAACACAGTTAATTTACAACATAAAAATATCAAATCCATCCAAATAAATTTGATATTTCAGTCAATTGAGACCAACTACATGAATTATTTCTTACCCGAACACTTGGTTACCAAAAAAAAAGTACATGACTTATTTTTCAACGTTCAACTCAGTCAAGAGCTATTTTGAAATGGAATAGAATCTAGTGTGGTGGTGTATATTTTTGGGGTCTTTCGTTTTCACTTAAACGATCAGAACTCTTTATTTTCCAAAGCCTATTGAGAACATCAATCACACCAAAAGTTATATTGATCGGATATCGTTTGACATGATTCCGAGGCACGTGAATGACTTGAAATGGGTTCTGATCCTGTGTTGTATAACATTTTCTCTCAAGATAAATGCACTCCCAATTCATACAAAACGATATTCTATTAACATAATTTTTAGCATGGTCAATTTTCTCAACGATCTCTAAAAATTGGCCCAACAAAGGTCCACAAATGCGTGGACCGTCCAGTCCGTCCAGTCCATCGATCCCATTCCTTTTTTTAACTTACAAAAATTCAAAAAATTCCTATTTTATATGTTTTTCCAACTGCAATCCGTGATAATTTAGGCCTTCCCAATAGCAAGTGAAAAACTTGAGTGCAAATAGGATACCACGTGGTACCCGCAACGTCCCATCACAGCCATTCAAAAGTGTTTTGAACGGCCCAGCTTTTAAATACACTCAAAATTCAGACCGACCAACAATGTTTTGGATGGCCGAAATGCGCGCTGAGTACCGCCACATGGTACCTAACCGGCACCCAAGTTTTTCTCCGATAAAAAACATTAACGCTCAACATTAAGAATGACCAATCAATATATACCACCTTCTCCATTTTTCATCCGATAAAGTGAAAATAGTATGGAAATAAATTAACATGAAATTTAAATGAAAGATTTGTTGAATTTTTACCTGATACCTTCAATCCAACCGGGGAAAGGCTCTTTGTAAGTACTAGAAATAATGGTGGGGCGAAGGATGACTAGAGGAATGTTTCCCTTAGTTTGCCCCAAAAGCATTTCTCCCATTGCCTTCGTAAATACATATATAGGTGTTTGGCCACCCATACTTCCTTGCCCTGTAATACCAAAGGAAAATCAAAGCCAAAAGAATTATACTGACCAGGGTTCGATTATTACGGTCAGGCTGCCAAAAAAAGTAAATTTATCGTGAATCTCCAATTCCTTATGTGGATGGCATGCCTTTTATCAGACCCGGGAGGGTATTAGTCGAGATGCGCGTAAGCTGGCCGTCGAAAAAAAAAATGAAAATTTTTAAATGGACTCCCATATATCTTGATGGATTCATGAAGCATTGATTGTATGTGAAAGTTGTGATTCACTCGTCCGTTTTGACATTTCTTTATTGCATTTATTGATTTCTTTATTGCATTTATTGGATTCCCTCGTGAGGTTGTGGTCAATATCTGTTCTTGGAAATTTTAGTTACTTATTATTATTTTTTTTTACTACATCGGAAGATTAAAACATTAAAATGAAAGGGAAATAAAGGGTGTATATTGTAACTTTTTCTCAGTTTGAATAGTTTAATGTAATTATCAGAATCGTCCTAAAAAGAAAAGAATCAAATTATTTTTATTAGGCGGAACAAAATATATAGTATTTCTCCTTTGGCTCGATTCTTGTTCTTTTACTTGTTCATTATCTTATTATATTTATTGACAGAAAAAAAAAAATTTGCACGGAGATAATTAACTTGTTAATTAACTATCAAGACTGTAAATTAAACACCTTTGAATGCCCAAATCCTTCATTGCCAATGTAATTTCTTGTTCTGTAGCCTCCTTCGTCTGGAGTTCAATAAATCTCTCCTCCATAATTTTCTTCTCCATGTCAAGGTCTAACCCAGGAGTTCCATTGAGTGTCTCGCCCATGCAACAGGGTTTTTCGAGTATGAGTCCTCCATTCTCGCCGGAAACATAAGCTGAAAAAAAAAATGATGTGATTGATCTCC
This sequence comes from Vaccinium myrtillus, assembly GCA_016920895.1. NCBI lineage: Eukaryota > Viridiplantae > Streptophyta > Magnoliopsida > Ericales > Ericaceae > Vaccinium > Vaccinium myrtillus. Next base: position 37,911,896 of record CM029271.1, read on the forward strand.
CAAGAATTAATCAAGGAACGTATAAGTTGACAATGACACCCTGAGTTACGAAAAAATGATCAAAGAAGCAACTCTCACATATTTCAGTACTGTACACCTTGATGAATTAAATACGGGAAAATCTACAATACACACATCTTAAAGTTGTGTACGATATGCACCTAACGAGTAGTTTAAATAATACCATCTCATAAAGATTTTTAACATTTTGGCGCGTCACGTAACTTTTATACTAAAAACTCGTAACTTTCCAGCAATATGATTCAAAATATTTTCACTATAAATCATAATATTTGCTTCTCGTAACTTTTCAGAAATAAAATTCATAACATATAGTGCGTATCGTAACTTTTATGTTAAAAACTCGTAATAACATTTTGGAGGTGCATGTGTGTAACATGTATTACCTTTCGTCAAAAACTTGGTCGTTGCGGCTAAATTAACCACAATATCTACCTCTCTCCTCATTTCTTCAGCCAAGTTGGAGTCTTTCACACCCAAGTTTTCACAGGTGATATCGCCAGGGACAAGAGTGATTTTTTCAGAAATTAGGGTATTCATACTTGAGCCCATTTTCTCTCTGAGAACCTTAAATAGGTCCTTTGCTATGGCCTACATTGATAAATTATTCACAAAAATTCAAAAACAAATTATCATAAGGTAAGATGCATGGCGTAGGTAATTTACCTCATCATGTAACTTTTTTTTTCTCGACAAAAGAAATTTATTAATCTTTAAATAAGTTACACAAAAATTAAGCGGACCAAAGGCAAAGTGACAAGGCACCACCCAAGACCCAAAACCGGAAGGCAAGACGCCAACTGAAAGAAAAAAACGCAACCGAACAACCAAAACACCTCCAAACCTCATCGTGAAAACCTTTGAGAAGCTGATTTGGCATCCAGAGCTCTTAGAAGTAGATACAGCTTCTTCACATTTGGTTGAACTCTTGGTACCTTCTCCACAAATACTATAGGACCCATACAAAACAAAGAAACAAAAAACAAAATCAAACCATGAGAATGTGTGTTTGTGTGTGTGTGTGTGTGAGAGAGAGAGAGAGAGAGAGAGAGAGAGAGAGAGAGAGAGAGAGAGAGAGAGAGAGAGAGAGAGAGAGAGAGAGAGTACTCTTTGCCAAGAAGCCAGTGGCGCCAGTAACTAAAATGTTCTTGTTTTCAAGAAACTGGACAACATTACCCAACTCCATTGGAGATGAAAAATGGCTGGGAAAAGATGGAGAGAGTCTAAGAGGATATGACAAGGAAAGCAAGCACACAATTATCCAATTTAAAGGGGTGGGTTGGAACTTGGAGCCTCTCCAATGGGTGATCTAAAAAAAAAAAAAGGAAGACTTAGGGTATTCAATGGTATGCTCAAAATTGAATAATTAAAAGTTGCCCCATCACTTTTTTATTATCCATTTAGAGGATTGCTAAAGTTAATAATATAGAGGTCCACAATGACATAATCAAAATTAAGTACGCGCTATATCACGTTTTCAAACTAAGAAAGAAAATAAATTATTTTAAAAAACAGTTTTTTCAGTCAAAACTGTTTTTCTTTTCAAAAACTTTTTAAAAACATTTTATTTAAAAAAAAAAAACTGTTTTCCAAAAAAAAAATAAAAAATTCTCTTAACTTTGCTTTGCTAAAACAACACTTGATTGCATCTATTTTGGGAGTCTTGTCCTTTTTGGTTGTATTTTTTGTGAATTAGCCTACAATAACACGTCTCCTTAACAAAACTTACAACACAATACTTCAAAATATTACACCCTCTTTTACTGAACTGACCCAGCTATATGGTCTTCGGGAACATTAAAGAAACGGTTTTATACTTTTATTCATGTAGCCGTAGCAGAAAAAATTAAACAGTTTCGGTTTTTGAAAAAAAAAACGGAGAATTTTTGTGAAAATATAGAGAATTTTTGTGTGTAATGATGGGTGTGTATTTAATTGAGGAACTTTGAATATACAGATGTCAAAATTTGAGTATTGATTAAAATGGTTCTAATTTTGATTACGAAAAATTGGGCTAAAGTCCAAGTTAATGGGTACGGCGAGTGTTTAATCTGGCCTAAACTTTTATAAGATCCAGGGTCCATGCTTTTAGAAGCACTTAGGCCTAAAGTCCTCCAATTTTAAAAGAAGCAATTTACTGGAAAAAAATACCCTGTTTCTCTTTTCTAATGTTCTCTCTCTGTCTCATGCACGCGTGTTCGGTTGAGGTTTTGGACCCGGTTTTTGTACTAGCAAACTCTAACTCGGCTCAGAGAGAGAGAGAGACAGATATGTGATTGGTCTGAAATATATATATATAGCGGATGCCCGTGCCTAAAGGCACGGCTCAACCAATTAGCGTGCACTCGAACAATAATAAAGAAAATCAGAAGAACCCAATTTGCCAAAAGTGAAAAATGGAATAGAGGTCATAAGTGGAAATAATCCATCACAGCTTTTATTGATTTTAACAAAATAAACTCAATGTTTTCATTGGAAAGAGAGTGCAATTCTGAGGGTGAAGAAGAAAAAAAGAATGAAAGTTTTAGATTAGAAATGTTGAAGGAAGAAAAGAGAAAAAAATCAGTTTTTGAAACATACACAACTGAGCTCTTTCTTCAATGGTGCACATGCATTATTCCTTGGATGTCAGAAAGCTGGCTTCAACACCATTCTTTGAAATCTTGTATGTCGAAACAAACGTCAATGTAACAATCCCCATGGAATAACATAGAATGAACTCAATATCATAAACAAAAGCAATTAGTAATAAACTTGAAGGCACCAAAAAAAATCCATCATCTTCATCTTATTGTCTGATTTCACATTTCAGGAAAAACTTCAAATCCAAAACGTGTTGCTTACACATGCCATTCTAAAAAACTGTTTCAATGTATAAAATGATAGTGCATGCCCGTGCCTGGAGGCACTCGAACAATCGAAGCACTTAAATCAATTGCCCAAGCAACAGCAACAACGGCAAATGGCAATAGAGAACAAAAGGCAGCAGTAGAAAAAAAAACCCCGAGATGTGGACAAAATGAGAGTATTAAGCAGGGCTGGCTCCTGGTAGAAGATGACAAAACAAATGCGCGATAAGAAATACCTCACGGATACGAGTGGCGTTGATGTGGACCTCATCACGGATCACTACCCCACCATTTCTTTCTCGGAGAGGCTGTACCTGTAAATAGAGAGGGTACTGGATGGTTTAAACTTTCACAATAAGAAAATACAGAGTACCCAAGATGAATTTAAAGTAGAGAAGTCCTAAGATTTCAAAACCATTTGGGAAACTGCACAACTTTTTTTATTGGCAAGACATGCGGCAGTTTCTATTTGAATTGTGGTTTTACATTTTTATATCCTAACAGTTGTAGGAAGCAAGAGTCTTCTTAATTGTAAAAACTGTTTATGTAGATATTAGACACACGAACAACATAAAAATTCGTTTACCCAAAAAACAACATAAAAATTCTTCTAGAAATGTAAAAGCATAGTACCGAACAAATTTCTTTGTCATTGGCGTAGATGACTTTTCCTTTTCCCTTACTTGCGTGACTCGCTTTTTGCCCTTTTTGCGCAATTGCTTCTGCCTTCTTCTTTTCCTGGTAAGTGGTATATAATGTGTATTACATGGCCAGAGACCCTACTACTGAACAACACCAAGCATACACAATTAAATGTGGACTTCAGCCCCTATAACTCTGGGTATGTTTTCTCTTTTAAAAGTTCATTACATGTACGACTCCTCCAGAAACCAAGTATGACTCCTCTTGAAACCTCCAAAATTATAGGCAGAAGAAACAAATCTTTAAACAACTTCAAGCCAACTCAAACTCGACAATGATGCATCCTAATACCTTAAAAATACGGTTATCTCTATGCTATAAGATATCGATATTATGTTGGTCAGTTTATGGTTCAGAAAACTAAACATAATTTGCAAGTGTGTACGCAATTTGATAATTTTTCTCAATCTTTCCTTCATTTCTATTTGCGTCATGGGGTGGGCAGAGGTTTTGGGTTCTACTTTTGGAAACGGCTTGGTTTTCAATTTCTTTTTCTTTCTTGCTAATCGGTTGGTTTTCATTTTTCAGACTTACTTCAGCCAAAAGTATACAAAATCACTACAGGAAGAAAGAGGAATGGACTAAAAATTGGCTGCTGCTCCTAATTTGGGATAAGGGAAAAAAACAACATTGCTAATCAATAACCTTTAAGTTGCCGACCACAGGACAATAATCAAAATAATAAAGGAATTGATCAATTGAAATCAAAGAAACTTGATAACATACTCAGGCTACGTGTGTGTGTGTGTGTGTGTGTGTGTGAGTCATTTCGTCAAACATGTGAAATGCATACTTTTTCCCACCAAAACAAATTCCATATTCAAGACTAAAACTGGGTTTGGAACGCCAGACTTTTGAAAGTTGTAATGGGACTGATCAAGAGAGGGAGGGAAGAAAGGTACCTGTCCGTTTGGGGTACTTGTGCCTTCAATTTTCCACACCAGAGATTGCGAGATTTTGATTGCTTCATGAGATGAGAGAGAGAGAGAGAGAGAGAGAGAGAGAGAGAGAGAGAGAGAGAGGAGTCCGGAGGTGGTAGCAGTTGTGGAGTCTTGGGTTTGCAATTTTGTTCCGCATTTTTGGGAGTAACTGCCTTCTGGGCGGCATCTCTCTAAGCAATCTTGACCACTGATTTTTGTGAGACTGAATCAGATCCTTAATTCTTTGGTTAAAACAAATCCCAGCCGTTTATTTAAGGGAAGTCAAGTCTGGACCCTTAGATTTATGTTTGGGATTCAAACACTGAGCTCCCTTATTATATAGATATATATATATATATATATATATATATATATATATAGGAACTCTCTAGTCCGGGACCCTTCGGTCCGGAACTCATAGTTCCGGATCAAATTTTCATGATCCGAGCCGTCCAATGTGTTCAAAAGGTGTTTTCCAAGGTCCACGCGGGAAATCTTTAAAAAAAAAATACCGGGAAGGGCTTGATCCACGCTGTTTTTTGCAAAACTATAAATATGCAGTTTTTACGAAAAACTGCGTGGATCAAGCCCTTCCCGGTATTTTTTTTTGAAGATTTCCCATGTGGACCTTGGAAAACATCTTTTGAACACATTGGACGGCTCGGATTTCCCAAAAACATTTTTTAAAAGCATCAAAACGCTTCAATCCGGGATCCTTGACTGGAGAGTACCCGTATATATATATATAGAGAGAGAGAGAGAGAGAGAGAGAGAGAGAGAGAGAGAGAGAGAGAGAGAGAGAGAGAGCTTTTCTTTTTCTTTTTTTTATCCGAAGAGAGAGAGAGAGTTGAAAACTGGATTTTACACATAAGGCTTTGTGGGACTCACTTTGGAGTCCAACACAAATAATTCAAGCCGTTCGATAACGTAAAAATATACTAATTTTGAGTAATTTGAGACGTCAGGAATAAAATAATTTCCCAACACAAAACTATGATATTGCACCACTGCATTATCACAGCCTTGTCAAGGGTCCATTTTATGTAGGGTATTGCTAACGGGTGCACCATTACACTCGTTAAAAGTACAAAAATGCACGCTTTTTAAGCTCCACTTGTACTTTTAATTAAGTATACTTTTAAAATACAATTAGGACTCACAAGTATACTTTTGAATAATGATAGTGACACAAACTTTGTGCAATATTATTTATGTATACTTTTAAAATACAATTGGGACTCATTTTTGTATACTTTTTTGTAATCTTAACAGGTGCAATATTACATTCAATGCTATCAAACTTTTTTTATTTATGTCTTTCCAGATTTGCCAAAGAATGGCTATGAAAAGGTTGTTCCAAGGAATTCCATTTTTGCATTCAATGCTATCAAACTTTTCTTATTTCTGTCCTTCCAGATTTGCCAAAAAATGGCTATGAAAAGGTTTTTCCAAGGCATTCCATTTTTACTCAATGTTATCAAAACTTTTTTTATTTATGCCTTTCCAGATTTGCCAAAGAATGGCTATGAAAAGGTTAAGGAATTCAATTTTTACGACCTTTTAATTGCATGTGTCATTTCAAAGTCAAGAAATGTATAAGTACTTCACATTGTGCACAGTTGTGAGTCGCGTGACATTTTCAATCCTCGTAAGGGGGTGTTCTATTAACAAAAAATAGTTTTTTCCAAAAATAAGACTGGTCATTTCCTCATAATACATTACAGAAAAAAACGTGAAAACCCAATTTATTCTAAAAATTGCCTTAGTGGAACACACGAATGTTTATCAACCTAATTTTGATTGATGTTAGGAACCAAGGTAAGGATCTGCATTTTGCGTCAAATTGGGCTAAGGACCACAAAATGTGGCCCAATAAGGCTTTTAGCCCAATCTGAGTTTTTTTAGGGTGAGAAGGATAGTAAAGGATTTTTCTTAGAGGTTAAGGTTCAAAAATTGACAAAAATACCCTGACTACCGACCTGCAATAGAGGTTAAGGTTCAAAAATTGACAAAAATACCCTGACTACCGACCTGCAAATTGTACTTAGACTTCACATGTGAGTAGGAATGACAATCATACCCTGTAACGACCCGGATTTTTACCTAAAAATGATTAAATTTATTTTTTTGTGATTTAGTAGTCCTAATCCCATTACACTATCCGGTTACCCAAACCAAAAATCCTAAACTACATTACATCCCAACTAAACCCAAAACACATACACATCAATTCAAATTTCTATCACACACACATCACCTTTCATACCCATCCATCCTTGTTCGGCTAATTTTGGGCTGCCTTTTTTTTTTCCCAGCCAATGGCCACCCAATACACCCCTAAAATCCTTTCCTCTATCCAACAAACAATACCCCCTCCCATGCACTCTATTACCTAAAGGGTTCAAGTCTATACCAAACTCTCCTAATACTCCATAACTTCATTTCCCCTTCCCACTTTCGAAAGAGAAAGAGAGAGATTTTGGCAGTAAGAGAAAAGAAGAAATAAGAAGAAAAGAATAAAGAAAAAGGAGAAGAAGAAAACCGAAGGAAGGAAGAAGAAGAAGTTCAGTCCGTTCGACGCAACCGAGGCCCATCCAAATCACTCCGGTTTAGCTTAATCTTCGTAAGAAAGGTAGGTTACATCCTACTGAACCCATTGGTTTATAATAAGTCGAATTTCGTTGAGTAGAAACAAAACCTGAGCATTTCGTTAGTTGCATGGCAGTGTAAATTCGGTTTTGACCTTCTGAGCTACTGGCTCCCATCCAAAACAATCTGAACCTAACTTTTTCCGTGATAGAAATGTAGTTCATTTCATAACGAACGTTTTGATATATAATACGTTGATTTTCGTTGAGTAGAAACAAAACCCGAGCGTTTCGATCGTTGATGAGCAGTGTATATGCGGTTTTGAACTTCTGAGCTACTGGGTCCCGTCCAAAACAATCTGAACCTAACTTTTTCCGTGATAGAAATGTAGTTCATTTCATAACGAACGTTTCGATATATAATACGTTGATTTTCGTTGAGTAGAAACAAAACCCGAGCGTTTCGATCGTTGATGAGCAGTGTATATGCGGTTTTGAAATTCTGAGCTACTGGGTCACGACCAAACCATTTCAAATCCAACTTTTTCTGTTATAGAAGTGTAGTTCATGTTCCAACGAACATTGTGATATATTATTTGTTAATTTTCATCGTGTATAGACAAAGCCCGGACGTTTCGATCGGGGGAGTATATGACTACCACCCCACTCGGTATAGTACACCGACTTGTAATCAAGTGAATAAATAGTTTGGAAAATTTTCAGAAAGCTAAACCGAGTTGACCTCTGGCCCCACTTTATTCTTACCCCTATAAATTTATCTTTGTGTTCAAGGAATTAGGCGAGCATTTAATAAAAACTGTTGTACCTTCTACCAGTTTTGAGCATATTAGAATGGTCATTTATTAGAAGTGTTAATTAGCATTTGGATATAATACGTTGTGGAATAATTTATGAAAGTTTAGCTTATGTCATTACTCTGTGATTTCTGATCATATTGTATTATTATTTTGCACTCGAGTTCTTAACGCATGTTTTAGACTATCTTTTTATAGTAATGTTGTTATGCAAATTTGACATATCCCAATAACTTAGACGGACATTTGCTTCATGGGTGGGTTTACAGTTTGGAGATTTACATGTGGATGTAAATTGAAAAGTAATGAAAAATAGAAATGTGTGGAAATATTGTTGAGTTGACGAGCTGTGGTTCCGGGGGTGACCGGAATGGGTCCCGGACGGATGAATATTTTGAATACGAAACCCTAGATAGGACATGGTGGTGATTGACTCTCAAGAATGGTCGGGCTATAAGGGTGGCACTGTGCTTGCGTCGCAGCCCGAGGATGAGTTGTGGGGCCGCACTCCCGGTGAATCTTGTTTATCGTGCCTTAGGGTCATGGAAGTGGTACTCGGGTATATAACCCAGGTTCTCTGTCTGGATCTTCGCAAGGGGGAGTCGAATCACACCAGTTGCCCTATGCTAGAGGTTGGAGGGTAGGATGGATCTCGTGGTTGAGAATCCTAGATGACACGTAGGTAAAAATGACTAGTAATTAATCAGTAATGTTATTTTTGCTATCTCATGTTATTCGTTTATTATGCATGTTTATTTGTTAGATACATGGGGTTAAGTAGTGTAGGATATTCCTATTGGGCTTTTTAAGCTCACGGGTACTTGTACCGCGGTGATTTATCACCAGGTAATGAAGACGGAGCTGAGGGACCGTGCAAGCAGACAAATTTCAACACTGCTGAGGAGAAAGCCAACGAGCCTTGGTTTCCGTATGCTTAGTCGCTCTGAACAAAATTAGTCGACTACATTTTGAAAGCTGCAAGTCTTATTGAAAATTTTAATATTTTGACAGTTTAACTTTAATTCGATATGGTTGTAAAACTATAACAATTGCTTTCGGTACGGTTTTATGATGGATTATGGAATTTTTTTGTGAAATTGCCTTTTAAATTTATTTTAACGTTTCCGAAAAATCGGGGCGTTACATACCCGCTCCCAACGGGAAGGGTTTTTTTCCAATTCTTTGGGTAAAGGGTGGGGTTAGGGGGAAAAAAAAAACTCAACCTGGTCAGAGTAGGGTTAGGGGTAATAGTACCCCACCCCGATATATAATGTGTATGTTTGAAATAACATTATACCCCTTATAGTTTCATTTAATTTCGGAAGACCACAATATATATATATATATATATATATATATATATTAGAATGATTGTAAACAGGGTTCCTTATTCTATAAAAGGACTCTCAATATCAGTAGTTAGATATCTTGCATTTTTACATCTTTCAATTTCCCCAATCGCTTGTTTCACCATTTCAAAACTTGCATCGCTCTCTCTCTTCTCTCCCCCCATATATCTCCCAATTGTACTTCCAACTCCTCCTCCTCTTTCCCCTCTCATGTACCAGTAGCTTCAAGTAAGCCTTTCAATTCAATACAATGATTTGAATTTTACATTTTCAATACTTGTTTAATTACTGCACTCATTATGGCCGGTTCAATACTTGTTTTAATTACTGCACTTATTATGGCCGGTTCTACCGCCCTTATTATTATGCATGTTTTATGGCTGGTTTAACCGCCTGTTTTATTACTCTGTTTTAATTATATTTCAATATGTCTCTTAAGACTCTCCCTTCCGCCCCCCACATGTATGCATGTTTTATGACTGGTTTAACCGCCTGTTTTATTACTCTGTTTTAATTATATTTCAATATGTCTCTTAAGACTCTCCCTTCCGCCCCCACATGGTATCAGAGCCAAGTAGTGAGTAGTGAGTAGGAGGTGGTTATGCCGGATGGTTAGACCAGAAATACTGTAGGATGTAGGGTACAGTTATACTCTAAATAATAAGTGTATTATTGCCAAATACTTGTGGTTGTTTTATTAATAGTTTGACTGTAGATCTACGAACTGCCACGCTATAGCAGGACACCCAGGTTCCTAGGTTCCCATTTTGAGGTGTGTAAATCCCGATTATTTATATATATATATATATATTTATATATATATATATATATATAAAGAAAATCTTTTATTTTAGATTTAGGGAAACTTCAAGATCATATTTCTTCCATTTTTTTGTTGGCAATATCTTGTGATTATTAGAGTAAGCATGTACTTATGAATGATGGTTGTCAAGATCAAATATGTAAGAATATTGAGAGAGAAAAAAAATAAATAAATGGGGCGGGGCGGATAGGGTAGGGTAAACCCTTTTCCCAATAAGGTAGGGTATGGGGGTAGATTTCTATTACCCAGTTAAGTTAGGAGTGGGGCATGGGGAGGCTACCACATTTAAAATAAAGGTAAGGGTAGATCAATGTAAGGACTCATGTTTTTAAATAATTTTTCGGAAATAATGTTGGGGAAATGTGAGGAAATGAAAATAGTGAAATATGGGGTTAATGAGAAGTTAGTAATTGCATTTGGGTGTTTGTGAAGCACATTAGAAACAAGAGGGGTGTAAGTGCTAGTGTGAGAGTGTATATAAACACATTTGGATCAGATTTTTGGTCAAAAATCACACTCCTCTCTTCTCTCAAAACTCACCCCTCTCTCTCTTCTTCTCCTCTCAAGTTTCTTCAAAACCCTCCACAAAATTCACCCTCCACACTCATATACTTCATCATCCAACCAAAGATTCATCTTCACGCGTGATTTGGAGTCCGGAACTCCGTGGTTTTGCTTGGAGCTAACATTTTCGGTTGAGGAGCTTCAAGGGCAAGAGTTTTCCATTTTCTACCCATTTCAAGTTCAATCCTTGAGGTAGGGAACAATCTTCTACCTCCTCTAAGTGTATATTTGTTGAATGATTGTATTGTTGGTGTTCTTGTTCCCAACTTCTTGTTAAACTTGTTATCACCATGGAAATGAGATTGGTTTTTGATTGAGTTTGGGTTTTACATGTTTAGTTGGTAAAAACATGAATTAGTTGTTGATATATCCCTCTCCTATGAGTAGATGTTGTTTGGAATCTCAATTTTTGGCTTGGGTTGAAACCCCCTCCATTTTGGAAAAATCTGAAAATCGGAAAATTTTGCTCTAGATGGCCTTTGTATCGATACCCCTTTCATCGGTATCGATACCCAGCGTTTCTGTCTAGATTTTAGTTACCCGGTATCGATACAGCCTTTCCTTAGTATCGATACGCACTGCGGCAGATTTTTACCCAACTTCGCGGGCATGCCCCGGCTTCGTCCGAACTCCGATTGAGGCGATTCTTGAACCGTTAGAAAGCTCTATGAGTCTACTTTCAAACCCAATTGGTCTCATATTCATATCCTTTGTATCTTGAGAGAAATGTACTTTTTCCTATCAAGGTGTCGGGTTTTCTCGAGATTCATAACTCCATTTTCATGTTTCTTTGCGCCGGGCCTTAATTGGTCTTTCCTAAGCTTCACAAATCGACTTCTAAGCTTTGGTAGCCTATCGTGGTATGAATGATGTTTTGTCATGATCTCTCACGTTCTTGGACACATATTAACTTTGCCACAACCGACACACTACGAGCTTTCGAACTAAATGAATTACATGGATGTTTTTGGACACTTGATTGTTTGATAATCTTTTTAAAGGGATGATTTGTTATTTCTATGGCCACCATTTGGTGCGTCCCTAGCCATGGGTGTTCGGAGCCCACGAAATCCGGCAGGGGTGTGCGGAGCCCACGAAATCCGGCAGGGGTGTTCGGAGCCCACGAAATCCGGCAGAGGGATTCATTCCCTATTTAAATAAGTGGTTATTTGAGAAGATGTGAAAAATGAAATGTTTTATGAAAATGACAATGTTTTTGAAAGGATTGAACCTACGACTTGAAATGTAATGTTTACGAGGAAATCTATAGACACTTGGGTTTGATTCGATCTTTGGGGCATCTATTGGATATTCTCTCATCAAGTCGACCTAGTTTGGTCTATTTTAGCTTATTCATTCATGTGTATCACATCTCCATGTGCATGTTTCATCTTTTATACCCTTAGCGTTGGTAGAAAAGTTTCCTACTGGGCTAGTGAGCTCAACCTATCATTTTCAGGTACTCGGCAAGGCATGTGATTGGAATGCTTGGCGTGTGGACGCATATCACGGAGCTCATTTGACATGAAGTTTTTTTATCCTCTCTATCGTTAATATATTTTGGGAGATGATCTTGTAACTTTAATCCCTTCAATCTTTTGACAAGACTTGGTTTATGTAATAACTCTTAACTATTCATTACTTATGCATGGGTACGGGTACCTCTTGTAGAAACCCGGTGTAATTTGACTTTGACCTTTCAACAGTGGAATGTATGACTTTTGGTTTATCCTACGTGAATTTTATTGGTATTTGGTTTATTAAATTTGAGGGCATGACAATCAAAACCCGTACCGACCCGCCCTATTGTCATCCCAACATGTGAGAGGTGGTCTGCACGCCACTTAACTGCATCTTCTCCATCTTGCTCCTTTTTTGTTACTTCTTCAACCTTTATCCTTACTTTTTCATAAGCTGAATCTCTGTACCTAACTGAATTGAAATGTAGGTGAGTTGACTAGCAAACAGAGTAGGTCATTGGGACTTGCAACAGGAGAATATTGAAACGTTCTATGCGCAAAGATGGAGAGTACTGACCACTCGCAGATGGCACTAGGGACTCCTTTGGAGGTCTCAAAGGGTCAATAGGAACCGTTTATTTATCTCAAAATTAAATTTAGAGTGGACCCGCGTGTGAAATGTGTATGGCTTCACATAATATGTGATTGTGTTGGAGCCTAGTAGGAAACTTGGAAACTTTTGTTGTACATGTATCATTGTTGCAAAAAAAAAATGTATGGAACATGAAAAGAAAAAATATGAAAATGAACATAAAAAAGCATCCAACAGATGAGATCCGTTCAATACACAGTTTGAATAGTATATTGGACAGATCTCATTCGTTGGATGCCTTTTCAAGCCATTTTTATGTTTACTTTTCATTGTTTTCTACTAAAGCTAAAAAAAGAGAAGGAAATTGCGGTTCGGCCGGTTTTTCTTTGGTTTTGAAAACCGAATATTCGGTTCGGTTTACCATTTCTATAGGCCGAAACCGACTGAATAGGGAATCGGTTTTTCCGGTTTCGGTGTTTTCGGTTTCGGTCGATTTAGTCGGTTATTTCGGTTCTGATCTTTGGGCCTCATCTGGGCCTCAAGAAATAAAATTAAACAACGAAATACGTAACACATTTATTCGAAAGCCACAACCTTTGCATTTGCTTTTTTTCCCACTTCTTCACCATCTCCAGGTTGGGTTGGACCAATTTCTTCCTCCAAAATATCATTCATCTAAAAAGAACACAAATAGTTTATAGTTAAATACTTCTTAGAATGGACAGATCCAGTCCGAAACATATGAAATTTGCTCTCAGAAATACAAAAACATAGTAAAAGCTAGCGAAACAAAACCCATATTATAGAATCGAAAACTCGACCTACAAATCAGATGTTCCAGCGAGAGGAAGATTAGTGATTACCTTAAGATTCGAAGGTGGAGCTTGCTGCAATAGACCTTGATGAAATCGGAGTGAGGGGCTCTTGCGATCAAATTTCGGAGGTGAAGATTAGGGTTTGTAACATGTTTGTTGATTCACTATTTCACTTGAATCTTGACCGTGAACTGATGAAACCCATATTCTCTCTCTGTTTGTTTTAAGAGTGAGTAAAAGAAAAGTGATGGTCTTTCTCTCTGTTTGCAAGAAAAGTGGTGCGGCGTGAGATCATAAAAGGGTAGGGTTAGTGGGTTACCTTAATGGACGGCTGAGATTCAGCCTATGTTCGTCTGAGATGAAATAAAAGTATGGGGTATATAAACCGGTTCGGTTTGGTTTTTTCCGGTTTAAAACCGGAACCGAATAATTTCTAAAATCAAAACCGAAACCGAACCGAACCTTCAACCGAACTGGTTTATTCGGCCGGTTCGGTTTGGTGAGTTTAAATTTCACCCCTATTGCTTACTAAAGGATGGGGAATCGGTATTGGACAGCTTGTAGTCTGATTGTGCCAATGAAAGAGATAGAAGAGCAGTTTAGCATACTTCAACAGACATTAAAAAAGAAGGCAAATTAGTGGCGGCTATTTCTAAGATACGAGAATGTAAATAAAAAACATCTCCCGGGAAAGCCTCACGGCCTGGTGGTCGGCGTAACAATAATGACATTTGTCGATTGATAATAGAATAATTCGTAAATCAAGATAGAATTTCTCCGTATTTCTATTATTTGAAGTCTTGCATTTGTGTAATCAATTTGAGAGATTTCTATTCAATTATTAAATTTTACACTGGAAGATTTTTATTAATTTGGGTCAGGATTCTCAAAGAAATTTGCACAAGCAGTTCCTAGTAGTATAAGACTACTGGCCACAAGAAAAAAAGAAATTAATAGGATTGATGGCTCCTACTAGTTAAGACTAGTGGTTGTCAATGTAAATTTCAAAACTATTAATCGCCAAAAAAGGTTCCTAGTAGTTCGATGAGACTACTGGCAGAGAGAGAGAGAGAGAGAGAGAGAGAGAGAGAGAGAGAGAGAGAGTTCCTACTAGTAGTAGTCTACTGGTCGCAAAAATATTGCGATTCCTAGTAGTAAGGCTACTAATTACAAATGTGATAGTATTATTGTTACTGGATGCATATTGAGGACGATACACTAGAGAATCTTACCCTAATTAAGCGGGATTCGTGTTTATGATACGTAAATTTCTTTTACGTATGTCGTATACTCATTACTCACGCTATATGTATCGTCACGAATTGTAGAAGATTGAGTTGTGACTTGTAATTCCATTCAGCTAATGACTTCATGAGATTTATTACCGTCATTTAATATTGAGATTACATTTTAGTTTTGGGTTCAAATTGTTCACTTTGCATTTTAGTTTTGTATTTCCTTTTTCTCTTACTGACTCTATTATTATTTTTTATCAGTCTTACTAACTCTTTTGATATGCAAAATGTACTCCAAAATAAAAATTTGGGGGGCTGGGGCCACGTACCCCCGACCCTTATGTAGCTCCGCCACTGAGTATCTGTCTCCCGTGGACTAAGCTGGTTTTGGGCCGAATCACGTAAATCTCTTGTGTGACTATTTTTTTCCTTTGTGTTTATACTTGTTTAGTATTGGATCTCATTGTATGTGATGTGGGTATCACCGAAATTCCGCTAAAATCCCAACAAATTCTACATCCTAATTAACCAGTTCTCTGGCGTGGAGTTCTTTAAACAAATAAACTTTTCTTTGTTTCATCTTGATGACTTCTTCTTTTTTCTTTTTTTTCAAGAAAAGGGTAGGAGGCAGTGTGAAACTATTTTCTTCTCACTATGAGAAATCATCATCTTGAACTACATTTCGTATGTCTAATGAGGAAGATTTCAGATTGTGTATTTGAGTAGATATATAGTCAAGTACAACTATAATTTCAGATGTTTCGGCCCTCAAGTTTGGAGGACTAAATTTCTGAAAGTGGGGAATGATATGATAACCTTATTTTTTATAAATAAAATGCATGATCTCGGAATTTAATTTCTTTTATCAGAAGGCCTGCTGTTGTTGTGATAACGTTGTTTTTTTTTTTTTTTTTTTTTGGATACATCGAAATAGCAAATGATAGAGAAAAAACCCCCCCGAAAAATAGCAACAAGAACGATAAAATACAGCATTAAGAACGATCAACCAAAATCTACTCAAGATTGGGTTTAAGAGAAGAAAGATCTGCATCCAACTTCCACCAACGCGCCTTCAGCAGAAGCTATTGGAGGCCGGAACTCGAGATCTATCCCAGATTGGTAGGACAAGGGGTGGGTGCTGGGCACCTAGGTGCTTTGCATCGTGTTGTGCGTCCCTCAGCCATCCGATTGTATTTTGGATGGTCCAAATGTGTTTTGATTTTTTATCGGTAAAAATAAATCAAAATTAAATTAAAATTGTCGAACACATCTGGGTCGTCCAAAACACAATCGGATGGCCGAGAGGTGCACAGCACGGTGCAAAGCACCCAAGTGCACAGCACCTCCCCCAAATCCAGATTGGTAATGGTCAAATAAAAAATGCAAGAGATCGGGCGATTTCAACTCTCTCAGAGTGACTCAGCTCAGATCTACATGGGAATCGGGAAGGAAAAGAAAAAAACCCTAAGAGACAAAAGTGCATAGCATTGGCTGTAGGTAGAAGAAGAGAGTGTATGTGTATCATCAATATTCCTTTGTAAAGCACATAAGCTTGATGCATCTTCAAGCTCGTTAAAGAACACCACCATGTCAATTTATTTCTAACTAATATTAATAATATAAAACCAAAATAAAAATCAAGAAACATCCCTCCAAACAAAGGTAGAATATACTATGATTTCCAAAGCTAGAATTGACTATGAACACTCTTGAAAACTTAAAAGACGCTTGGGATGTTTCTTGATTGAGAACTTAAGTTTTGGAAACTCCGGTTTCAATTATAATTATCAGCATTCCCATCAACAAACGCAGCAACACGCTCACCAACATCAGACGTCATATCATCCCCGAACAACTCCCACTCGGCTTGAAGCCCCTGTTGCAACCCAGCTCTAAAATTATTCACTTGTTGTGGCTGCACCACCCCCTGCGGCAGATACCCGTATCCCCCCTGCCTCGGCGGGGAATACCTGTGTACCTGCTGCTGAGACGGATATACATCAGAGCCATCTTCACCATAGCTAGCATCAATCCCAAGCTCAGACGCAGCAAACCCACCAACATCAGACGTTATATTCGAATTAAATAAAGTGGATTTTTGATATGTCATATCTGACCTCTTTATAATATTTGGTTTTATTTCACTTGGTACACTGGGTCACCATATTTTTAGTACAATTTTTACTCCAAATAAATGGTGAGTCAATCAAACAATCATATTTTCTATTAAACATAGTACATTGGTTATCCATAACCATGCTAAACTACATTGGTTATCCATAAACAGGACATCAAATACACCTTCATAAGTCGTTCAATGGCTCATGATCTGTGTTAAGGTCAATACCAAACAATTATGGATTCGTCACGGTCCTAGTTTCAACAGTGACCATGGTTTCAATGCTCCACCATCTCATATTTCTCTAATTTCGGTTTCCCATAATGATTATAAAACGTAGACAAACAAACAAACAAACAAACACGTGCCCTTGGTAATTTTTTCAACAAAATTAAGATCATAGAGCACTTATTCTGTTATCCATGAAATGGAAAACCAATAACCCATTTTTTGTTACTCGTGAAATTATATGGTTAACAGTATTTTCTACAGCAAACATGACGAAATTACAAACCATAAAAATTTTAAACCAGAATGGTGGATTATTGGGCCACCATTTTCCCGTGCAACGTCCACTTCGCGTCTGGCAGCGCAGAAAACCAGTGGCAACAATTATATCAGCTCAGAAAACCAGTGGAACAAAGTAGTTTATCACAACTATTTCATATGACAAAAATTCCAAAGGGAATCAATTGAAACACTATTTTTTGTACTAATAAACCACAACATTACCATGTCAAATCCAGAATAATAGGGTACAACATACATGTCTCAATTTTCCCAAAATCTACATTGTATTATCTCACACCATCAAAACCAACTAATTGGGTCTCAAGAAAACACTACAGTCTAGCAAACATCAAAACACCATAAACGATTTCTGGTCGGAGGAAGACTTTGATGCATGATAAACATGACGAAATTAGAAACCATAAAATCCAAAATCCATAAAATAGATACTCCCTCCGTCCCTTTTTAAATGACCACTTTCACTTTTTGACTTTATTTTTAAATTGTCTATAACTTTCAATCTATAATATATTATGTACTTTTGAAAAAATTTTATTTTAAAACTCATTGATTTCTATAAAACAAGATCCATATTGCATATTTTATGTAATATAGATTGAAAATTATAAACAACTTTCGAATCCAGCTGGAATAGTAACATCATTACTTAAATAGGGACGGAGGGAGTATTAATCAAGGTTGTTCATCAAACCCAAAAAATCATGGACGACTACAAAATCGGGAAGAAAACCTACGAGCCATTTATGAGTTCATGGAAGAAACTTTGGTTAGGACCAGTGACGCCGCCGACTAGGATTCGTCACCGATTAGGACGAATGACGCCGGCGGAAAAATTTCATTTTTCCCGGTTTTCCGAAGGTGGGTTTCCGTGATTCTCTGAACAATGGGTTCGTGGGACGGTGCAAATCAGTTGTAGCGTGGGTTTCTTAGCGTGGAATCCGGGATTGAGGGGGAATGGGATGGGGATTGGGATGAAATCTTGGAAGAAATCGGTTTCAAATCTGGAGAGATAAGGGAGGGTTTTTGACTTTAAGGTTGGTAAAGTGATTCTGACGGGAAAATAGGGGATCATGTATAATGGCTGGGATATGGGATGGTTTAGGACTGTTACAAAAAAATCACGAATTTTCCGTTAATATAATATATATAATATAGGGTATTCAAGAGTCTAAAATATTTTCAAGGGCTTTTTGGGGTTTTTTAGAATTACAGGGTGGAATCATAAAGATTCAAACCTCATAGGATGGGATCCTAAGAAAAATATTATTATGGGATGGCTAATTAACTACCCCTTTTTTTTAAACCGCTCTCCATTTTCGCCATTTTGTGATTTAAATTTATGGAATTAACCTTTTTCATTTGTATCCTCTTTCACTATCCTTTTTAATTATTTATTTTTTTGTCATTTGGAAATTCCTTTATAGCTTTTGAATTTAGTACTACATATTAATTGTAACTGCTAGAATGAAACATTTAATTACTTAGGCTGACAATTAATTTGATACTTTACACTAAATAACTGATCGTTTTTTTTCTCATTTGTTAGTTTTATGTTAATTTTTGTGGATTATTTATTCGTCTCGGGGAGATATATAAAGAGGGAGAGGGGGACGAAACTTAGTAAATTGAGATATATAAAAATAGAATTTATATATTTCTTATATAATTTTTAAAAAATTTATTTTTACACCAAATTAAAGTGCTCATTGAACACTTTAACTTGATGGAAATTTTTTAAAACAATTCTATGGAAATACATTATTTACATCCAAGAAAATATACGTTTCTCAAATGAAGAACTTAAGAAGGGACGGAGAGAGTATTAATTTGGAAAGTTCAAGAACTCAATAAATAAAAAACGTGGCTAAGTAAGCCCACATGACTGTACCTTTGGCTTTCAATGGACGTCTGGCGTTTGAGTCTATGGACAGACTTCATAACCCCTTTAATTAATTGTTAACCCCTCTCATCCATTGATGTACTGTATCACTAGCATTGTACCTGTGCTATGCATCGGCGAGATTTACATGCACGCCTAACTTTTCGTACATATACATGGCATAATAGGTATCATGTGAATCAAAATCATACATGCATAATATATACACTAGTATAAGATGATGGTACCATGTGACCATTAAACACAATTTATAGTATCCTGTCGCGGTAATATTAGTAAGTAAATAAACTGAGACCTAAATATGAGTAATAAATTTAAAAAAGAAATTCAAAATATACTATAATATGCAATTAAAGAAACAAATCTTGTTACGACATAGTCTCATACTCATGTAAACTATTGAAGCACTATCATAAACACCTAAAAACCAATAATATATTTACAAAATGGAGAGATAAACTCCAAATGTAGTAGAGTTATGTTCATCAAATCCCAGTATTCACTTCGTCTTTTTTTTTTTTTTTGATAACCCAGTATTCACTTCATTCCCTGCAAAAGGAAGACGTTAAAACAATACCATTAGGACGCGCGTAAGGAGTAGTTTTTACCAATTCCAGCATCAAGCATAAATTAACTGGGAAAATAATTCAAATTCCTTTGTCTAAGTTACAATTTGAAAATGTTCCCGGTTACAACAAATTACCGTCGATGAAGAGCTACATCAAATTGGGAGCTAAATGAAAGGAAAAGAAAGATGAAGACCGATGAAGAACATCATTATTTCGATCAACTCATCCCTAAATTAAAACCTACTTACGAGCAAAAATAAGACGCATACCCATCAAAATGGAGTCCATTACACTATCACAAATTATATTCATAGTTACATTTGATTCAGTTCCCTTGTGCATATTACATCATAGAAAATCTTTTGTTACATGGGAGTTGGAAAAAAGAAGTTGGGAAAGGGAAAAAGAAGTAAGGGACGTGGGTTATATGGGTATGGAATGGAATTTGTGAAATAGTGAATTTAAGAAGTGGGGATGTGGTATTTTGTGGGGGAAAAATAATTGAAAATTGTAGGAAATGGATTGGGGGTGTGAAGGCTTTTGAGGGCTCAACTACACTGTTATAGTATATTGACGATGATGATGATGATGATTTATTGATTGATTGATATGGAAGAAAAAAAAACTCAATAAATTTATATCATAGACGAAATAGAAAGAGATATTAGACCGTTGAAAGGGAAAGAAGTTAAATAAGTTTGTTGCAGGGTCATTGGTAGGGATGACAATCATATTTGGCCCACCCCGAATCTGCCCGGCCCCGGCCCTAACGGGAAGTTCTTTTTTTTGGGTAATGGGTAGGGTTGTGGGGGGAGAAAATGAAAATCCAACCGGGTTAGGGTAGGGTTAGGGTGATATCTAGCCCCGATACCGGCCCTGATATAGATAAACATATGAAATAACATATTGTAACTCTTGTATTTTCATTTAATTTTCAAAGTACCACGGTATATATAAACAAAATCTTTCATTTTAGGTTTAGGGTAACTTCATATTATAGACTATCTCTTTTTTTCTTTTTGTTGGCAATAGCTTGTGATGATTAAAGCATGTGTTTATGATGATGGTTGCCTAGGATTGAGTATGTAAGATAATTGGGATAGATTTTTATTACCCGGTCGGGGTAGGGGCGGGGCGGGGCAGGGGGAATTTAGAATAGGGGTAGAGGTAGATCAAAACCTGCCATTATCCGCCCTGTTGCCATCCCTAGTTATTGCTCCCATCCGCCTCGTTGCCGTCCCTAGTCATTGGCTTAAGAATTTTTTGGTTTTATCTTTATTCATTTTTTTTTGTTGGCGTTTGTTAGATTTGCGTTAAACTTTTGGTGTTATAGGATCATCTCGACGACAGGAATCAGAATTAGATAAAATTATGACTTTTACCGGAATATTTTGGAAAATATCTAAGAAAAAGTATAAAATCTTTTGTTGGATATTTTTTTAAAATATTTAGGTAATTCTCATAATTTTTATTTTTTTAAAATCTCAATTCAAGACCAACCTATAATTACAAAAAATTTGATACAAATGAAGAAAAATTAAAATAAATAATAAAGTGAATAAAAAGAAAACAAACCCTCGAGCCAAATGGCCCACTGGCACAGTAGCCAATTTGAGTTTGTCTTTCTCTTTCCTTCACTGATTCACTCTAATCCAAACAACACACCATAGCAATAGAAACGCTGAGCAGCCACCGAAAACCGAGCCAATTTCCAGTTCCAATCAAAGTTTTGCTGAAACTATGGTGAATCTCTCTCTCTCTCTCTCTCTCAGAGTTTACGTAGCATGTAATTGGAATGACAGTGTTCGTCACCGAATTTCCTGCTATTTCTTTTGGAACCAACTGAAATGACTGACCAATCGTCTAACTATGGTAATCGATAATCAGGCGAGCAGTGGGCAGGAGCAAAAGAAGCTGAAGCTTTACTCTTACTTCCGTAGTTCTTGCTCTTACCGAGTTCGTATTGCTCTCAAATTGAAAGGTTCTCTCTTTACCTATTTTCTGGTTTCACCAATCTATTTGTTGTGCCAATTTTTGGATTTCTTCTCGAAACCCTTACCTCTGGTTATTTGATGGTTGAATGATCTTCACCGTTGCGCTTTAATGCAGGCTTGGAGTATGAATATAAAGCGGTTAATTTGGTAAAAGGGGAGCAGTTCAGTCCTGGTGAGTAGTAGTTAATGTGTGCTTAATTCCCCTCAAGATCTAATGTGTGGGAGTGTGGGACTGACATTGAGATTGTGCACCTGCTTCTTGTAAGTGCACCTTATTGGGCTACGGTTGAGGTGAGAGTAATGGGTGTGCTTCGCGCATTGGCAAAGGGTGAAGCGGTGGCTGCAGGATTTTAGCCTAATGGTGATATTTATCTTAGGTTGAAATTTATCGGGCCTAGTTTATTTTATTTTGTAGAGGCGCAGAGCTATATTATCTATTTAAACACAAATTTAAGTATGGTTGAAGTTCTATAATTTTTTATAAATATCTTCAAAACTATGGAAACTATATTGAAAAAGAAAAGAAATTACCCACCCCGTGCGCGCGGGGCCCCCCACAATAGGTCCACCAGTGGGCTTTGAGCAAATCATCATTTGTAATGGCGGGACCGTGAATTTTACTTGGAAACCATGCTAGGCATGATTTTATGGAGGATGAGAAAGAGAGATGTGGATGACAAATTTATGGAAAAGTACTCGATACATATGGAGGATGAGAAAGAGACTATCCAATATGGGGCTACATCCAAGAATAAAGAGTGATTAGAATGTGTCAGAATCAGTCAAAATGATGGAAGAAATTTATTGAGGTAAAATCGATTACTTGAAGTTTTATGGACATGAAGTGCATTCAAGTTTTGTGCGAGCGTATACTTGTTATATTAATGAATCTTCAAACTATTAAAAAGATAAAATGAGCACTGTAAGCTGTTATATAGCTAGATACGGGAACTCAGTATCACTTGCATAGCTTGTGTCTTGTGCTTAGGATTCATTTGTGGACATTCACTTGTGCATCGGTGCTGTTGAATACCCTGGGTGTTCTTCCCTCCCCTCTCAATGAAACAGGATTTGAAGATGAAAACAATTACTTTTGCAATGTGAAGGCTGGTTTACTTAACACAATTGAATCCCACCCCCAGGATTCATATTTTGCAACTGCGTCACAAAATTTATTGGGACCGAGAGCACTTTGTCTCTTCTTATAAGCTGTGTTGATCGATTTTTGTCTGTTATTGGTTGTAGAGTTTACAAAGCTCAATCCAATTGGGTATGTGCCCGTGTTGGTGGATGAGGACTTTGTACTTTCTGACTCTTTTGCAATCATGATGGTGAGTGGCTGGGACATCTATCCTCTTCTCCTCATGTCCGTGGGATTACATTGGTTATAATACTACTTTCAAACTCTTCAACATGTTCTTTATAATCTGCAGTATCTGGAAGAGAAATATCCTCAACATCCATTGTTGCCTCGTGATCTTCTGAGAAGATCAATCAATTACCAGGTACAGTTCAATATTCTGTGAATTATTTTCTGGAGGGCACTTCGTAGATTGTCGTATTCACCGGCCTGTCACAAGTGGGGTATGGATACCTCCAGAGACAAATTGAGACGATATTAGCCAAATGAATCACCAGCAGTTGAGTTAGTTTCCGACTTTCTCAAGGATATTCCTCATAAGTTCACTGTGTTATTTTGAACAGTGGTACGGTCAAATACCACTTGCTTTTGTTCATGTGAGGAGTAAAATAAATTCCATTGACTTTTCAATCACGAAGGAACATAGAAATCTTTTGAACTTCATTAAAATGAAAACAGATATTCTGGTCTTGCTGGAACTTCCGTACTTGGTTTTTCACTCAGCCGTGATCCACTTTTTCTTGCCTAGACCAAACCATCTTGCTGGAACTTCCGTACTTGGTTACTCACTCACCTGTGATCTATTTTTTCTTGCCTACCAAACCACACCAAACCAATTGGGGTGGCTCAAGTGGAGAAGCGCTACTGGTATACTATGGGACAAGATGGTACCCACAAAATTGAAAGGAAAATTCTATAGAACTGCCATAAAACCAGTGATGCTTTACGGGACAAAATGTTGGTCTATTAAGAAATGAGAATGTTGAGGTGGATGTGTGGTAAGGGTAGACGAAACATGACTAGAAATGAAACGGTTCGTGAGATGGTAGGGTTAGAGGAGAAGTTGAGGGAAAATATGCTAAGGTGGTTTGGGAATGTCTACCGTAGACCTGTAGACGCAGTAGTTAAGAGAGCGGATATGATAGCTTTGGGTAGTAACGCTAGGGGGAGGGGAAGACCTAAATTGATTTTAGATGTGGTTGTGCGCAAAACCATCTAAGCAAATCCAAAACTGTCTTTAAAATTTGTTCCATTTCTTTCACTGCTATGAGCTGACTATTTTTTACCACACAACCCCCATTATTTTTCCAAAATCTCATTCAAGGTGAAGTACCATTTTAGGTTTCTGAACTATATTAGTTGTTTTTTACTTTGTCATCTTTTCATTCTATTTCTAATTCCTTGGACTAACCCTCATTGAATTCTGTATAGGCTGCAAATATTGTTTCTTCAAGCATTCAGCCTCTGCAGAACTTATCTGTGCTGGTAAGTCAGAGCGAGTTCAGGGTTTTGAGATTTGTGCTTCATTGCTGAAATCCGTGTAATTCTATCATGACATTGTTCTTAAGAATAGTACGATAAGTGTCTTTTTTCCTCCCCTGCCTTTCAATCCGCAGAAGTGTATCGCGGAGAAAGTTAATCCAGATGAGCAGTATGTTTGGGCTAGGGACCATATTGGGAAAGGTTTTGCAGGTAAGCATTTCCTGTCGAATGAAAAATTGGGGATTTTGTCCCAATTAAATTAATCTGTCTACCAGTTTTGATAGAGAATTTTTAATCTTTTCTCATGCCAATGAATGTTTTCCTCATTGTTATTAGTGTCGTGTGATGTATTTTGTGTTGACCATTTTCTTCCATTCTACCAAGCACATTTCTTTGTGCATACAGCATATTGTTCTTCTATAACTCCCTGCTGATTCAGGACATTTTATATGCTATTACAAACATACAAAACATATCCTATGAGGGCTCCCTCACAAAAAAAGTGCGGGAAAATAGTTGTGGGTCGTTGGATCCTATACCCTTCACGCGATCCAACGGCTAACAACTGTTTTCCCGCACTTTTTTTTGAGAGGGAGCCCTCATAGGAAACTTCTTGTACAAACATATACTGGGATCTCTTGGATAAATCTGGTTATGGTTTACAATTCCAGAACTGCCTTTCTACTGTCTGGCCTATTCTTCAACTGATATAGAAGCTACAAAATGGTTGCATTCTATTGCATTGGTACTAAGATGAAGTCATGAACATTTATAGTGTAAGCTGCAAAATAGCATCTCTGGACATGTGAAAATTTTTAGTGCTGACATTATTCGTTAGCAATCAGCAATCTGTCAGAAGTACCGAGAATTGTTCCAAGCATTGAATCCCTTGGGGATATTTAGCACCATTAAATAGAACTTGAAATGGTAGATATGACCGTGTTATCTCCTTAAGGCTTAAATGTTCAAGTTCTCCTTGACCAGAAGCCCTTACTATTCACACAATGTTTGTAAACCTACTTTAAGGAGCATCTTAGGATAAAAAGATGGAAGTTGACTGCAATTGATCTCGGTTAATCACACTCATGATCCAGCAACTCCAATACTACAGATATCCTGTTCTGCAATTTCGTTTTTGGGCCTACATCTTATGCCCAAGTTGACTGTAAGTAAGTTCATATTTTATGGCGCGAGGATGTGCAACCACCTTTTTGTCGTGGATACACAAGCTCTGGTGTTTTAAAATGATATTATCAACGCACTCAGTAAGAGTGCATCAGTCACTCTTACTGAACTGTCAAAACTAGTATCAGTTAATTCAATGTGATTATCTGTGGATGGGGGCAGTGGAGTGTTGGCAGTGCACCATTTGCATATATTTGACTCTCCGTAGGTTATGTTTATGACCATAAATATGTGAGAGATTGATATACTGTTAGGCCATGTAAAAAATCTGCTGCCGATTTCTGTTATTTAGTCTTATTATGTACTCCCTCCGTCCGCATTTGTTAGTCCGTTTTGGAGATTCCAACTTATTAACGAGACAAAATGATGACATAATTATGGTACTTTTTGTGAGACAAATTTCCCTTTTAGCCCATTCTACAAATGATGGTAACTATTAATAATTAATATAAAACAGTAATCTCACTCTAGTTTGTACTTTGATTTGACTACATGGACAATCTTTATGGGACTGAGAAAAGTATGTTTGTGGACTAACAAACGGGGACGGAGGGAGTATTTGTGAGTACCGATTTGATTTCTGGATCATCAATATTTCTTTGTTTTCTTGTTAATCTCTGAACAAATACTATGCCATATTTACTTTTCAGTTAGGGAGTACATGTTTTCCTGTAAGAATTTCTCGGCAAACACTGACTGCTTATAAATTTTGAGTTGCTTTGATATGATTAGGGTTACTCTGATTTTTTTATTTGAATTTCAACTGATTTCCATGTATGCATGTTGCAGCTCTTGAGAAGTTATTACATGACTATGCTGGGAAATATGCCACCGGAGATGAAGTCTGTCTGGTTTGTTTCTTCCCTGCTATCTATGTTCAACCATAGAATGTTTGTACTGGATAAACCCATCAGTATAGTCTACATGGGCGCATGAAACCTCACAGTATGCCCTCTCCCAATTCTTTTCTGCTAGTATCCAGATTCTGTCATGGTACAACAGCCCTGGAAATTGATAAACTCTTTAAACCAACAAAGAGCCATACGAGTGGCAAAACAGGATTTGTAAATCTGAACTCAGAATGTAATTTGAACCACAGTCTAAACACAATTATGGACTAAACCCATGGGTCAGTATCCCCTAAGCAGGAAGTGCACCAAATTATCGCTCCAGATACCAGGATTTGACATAAAGCAATGGAATGATTTACGCATGATCCAAAAACATAAGTTGTGTATTACTTTAGCACGAGTGCTTATGTGAAATTATCTCGTTCTCACACACCATTTTTTTGGCTATCGCTTGCAGGCAGATTGCTTTATAGCGCCTCAGTTACATGCAGCAATCAAAAGGTTCAAGCTTGATATGGTAATGTCAATCCTTTAGCTCATGACCAAGTTAATTTTTTTGTAATTTATGTTTCGGCATAAACAATTAAAATAATGTGCATGTAGAAGTTTAGCATCCCCATTTCCCCAAAAAAGGAGGGTAAGAAAGTGAGAAATCCATATGGGAGGGCTGTGAACTCTCTGCTGTGGTCTTTTCTTTGTGGATCTGATGCTTGATGCTGATGTGCAGGGATTGTAGTTTATGGTGGTCCCGGATTCTGGATTGTGGATTCTTTAAAACTATTTTTTTCTCCCCCGTCAAGTATTTACAAAGACAGTCCAAAAACTTAAATGTGGATTATATAGTTGGCCTTCCTGATTGTGATTGTATTGTAGAAAGACGTGACGCTTATTCTAGAATTTCAGCTTCTATGTTTTTCCTCTGTTGAACTTGGAACATCTTTGATTTTAAATTGTGCTTTATCTCCTTAGGATTTGTTCTTTGTGCAATGATAAACTCCCTCTTTCTCTCTTGCTGTGATATGTGCCCTGGCCTCACTGTGAATGAAATTACAGCTTGTTGAAGTGAGATTGATGCTTTCTTATAATTCTTTATCTTCATCTGCTACTGTTAAAAGTTTCTTGTTGGTCTTTTTTCAGACTCCGTACCCTCTTCTGTTTAGGTTGAATGAGGCATACAATGAGTTACCTGCCTTCATAGATTCTGCGCCAGAAAACCAGCCGGATACACCAGCTTAGGCATTGAGTTGAGGAATATGGAAGTACTTATTATTGTATGGTATGCTCTTTCTTCCCTCTTTGCCATTTTCTAGCTTATGATTTTTAGTATTGCTTTCAGGTGTCTAATTGCTTGGCAATTTTTTTAAAATTGGTTTTTGCTTGACCACTAAGCCTGTAATTGGATCATGAATTTGTGTAGGGATGGAAAGTGAAATTACCCAAAGCACTAAAGAGTCCCAGAGGGGGTGAATGGGACGTCATAGTAAAAATTAATTCAAATACCACTTAAAGCAATTAACCAAACTCCATGTAATTTATGCAATTCAACAATGAAATTAAAGAGCAATAATCTAAAGTGCAAAAACATAGGGATACACTTGGAAACTACTTAGGGTCAACACACCTAAGCATAAAACCACGGCATATTTCTACTTATATTCCATGAATCAAAAGGTTACAAGAAGTTCCAAATTTGGAATTACCAACAAGACCCTTGTTACACCTAACTCCACCTCTTGATGTAGCGCCCCGTGCTCCTTCTTGACTTCATGGGACACCACGAGCAAGCACGTCTTGATCTCCGAATCACGACGGCATTGGATCCATCCTTGCTCAACTAGACATCAAGGCCATAATGCATGATTTTGAAATTTTGATGAAGATTTTGACAAGAATCAAACTAGAGTATATAAATGAATATTAGAGTATAGCTATAGAATGAATAAAAGATGATCAAATTGGAATATAAATCATCTATAATGCGTAGAACCACATGAATATAAGAGGAAATGACTTTCTCTCTCTAAAAGTGGGCTAATGCAAGAGCAATATCCTAAAATAGTGGAAAGAAAGCTTAAATATACCCTCCTAATATGCACCCAACTGTCATTGCGCTACGGGAGCAGTACAGGGGCGCGAGCGCCATGCAAATATACTTCAATTGAAAAATATAATGGAGGAAGCACTCCAAGAGCGCTGGGGCGCCACAGGAGCAGGGTGTTGTGATCATACCATGCCTTAGATAAAATTTCACTCTCTTCTCAAAGGCAAAACAAGACACAATGCCTTAAGACTAGAAACACTTGATTGTCCCTATAAATGCCCAGACTCCAAAAATCAATTTGATGCATGAAGAAACATTAACATGAATGCGTATGAAATGCAATACCTTCCATCAACTAGGCACAAGCAATAGCACGGCACCGTCATCTTGAGAAGTCTTGAATCAATGGGCGGAGTAACTAAAACCAATAAATGGAAAACCCTCAAATGGTTTGACAACATCCGGAAATTGCCAATAAACCTAACAGAAAGGTAGAGGAAATGATAAGGAGGCTAATGTTGTGAAGAAGCTAAACGATTGCTTTGGCCCCCATTATTTTCCTTTCCCTCGTCTTATCCCTGTACAAATGCACAATCCAAACACAGCTTAAGCATTGGGGTTCCAATGTTTTGCTCTGCCTGGTGTTTGCAAGACACAAGGGGAGTAAGTGGTTAACGTCCTAACACCAATGTTGACATAGTAACAGATACCACTTGGCCTTATAGCGGTTGTTTAATGGCTTTGATCTTTCACAATATTGAGATACTTCATTCAAGTTCTCTCTGCTGGTCGGGTAGGGCTTTTGTTGGGTTTTTGTACTGAATCTTCCCCCTTTCTTTTGTTTCTAGGTGAAGTGTGAAGCAGATTTTGGGCAGAGCTGCTACGATGCTAGCAGACTCCACCAAGCTTCGTCTATATGAGAATAGTGTTCGAATAACTTGAAGTTGTGTTTAGTTGAACATCTTATATGGTTTCCTAAAGTTCAACTAGCTCATAGTTCCGCGAAATAAACAGGTTTTAGTATTCCTCCGCAAAATAAACAGGTTTTCATATTCCTAGTTAAGAGTTCGGGTGTTAAAATGTTCACATGCTGTTATAATCAGTTCTTGCACTTCTAAATTCTCCTCTTTGGGGTCGCGAGATTACTATACTGTTATAAAAATAAAAGTTGTGTTTGCACCATTAATTTTGTTTGTAGACTGGAGAAGCTGCCTATCTTTTGAAAGCAAGTGGAATTGTAATAGACCGGGAGAGTCAAAGCCTGTTTGGTCTCTTACAATTGACTTGTGAAGGCCTGGTTTAAAAACAGCCAATTGATGTCTTGTAGCCTCTGCTTTTATGTTCATGTTCAAAACATCCAATTCATGTCTTGTGTTTTCAGAATTCCCCTGTTTTCACCTTCCTGAACACACTATCTCTTAGTCTCTTTCTTTGGGGCCCGAACCACGAGTATTTTTATTGATAATATTAAATCTATATCAAACGTATATATTGTTACTTGCGAGGTCCGAGATAGATGTGAGATTATGTATATTTGTGTAGCGTTGTTTAATATTTTACACACAACAACCAAACTGATTGATAAGTTGAAATTTTAGGAATTTCTTCCACATGTATATGAAATGTAAGAATTTTTTCCCACTCTATGAACTTGTACGGGCCAATTTCATAGAATTTTTTCAACTTGATCCGAAAATCTAATGTAGTACAAGAGAATATTTGGAATTATGCAAGGGTTGGGCGCCCCCTTTTGTTTGCCAATGTGTGACATTAGCGTTGAGAGGTATACTTCTCTTTTTAATAACCTATACGAGGATAATAAGAAACGATAAGAATGTCATTTTCAGAAGTTGAGAAGTAAAAGCATCTAAAAAAAAAAAAAAATATTCATTCAACCACATGACATGCGCAGCCGGCCCAAAGGGACAGAATATCGTTCTTTATTTTAAAAGCAGGCTGTAATTGGTTATCAATGGATTTCTTATTCTTTTTCCAAAAAAAAAAGAAAAAGAAAGAAAAGGGATTTGAGGAATTCATTTAAACAATGATAATCATTTTCTCTAATTTTATATCTATTTTTTAAGTCACATAATCATTTCACTTCAAAATTCAACTATATCTCATTTTTCTTCTAATTAGCATTTAAAAATTCGTCAAATATATTCAACGTTGGTATTATTTTGAAAGATACTGTTAATACCTTCGTAATGATAGCAATTTTATCACAATTTTATTACAATTGTAGAAGTAAATCGTTTACTGTCAATAATGAACTTTTGACGAGTTTTTGTGTATAGAGTAACAAAATGAACTTTTCATTTTGAAGAATGGAATATGATTGGAATTTTGTGCTATTCTTATTTTATTGATTTTGAATAATGATTTTAAAGATCTGAAGCATGGCTAACGATTGTCTGATAGCATCCGTAGAAGGTACTTCGAAGTCTAATATTAAAAGTGAGGTTTAATATTTTGTTTTTATAACTTAGATGTTCGGGCTAGCTTACGCACATCATGAGGTTTGTTATTTTATACGATAGTTTGAAGGAACATTTGTTTTTTTGGCACTCCAAGCTCCTTAAAGTATTGTTGAACTAATAAAGAATGTAAATACCGAAAAAGATACAATAAGAAATAGGTGAAACAATAAACTAAACTATTTGCTATTTGAAGGATGTCACTCACTTTTTAAATTTAAAAAGGGAAGAAATAAAAAAATAAAAAATGTGAAATGATGTTTGAGGTTATTCAGTTGCATAATATTTCTTCCTGAAGATGTGGAAGACTAAGTTTTATAATTGTATGCGATTTCAATATTTCAGCAGATGTTGTAATTGAGAAAAAAAAAAAGAAAAGAAAGAAAAGACCAAGTTTTATAATTGTATGCGATTTCAATATTTCAGCAGATGTTGTAATTGAGGGAAAAAAAAAAAGAAAAGAAAGAAAAGAAACTTGACATTATGGAGAATAAACAAATGACGTATTTAGAGGTGGTAAACCGTAAATGAGTGGGTTACGTTGGGTTTGAGTGGGTTGATATGAGTTATGGGTTAAATACGGACAGGTTGAATATGGGCCAATATTAGGTGGATTGAATATAGGTGGATCAAAAATGGGCTACGTCAAACCCAAATCAATCCAACCCAACCCTTTTTTTCCCCATGGTTTAGAATTGAATCTGTGCTTAACCATAAAACTGGTCTATTTTAAGCGGTGTTATCTGTGAAAAATAATAAAAAATTTCTAATCAGTAATTTATTAAGAATATGTTACTAAAGAAGATGAAACGAAAGCCTAGAAAAAAGAAGAAGGGGGAAATACAAGGGTAGCGACCCCTTTGTACAGACCATGTACATACGGCGCCAAGGACCCACTTGTGGGTCCCAAATGATTTGAACGAAATGGGATGATTCCAGTATGGGCCCACTTGAAATTTGATTTTGAGATGGATAAACGGTTCGAATTGATCGTTTAGAACCCACAAGTGGGTTCCCGACGCTGGTCAGTACTTGGTCAGTACCTCTCCTCTCAGTACCCATAGACTAGTTCAAAGAAAAGATAAAAAAAAAGTATGGGTACCGAGAGTAGAGACTAAAATGAAAACTATTTCTACATTTAAAGTATGAAAACTGGTCGCATTTTGGATTTTAATTTGTAGACAACAGAGAGAAGAGAGAGAGAGAGAGAGAGAGAGAGAGAGAGAGAGAGAGAGAGTGGATGGTGGTGGCAACGGGTGGTGGCGCTAGCTAGTGGTGGCGACGGGTGGTGGTGCCAATGGTTGGTGGTGGCACTGGTTGGTGGTGGTAATGGGTGGTGGAGAAGATTTAGGGTTTTTTTAAGGTGAAGGGTATTGTGGAAAGTTTAGGTGTGTTTAGTGGGTTGTATGAAGTAAATTGGTTTGGAGAATTTTAGTTGTGGGTTGAATGAAGAAACGGACAATTGGCCAAAAGGCCAAGTTTGGGGCTTTAAATGGTATTTAGCCCAACTTAACTTATTTTAAGATCTCCAATACGTTGACAAGAAATTTTTTAGGGTTCAAGGACAATACTAGACAAAAATACCGTTAATGAAGTAGAGCAATAACGTCTCGCATGTGGAGGAAAAAGCCGCTACGTTGGAGTACCAACTATGCGCCCTGACCATTGAAAGGGATTTGCCAAATTGTCCCTGACAAACATCAGACACCACCCGAATTTGTCCCTGACAAACATCAAACCCCACGGTCCCCACCCCGTGTCTCTCTCTCTCTGGGACAAAATTGATGGCATGGGACAAAATTGATTCTCTTTCTTCAAATTTTGGGTTCAATTGTAGGGGGTTTAAGCTTTTTGAAGTACAGTACATTGGGTTTACGCACTTGGGGTGCACATTTCAACTATAGGGTTTTAGTGGTTTAAGCATTTTCATAGGGTACCCCAGCTTTTTAGGCACTTTCATAGGGTACCTTAGGGTTTAGGTTTAGGCACTTTCATAGGATATCCTAGGATTTAGGTTTAGGGCGCACTTTCCAATTATATGGTTTTAGTGATTTAGGCACTTTTGTAGGGTATCCTAGGGTTTTAGGCACTTTCATAGGGTACCCTAGGATTTAGGTTTAGACACTTTCATAAGGTTTGGGAGTTTAGACACTTTCATTAGGTTTGGGGGTTTAGACACTTTCATAGGGTTTGGGAGATTTAGGCACTTTCATGGGCTAGTGGGGGTATTTTTGAAATGTGTGGTGATTTGTCCTCTTGACATTAAAGAATTAGTTTATGTTCTATTTTCATTATTGACCCATATACTATGTCCTTATCGAAGAAAGACTCATGGAGAAAAAAAAGAGTTGCAAATAGAATCACCCTAAAAAAAAGAAGATGAAACGAAAGAGAGACGAACTAGAAAAATACGGACCACCAAGGGTGGTAAAACTAAACCAGTTCACAAGAGCACAGGGTGCAACTCCCTCCCTCTCCTCGTGATTACAAGTTTAAATTCGCTTGTAGTAGTAACTCCCATCAACCTTAAGCCTCATCATTTAACCCGTTGGCCCGCGGCCCGCCCGAAGCCGGCCGGGCTTTGCCGGAGCCCGAGCCCGTCAAATGGGCGGGCGCCGACTTTTCCTTGGGCCGGGCTTGGGCCTAAATATTTTCTTGCCGGCCCGCCCGCCCGTCAGCCCAGCCCGTCAACCCGCCCGTCGGCCCGAGATATCCACTGTTATTCCTTTTAATTTTTTTAACTGATCTTCTACCATCCAATGGTTGTAGTCTTGTAGATCATTTTTTTTAACTGATGTGGTATTGTTCCGCACCATCTTTAGAGTACCTAGACAACTAATGAAAATTACCAGTACTAGTACATACACACTACACCTACACCTACACCTACACCTACACTGTCCCTTAATTTAATTCTTCATTTTTATTCCCTTTTTTTTTCAACGTTTAAGTCCATTAATTTAATTCTTCATTTTTTTTCAAAACCTTCCAGGTTTAGCTAGAATAGTTTATTTCGGTAGAAGTAGGTTGATTGAATTGGGAAATATCTCACCTTACTGCTTTCAAGTTTCAATGTTTTTTTTTCTTCGATTTGCCAAACAAAATCATATAACGTGGTTTGTTTTTCCCAATTTTGTGATGGACCAATTACCAATAGAACCACTAAAAAAACAGTAACTTAAGTCTTGGGCAAAAAAAATCAATAAAAACTCTTGGCCCAAAAAAATCAAAGGCAATAAGCATTTTGGCCCGCCCAGCCCGCCCTTCTACCAGACTAGGATAAGCCCGTGGGCTGGGCCTGGGCTTCATCTTTTGAAAGATAGCCCGGCCCGCCCTGCCCGGTAAAAAAAGAGAGAAATTCCTCACACACAACTAAACTCATTTTTATTAATCTTTTCACAAACAAATACAAATACTACTCTTAATACATTTACAAGCACACACTACATTTTGTGGTGTAGGGGCTCCCCACGTTCTGCCTCTCTCTCTCTTCCTCCTCTCTTTTCTCACTCTTTCTCTTCTTATTCCCACACCTTGCAAAGCCAATACACACACACTCACACACACACACATACTTATACAACTAAGCAAGCCACCATATTTGACTAACAAAACAAAACACCCATCAACCTCAATTTAGACTTCCGGCCAACCATCCCACAGATGGCCAAACTTCTTTTCTCCATTCACACACACTTGCATATCCAATCCAAAAAACATCCCGGCATCCAAACTAATAGTAATCAACATGTTTTTCAGTCTTAATCAAGCTTATTTTTCAACAGTAATTTTGTTCAAGCATGGCATGACCTTGTTTAGTTTTTGCTTACAATAGGTGTTCAATTGTTCAGAATTCCAAATTAGCTGAGGGGTTTGAAACCCTAATCTTAATACTAATTGGGTTGGCATATTTTTGTTTGTGGAGTAATGGTTCAAAAAATTCAGGCCTTCCTCTTTCTTATTATCACTAAAATCTTGTTTGCAGCTGCAGAAACAGACCATGGTGATGATAAGCTTCTTTGGTCGTTCTCTAGACTTTTTTTTTTTTTTTTTTTTTTTTTTCCCGATATTAGCAATCAGAAGTACATATGTTTCTTGATGTAATCATACATGTTTCTTGATGTATTCAATGATCTATTTTGTTGTTCATGATAGTTACATACATATTGATTATCAATGTTTTCAAAGGACAAGTTGAGGCTCGTCTCGAGTTTCACATCAAGGATAGGCTACTGAAAAACACCTCCGAGTCCTTCAAATTTGTGGCTTAAACTCCAAAAGCCTAGGCCTTGTCCTTCAAATTTGTGCCTTGCATTCGAAAAGATTAGGCCTTGTCTGAAGGACATTCGCACAAAGTGCACCTTTTGGTCATTTTTAAGCATTTCATTTGAGGCATACGCTTTTCAAAACGTCAAGGCCTATATATCTTTGTACTACCCTCCTCTCAATGTACCAATCTTTGCTTAAAGTGAGAGAGTACCTATTTGGGTGTGCTTTGAGTCTAGGTTTAGACGAAGTTCTATGACTTAGCTTCGTTGTCGCTCTCTCTATCTCTTTTTGTATTTTTCAACAATTTTATGTTTTTATTAAACTTAAACTTAAAATTGTATAAGTACTTACAACTCGAGGCCTATGCTTCAATCTCACGAGGGATAAAACGCCTTGCGTTGCACATTCGTCTTTAAAGACATAGCTGATTATATACAGTTATACACATGCACAGTATTTCAGTGATGTTATTTACCAAACCATTCTATCATGCCACACATGAATGCTCAGGACGAATGACCTGCTTTACTCCTGTTATACCTTCACAGCCGATGATCTTTCATTGTCTTAAAACGAAGATAGTATGCCATAACACATTTCCATTCACTTAGGGTCAAGATTATGGTTAGCATTCAAGACTCCAAGAAAATTGATCCTGCACAAAAGTGCTACATGTTTGCTAATAAAAAATAAATAAATAAAGAGGCTTCATGTTTCTGAGTTTTGGTAGCAACCTCATTTGTGAACTCCCATTTACGTCCTTAACTCTATCTGTACATTCTGAAACATGAAGCTAAAATTAATGGTTTTGGTGATTAAAACTTGAAAATCATCTTTGCTTTCTGATGCAGTTGCTGTGCTCCTTTCTATCAAAGCAAGCTGGCAGAACCTGCCTCCTAACTGGATTGGGTCAGATCCTTGTGGCAGTGGTTGGGATGGAATTAAATGCACAAATTCACGTGTGACCTCCATGTAATTCAGACGTCTAATCATTACCCGGAAAATGTTCTTATTTTAATTCTCTAATTCTTGAGTAACTGAGTTTAACCCAGCAATTCTCAATTGACAGGATATTGCAAGGAATGAACGTAATGGGTACCGATTTTGGAGACATACCATTATTATCTGAGCTACAGTATCTGTAAATTCTCTGCTTCTACTTTCTCTCGCGATTAATATCAACTTATCACGTCAATAAGTTTTGTGGACTGCATTTTCAAGTATCTTTTGGCATTTCACACGCAATTCTTCGTACTGGACTCTGTTCAAATAGCCTTGATTTTACTGCCAATATTGTCAAGCAACAATGGGGAGCATATGAAATCGCTGGATGTTCTTGTTATCAATGAGCCAAGCACCTTGCTGGCCAACCTTTGCTGGACTTTTCATTATAGTGGAATGTGATAATATGTGGTCACATTTTCATAGTTTTGATACACTTTAGGTTGGGTCTGGATGCTCAGGTCTGTTGAGGCTCTAGAGGGTACAATAGGTGAACCAGAGAAGGCGATTGGAAAAAGTCGAAAATCTAAAAGTTCATAATTCGATTTCTAGTTCCGAATATAATAGGCCTGAAGTTTCCAAGACCTCAGATCATTGGATGCAACATTTTTCAAGATTTCCAAGTGAACAACTTACAAGCTCACAGAGGACTAATAATTTGCAACTGTATCTTCAAAGCAGAATGATTTTGATTGTTTGTAGAAGTAGCAACAATTTTATTTATAGAACATTGTGTATTACATATATGGAACTATTAATTGGACTAGACATTATTGTTTGATGTATCCCCTCTCGCTCTTTCATCAATCCCGCATGAATATCCAGGAGCATGTTTCCTTACTTCTATAGCCTATAAACACATCCTTACTTCGGTGATACTAATTACTTCTTCATACAGAGATCTCTCAAACAACAGGGGTTTGAAAGGGATTCTTCCATCTTCAATTGGGAATTTGAGAAATTTATCGTACTTGTAAGTAAGATTTTATTGTTTCTGGGTAATTAGCCTTCCACAATTTGGTAATATTTGGAAAATTATTTTCCCTTGCTTGCAGAATCCTGGTCAGCTGCAGTTTCTTTGGTCCCATTCCAGAATCTATAGGATCTCTACAGAACCTGACCTATCTGTAAGGTTTTCAACTTTAGAGAAATTCTATTGATATAATGATGGCTTGTTCTAAATGAATTATTTTCCTCCAGAAGCCCAAATGTATTTACAGTTTGTAATGCCACAAAATATATTTCTGATAAAATATAATGTTCCTCATGCTGGATACGAAATATTAGATGAAGATATTCTCAAATCTCCCGTATTAAACTTCCCCTCTCTGACTCATTTAGTTGTTTCCTTCTACATCCTCGACCTCGGAAAGTTCCAATTCAAATCTCTGATCTTATATTTCAGTGCTATCATAGAGAGTTTTGGTATTGCAACTTTTTTTGCAGATCTTTGAACGACAACAGCTTCAGAGGACCGATTCCCAACTCCATTGGTAATCTTTCTAAGCTTCACCAGCTGGATCTAACTAACAACCAGCTTAGTGGATCCCTTCCTGTTTCTACTGGGAACTTATCTGGTCTTGATATGCTAGTCCATACCCAACACTTGTATGTCTTGTCTTTCTGACATGCCAAATTCTTTATTGGAAATTAGCATGATTTTCCGGAATTGACGAAAAGTTCTGTCACAGTCATATGGGATCAAATCAGTTCTCTGGTATCATCCCACATCAACTTTTCAGCTCGAATATGACTCTAATTCACCTGTAAGTCTGTCGATCTGGATACTCAATAGATTCAGTTGTCTTTTACCGGAATGACCATGTGTTGTTGGTAGACATTTTTGTGCTTGCTGTAGAGTGAGACTTGAGTAAAAAGAGATTACAAGCTTTTGTAGTGAGGTTGAGTGATGTGTATCGACCAGCATGCACTTCATTTTATGTATATGTACCGGTATGCATTTCTTTTCTTTTTGTTTAATGGCTACCTGCTTGCGTTTCTGCTGCTCATATAGCCAGACTACGTCAAATAGCAAGCTTTCATGAGAAGAGGCGGCAACCATGTGTAGGCAGCATTCAAATTCCTTAACAATCTAAAACTCTCAAGTAACCTGCCTACTGAAGGAAATCCTTCAAGGAAGCTTTTTCGGCAAATTGATAGGGGGAGATAAGGGGAGTCTATCCCTCTGCTTATATTTCTCTCTCTGATTTGTCATCAAATAGTGTCCAATGAGTCTGGACCAATTCTTCAGCTTCTCAGCAATTTCTATGGGTGATATTTTCTCTTTGGGCAGGTCACTCAACTGCTTCTCAATCTAAGTTGATCATGATTAGCTTGAAATTCATAATCTTAACTCTTTCTTACAAGAACTAAAGTACCCAGGATACAAATACACGGTCTTGTGTAGAACTCAAACACCAAAAAAGCTAGCTTATGAAATTAGGGTGCCCTCACGCTTATGTACTTCATATTACTCTGGTACCCAGATATCATCATTTTTTATCTGCAAAAATTGAATTTAGCTGTCTCGGCTTGGGAAACTGACTAGATTCTGAATATTGAAAGATCCTTGTTGTCCTAATAATAACACAAAGCTTGGATACCTTATTGAATGTTATCTAATGTGCATATCTTATTATTCTTCTGCAGTGTTCTGGACCATAACCAACTTAGTGGCAGCATCCCTTCTACACTAGGATACGTGCAGACTTTGACGGTGGTGTGAGTATCTATATCACTTGTCCAGAAGAATCATACTGGGTCTTCTTGCTGGCCTGGGATCTTTTCGGAATTATAGTGTTGAATGTCTTGTTTTGACGCAGATGTATGGATTCAAATTTCTTGAATGGATCTGTCCCCGCAAACCTCAACAACCTAACAAGTCTCACACAGCTGTAAGACAAAAGAGAAATTTGTCCTGTTAAATTCTTGTAACGGTGCTGAATTTTTTCATATTGTTAAGAAAAGGGTACGTTTTTCTGCATTTTCAGGTTCTTGTCCAATAACAATCTGATTGGACCTGTTCCTAACCTAATTGGCATGAACTCCCTCTACTACGTGTAAGAGCATTATCTTCTGAAAGATGGTTGTTCTGCTTTCTTTCATGAACAATTTCTTTTGCCTCTTCTCCATCGTTACTATAACTTCTTTTTATGAATATACTTTGTAGTTTTTCTAGTATAATCTTGTATTATCTCTTACCAAATGGCGATATGCAGGGACTTGAGCAATAACAGTTTCAGCCCAGCAGTTGTTCCTTCGTGGTTTACAACCATACCGGCTTTGATGACACTGTACATCTCTCTCTCTCTCTCAAAGCTTGCTAACTAGGAACAAGTTAACTAAAAAGCCTACCCATAGTTTGGGAACTCTCCTATTCGATAAGAAGCACAGAGACTTCTAAGAAGGTTCCATTTCTGTGTCGGACATAAACTCGTTGAGAACACTGCACACGTCTTGGACACATTGAAATATGTATATTATTTCCTTCACTCTTGTACTGCTCAGAAACTAGGGGGACATGTGCAGCTAAATCTGTAACACATGAAGCATATATGGGTCTTACATAACAAAACCTTATGGAGTTCACTTAGTAATCCCTCCTCGTCTAGGCTTAGAGTTTCTTGCCTAAAACTTGTAATTTATTTGGGGATAGACCTTTCTATTATAGCTATGAGAACTCTGTATAAACACTTCTCGTGACATCTAAAATGTGAAAAAAATGGTTTCTTTTCATGTTGTTGGGATGAGATATGTTTATACATTGAGGAAAAGATTACAACTCATGATCGTATGTGTCCACCATAGATATCATTTGTCTCCATGTTGCTGCATTGTGGCATCTGTGAGAAACCAAAGGGGAGAGAAACAAACCAAGGCATTGCATATATCGGATATATTGATTACAATAAGAACCGGTGCTTAAATAGAAAACCTAGGAAACCCTAATAGCACAAAATGACCAAACTACCCTTAGGTATTACATCAAACCATAAGAATGCCAAACAAACCCTAATTATACTAAAAGACTAAACAACCCTAAACATAAAGGAACATTACAAAATCAACCCTAACATTCTACTTTCACACCCCCGCTCAAACTCATGATGCGAACTCGGAGAGCATCGTGAGTTTGCCAAGCAAGTAAACCAAAACAAATGCAAATTAGGAGAACCCATGCCAGACAGCTGCAGATGGGAGGAACCGATGCCGAACAAAAATAACGGATCCGAGATCGATGCCGGATCTCGATGCAGAGATAGGAGAAACGAACCAATGCCAAACAGATTTCGGCTGCAGATACGAGGAAGAACAGATGCCGAACAGATATCAGCTACAGATTGAAGGAAAGAACATTTAACTACGGGCTGGGTGGAGATAGAAAAGACAGACCCAGTGTTCAGAACACAGATTGGGTGGGGAGGGAGAAGACAGACCCAATGTTCAGGGAAGAAAAATCCGAGAGAGAGAGAAAGGGAGACTAAAAGCAGGATTTCGGGGAAGAAAATATCCGAGAGAGAGAAACAGATTCAGATTCCAGATTTACTGAGGGAGACTAAAAACAGACCATAGCAGATTGTAGAAATAGAGAGGTACAGAGAGTCAGAGTCAGAGGTTCAAAGGGTTCAGAACTCAAAAGGTTCAAAAGATTCAAATGTCAAAAGGTTCAGAGGGGGTTAGAAGGTTCAGAGGGGGTTAGAAGGTTCAGAGGCACCCTAATATCTGA
This sequence comes from Vaccinium myrtillus, assembly GCA_016920895.1. Lineage (NCBI taxonomy): Eukaryota > Viridiplantae > Streptophyta > Magnoliopsida > Ericales > Ericaceae > Vaccinium > Vaccinium myrtillus. Next base: position 37,952,916 of record CM029271.1, read on the forward strand.
TCCCAGTACCTGCAAACAGCAAAGAGAGAGAGCCGATCCGGAGGTAAAAGAGATGCCAAGTGCAATCGGAAGAGACCCAGTGAGTTTCGGATGCAAACAGAGGTGGGAAAGTGCGAGAAAGAGGTTGTCGGAGGCTGAAGGGGCTCTGGCGATGATACAGGAGTGTTGACGGCGAGACTGCCGAAGTGCATAAAGGGGCAAAACAGAGGGTTCAGATTCAGAAACAGGGCCAAAACAGCCAAAAACTGCCCCAAAGAGCGACATAGGAGGCTGCCGGAGATCCGGCAAGGGTTGCCGGAGTCAGGCGAAGCTCCGGCGAGGGTCGCCGGAGCCAGGCGAAGGTTCATCAGGCAAAGGTTTACCGCTACTGCTGCGTGATGTTGTTTGATGCTGCTTCTGCTACGAAAAGGAAGGAGATGCTACTGTAGACGATGAACAGTACTGCGCGAAGGGATGCGAAGATGCTGCTGCTGCTGAAACGATGCTGAAAGGGAAAGAGAGATGCCAAGGAGAGAAAGATTCACTGTTGTTGCTGCGTGCTGTTCACTGCTGCTGATTGCTACTGAACGTTACTGCTGCTAAGATCAGAAGAAAGAGACAGAGATGGAGGGAGACGGCTGGAGCTCATCAGGATCAACCGATACCTGCTCTGATACCATGTGAGAAACCAAAGGGGAGAGAAATAAACCAAGGCATTGCATATATCGGATATATTGATTACAATAAGAACCAGTGCTTAAATAGAAAACCTAGGAAACCCTAATAGCACAAAATAACCAAACTACCCTTAGGTATTATATCAAACCATAAGAATGCCAAACAAACCCTAATTATACTAAAAGACTAAACAACCCTAAACATAAAGGAACATTACAAAATCAACCCTAACATTCTACTTTCACAGCATCCCCATGATATGGTTTTCAAATTACTTTCTGAAGGATGCTGGCAAAGGGAGAGGCGGGGCCGTACGTAAAAAGGAAGAGCGCTCTCCAAGTCTTAAGTCTTACCAGGATTTCTTCCTATTCTGCTTTCCGTTGTTCTTTCGTACCGTGACTACGTTCTTCTTGTCCTTGTGGTGTCTTAAAGACACACCGTTTACCATTTGTGTTAGGGATGGGCATGGGGAGGGTAGGGGGTGGATACCACTACCTCCATCCCCGATCCCCTAACCTATATCAATCCCCATCCCCTCCCCGATCCCCACCGGGGATTTTATTTTAACCTCCATCCCCGCCCCGATGAGAGGAACGGGGATCCCCACGGGGAATCGGGGATCCAAAAATCCATGCACTAGTCATATGTATGAAAGAGGTACACATTTTTTTTAGTTGGGACGTTAATTTGGCGCACCGACAATTTACAGAAATCCAACCCCATATACTACAAGGGCTTTCAATCTGTTGTTGGGATGAGATATGGTTTTCAAATTACTTTCAGAAGGATGCTGGCAAAGGGAGAGGCGGGGCCGTACGTAAGAAGGAATAGCGCTCTCCAAGTCTTAAGTCTTACCCGGATTTCTTCCTATTCTGCTTTCCGTTGTTCTTTCGTACCGTGACTACGTTCTTCTTGTCCTTGTGGTGTCTTAAAGACACACCGTTTACCATTCGTGTTAGGGATGGGCATGGGGAGAGTAGAGGGTGGATACCATTGATAGCAGAAGCCTGTGAATGATGTGGCTGGGTAGCCAAGGATGCCTGATATCTGCTGATACTGTTGAAACTGCTGAAACTGATCAAACAAGGGGGAGGGAGGATTCCATCGAGGTAGCAAAAGCTGGAGGAGGACGAAACGTCGATCTTTTGTTGTGATGGCCGAGAAGATTGCTGGTACGGCTGGGGTGGCCAAGGGGAGGAGGAGGACTTAGAGCGAGAGTGTTGGCCCGTCATCTGCAATAATTTGGGACAAGAGTGCTTCCAATGTCCCTTTTGACGGCAAAAACTACATTCATCCGTAGCCACACGAGGCTTAGGCTTGCCTGTAACCTGTATTAGGTGAGAAGCAGCAGTAGGCAGCAGAGGTGCATTATACTGTGCAGACGAAGCGACAAATACTATCGGAGAAGAAGATGCATTAGAGGCCACCCTGAGCCTAGTTTCCTCAGCAATAAGTTCACGAACTGCATTGTCAACTGTAGGGCGGGGAGAACGATGAAGCATAGCCCCACGTAGAGGCTCGAATTGGTCACGAAGAGCCATAAGGAACTGGACCAGACGACGCCTCTCACGATACTCGATAAGGACAGGGGAGTGCAATTCTTCGGGTTCCATTAAGGTTAACTGATCCTAATACTGTGTCATCTCATTGTAAAAATCCTGAATCGATTTACCATGTTGCTTAGCATTGCGAATAGAGCTCTCAAGTTCATACTCCTTTGCAAAATCTGAATGAAGATACATACTCCGCAAATAGTCCCAAACTTCCTTCGCCGTATCATACTTTGAGAAATTCATACCAATGGTGGGTTCAACAGAATTGTGAAACCACGTAAGAACTCTTGCATTCTCCAGTTCCCATTTTGCAAAGGCAGTAACATAATCTGCATGACCGGGATCATCTGACTTCACAACAGTGGGTTTGCCAGTAGACCCTGTTACATAGCCCCACATGCCCCTTCCAACAATAAAGTTTTTCATGACCTTCGACCAATATGAGTAGTTAACACCATTTAATCGTACACTAATAGCAGTAAATGATTTATCATCCGACATGCTGATCAAACTAGGAGATATATTACCCAACAGTAGAGTGAAAGCAGAGAGTCAATAACCGCCAGTCTTAGTAGTGGTTTAAATAGAGATCCAGAGGTCCAAATAGTTCAAAAGATCTGAATAGAGCGAGAATCCAGAGTTGGTGTTCAACGGACAGAAGTATACCTCAGTTCGAAGGCAGTCAGGCTATACTTCTGACCTTACGAAGCAAGAACAGTAATGAAGCTTCCCATCGATGATCAGAGAGTACTTTACGGTGAGCGTTGGTGGTCTGAGATTGCTGAATAGTGGTCGTTGGCAGGTGATTAGTACTCGCCTGGGTCGGATCTAACACTGTGATGCTTCACGGTGGTCGTTGGTGGCCGGAGAGGGCTTGACGGTGGTCGGAGATGGCTGGTAGGGCTCGCCTGTGAGTGAATGTTGGTCGTTGGTGGTTGTCAATGGCTGGGTTACACTCGGTGCTAGTGGTCGTCGGTGTTCGTGGCTTGGTTACACTCGGTGTGGGTTTACTTCGACAGAGGGAGAATCGACTGGAGAATACAATAGAGGGAGAGAGATCGTTGAAGAAGACGATAGAGGAAGAGAGACTATCAACCCCAAGGAAGGAGCTCTGATACCATGGTAGATTTGCAAGAGAATGAGAGACAAAACCAACGTACGTATTATTCCATTGGAAAACTATGTATTACTGAGAACTATAGTTAGCTTTAAATAGAGAGAGATTATACTAAACCCTAATTAACATAATGAAGCTCTAATGAACATAAAGACTAAACTATCCTTAAGAGCTATATAAAATAACACAAAGACCGGCCGTCACATATATATATTCACAACCACTACCTCCATCCCCGATCCCTGAACCTATATCAATCCCCATCCTCTCCCCGATCCCCACTGGGGATTTTATTTTAACCTCCATCCTCGCCCCGATGCGGGGAACGGGGATCCCCACGGGGAATCGGAGATCCAAAAATCCATGCACTAGTCATATGTATGAAAGAGGTACATATTTTTTTTAGTTGGGACGTTAATTTGGCGCACCGACAATACACAGAAATCCAACCCCATATCCTACAAGGGCTTTCAATCTGGTTGCCATTAAATTCAACCCCCACAATTCCATTTCATCCCAACCGAAGCCCTTCACCTCCAAGTTATGAATTTATTATCTGGGAAAAGAAATTTTATAAACCTATAATATAAATATATATTATACCTATACATATATATTAATATATGTATATATGTGAATGGGGATGCGGGGAGGGGCGGGGATCGGGTAGGGGACTGACAATACCATCCCCTACCTGATCCCCGAATTTTTTTAAAAATAATTTTCATCCCCTACCCGATCCCCGAAAAAATCTCCAAATCCCCTATCCATTTGGGGAGGGGACGGGTTGGATAGGGGCGGGTCGGCCGAGATGGCCATCCCTAATTCGTGTTGTCAATGACAAAGCTCAATAGACACATTCTCTAGACCTTGTGATGATTGAAGTAATATAAGCTAGTTCTTATATCGCTTTTTCTCCAGTCTCACAATTCAGTATAAAATAGCGCCCTTCTCCCCTGCATGCTCGTGGCGTGTGCATGTGTGGGTTTCTCTGAGAGGGTCAGTGTTGAATTCATTTTTGATTTATAAGAACAGGTTTAAATAGTTATTACAATTGTTTGCGAAAGTTATTAATTCTCTAACCCTATGCTGACAGAAAGATGGATCGCACTCAAATCCAAGGAGAAATTCCGTCTGACCTGTTCAGCTCTCCCATTTTGGGGACTGTGTGAGTATCAACTTAGTCTCAAGTAACACCATATGGGTTTCTAAGATTTCAATGCTGTTGTGTCTCAATATTTGTTCTGTTAAAGAAAACTGAGGGTTATGGGGTACTCGTTTTGGCAAATGGTGGCAGTGTACTCAGTAACAACCAACTTAATGGAAGCTTGGATTTGGGCACAAGCAATAGCAACCAACTGAAACTCGTTGATCTGCAAAACAATTCCATCACTGGCCCTACAACAAGCATAGGAAACAATATGGATCTAAAGTAAGCAGTGTATTTTTACATTCATCTGCTTTTGGTTGGCCATTTAATGTATCTCTATCCTGTCTTGAATTCCGATGAACTTTGGAAGTGATTTTTCTTCTCTCTTGCGCAGACTCGAGGGTAACCCAATTTGTAAGGGAAATCAATCAACTGAAAGTTATTGTGCAGTACCGAAGACTAACTCCCCAAACATAACTTCAGTATATAACTGTACACCAACAGTCTGCAAATCGGATGAAATATTAAGCACGAAGTGTATATGTGCATATCCGTACATAGGAACCCTATACTTCATCTTTTTTTCCTTCTCAAATTATAACTCAAGTTACATTGCGTATCTTTCGGGGTTTCTGATGTCTGCTTTTCGGGAGAATGGACTTCCAGTTGATTCAGTTTTGCTTGTTAATCAACCCTTTGATATTTATTTTTTCCGTCAATTCACTCTGGAAGCCTTTCCTTCTGGTCAAGATCATTTCAATAGAACAGGAATTTCTGCAATTGGGACCCTTCTCAACAGCCAACCTCCCCAAGTCATCGGCTTTTTTGGGGCCTTCTTTTTTACTGATGATACCTATTCTTTCTTTGGAGGTAATAGTATTTTCTTTTTAAAATGGGTACAACTTTGCATATTTTTGTGTTTTTTTTGGTACATCGAAGGCCGTAGCCTGGGGAGGGGGATCTTAATTTATGCAATGAAAGATATTCTCTCTTCTGTTTTAGAGTTCACTTCATCTATCTTTTCTCTAACGTCTAGTATCTACAGGAGGGAAGAAGTCATCGAAGACTGGCACTATCATTGGAGCAGTTTTTAGTTCTGTGCTACTTTTATTGCTACTCTGCGTGGGCGTTTATGCTTTAAAACAAAGGAGAAGAGTAAAAAAGGCAACTGAATACAATACAGTGGGTGAGTTCAGCAAATAACTGAAAGCAGTTTTTTAGAGATGTCAAACAATTCTAGAATGGCTGTTCTTAGATGTGTGTGTTACAGGTGAAGCATCTTGGAACCGTGAAATGAGGAGCGACAGCTTTCCTCGTTTAAAAGGAGCAAGATGTTTCTCATTTGAAGAGCTTAAGAGCTACACCGACAATTTTTCAGAATCCATGCACATTGGATCCGGGGGCTATGGGAAGGTATCATACTTTAGGATATGTATTGGGTTCCTCTTGCCTGAACCAACTGTGAACAAACCTATGTGAAGTACCTTTTCTTCTCTATTCTCACCCTGAGGCCCAAATTCTAATTTACGTTGGACAAATACTCATTGTGAAACTTTTGAGATTGCCAAATAAGATTTGTCCCATTTTGCAGGTGTATAGAGGAGTTCTTGACACTGGTCAATTAATTGCCATCAAAAGAGCTCAACAGGGATCACTGCAAGGTGCTAACGAGTTCAAAAATGAGATTGAGCTTCTATCGAGGATTCATCACAAGAATGTTGTCGGCCTTGTGGGTTTCTGTTACGAGAAAGGGGAACAAATGCTGATCTATGAGTATATTCCTAACGGTACTCTAAATGAAAGCCTTTCAGGTACTTCCACTCTTTTGCCGCTGCTATAGCAGACTTGAAAGTGATAAAGAAAGTGGTAATCTAACTGGTACGTTATAATGAAGACAACATAGAGGAGCCCCAGTTTAGGTTTCTGTAAAGCAAATTGATACCTAATAATGAAGATGGTTATAAAGGAGCATCAATAGCGGTGGTCATTAGTGCTTATCCAGAAAATGTTTTCCACATTTGAGAATTGGAAAACCTGCAAAAGTCAACTAATTTCCGTTGCCACAACCAGCAAGCTACTCAACCCTAATGTCCTGATGTACATTTTCACTGTGACTGAAAATATGAAAACTTACTGGTTGTGTTTAGTGATATAACTGTTTTTCCCGACAGATTAACTACCCAAAATGAAACCAAGATCCCTTGAAAGTGAAATGAACACCTATAATTAATTAAATTTACCCATAAAAAAAAACATCTATAATTAAGTGCTCTATTGGTAATCTGCAAATATCCATGCAGGAAAATCAGGAATTCGGATGGACTGGATGAGGAGACTTAGAGTAGCCCTTGATTCAGCCAGAGGTCTATCATATTTGCATGAGCTTGCAAACCCACCCATAATACACCGGGACGTCAAATCCTCGAATATTCTCCTAGATGAAAACATAAGTGCAAAAGTTGCTGATTTTGGATTATCCAAGCTTATCGGTGATACAGGGAAGAGTTATATCAGCACTCAAGTCAAGGGAACAATGGTAAGTAAAAAATACTCCAATCAATTGTGTAAGCCAGGATAACACTATTTTTCTTGATAGTGAAGTGTAGTTGGGAAGACAAGTGATGGAGAATGAATGTAGTTGCTAGAGTTTGGCATACTTGTCGCTCTAGGGCCTTTACTAGTAGTTTCTGTCAGGTAAAGCCGTAAAGGCGCATCAAATGCCCACTGCTCCCTCTTATGGCAAGGTCTAGGGGAGAGGGAAATTTTCTTTAGGAAGAAAATGTTGGAATACTATTTGAAAACTTCCACAAATTTTACTATGATTGTCGAATTTAATGTTTGGTTACAAGAGTTATATTGCCTACTTATTTTGAGAATTATTAGGTTGTTATATCTGACCGATACATATCCATTATTTGGTCATTGATGTACTTGACCGTTATAATTTAGCCCTACATGGCCTATGACATAAAAGTGAAAGTATCTACCACTATAACATCTCTACTTTCCTTATTTTCTATTGTGTTTATGGGCAATTTTGACCGGAACGGTTCTTTTACCTCCGGGAGGACGTGAACTTTGGATGAGGATGGTTGTGAGCATTGGGTTGTATCTTGGAGTCATTGGTGTCCGCTAAAACCTTCACGTAGGGAGGCAACAATGACTTTAGAACAATAACTACACCCTTCGCAATCTCGCAGGCCAACTTTACTTATTTTCCTCTAATTCCTATATTTATATTGTTTCTTATTCCTATGTTATTTTATTCTAATTACTAGAACCATTTTCTAACAGAAAAATACCAAATAAATAAAGCAGACATCTTATTTTTTTGAGTGGTGAAATTTTTGGCTTTGGATGAAAAATACCAAATAAATAAAATAAACATCTTATATGTTACCTTCTTGGCTTAGGATGAAATATAATGAATTGACATCATCTCTGATCCAGGGATACATGGATCCTGAATATTTCATGACGCAACAATTAACCCAGAAGAGTGATGTTTATAGCTTTGGCATTGTACTTTTGGAGCTGATAACTGGAAGAAAGCCAATAGAGCTTGGGAAGTACATTGTGAGGGTGGTCAAGGAGGCGATGGACAAGTCAAAAGACCCGTCTGAGCTTCGCGAGATTCTCGACCCCACGATGAGTTGGGGCACATCATTAGTATGCTTAGAGAAGTTTCTGGACCTGGCAATGAGTTGTGTTGATGACACAAGTAGCAAGAGGCCTGAAATGGGTGAAGTGGTGAGAGAGATTGAGAACATCATTCAGGAGACTAGTTTGAACCTCAACACTGAAGATTTGGAATCCAGTCCCTCAATTTCTGAGGAGACAATGGATGGGTTTGATTATAGTGGTGGCTTTGTTCCTTTTCAGGTGCAGGGTCACTGAGTAAGATTTTGTTAGTAGTAGGAGTATTAGATTTCACTTGTAACAGTATTTGTAATGAGTTTCAAATCACTTTATTTGGCTTTAAGAATTTTTTTCTCACAAGCTGTGCCATGGAAATCCGGAGCTGTTCAATATGCGAGTTCTACAAGATGTACGTGAGACCACACCCATTGGGCGACCCCGATTCCAATGTCCAGATTTGTTTTCACTGAATATATGTGTTCCAAGCATTTTCCTTTTCTTATCACCAAAGCTTTTGGACTGTACAATTTCTGGAATCCTCTCATGATCCAAGAAAATGAGAATTGTGAGTTTGGGGGTTTATAGTAGCTCTCTTTGCTGCCTCAAGGGAGACGAGCTGTAAAAGAATTGTGAATTGAGTATTTATTTGTGGCACTTCCCGCAGTAGATTCCATGATTAGTTCAAAAGCTTCCAAGATGGTCTCATAAACAGTAATATTTAAACAAGCCTTTTAATTCACACATATTGGCTGCTGCCCTACGATGCAAGCACAGATCGAAAATATATCTAATTGTTAGAGTTCGTGAGAGTGATGATTGAGACCAAGAACGTAAAACAGGAGCTATTATTTCTACTTCATCCTACTCGGAGATTTTGTTCCAAGAAAATGTGCCACCCTCAAAGGTACCGGACATGCAATTCTGTTGGAGGTAAATGTGACCCTTTCGCATGCTTAGTCCAATTATTTTTTATCTTGTCGAGAATGTTAGGTGCCTTTTGGAACACCTTTTATCATAAATAATACTACTTTTAATACACTAAGATTGAGTTTACCTTTTGATTAATCAAACTAGTTGATTTTAGAGAATTTTAATTAGCCATCATGTATAAGTTATTGCAGGGGAAAAAAATGATGTATAAGTTATTCGAATGGTGAAAATCATTTTTAATTTATCATGTTTGTTATATAGTCTAAGAAGGTTCTTTAATTTATCATGTTCTTATACAGTTTAAAGGAAAATTTATCAAAATGATCCCTCTAGTTTCACCCCAATCTCGGTTTGGTCCCTCTATTTTTAAATTTCAATCTAACGAACCTGTAGTTTCAATTTTGGTCGAAATAGATCCAATCGATAACGGATGTTTGTGAACTTGATGGAAATCCCAATTTGGGGGCTTTTTAAGGGACAAAACAGACCTTTTCCCACCCTTCTTCTTCTGCAATTTGTAACCCTAACTCTAATCCTTTCCTTTGCCAAAAAAAAAAAAACGTGTGCAACAAAGGGTTCAGCTCTGGTAAATCATTGGGAGGTCACATGAGAGTTCACGTTCAAGCCAACAAAGAGCTGAAATCCAATTCTAATAATGGCCGCTCGAGCTGCAGCGTTGGCAACAAAGGGTTCGGCTCTGGTAAATCATTGGGAGGTCACATGAGAGTTCACGTTCAAGCCAACAAAGAGCTGAAATCCAATTCTAATAATGGCCGCTCGAGCTGCAGCGTTGGCTGTGATAAAACCATTTGTTCACTTTGTGGGAAGATATTCCCGTCAAAATTGAACATGATGATTCAAATCGAGGATGGAAACATAAGTAAGTTTTTTTTTGAATAAGATTCCTAATTAATTCTCCCCTACTTTTGGAAAGTTAGGAGAGGGAGAAAGGGTAGATTAGGATTTATAGTATAAATTTGAGAATAAGAACATGTAATTTATAACCTAAAAACTGTAACCAAATCGCGGTATCTACTCCACTGATTTCTCAAAGCAATGTCTGGTTCGGGAAGCTTACCCCACGGCGGTGATCGATACTACAACCCGCCCGTACTTGGGCGGCACCTACAAGTGTTACAGCAACAACGATTACAGAGGCAACGTCAGCAGATTCCGCGGCCAGTGAAGTTGGAGTCGGCAGCGGCAACGGCGGAGGAGAATTGGACTGAAGCTGATGATGCGACAGCGACACCTTCGAAACCGCCCTCAGGCTGTTCGTCTTCCCCATCTGAAGCGCCCCTGAATGTCAATAACTTGGATCGTCCAGTGGAATCTGTTACTCCGTTCGTTTCCGCTATCTTCTTCTCCGAGGTAGTGAAAGATTAGCGTTTTCCATTGTACAGAGAAGATTGCATCAGCGAGAATCAATTGGGTCTCTTTCTCATACTCGATTTTAGGTTGATGATTGGGTTTTGAGATGGGTTTACTTTGTTTTTCCGATTTTCTGGTAAATTTATCGTAATGGCAGAATTGATAAAACTTTTCCGATGTTATGAGGAATTTATCTCATATTGGCTTCTCTGTACGATTATGGTAAATTTATCCCAAAGAACGGCCTTTCCGTACGGGCTGCATATGATCAATTTATTGGCTGTATTTGGTTAGATAGTTTAGTTTTAATTTATCCTAAAAAATGGCCTTTCCGGTATGGAATTACACACGAAAATACGCACACAATGTATATGTAGTACAGTAGTACATAAATTGAATAATATTGACATGTTGACATTATGTCATGAACTCTCCACATACATACTTTTTCTTAATAACTTAGGAGCACACTCCACTTATTTCTGAACCAATTCCATCGTAACCCAATTAAAGACCGAGCAAAAGCAATTGTATTGTATTGATGGCGATTGATACGAGGTATTGACGTTACATACAAAACCTCTAATCCAATAGTGAATAGTCTTAAGCTTGTTTTCATAATTATTTATGATGCACAATTGGCAACTTGGAATGAACCCTTCTTTGAACATGAATTGAATTGGATATGCTAGTCAATTGAAGAGGATTGTGGTGTTTTTATGGTTAATGAAACTTAAAAAATCGTGAAAACTAATTTATTCTAAAAACTGGATTAAGTAGAATGTCTATTAAAAGGGTATTTATTTTCTATTGATTAAAAAAAGATCTGAAAGGGTTTAGAAATTGAGATGTGGAAGGTCGGGAAGAAATGAGACATGGAGTAGAAAAGTAGCCGGAGATGGCATTTGTTTTTAGTATGGGTACCCCATATATGGATACCCCATATATGGATACCCCAATTGCACCCCACCTCATCTGGGTCAGTCCAACACTTTTTGGGGTCAGATTAAAAATCTTTATGACCGGTCGCCCAAAGCTTTTATGGTCATCGCCATAAAGCACTTTAAATCTGGACGGCCCAGATGAGGTGGGATGCAATTGGGGTACACTTGGTGGTGTACCCAAATCATTTCCGTTTGTTTGTTTTTTTTGATCGGCAACAAAAATTTTATTAAAAAAGGCTCGACAAAGGTTACATCAAGCGAGAAGATCCAACCAAAGGTTGGAAGTTGGCAAGAAACACCAACACCCATGGCCTGAAAACTGATAAAACAATGAAAATAACACCCGAAAGGCCAACAAAGCCCAAATATAGCATTGAAGTACAAAGAAAAACCAAGCCCAAAAAAGTGGGCAAGGCCCAAACCCTAGAAAACCCTAAACCTAATCCCCAGCCAAGTGCAAAACATCATCCTTCACCGCCACCAAAGTTCCTGATAGCCACCAACACACCCGTCGGCCACCACCACCTCAAACCACCGCACCACCACTTTGGAAAAACCGCAAAATGGCGAGCCGAACGACAACCAACCCAAACTATCTCGGAAGCTCCACAAGCCCGTTAAGCAAGGACCACGGAACCCACCAGAGCAACCGTAGCGGGAGACCACGCGATCCCACTTCCACCGCACAAAACCATGTCATAAGCCAAACCGTAACTCCCAACAAAGATACGGCCGGAGATGAACATGGAAGGAAAGATCGAGCAACCATGATAGAGATGAAAAGGAGGATCCACCATAGCCAAAGATCGGGGGTCGAAAAAAAAAAAAAAAGAGGGGGAGAAGGAGAAGACAAGAAGATCGGAGAGACCTCAGGAAACTCCGCAAAGGACGCCGCCCTCGTCGTCGACCGAGAGTCCAAGCGAGTCACTCATCAAAAGGTAGAGAGACCCTAGAAAAACCCGGAAGTGAGAGCCAAGACGCCGATGATGTCCACCGCTCCAAAGCCGCCGTCCAACACCACTTGCTGCCGATCTTTTTGGATAAAAGAAAAGAAAAGATCAGAGAAAAAGAGGAATGGGGGGGATAAGGAATGGGGAGACAGAAGGCTAGAAGTAGAAGGAGAGGAGAGGGAGAGAAAGAGGGTGCCTGGGGGGAGGGGGGAGGGGGGAGGAGGGAGGAGGGCGGCGCCTCCCCCCCCCCAAGCGGCAGATCTAGTTTTGGAGAGAAAGGAGCCGAAAGGTTTATCTTAGAGAGAGAAACAAATTTGTCAAAATCGTCAATGTCCATTTCTTAAGAGTTCCATTTCCGTTTGTTTTTAGCTAGATACTGTAAATGAAGAGACTGATGGAGGGATGAGATTTAGTATTGACACGTGACAGTAATATGGCAATGAGAATAGAAGATTGGGACAGGCAATGGGGAAAGAGGATCCCAAGCCGGTGTGAATTCGATCCACTCAAAATTCTCTCATTTCTTGAATTTTTTTCGTGGGTCCCCCACCGCAAGAAATTTAAAGGGTTGGAAGAACAATGATATATACACACCTCTCTACCACACTCTGCCACACTCCCTCTCACATGTGGGGGGACCCACCCCACATGTGAGATGGGGTGTGGCAGAGTGTGGTAGAGAGGGTGTGTCTATATCATTTTTTGGGTTGGAATGATGCGTTTTTGAACGACTTTCTGGGAACAAATCCTAAAGTTGGAGTAATTTAGAGCAACTCCAATGCATCGTTTTTCCTTTAAAATGAAGAACGAAAGTGACATATCGATGAGAGATTTTGTAATTTATGTCCTTTTTTGTTCAAAAAGTTATACTTTTTGGAGGGACCCATCCTCTTTTTGGAGAATTGGTGAACCAAAAGTAGATTTGAAGAATGTATGTGACAAAAAGAATGATGTGTCCCTTCAAAAAGTACAATTTTTTGAAGAAAATGGAGTGTAAATTACAAAATCTCCCATTGATATGTCACTTCCGTTTTTCATTTTGAAGATTTGAAGATTGGTATGAGATGCTAACAAAACCATCCAACACGTAACATGGTGGTGTACTGACACGGAGCCCGAGATGCTGTTGTGCATAATCTGCACAGCAGCTGCTGTGCATGGCAGAACGTTGCTGTTTTGTGGGCAACCCATGGGATTGCGAAATGCGATCTCATGGGACCCATTTTTGGGTCCCACACAATCAATCTGAACCGTTAAATAATTTTAAAATAATTGTTTAAGTGATCTTGAAAAAAATCAAGCCCATTGGATATGTTTACGTAATTGATCTACTTCGTTTGATTTTCATTCAGAATTCAGGACCTTGTAGCTTGAAACAATCTTCAAGAAAAGTTACTCCCTCCGTCCCAAAAATATAGTCCATCGTTCCATTCTAACCGGATAAAAAATTGGTTATATCTTTCAACATTTTATATGCAATATGGATTTTGTTTGATAGATCTCAATTAAATCTAAAATACAAAGTTTTTAAAATCATCTAAAATATTATAGATTATAAGATATATTACATTGAAAAGTGGCACGAACTCCCAAAATGAACTATATTTTTGGGACGGAGGGAGTATATAATTGTGCGCTCAGTAATCTATTGATCTAAACCATAGGTGTTGTAGGGCTTGTTAAGAAAAACATCCACTAAAAAAATTATGTTCATCGGACATCGATAGGTATAAAAAAAAAACTCATATTTTTAGTTTTTTGATACCTATCGATGTCCGAACAGGATAAGTTTTTTACTGGATACTCTTCTCAAGAAGCCCTACAATACCTATGGTTCAGATTAATAGATTACTAAGTACACAATTATATAACTTTTCTTGAAGATTCTTTCAAACTATAAGGTCCTAAATTCTGAATGAAAATCAAACGAATTAGATCAATTATGTTAAAATATCCAATGAGCCTGATTTTTTTCAAGACCACTTGAATATTTATTTTAAAATTATTTAACGGTTCGGATTGATTGTGTGAGTCCCGAAAGTGGGTCCCACGAGATCGCATTTCGCAAACCCCATGGGTTGCCCACAAAACGGCAACGTTCTGCCATGCACAGCAGCTGCTGTGCAGAATATGCACAACAGCATCCCCGGCTCCGTACTGACACAACGCGTCTATAGGTTCCCCAAATATAAACCATTAAATTTCGATTATCCAAAAGCATTCAACGTTTCGAATTTAAGATGGTCTATTACCGGTAATAGAGTACTTTGACCGGTGACAAAACATTTAAAATTTGGAACGTTGAAAAAAGCTTTTGAACGGTCGAAATTTGATGGGTTACAATTGGAGTACACATGGTGGTGTACCCATGGTGTTTTCACAACAAAGACCTTGTTCGGTTTATAGATTTGAAAGGATTTTTCCAAAACTTAATTTGAAATTTTGAATTACTGACACTCCCCCTCGGCCACCCCACCCCACCCCACCCCTTCATCTCTTTTTACCCACTTCACTTTTGACCGGCAAAAATTGAGCCAGTGGGCCTCCATCACCCCAAAACCCCCCAACGTGTAATGCAATTGTCCTCTCTCCCTCTCACTCTCTCCCAAAACCCAACGTGTAATGGAACCCAACAATTACAATTCCAGTCTTTGAATAGTCAAAGGGTGAGAGTGGACCCCAATCAATTTATAACCAAAGAATTTGCCAAAAAGGTAAAAAAGTACTACAATTTAACTTTTTGCCGAAATTTTTTGGAAACACTGCTTTTAAAAATGTTATTGCTAGAGTAAAGCATTTAACTATTTCCGCTTAGGTATAATTAATTTTCACTTTCTTTTTTTCTTAACCGCTCTCCATTTTCGTCATTTTGTGATTTTAAATTTATGGAATTTAACCTTTCATTTGTATCCTCTTTCACTACCTTTTTAATTATTTATTTTTTGTCATTTGAAAATTCCTTTATAGCCTTTGAATTTAGTACTTTGGCTGACAATTTTCATACTTTACGCTAAATAATTGATCGTTTTTTGTCATTAATCAAATTTGTCTTTCATTTGTTAGTTTTATGTCAATTTTTGTGTGGATTATTTATTCGTCCCGGTGAGATATATAAAGAGGGAGAGGGGGACGAAACTTAGTAAATTGAGATATATAAAAATAGAATTTAGTAAAAAGGCTGGTGGGAAAAGCAATTTTCTTTTTGAAGGAAGGGTATGCTGGGTAGTTCATAGGTTTTTGGTGTGTTGTATTAAGTAAATTGTTTTAAGTAGAAAATGTATTAATTTGGAAAGTTTAAGAACTCAATAAATAAAAAACGTGGCTGAGTAAGCCCACGTGACTGTACCTTTGGCTTTCAATGGACATCTGGCGTTTGAGTCAATGGATACACTTCAGAACCCCTTTAATTGTTAACCCCTCTCATCCATTGACGTACTGTATCACTAGCATTGTACACGTGTTATGCATCGGCGAGATTAACATGCACGCCTAACTTTTCGTACATATACATGGCACAATAGGTATCATGCGAATCAAAATCACACATGCATAAAATATACACTAGTACAAGATGATGGTACCATGTGACCATTAAACACAATTTATAGTATCCTGGTCGCGGTAATATTAGTAAGTAAATAAACTGAGACCTAACTATGAGTAATAAATTTGAAAAAGAAATTCAAAATATACTATAACATGCAATTAAAGAAACAACTCTTGTTATGACATAGTCTCATACTCATGTAAACTGTTGAAGCACTATCATAAACACCTAAAAACCAATAATCTATATTACAACGGAGAGCGGTTTATGTCTCAGTCATATTTTTTGTCCCAGTTATTTTATCTCTCTCCGTGCCAAGTCATTCCTCTCCCTCTATCATTTTCCTCCACCGGCCCACCACACCTAAAATTTCAAACCACATTCTCTCTCTCCCATTTTTGAAATTCAAATCACATTACTCATATTTAGGTCTTAGTTTATTTACTTATTGATATTACCGACACCGATATACTATAAATTGTGTTTAATACATAATCAAAAGTAACAAAATTTTCTCAATAACCAAAACTCAATACTCAAATTTTGGGGACCATGCCTTATTTATAAGTCTTTTTTGGTGGAAATGAATTCAAAAGTAACAACATTCTCTCTCCATTTTTCAAATACTTACTTCAAAACTCAATGTTTTTCACCTTCTCTCAAAAATTTAAAATTATCAATAATTAAAAAAATTTGAAAATATGTTCAAGATTGGATATTTTTAGTGCTTAAGTAGATAAACTAGTGTTTAAGTAGATAATATAGCTCTATGCCTCTACAAAATAAAATAAACTAGGCCCGATAAATTTCAACCTAAGATAAATATCACCGCTAGGCTAAAATCCTGCAGCCACCCCTTCACCCTTTGCCAATGCGCGAAGCACACCCATTACTCTCACCTCAACCGTAGCCCAATAAGGTGCACTTACAAGAAGCAGGTGCACAATCTCAATGTCAGTCCCACACATTAGATCTTGAGGGGAATTAAGCACACGTTAACTACTACTCACCAGGACTGAACTGCTCCCCTTTTACCAAATTAACCGCTTTGTATTCATACTCCAAGCCTGCATTAAAGCGCAACAGTGAAGATCATTCAACCATCAAATAACCAGAGGTAAGGGTTTCGAGAAGAAATCCAAAAATTGGCACAACAAATAGATTGGTGAAACCAGAAAATAGGTAAAGAGAGAACCTTTCAATTTGAGAGCAATACGAACTCGGTAAGAGCAAGAACTACGGAAGTAAGAGTAAAGCTTCAGCTTCTTTTGCTCCTGCCCACTGCTCGCCTGATTATCGATTACCATAGTTAGACGATTGGTCAGTCATTTCAGTTGGTTCCAAAAGAAATAGCAGGAAATTCAAATTGGCTAGTGCTACGTAAACTCTGAGAGAGATAGAGAGAGAGAGAGAGAGATTCACCATAGTTTCAGCAAAGTTTGATGGAACTGGAAATTGGCTCGGTTTTCGGTGCCTGCTCAGCGTTTCTATGGCTATGGTGCCATTGGGTTTTTTGGTTTTCTTTTTATTCACTTTTATTTTTTGGGACACTTAAATAATCATCTATTTACTCACTTGAAATTAAAAAATCATCATGATCCTTTTTAGGAGTTATGTTTTCATCACGAAATTCAAATAAACCCACTTTTGCCCTCGATTATATATATAAATATATATACTAAGAGATTAAGAACTAAAACGAATGTTTTCATCTAAAATTAATTATGTTTCCATCCAAAAATTCTTTGCCTATAGGGTAAAGATTTTTTGGATGAAAACATAAAATAATTTGGGATGAAATTCATCCAAAATTATATATGTTTCCATCCAAAAATTCTTGGCCTATACGGTAAAGATTTTTGGATGAAAACATAAATAATTTTAGATGAAATTCATCCAAAATTAATTATGTTCCATCCAAAATTTCTTTGCCTATAGGGTAAAGGTTTTTGGGATGAAAACATGTCAATGATTTTTGACATTTTTTTACCATAATTTAAGATGTTAATTCAATAATTATTACCATGTTTATAGATACAAGGAGAGCGTACATACTTCTGACCTATATAGGCTCGCGCAGCGGCTGTTTTGATCTTTTTGCCATGATTTTTGATCTTTTTTTTTTTTTTTTACCATAAAATGTCGATTATGTGGTTGATATGTTTTACCATGATTATTTGAATCATGATAAAAGTCAAATACAAAACATAAAATATGGTAAAATCGAGTAATCATGGTAAAAATTAAAATGATTGAGATAATGAGCCAGTAATATGGTTAAACGTGATTCCAACAACAATTATGATAAGATATCATCCCTCTTTTGAATTTCCACCATTTCAAATTCCTTGATATAAGAAAAGCAAGCTTGTTCAAAGAAGAAAGTCATAAGAAATAGAACGTAGAAAGAGAGATATGATTTATATACTGTTAGAAGCATAACTCATCGCAAGACTAAGTCAAAGCAAGAAATCCGTAGTTATCTAATAGGGAAATCCTTAGTTATCTACTAGATTAGAAAGGAAGTTAGGAAGGAGAATAATTCACCAATTCAAAAAATATCTTAATTTTAGGGTGTGTGGATCAATCAAAAGTAACTAACTTTGAATTCAAAAATTAGTACCATTTTATATAAGGAAGGGTAATAATGGTAAATCACATTATAAGAGGATGAAAACATAATTCCATAAAGAATGGAGATGAAAATCTAAGTAGTACCCAAAAAGCGGATGGATATTTAATTACCTCTTATTTGGTTTTTTTATTTTTATATTTTTTGCATTTGTATCATTTTTTTTAAAATTATAGGTTCGCCTTGAATTGAGATTTAAAAAATAAAAAATTATGAGAATTACCTAAATATTTTTAAAAATGTCCAAGAAAAGATTTTATACTTTTTCTTAGATATTTTCCAAAATATTCTGGTAAAAGTCATAATTTTACCCAATTCTGATTCCTCTCGTCGAGATGATCCTTTAACACCAAAAGTTTAACGCAAAACTGACAAACACAAAAACAAAAAAATGAATAAAGATAAAACCAAAAAATTCTTAAGCCAATGACTAGGGACGGCAACAAGGCGGAGGCAGGTTTTAATCTACTCCTACTCTAAATTTGGCAAACTCCTCCTACCCCGCCCCTACCCAACCGAGTAATAAAAATCTACCCCCTTATCCTACTCTGTCGGGTATTGGGTTTAACGTACCCGTCCCGCCCTGTTTTTTTTTCCCCCTCTCAATTGTCTTTACATATTCAATATTTTTTTTTATATATATATAGCCAAGTGTCCAGGCCAGTTTTTGCGCACCTCGACTAATCCTGGGAGAAGATAGTCTATGATATGAAGTTATCCCTGAATCTAAAATGAAAGATTTTTGTTTATATATACCGTGGTACTTTGAAAATTAAATGAAAATACAAGAGTTACAATATGTTATTTCACATGTTTATATATGTCAGTGCGGGTATCGGGGTGGGATATCATTACCCTAACCCTAACCTAACCCGGTCGGGTTTTTCATTTTCTCCCCCCTAAACCTACCCATTACCCAAAAAAAAAAAACCTTCCCGTTAGGGCCGGGACCGGGCGGATTCGGGATGGGGCGAATATGATTGTCATCCCTACCAATGACCTTGCAACAACATTAAATTTAACTTCTATCCCCTTTAACGGTCTAATCTCTTTCTATTTCGTCCATGATATAAATTTATTGAGTGTTTTTTCTTCCATATCAATCAATCATAAATTATCATCGTCAATATACTATAACAGTGTCGTTAAGCCCTCAAAAACCTTCAAACCCCCCAAATATACCACATCCCCGCTTCTTAAATTCATTCTTTCACAAATTCTATTCCATTATATCCCAAATTATATTCGTAGTTACATTTGATTTAGTTCGCTTTTGCATATTACATCATAAAAAATCTTTTGTTACATTGAGCCAAACACACCTTTTTTCGAATGTAGCCACGTGATTGGAAAATCATTCTCGAATTGAAGCTGAATTTTCCTTGTCCTACTGTAGCAGAAAAATAGGGGAAACAGTTTTTGATGGAGTCTACAAATTGAGAGGCAAATAATAGAACTATACTACAAAAACATTATATAGAAGCTTAGTTGTCAAAATCATGGGGAGTGCCTTGATGCAAATTTGCTGGTCTAAGTCTAATATTAAATACGTGGGCTGATTTTTAAAGGAAAAGCGGAAATTGGGGGAGAGGATGGGAGGCAGTTAACTGGGAAATGGGTGGTTACATGGGAGTTGGGAAAAAGAAGTTGGGAAAGGGGACCAAAAAAAAAAAAAAAAGGGACGTGGGTTATATGGAATGGAATTTGTGAAAGAATGAATTTAAGAAGCGGGGATGTGGTATATTTGGGGGGTTTGAAGGTTTTTGAGGGCTTAACGATCACTTAAAAAGGGACGGAGGGAGTAGATAACTAAGGATTTCCCTATTAGATAACTACGGATTTCTTGCTTTGACTTAGTCTTGCGATGAGTTATGCTTCTAACAATATATAAACCATATCTCTCATCCTACGTTCTATTTCTTATGACTTTCTTCTTCGAACAAGCTTGCTTTTCTTATATCAAGGAATTCGAAATGGTGGAAATTCAAAAGAGGGATGATATCTTATCATAATTGTTGTTGGAATCACGTTTAACCATATTACTGGCTCATTATCTCAATCATTTTAATTTTTACCATGATTACTCGATTTTACCATATTTTATGTTTTGTATTTGACTTTTATCATGATTCAAATAATCATGGTAAAACATATCAACCACATAATCGACATTTTATGGTAAAAATAAAAAAAAAACGATAAAAAATCATGGCAAAAAGATCAAAACAGCCGCTGCGCGAGCCTATATAGGTCAGAAGTATGTACGCTCTCCTTGTATCTGTAAACATGGTAATAATTATTGAATTAACATCTTAAATTATGGTAAAAAAATGTCAAAAATCATTGACATGATTGCTAGTTGATTTTAACCATGATCACTTCTCTTTATGAATTTGGCTCGCGCATGCGGCACCCTAAAATTTTTTAACCATGATTGCTGGATCAAAGATTTCTGGATGAAGATATCAAGAACAACGGCAAAAATAATTTATGTTTTCATCCCCAAAACCTTTACCCTATAGGCAAAGAAATTTTGGATGGAACATAATTAATTTTGGATGAATTTCATCTAAAATAATTTATGTTTTCATCCAAAAATCTTTACCGTATAGGCCAAGAATTTTTGGATGGAAACATAATTAATTTTGGATGAATTTCATCCCAAATTATTTTATGTTTTCATCCAAAAAATCTTTACCCTATGGGCAAAGAATTTTTTGGATGGAAACATAATTAATTTTAGATGAAAACATTCGTTTTAGTTCTTAATCTCTTAGTATATATATTTATATATATAATCGAGGGCAAAAGTGGGTTTATTTGAATTTCGTGATGAAAACATAATTCCTAAAAAGGCTCAGTATGATTTTTTAATTTCAAGTGAGTAAATAGATGATTATTTAAGTGTCCCAAAAAATAAAAATGAATAAAAAGAAAACCAAAAAACCCAATGGCACCATAGCCATAGAAACGCTGAGCAGCCACCGAAAACCGAGCCAATTTCCAGATCCAATCAAACTTTGCTGAAACTATGGTGAATCTCTCTCTCTCTCTCTATCTCTCTCAGAGTTTACGTAGCACTAGCCAATTTGAATTTCCTGCTATTTCTTTTGGAACCAACTGAAATGACTGACCAATCGTCTAACTATGGTAATCGATAATCAGGCGAGCAGTGGGCAGGAGCAAAAGAAGCTGAAGCTTTACTCTTACTTCCGTAGTTCTTGCTCTTACCGAGTTCGTATTGCTCTCAAATTGAAAGGTTCTCTCTTTACCTATTTTCTGGTTTCACCAATCTATTTGTTGTGCCAATTTTTGGATTTCTTCTCGAAACCCTTACCTCTGGTTATTTGATGGTTGAATGATCTTCACTGTTGCGCTTTAATGCAGGCTTGGAGTATGAATACAAAGCGGTTAATTTGGTAAAAGGGGAGCAGTTCAGTCCTGGTGAGTAGTAGTTAACGTGTGCTTAATTCCCCTCAAGATCTAATGTGTGGGACTGACATTGAGATTGTGCACCTGCTTCTTGTAAGTGCACCTTATTGGGCTACGGTTGAGGTGAGAGTAATGGGTGTGCTTCGCGCATTGGCGAAGGGTGAAGGGGTGGCTGCAGGATTTTAGCCTAGCGGTGATATTTATCTTAGGTTGAAATTTATCGGGCCTAGTTTATTTTATTTTGTAGAGGCATAGAGCTATATTATCTACTTAAACACTAGTTTATCTACTTAAGCACTAAAAATATCCAATCTTGAACATATTTTCAAATTTTTTTAATTATTGATAATTTTAAATTTTTGAGAGAAGGTGAAAAACATTGAGTTTTGAAGTAAGTATTTGAAAAATGGAGAGAATGTTGTTACTTTTGAATTCATTTCCACCAAAAAAGACTTATAAATAAGGCGTGGTCCCCAAAATTTGAGTATTGAGTTTTGGTTATTGAGAAAATGTTGTTACTTTTGATTATGTATTAAATACAATTATAGTATAACGGTGTCGGTAATATCAATAAGTAAATAAACTGAGACCTAAATATGAGTAATAAATTTGAAAAAGGAATTCAAAATATACTACATCATGCAATTAAAGAAACAACTCTTGTTACGACAATAACAAATTATGAAAAAAAAGAAGTATGATGACAGTCTCATACTCATATAAATTGTTAAAGAACTATCATAAACACCTAAAAACCAATACTATATTTACACAAATACCATTAGGACGCGCATAAGGAGTAATTTTTACCAATTCCAGCATCAAACATAAATTAACTGGGAATATAATTCAAATTCCTTTCTCTAAGTTACAATTTGACAATGTTCCCCTGGTTACAACAAATTACGGTCGATGAAGCGCTACATCAAATTGGGAGCTAAATGAAAGGAAAAGAAAGATGCAGAACACCATTATTTCGGGGCTTTGTTTGTTGGGTGTTGTTTAAGGTTTTAATTGTGTGGGCTTGACCCATTTATCTGGTTATTTTGGCATTTTGGTGTTGTACAAGTTGATTGTTTATTCTGGGTTTTTTAGACCCATAGGGATGCTGGGCTTCGACCTTTTAGGTGGGCTTTGTTCCAATAGGTGTCCTCGATTGGTTTCTTGCCAATCGATGGTTTGGGTCTCGGATTGGGCAGACAATTACTCCCTAAGTATGATGCTATTTTCTTTCTCTTATTGGTCTTGTAACAATTTTAAAATTAATAAAAAAATTTACCTTTCAAAAAAAAAAAAAACACATTATTTCGATCAACTTATCAAAATGGAGTCCATTATATCCCAAATTATATTCGTAGTTACATTTGATTTAGTTCGCTTTTGCATATTACATCATAAAAAATCTTTTGTTACATTGAGCCAAACACACCTTTTTTCTAAAGTAGCCACGTGATTGGAAAATCATTCTCGAATTGAAGCTGAATTTTCCTTGTCCTACTGTAGCAGAAAAATAGGGGAAAAAGTTTTTGATGGAGTCTACAAATTGAGAGGCAAATAATAGAACTATACTACAAAAACATTATATAGAAGCTTAGTTGTCAAAATCATGGGGAGTGCCTTGATGCAAATTTGCTGGTCTAAGTCTAATATTAAATACGTGGGCTGATTTTTAAAGGAAAAGAGGAAATTGGGGGAGAGGATGGGAGGCAGCTAACTGGGAAATGGGTGGTTACATGGGAGTTGGGAAAAAGAAGTTGGGAAAGGGGGAAAATAATAAAAGGGACGTGGGTTATATATATATATATGTTTTTGCCATTCGTTAATCCTAATCTACTCTATCCTAGTCAAAAGAAGTTGGGTAGATTTTTATTATTTGGTCGGGTAGGGGCGGAGTAGGAGGAGTTTGCCAAATTTAGAGTAGGAGTAGATTAAAAACCTGCCTCTGCCCCGTTGTCGTCCCTAGTCATTGGCTTAAGAATTTTTTAGTTTTATCTTTATTCATTTTTTTGTTTTTGTGTTTGTTAGTTTTGCGTTAAACTTTTGGTGTTAAAGGATCATCTCGACGAGAGGAATCAGAATTGGGTAAAATTATGACTTTTACCAGAATATTTTGGAAAATATCTAAGAAAAAGTATAAAATCTTTTCTTGGATATTTTTTAAAATATTTAGGTAATTCTCATATATTTTTTTATTTAGGTAAAAAAAATCTGTTTTGACAAAATAGTCGGAAAGTTTTAGAGCCAAAATGCAAAAAACTGTTTTTTGACAAAATTTTAACTAGAATTTGGTAAAAGAGTGGATTTCCTATTGAAATGGGTGATATCAAATCAAGTTTTTAATCAAATTTTTACTCAAATTTGAGTAAAAAATTGGTGTAGGAGTGGAGATGCTCTCAATGGCACTAGCCAATTTGAGTTTGTCTTTCTCTTTCCTTCACTCTAATCCAAACAACACACCACAGCAATAGAAACGCTGAGCAAGTGAGCAGCCACCTGGATCAAAAAAAAAAAAAAAGTGAGCAGCCACCGAAAACCGAGCCAATTTCCAGTTCCAATCAAAGTTTTGCTGAAACTATGGTGAATCTCTCTCTCTCTCTCTCTCAGAGTTTACGTAGCATGTAATTGGAATGACAGTGTTCGTCACTGAATTTCCTGCTATTTCTTTTGGAACCAACTGAAATGACTGACCAATCGTCTAACTATGGTAATCGATAATCAGGCGAGCAGTGGGCAGGAGCAGAAGAAGCTGAAGCTTTACTCTTACTTCCGTAGTTCTTGCTCTTACCGAGTTCGTATTGCTCTCAAATTGAAAGGTTCTCTCTTTACCTATTTTCTGGTTTCACCAATCTATTTGTTGTGCCAATTTTTGGATTTCTTCTCGAAACCCTTACCTCTGGTTATTTGATGGTTGAATGACCTTTACTGTTGCGCTTTAATGCAGGCTTGGAGTATGAATACAAAGCGGTTAATTTGGTAAAAGGGGAGCAGTTCACTCCTGGTGAGTAGTAGTTAATGTGTTCACATTGAGATTGTGCACCTGCTTCTTGTAAGTGCACCTTATTGGGCTACGGTTGAGGTGAGAGTAATGGGTGCGCTTCGCGCATTGGCAAAGGGTGAAGCGGTGGCTGCAGAATTTTAGCCTAGTGGTGATATTTATCTTAGGTTGAAATTTATCGGGCCTAGTTTATTTTATTTTGTAGAGGCGCAGAGCTATATTATCTATTTAAACACAAATTTAAGTATGGTTGAAGTTCTATAATTTTTTATAAATATCTTCAAAACTATGGAAACTATATTGAAAAAGAAAAGAAATTACCCACCCCGCGCGCGCGGGGCCCCCACAATAGGTCCACCAGTGGGCTTTGAGCAAATCATCATTTGTATTGGCGGGACCTTGAATTTTACTTGGCAACCATGCTAGACATGATTTTAAATTTATTGAAGAGAGATGTGGATGACAAATCTATGGAAAAGTACTAGATACATATGGAGGATGAGAAAGAGACTATCCAATATGGGGCTACATCCAAGAATAAAGAGTGATTAGAATGTGTCAGAATCAGTCAAAATGATGGAAGAAATTTATTGAGGTAAAATCGATTATTTGAAGTTTTATGGACATGAAGTAAGTGCATTCAAGTTTTGTGAGAGCGTACACTTGTTATATTAATGAATCTTCAAACTATTCAAAAGATAAAATGAGCACTGTAAGCTGTTATATAGCTAGATACGGGAACTCAGTATCACTTGCATAGCTTGTGTCTTGTGCTTAGGATTCATTTGTGGACATTCACTTGTGCATCGGTGTTGTTGAACACCCTGGGTGTTCTTCCCTCCCCTCTCAATGAAACAGGATTTGAAGATGAAAACAATTACTTTTGCAATGTGAAGGCTGGTTTACTTAACACAATTGAATCCCACCCCCAGGATTCATATTTTGCAACTGCGTCACAAAATTTATTGGGACCGAGAGCGCTTTGTCTCTTCTTATAAGCTGTGTTGATCGATTTTTGTCTGTTATTGGTTGTAGAGTTTACAAAGCTCAATCCAATTGGGTATGTGCCCGTGTTGGTGGATGAAGACATTGTACTTTCTGACTCTTTTGCAATCATGATGGTGAGTGGCTGGGACATCTATCCTCTTCTCCTCATGTCCGTGGGATTACATTGGTTATAATACTACTTTCAAACTCTTCAACATGTTCTTTATAATCTGCAGTATCTGGAAGAGAAATATCCTCAACATCCATTGCTGCCTCGTGATCTTCTGAGAAGAGCAATCAACTACCAGGTACAGTTCAATATTCTGTGAATTATATTCTGGAGGGCACTTCGTAGATTGTCGTATTCACCGGCCTGTCACAAGTGGGGTATGGATACCTCCAGAGACAAATTGAGACGATATTAGCCAAATGAATCACCAGCAGTTGAGTTAGTTTCCGACTTTCTCAAGGATATTCCTCATAAGTTCGCTGTGTTATTTTGAACAGTGGTACGGTCAAATACCACTTGCTTTTGTTCATGTGAGGAGTAAAATAAATTCCATTGACTTTTCAATCACGAAGGACAGAGAAATCTTTTGAACTTCATTAAAATGAAAACAGATATTCTGGTCTTGCTGGAACTTCCGTACTTGGTTTTTCACTCAGCCGTGATCCACTTTTTCTTACCTAGACCAAACCATCTTGCTGGAACTTCCGTACTTGGTTTCTCACTCACCTGTGATCCATTTTTTCTTGCCTACCAAACCACACCAAACCAATCGGGGTGGCTCAAGTGCAGAAGCGCTACTGGTATACTATGGGACAAGAGGGTACCCACAAAATTGAAGGGAAAATTCTATAGAACTGCCATAAAACCAGTGATGCTTTACGGGACAAAATGTTGGTCTATTAAGAAATGAGAATGTTGAGGTGGATGTGTGGTAAGGGTAGACGAGAAATGATTAGAAATGAAACGGTTCGTGAGATGGTAGGGTTAGAGGAGAAGTTGAGGGAAAATATGCTAAGGTGGTTTGGGCATGTCTACCGTAGACCTGTAGACGCAGTAGTTAAGAGAGCGGATATGATAACTTTAGGTAGTAACGCTAGGGGGAGGGAAGACCTAAATTGATTTTAGATGCGGTTGTGCGCAAAACCATCTAAGCAAATCCAAAACTGTCTTTAAAATTTGTTCCATTTCTTTCACTGCTATGAGCTGACTATTTTTTACCACACAACCCCCATTATTTTTCGAAAATCTCATTCAAGGTGAAGTACTATTTTAGGTTTCTGAACTATATTAATTGTTTTTTACTTTGTCATCTTTTCATTCTATTTCTAATTCCTTGGACTAACCCTCATTGAATTCGGTATAGGCTGCAAATATTGTTTCTTCAAGCATTCAGCCTCTGCAGAACTCATCTGTGCTGGTAAGTCGGAGCGAGTTCAGGGTTTTGAGATTAGTGCTTCATTGCTGAAATCCGTGTAATTCTATCATGACATTGTTCTTAAGAATAGTACGCTAAGTGTCTTTTTTCCTCCCCCTGCTTTTCAATCCGCAGAAGTGTATCGCGGAGAAAGTTAATCCAGATGAGCAGTATGTTTTGGACCTTTTGGTTAGGGACCATATTGGGAAAGGTTTTGCAGGTAAGCATTTCCTATCGAATGAAAAATTGGGGATTTTGTCCCAATTAAATTAATCTGCCTACCAGTTTTGATAGAGAATTTTTAATCTTTTCTCATGCCAATGAATGTTTTCTCATTGGTGTTAGTGTCGTGTGATGTATTTTGTGTTGACCATTTTCTTCCATTCTACCAAGCACATTTCTTTGTGCATACAGCATATTGTTCTTCTATAACTCCCTGCTGATTCAGGACATTTTATATGCTATTACAAACATATACTGGGATCTCTTGGATAAATCTGGTTATGGTTTACAATTCCAGAACTGCCTTTCTACTGTCTGGCCTATTCAACTGATATAGAAGCTACAAAACGGTTGCATTCTATTGCATTGGTACTAAGATGAAGTTATGAACATTTATAGTGTAAGCTGCAAAATAGCATCTCTGGACATGTGAAAATTTTCAGTGCTGACATTATTCGTTAGCATCAGCAATCTGCCAGAAGTACCGAGAATTGTTCCAAGCATTGAATCCCTTGGGGATATTTAGCAAATAGAACTTGAAATGGTAGATACGACCGTGTTATCTCCTTAAGAGTTAAGGCTTAAATGTTCAAGTTCTCCTTGACCAGAAGCCCTTACTATTCACACAATGTTTGTAAACCTACTTTAAGGAGCATCTTAAGATAAAAAGATGGAAGTTGACTGCAATTGATCTCGGTTAATCACACTCATGATCCAGCAACTCCAATACTACAGATATCCTGTTCTGCACTTTCGTTTTTGGGCCTACATCTTATGCCCAAGTTGACTGTAAGTAAGTTTATATTTTATTTTTTTTGATCAGCGAAATTTTATTAAAACAGGGTCCAACACGGAAGTTGGAAAGTACAGAAACGAAAGCCCAATACAAGTCCAATACGACCAAACAGGGTCAAAATGGTCCCAAAGAGATACAAACAAAAGAAGCCCGGACCAATACCCAGATAAGAACAATAAAGCTCAAAACCCTATCCCGGCCCACACCTGGGCCGGCCCACCCAAACCAAAACCCTAAACCCAAAAAAGCTCCAACCGCTGCCACCGCACAAACCACCGCGTCAACCGGCCTCGCCGTTAAGCAGAACCAACCACGCCCAGATGTAGAAGCCGGTGGCCAGACAAAACAAACGGCCTACAATAGCAGTGATCACAACAAATCGGGGTTCAGGGAGCGAACCACAACCACACGCCTCCGCCGCCAAAACCATCCAACCCTCGGCACCACCGCCAAAACGCCAGTCCACCGTCCCAAACACCATCGCCAGACACCAAACTCCAACATCCACCTCCAAAACAGCCTGAAATCACCAAAACCAAACCGAAGCCCTGCAGGAAAAAGGAAAAACACAAACAGAGGAAAAAGAACTCCAACGCCAAAACCTAGCTTGCACCGACAACAAGGGGGAAGAGAGGTAAAGACCAGGCCGTTAGACGCGAGACCGATCGGCCCAAGGGATGCCGACCGGCGGAAAATACCCAAAACCCCAATACCACCGCCTCCATGATCGCCGGAGACCACACCAGCACTCGGAAAAAGAAACGCACAGGCACACAGGGTCAGGGGAAGAAACCAGACGAATCCAGCGAAACCAACTGGGGGAACAAGCTGGATCTGGAACAAGGCGGTCCGGGATCCAAAACTCAAGACGAAAGGTGCCCAACACCGGACCGAGGTGCGAGGGAGATCACAGACGCCGGAAACCGAAACGACCAGGAGGGAATCACCACACCACCAGTGAGCGCAACCACCGAGGGAGAGGCGAGCCAGCAGAGAAGTCGGGAAAAACCAGATCTGGCGAGAGAGGGAGGGAGAAGGAGAGAGGAAAAGGGAGAGAGGGAGGAAGAGGAGCCCGGGGGGAAGGGCAGGGAGGGGCGGCGCCGCCCTCCCCCCAAGCACAAGCCCTAGGCGGAGAAGACCAGGGGAACTTAGGAGAGAGAGAGAAGAGAGAGAGGTGAGCAGGTTTAATGGCAGTCAGTAAGTTTATATTTTATGGCGCGAGGATGTGCAACCACCTTTTTGACGTGGAAACACAAGTTCTGGTGTTTTAAAATGATATTATCAACGCACTCAGTGAGAGTGCATCTGTCACTCTTACTGAACTGTCAAAACTAGTATCAGTTAATTCAATATGTGATTATCTGTGGATGGGGGCAGTGGAGTGTTGGAAGTGCACCATTTGCATATATTTGACTCTCCGTAGGTTATGTTTATGACCATAAATATGTGAGAGATTGATATACTGTTAGGCCATGTAAAAATTCTGCTGCCGATTTCTGTTATTTAG
Organism: Vaccinium myrtillus; assembly: GCA_016920895.1. Classification (NCBI taxonomy): domain Eukaryota; kingdom Viridiplantae; phylum Streptophyta; class Magnoliopsida; order Ericales; family Ericaceae; genus Vaccinium; species Vaccinium myrtillus. The sequence goes on from CM029271.1 coordinate 37,982,769, forward strand.
TCTTATTATGTATTTGTGAGTACCGATTTGATTTCTGGATCATCAATATTTCTTTGTTTTCTTGTTAATCTCTGAACAAATACTATGCCATATTTACTTTTCAGTTAGGGAGTAAATGATTTCCTGTAAGAATTTCTCGGCAAACACTGACTGCTTATAAATCTTGAGTTGCTTTGATAGGATTAGGGTTACTCGGATTTTTTTTTTTGAATTTCAACTGATTTCCATGTATGCATGTTGCAGCTCTTGAGAAGTTATTACATGACTATGCTGGGAAATATGCCACCGGAGATGAAGTCTGTCTGGTTTGTTTCTTCCCTGCTATCTATGTTCAACCATAGAATGTTTGTACTGGATAAACCCATCAGTATAGTCTACATGGGCGCATGAAACCTCACAGTATGCCCTCTCCCAATTCTTTTCTGCTAGTATCCAGATTCTGTCATGGTACAACAGCCCTGGAAATTGATAAACTCTTTAAACCAACAAAGAGCCATACGAGTGGCAAAACAGGATTTGTAAATCTGAACTCAGAATGTAATTTGAACCACAGTCTAAACTCAATTATGGACTAAACCCATTGGTCAGTATCCCCTAAGCAGGAAGTGTTCCAAATTATCACTCCAGATACCAGGATTTGACATAAAGCAATGGAATGATTTACACATGATCCAAAAACATTAGTTGTGTATTACTTTAGCACGAGTGCTTATGTGAAATTATCTCGTTCTCACACATCATTTTTTGGCTATCGCTTGCAGGCAGATTGCTTTATAGCGCCTCAGTTACATGCAGCAATCAAATGGTTCAAGCTTGATATGGTAATGTCAATCCTTTAGCTCATGACCAAGTTAATTTTTTTGTAATTTATGTTTCGGCATAAACAATTAAAATAATGTGCATGTAGAAGCTTAGCATCCCCATTTCCCCAAAAAAGGAGGGTAATAAAGTGAGAAATCCATATGGGAGGGCTGTGAACTCTCTGCTGTGGTCTTTTCTTTGTGGATCTGATGCTTGATGCTGATGTGTAGGGATTGTAGTTTATGGTGGTCCCGGATTCTGGATTGTGGATTCTTTAAAACTATTTTTTTCTCCCCTGTCAAGTATTTACAAAGACAGTCCAAAAACTTAAATGTGGATTATATAGTCGACCTTCCTGATTGTGATTGTATTGTAGAAAGACGTGACACTTATTCTAGAATTTCAGCTTCTATGTTTTTCCTCTGTTGAACTTGGAACATCTTTGATTTTAAATTGTGCTTTATCTCCTTAGGATTTGTTCTTTGTGCAATGATAAATTCCCTCTTTCTCTCTTGCTGTGATATGTGCCCTGGCCTCACTGTGAATGAAATTACAGCTTGTTGAAGTGAGATTGATGCTTTCTTATAATTCTTTATCTTCATATGCTACTGTTAAAAGTTTCTTGTTGGTCTTTTTTCAGACTCCGTACCCTCTTCTGTTTAGGCTGAATGAGGCATACAATGAGTTACCTGCCTTCATAGATTCTGCGCCAGAAAACCAGCCAGATACACCAGCTTAGGCATTGAGTTGAGGAATATGGAAGTACTTATTATTGTATGCTCTTTCTTCCCTCTTTGCCATTTTCTAGCTTATGATTTTTATTATTGCTTTCAGGTGTCTGATTGCTTGGCAATTTTTTTAAAATTTGTTTTTGCTTGACCGCTAAGCCTGTGATTGGATCATGAATTTGTGTAAGGATGGAAAGTGAAATTACCCAAAGCACTAAAGAGTCCCAGAGGGGTGAATGGGACGTCATAGTAAAATTAATTCAAATACCACTTAAAGCAATTAACCAAACTCCATGTAATTTATGCAATTCAACAATGAAATTAAAGAGCAATTATCTAAAGAGCAAAAACATAGGGATACACTTGGAAACTACTGAGGGTCAACACACCTAAGCATAAAACCACGGCATATTTCTACTTATATTCCATGAATCAAAAGGTTACAACAAGTTCCAAATTTGGAATTACCAACAAGACCCTTGTTACACCTAACTCCACCTCTTGATGTAGCACCCCGTGCTCCTTCTTGACTTCATGGGACACCACGAGCAAGCACGTCTTGATCTCCGAATCACGACGGCATTGGATCTATCCTTGCTCAACTAGACATCAAGGCCATAATGCATGATTTTGAAATTTTGATGAAGATTTTGACAAGAATCAAACTAGAATATATACATGAATATTAGAGTATAGCTATAGAATGAATAAAAGATGATCAAATTGGAATGTAAATCATCTATAATGTGTAGAACCACATGAATATAAGAGGAAATGACTTTCTCTCTCTAAAAGTGCGCTAATGCAAGAGCAATATCCTAAAATAGTGGAAAGAAAGCGTAAATATACCCTCCTAATAAGCACCCAACTGTCATTGAGCTACGGGAGCAGTACAGGGGCGCGAGCGCCATGCAAATATACTTCAATTGAAAAATATAATGAAGGAGGAAGCACTCCAAGAGCGCTGGGGCGCCACAGGTGCAGGGTGTTGTGATCATACGATGCCTTGGAAAAAATTTCACTCTCTTCTCAAAGGCAAAACAAGACACAATGCCTTAAGACTAGAAACACTTGATTGTCCCTATAAATGCCCAGACTCCAAAAATCAATTTGATGCATGAAGAAACATTAACATGAATGCGTATGAAATGCAATACCTTCCATCAACTAGGCACAAGCAATAGCACGGCACCGTCATCTTGAGAAGTCTTGAATCAATGGGCGGAGTAACTAAAACCAATAAATGGAAAACCCTCAAATGGTTTGACAACATCCGGAAATTGCCAATAAACCTAACAGAAAGGTAGAGGAAATGATAAGGAGGCTAATGTTGTGAAGAAGCTAAACGATTGCTTTGGCCCCTATCATTTTCCTTTCCCTCGTCTTATCCCTGTACAAATGCACAATCCAAACACAGCTAAAGCATTGGGGTTCCAATGTTTTGCTCTGCTTGGTGTTTGCAAGACACAAGGGGAGTAAGTGGTTAAAGTCGTAACACCAATGTTGACATAGTAACAGATACCACTTGGCCTTATAGCGGTTGTTTAATGGCTTTGATTTTCCACAATATTGAGATACTTCATTCAAGTTCTCTCTGCTGGTCGGGTAGGGCTTTTGTTGGGTTTTTGTACTGAATCTTCCTCCTTTCTTTTGTTTCTAGGTGAAGTGTGAAGCAGATTTTGGGCAGAGCTGCTACGATGCTAGCAGACTCCACCAAGCTTCGTCTATATGAGAATAGTGATCGAATAACTTGAAGTTGTGTTTAGTTGAACATCTTATATGGTTTCCTAAAGTTCAACTACCTCATAGTTCCGCGAAATAAACAGGTTTTAGTATTCCTCCGCAAAATAAACAGGTTTTCATATTCCTAGTTAAGAGTTCGGGTGTTAAAATGTTCACATGCTGTTATAATCAGTTCTTGCACTTCTAAATTCTCCTCTTTGGGGTCGCGAGATTACTATGCTGTTATAAACATAAAAGTAGTGTTTGCACCATTAATTTTGTTTGTAGACTGGAGAAGCTGCCTATCTTTTGAAAGCAAGTGGAATTGTAATAGACCGGGAGAGTCGAAGCCTGTTTGGTCTCTTACAATTGACTTGTGAAGGCCTAGTTTAAAAACAGCCAATTGATGTCTTGTAGCCTCTGCTTTTATGTTCATGTTCAAAACATCCAATTCATGTCTTGTGTTTTCAGAATTCCCCTGTTTTCACCTTCCTGAACACACTATCTCTTAGTCTCTTTCTCTCGGGGCCCGAACCACAAGTATTTATATGGATAATATCAAATCTATATCAAACGTATATATTGTTACTTGCGAGGTCCGAGAAAGATGTGAGATTATGTATGTGTGTAGCGTTGTTTAATATTTTACACGCAACAACCAAACTGATTGATAAGTTGAAATTTTAGGAATTTCTTCCACATGTATATGAAATGTAAGAATTTTTTCCCACTCTATGAACTTGTACGGGCCAATTTCATAGAATTTTTTCAACTTGATCCGAAAATCTAATATAGTACAAGAGAATATTTGGAATTATGCAAGGGTTGGGCACCCCATTTTGTTTGCCAATGGGTGACACTGACGTTGAGAACTTGGGATATACTTCTCTTTTTAATAAGAAACGATAAGAATGTGATTTTCAGAAGTTTAGATGTAAAAGCATCTTTAAGAAAAAAACAATTTATTCAACCACATGACATGCGCAGCCGGCCTATGAAAGGTCCATTTGCGTGCTAGGAGACAGAATATCGTTCTTTATTTTAAAGGCAGGCTGTAATTGGTTATCAACGGATTTCTTATTCTTCCAAAAAAAGAAAAGGGATTTGAGGAATTCATTTAAACAATGATAATCATTTTCTCTAATTTTATATCTATTTTTTTAAGTCACATAATCATTTCACTGCAAAATTCAACTATATCTCATTTTCCTTCTAATTGGAGTAGTTTTTAAGCATTCGTCAAATATATTCAACGTTGGTATTATTTTGAAAGATACTGTTAATACCTTCGTAATGGTAGCAATTTTATTACAATTGTAGAAGTTGTAAGAATCGTTTACTGTCAATATAAGGAGATCATTCTCCATAATTTTGATGAGTTTTTGTGTATAGAGGACCAAATGAAGTTTTCATTTTGAATAATCAAAATGGAATATGATTGGAATTTTGTGCTATTCTTATTATATTGATTTGAAAAATGATTTTGAAGATTTGAAGAATGGCTGAGGAATGTTGTGATAGCCTCTCTAGAAGATACTTCAAAGTTTAATATTAAAAGTGCGGTTTGCTATTTATTTATTTTTTGATAACTTAGGTGTTCGGGCTGCTTGCGCACACTGTGTGATTTGCTATTTTATTCGACAGTTTGAAAGTCTTTTGGCACTCCATGCTCCTTAAAGTATTGTATAGAACTAATAAAGAATGTAAATACCCAAAAAGATACAATAAGAAATAGGTGAAACAATAAACTAAAAACTATTTTTCCATTTGAAGGATGTCACTGACTTTTTTATTTGACAAGGGGAGAGAGGAAAAAAATAAACATGTGAAGTGTAAATTTTCTTCCTGAAAATGTGGAAGACTAAGTTTTATAATTGTCATCATAGCATATTGTAGGAGTATTTAATTGACTAAAATTATAAGAGAGAACATTCTTTACACCGGCGGTGTAAACCAATATTTCCTCCAAATCTATTACATTGTGTCATGTGTGCAAACAGTGGTCTCAAAAGGTAGAACATGGAGACATGACGTAATGCAATTGATTTGGTTCATATTTTTGGTTCTACTATATTTTTTGTACATTAAGCAATGTTATCTCCGAAAAATAATACTAAAAATTTCTAATCAGTCATTTTATTAAGAATGAGTTGAATACGGACAGATTGAATATTAGGTGTTAAGTATGGATGGATCAAAAATGGGTTAAGTCGAACCCAAACCAACCCAACCCGGCCTATTTTTTTCCCCATGGTTTAGAATTGAATCTGTGCTTAACCATAAAACTGGTCTTCTCTCTCTGGTTGTGTTTGGTTTGGGTTTTGGTTTTTGTAATGATTAGAAGGAGAAATAAAGATATAATAATTAAAAATAGGGATTAATGATTAGAGATAGATAGAGAAAAAAATCTGAATAATATTTGAAAGTAGGAATAATGATTGAATAATAATTGAAAAAATCGGGTCTTGAAAACCGAAAACGAACATGGCCTGAGTCAATAATGTGTTTGCATACTAGGTCAAAAATAAAAATTATGTGTTCACGTGTGTAAGAGAGAAACAGAGGGAAATGTACTCCTGCATACAGATCTTTACTTGATATACTTTTTTAATTATCATTTTGCGACGCCTTTTTTATTTTTATTTTATAAACAAACAGAATAACACAAATATTGCAGAGGTAATTTTTGCTCACAAACAGAATATTCTTGCTTACATGGTACCCGCTCGCGAACATTCGACCGTCTAAAAATACAACGGACGGCCTGGATTAAAACACACTTTTCCTTTTCTTTTCTTTTTTCATTTTTTCTAAATCCATCCGGCACTTCCAATCCGAGCCGTCCGTTGCATTTTTGGACGGCTGGATGTGCGTGAATGGACACCACGTGTTACCCGCTCGGCATTGAAATTTTTTCCCATTTTACGTAATCAACTTCACCTATTTTGAATTCCAACCGGTTCTTTTTTTTTTTTGTGTGTCAAAAGTTGAGAGATAGGAGTAGTATTCATCAAAGATTCCCATGGGGAAAGATTGGGAGTCCACAGATCGGACACTCCAACGACTACATGTCACAGAAATACAACGAGAAAGCGTATGACCAAACCAACGGAATACACCGGACAAAATCCGGACAAAAACCGACCTAAAGCCGGACATAACCGGCCTAAAGCCGGACAAAACACAAAAGAAACGAGAAAAAAAATACACTCCCCTTCGTCGCTGAGCAGCTCATCTCTAACCAAACCTCCAACCGGTCACACGCCTCTATCGGAGGCCTAAGAAGCCGCCGGAACACGTAAGGTTGCAAAGGAGGAGCAGACGAATCGTAACGCCCAACAGGGCTGCGGAAACCAAGTTCTAACGATTGGCGAACGGAAAGCCGGATATGGTGCGGAAGGGGAAGGGGAAACCAGATCTAGAAAGGGGATTAGTCCCTCCCCTCCCGCCGCCCAAAGGGTGTGCAACCCATGGAGGGGGAGGAGAAGGAGGGGCTGCAATGGTGGGGCTGTGAAGAGTTGAGATAGAGAGAGCGGCTCCTATGGTTATGTTGGAGTAAAGGTTTTTTCCGGTTCTTTTTCTTTAACATGTTTAGATTTACGTTTTTCAACGGCGGATGAACCGTTTTGCGTTTTTTTTTAATTTTATTAATTAAATAGTGCATTTTACAACTTTGTTCCCAAACTACGTGAAAACGTGTTTGAGAAACACGCTTTCTGCGTTTGTTAAGACAGATTTGCTAGAAAATTAAGTTTGGCTAAATAAGTTAAGTGGCTTTTTACTGTTCTTTTTTTTTTCCTTATTCAATTTTTTTTTTGTATTTTTAGTTTTGCGTCAAACTTTTACGACCTATTGATCCGTCTCGACGAGAGGAATCGGAAAAGTAAAAAATTTTGACCGAAACTCTTAAATTTTTTCAAAAATACAGAATAAGTCAAAATAAGCTGCCTCTCGTCGAGACGGATCAATAGGTCGCAAAAGTTTGATGCAAAACTAAAAATACAAAAAAAAAATTGAATAAGGACAAAAAAAAGAACAGTAAAAAGCCACTTAACTTATTTAGCCAAAACAAATAATCTGCGAACACGCCTTCTAAAAGCGTGTTTCCAAATCCTGGGAAGAAAAATAGACAGAGGGTGCCCGCAAGTCCGTTCATAAAAAATTCCAGTAGTAAATCCACTGGAAAACCTGTTCTTTGCATGGCCAGAAAAAGCTGTGAAGGCTTAGCGGGAGGTGTTTTATGAGTAAATCCACCGGATTCTTCAGATTTCAGGTTCTGAAAAGGGCTCAACAGAGCTCGCCGGAGTTCGTCGAAATTTGGAAGCCGTTCGTGGCTACTAACGGAGTTACTGTGGTCACCGAGGTGAAAGGGGGTCCGATGAGGGGTTGGGGAAGATGGCACTGGATCTGATGGTTGAGATCTTGATTTGGGAGGCGAGGGTTTTGATTGGGATAGATGATGAAGGAGACGAAGATGTCCAGTACTTTGGTAAAAAAGGAAAAAGAGAGTTACAGTAGTATCACTTTGGTATACACCATTTGGAGGTTTTTTTGTCTTTTTCTTTTCAGGATGAGAGACGTGTTTTCAAAACACGGTTTCAGAAGGCGTGTTTTAGATTAAGTTAATTTTTTGTTTAATCCATCACACAGAAAGCGTGTTTCTGAAGCATGTTTTTAAGAAAGCGTGTTTCTCAAGCATGTTTTTAAGAAAGCGTGATTCCTAAACACGTTTTCACGTAATTTTGGAATAGAGTTGAAAAATGCACGTTTTAATTAATAAAGTTTAAATAAAAACGCAAAACGGTTAACGAGCCTTTTTTAACTTCTACAACAACAGCATAAAGAATCGCCTTCTGGGTCGTTATTTCTTAGCAGATAAGAGTCTCAGAAAGTGGTTGAAGGGGGTAATAGGTACTATAATATTGCAAATGTGGGTTTTGGGTTGACCAAAAAAATTACCAACCAAATTCATGATGTCACATATGAATTTTTTGAACAGCAGGTCTTATATGATTGTTGACATTGTCATATATTTGAATAAGTAGGTTTTGTCAATGGAGTGTAATTTTGTTCAAGCATGGCATGAACTGGTTTAGTTTTTGCTTACAATAGGTGTTTCAATTGTTCAAAATTCCTAATTAGCTGAGGGGTTAGAAACCCTTTTGTCGTAATACTAATTGGGTTGACATATTTTTGTTTGTGGAGTAATGGTTCCAAAAATTCAGGCCTTCCTCTTTCTTATTATCAATCAAATCTTGTTTGTAGCTGCAGAAACAGACCCTGGTGATGGTAAGCTACTTGGGTCGTTCTCTACCCTAGTTTTTTGTTTTTTGTTTTTGTTTTTTCGATATTAGCAATCAAAAGTACATATGTTTCTTGATGTAATCATACATGTTTCTTGATGTATTCAATGATGTTCATCCTAGTTACATACATCTTGATTATCAATGTTTTCAGAGGTCAAGTTGAGGCTCGTCTCGAGTTTCTCATCAAGGATAGGCTACTGAAAAACACCTCCGAGTCCTTCAAATTTGTGCCTTAAACTCCAAAAGCCTAGGCCTTGTCCTTCAAATTTGTGCCTTGCATTCAAAAAGATTAGGCCTTGTCTAAAGGACGTTCGCACAAAGTGCACCTTTTGGTCATTTTTAAGCATTTCATTTGAGGCGTATGCTTTTCGAAACATCATGGCCCATACATCTTTTTACTACCCTCCTCTCAACCTACCAATCTTTGATTCAAGTGAGAGAGTATTTGCTTTGAGAATAAAAATTGTATAGTTACATTACCGCTGTATTTCTAGGTTTAGAGGAACTTCTATGACTTAGCATCGTTGTCTCTCTCTCTCTCTCTCTCTCTTTTTGTATCTATACATTCTGAAATATGGAGCTAAATTAATGGTTACAAATATGCTGGGCACGTATCTGACATGAGGCATGGCCTAAGTTTACTTGTAATGTGAGTTTGGGATTTCATCTTATTACTCATTAGGCAGCCGGAGATGTCTTAAGTAAGCTCTGACTGGGATACAAGGTACGTGGTAGTTCTTCACAGCAAAAAATGCCAATTGAACTCTAGCAAGGCACGCATTACCTGAGGAAAGCATGCAAGAGTTGCTGTTCTCTTATCCAACATACTGTTGTTGCAATTCTATTGCTTGCCTGTGGCGTAAAATGCTGCTTGACCTTTTATAATCTCTTGTTAGTTTACGAAGAATTAGTAAAAAATCTTTGGGAAGTGGTTTTGGTGATTAAAACTTGAAAGTCATCTTTGCTTTCTGATGCAGTTGCTGTGCTCCTTTCTATCAAAGCAAGCTGGCAGAACCTGCCTCCTAACTGGATTGGGTCAGATCCTTGTGGCAGTGGTTGGGATGGAATTAATTGCACAAATTCACGTGTGACCTCCATGTAATTCAGACGTCTAATCATTACCCGGAAAATGTTCTTATTTTAGTTCTCTAATTCTTGAGTAACTGGGTTTAACCCAGCAATTCTCAATTGACAGGATATTGCAAGGAATGAACGTAATGGGTACCGATTTTGGAGACATACCATCATTATCTGAGCTACAGTATCTGTAAATTCTCTGCTTCTACTTTCTCTCGTGATTAATATCAACTTGTCATGTCAATAAGTTTTGTGATTGCATTTTCAAGTATCTTTTGGCACTTCACACGCAATTCTTCATACTGGACTCTGTTCAAATAGCCTTGATTTTACTGCCAATATTGTCAAGTACTAATCGGGAGCATATGAAATCGCTGGATGTTCTCGTTATCAATGAGCCAAGCACCTTGCTGGCCAACCTTTGCTGGACTTTTCATTATAGTTTTGGAATGTGATAATATGTGGTCACATTTTCATAGTTTGGTACACTTTAGGTTGGGTCTGGATGCTCAGGTCTGTTGAGGCTCAAGAGCGTACAATAGGTGAACCAGAGAAGGCAATCGGAAAAAGTTGAAAATCTAAAAGTTTATAATTCGATTTCTAGTTCCGAATATAATAGTCCTGAAGTTTCCAAGACCTCAATTCATTGGATGCAACATTTTTCAAGATTTCCAAGTGAACAAGTTACAAGCTCACAGACGGCTAATAATTTGCGACTCTATATTCTAAGCAGAATGATTTTGAATGTTGCAGAATGATTTTGATTGTTTGTAGAAGTCGCAGCAATTTTATTTATAGAACATTGTGTATTACATATATGGAACTATTAATTGGACTAGACATTATTATTTGGTGTATCCCCTCTCGCTCTTTCATCAATCCCGCTTAAATATCCAGGAGCATGTTTCCTTACTTCTATAGCCTATAATCACATCCTTACTTCGGTGATACTAATTACTTCTTCATACAGAGATCTCTCAAACAACAGGGGTTTGAAAGGGATTCTTCCATCTTCAATTGGGAATTTGAGAAATTTATTGAATTTGTAAGTAAGATTTTATTGTTTCTGGGTAATTAGCCTTTTCATAATTTGGTAATATTTAGAAAATTATTTTCCCTTGCTTGCAGGATCCTGGTCAGTTGCAGTTTCTTTGGTCCCATTCCAGAATCTATAGGATCTCTACAGAACCTGACCTATCTGTAAGGTTTTCAACTTTAGAGAAATTCTCTTGATATAATGAAGGCTTGTTCTAAATGAATTATTTTCCTCTAGAAGGCCAAATGTATTTACAGTTTGTAATGCCACAAAATATCTTTCTGATGAAATATAATCTTCCTCACGGTGGATACGAAATATTAGATGAAGATATTCTCAAATCTCCCGTATTAAACTTCCCCTCTCCGACTCATTTAGTTGTTTCCTTCTATATCCTCGACCTCGGAAAGTTCCAGTTCAAATCTCTGATCTTATATTTCAGTGCTATCATAGAGAGTTTTGGTGTTGCAACTTTTTTGCAGATCTTTGAACAACAACAGCTTCAGCGGACCGATTCCCAACTCCATTGGTAATCTTTCTAAGCTTCGCCGGCTGGATCTAACTAACAACCAGCTTAGTGGATCCCTTCCTGTTTCTACTGGGAACTTATCTGGTCTTGATATGCTAGTCCATACCAAGCACTTGTATGTCTTGTCTTTCTGACATGCCAAATTCTTTATTTGAAATTAACATGATTTTCCGGAATTGACGAAAAGTTCTGTCACAGTCATATGGGATCAAATCAGTTCTCTGGTATCATCCCACATCAACTTTTCAGCTCGAATCTGACTCTGATTCACCTGTAAGTCTGTCGATCTGGATACTCGATAGATTCAGTTGTCTTTTACCGGAATGACCATGTGTTGTTGGCAGACATTTTTGTGCTTGCTGTAGAGTGAGACTTGACTAAAAAGAGATTACAAGCTTTTGTAGTGAGGTTAAGTGATGTGTATCTACCCGCATGCGCTTCATTTTGTGTATATGTACCTGCATGCATTTTTTTTTTTTTTTTTTGAACGGCTACCTGCATGCATTTCTGCTGCTCATATAGCTAGACTACGTCAAATAGCAAGCTTTCATGAGAAGAGGCGGCATCCATGTGTAGGCAGCATTCAAATTCCTTAACAATCTTAAACTCTCAAGTAACCTGCCTACCGAAGGAAATCCTTCAAGGAAGCTTTTTCGGCAAGAACTAAAGTACACAGGATACAAATACACGGTCTTGGGTAGAACTCAAACCCCAAAAGCTAGCTTATGAAATGAGGGTGCCCTCACGCTTATGTACTTCATATTACTTTAGTACCCAGATATCATCATTTTTTATCTGCAAAAATTGAATTTAGCTGTCTCGGCCGGGGAAACTGACTAGATTCTGAATATTGAAAGATCCTTGTTGTCCTAATAATAACACAAAGCTTGGATACCTTATTGACTGTTATCTAATGTGCATATCATATTATTCTTCTGCAGTGTTCTGGACCACAACCAACTTAGTGGCAGCATCCCTTCTACACTAGGATACGCGCAGACTTTGACGGTGGTGTGAGTATCTATCTATTAAATTGTTAACCACCAACTCATCTAAAAGCTTAAGCTGTTAGAGAGAGGGGTAATTATATTATTTATATTCTCAACACGCCCCCTCACGTGTAGCCAGACTCTCATCCACAAGCTGGCTAAACACGTGCAAATATTTAATAAATGGGTAGGCAGTGAGGTTCGAACACAGGATCTATTGCCTGCTCTGATACCATATTAAATTGTTAACCACCAACTCATCTAAAAGCTTAAGCTGTTAGAGAGAGGGGTAATTATATTATTTATATTCTCAACACTATCTCACTTGTCCAGAAGAATCATACTGGGTCTTCTTGCTGGCCAGGGATCTTTTCGGAATTATAGTGTTGAATGTCTTGTTTTGACGCAGACGTATGGATTCAAATTTCTTGAATGGAACTGTCCCCGCAAACCTCAACAACCTAACAAGTCTCACACAGCTGTAAGACAAAAGAGAATTTTTTCCTGTTAAATTCTTGCAACGGTGCTTAATTTTTTCATCTTGTTAAGAAAAGGATATGTTTTTGTGCATTTTCAGGTACTTGTCCAATAACAATCTGATTGGACCTGTTCCTAACCTTACTGGCATGAACTCCCTCTACTATGTGTAAGAGCTTTATCTTCCGAAAGATGGTTGTTCTGTTTTCTTTCATGAACAATTTCTCCATCGTTACTATAACTTCTTTTTATGAATATACTTCGTAGTTTTTCTAGTATAATCTTGTATTATCTCTTACCAAATGGCGATACGCAGGGACCTGAGCAATAACAGTTTCAGCCCAGCAGTTGTTCCTTCATGGTTTACAACCATACCGGCTTTGATGACACTGTACATCTCTCTCTCTCTCTCTCTCTCTCTCTCTCTCTCTCTCTCTCTCTCTCTCTCTCAGCTTGCTAACTAGGAACAAGTTAACTAAAAAGCCTACCCATAGTTTGGGAACTCTCCTACTCGATAAGAAGCACAGAGACTTCTAAGAAGGTTCCATTTCTGTGTCGGACATAAACTCGTTGAGAACACTGGGCACTTCTTGGACACATTGAAATATGTATATTATTTCCTTCACTCTTGAAGCATATATGGGTCTTGACATAACAAAACCTTATGGAGTTCACTTAGTAATCCCTCCTCGTCTAGGCTCAGAGTTTCTTGCCTAAAACTTGTAATTTATTTGGGGATAGACCTCTCTATTATAGCTATGAGAACTCTGTATAAACACTTCTCGTGACATCTAAAATGTGAAAAAAATGGTTTCTTTTCATGTTGTTGGGATGAGATATGTTTATACATTGGGGAAAAGATAAACAACTCATGATCGTATGTGTCCACCATAGATATCATTTGTCTCCATGTTGCTGCATTGTGGCATCCCGAAAATGTCCCGGTTGAAATATGGTTTTCAAATTACTTTCTGAAGGATGCTGGCAAAGGGAGAGGCGGGGCCGTACGTAAAAAGGAAGAGCGCTCTCCAAGTGTTAAGTCTTACCAGGATTTCTTCCTATTCTGCTTTCCGTTGTTCTTTCGTACCGTGACTATGTTCTTCTTGTCCTTGTGGTGTCTGAACGACACACCGTTTACCATTCGTGTTGCCAATGACAAAGCTCAATAGACACATTCTCTGGACCTTGTGATGGTTGAAGTAATATAAGCGAATTGTTCATCCCTTTGATTGTACCTCGTACTCAACTGAATTCCTGACATTCCTTGTGGTTCTCACTCTTATGTATCAGAATAACACGCCTCACTGAATACTTCTTTGTGTCAATAGTTTGTCTTGGTAGTTTCTCATATCGCTTTTCCTCCAGTCTCATAAGTCAGTATAAAATAGCGCCCTTCTCCCCTGCATGCACGTGGCGTGTGCATCTGTGTGTTTCTCTGAGAGGGTCTGTGCTGAATTCATTTTTAATTTATAAGAACAGGTTTAAATATTTACTACAATTGTTTGCAAAAGTAATTAATTCTCTAACCCTGTGCTGACAGAAAGATGGATCGCACCCGAATCCAAGGAGGAATTCCGTCTGACCTGTTCAGCTCTCCCATTTTGGAGACAATGTGAGTATCAACGTAGTCTCAAGTAACACCATATTGATTTCTAAGACTTCAATGCTGTTGTGTCTCAATATCTGTTCTGTTAAAGAAAACTGAGGGTTATGGGGTACTCGTTTTGGCAAATGGTGGCAGTGTACTCAGTAACAACCAACTTAATGGAAGCTTGGATTTGGGCACAAGCAATAGCAACCGACTGAAACTCGTTGATCTGCAAAACAATTCCTTCACTGGCCTTACAACAAGCATAGGAAACGATACGGATCTAAAGTAAGCAGTGAATTTTTACATTCATCTGCTTTTGGTTGAACTCTTTTGGCCATTTAATGTATCTCTATCCTGTCTTGAATTCTGATGAACTTTGGAAGTGATTTTGCTTTTCTCTTGCGCAGACTCGAGGGTAACCCAATTTGTAAGGGAAATCAATCAACAGAAAGTTATTGTGCAGTACCGAAGACTATCCTCCCAAACATAGCTTCAGTATATAACTGTACACCAACAGTCTGCAAATCGGATGAAATATTAAGCCCGACGTGTATATGTGCATATCCGTACATAGGAACCCTACACTTCATCTATTTTTCCTTCTCAAATGATAACTCAAGTTACATTGCGTATCTTTCGGGGTTTCTGATGTCTGCTTTTCGGGAGAATGGACTTCCAGTAGATTCAGTTTTGCTTGTTAATCAAACCTTTGATATTTATTTTTTCCGTCAGTTCACTCTGGAAGCCTTTCCTTCTGGTCAAGATTATTTCAATAGAACAGGAATTTCTGCAATTGGGACCCTTCTCAACAGCCAACCTCCCCAGGTCATCAGCTTTTTTGGGCCCTTCTTCTTTACTGATGACACCTATTCTTTATTTGGAGGTAATAGTATTTTCTTTTTAAAATTGGTACAACTTTGCATATTTTTGTGTTTTTTTTGGTACTTTGGAGGCCGTAGCCTGGGGAGGGGGATCTTAATTTATGCAATGAAAGATATTCTCTCTTCTGTTTTAGCGTTCACTTCATCTATCTTTTCTCTAACGTCTAGTATCTACAGGAGGGAAGAAGTCATCAAAGACTGGAACTATCATTGGAGCAGCTGTTAGTTCTGTGCTACTTTTATTGCTACTCTGCGTGGGCATTTATGCTTTACAACAAAGGAGAAGAGTAAAAAAGGCAACTGAATACAATACAGTGGGTGAGTTCAGCAAATAACTGAAAGCAGTTTTTAGAGATGTCAAACAATTCTAGAATGGCTGTTCTTGGATGTGTGTGTTACAGGTGCAGCATCTTGGAACCGTGAAATGAGGAGCGACAGCTTTCCTCGTTTAAAAGGAGCAAGATGTTTCTCATTTGAAGAGCTTAAGAACTACACCGATAATTTTTCAGAATCCATGCACATTGGATCCGGGGGCTATGGGAAGGTATCATCATTTAGGATTTGTATTGGGTTCCTCTTGCCTGAACCAACTGTGAACAAACCTATGTGAAGTACCTTTTCTTCTCTATTCTCACCCTAAGGCCCAAATTCTAATTTACGTTAGACAAATACTCATTTTGAAACTTTTGAGATTGCCAAATAAGATTTGTCCCATTTTGCAGGTGTATAGAGGAGTTCTTGACACTGGTCAATTAGTTGCCATCAAAAGAGCTCAACAGGGATCGCTGCAAGGTGCTAACGAGTTCAAAAATGAGATTGAGCTTCTATCAAGGATTCATCACAAGAATGTTGTCGGCCTTGTGGGTTTCTGTTACGATAAAGGGGAACAAATGCTGATCTATGAGTATATTCCTAACGGTACTCTAAGTGAAAGCCTTTCAGGTACTTCCACTCGTTTCTTTTCTTTCTCCACCGAACCTTAATACTCCTATCTATTACTGCTGCTGTAGCAGACTCGCAAGTGATAATCTAACTGGTACGTTATAATGAAGAAAACATAAAGGAGCCCCAATTTAGGTTTCGGTGAAGCAAATTGATATCTAATAATGAACCAGAAAATGTTTTCCACATTTGAGAATTGGAAAACCTGCGAAAGTCAACTAATTTCCGTTGCCACGTATTTCTTTTTTCTTTGGCTTGGTGTGGTTGTAGTTCTAATCGGGAAAACGTTTTCCACCCTTAGAAAGGGTAAAATGTTTTCCTCCAAAATCAACTTGTTTTCCGTTGACCACGAAACCCATGTTCTGTGAACTTCTGTTTTCTGTTACACCAGCCACCAAGACCACAGAATAGATGAAATGATTTGCAGAAAACAGTTTCTGCTAAACCAATTGGAGCATTACCAGAAACTTTTATCCCCTGCAGCCCTTCAACCGGCAAGCTACTCAACCATAATGTCCTGATGTATGTTTTCAACATGATGGAAAATATGAAAATGTGAAAACATAATGGCTGTGTTAAATGATATAACTGTTTTTCCCGACAGATTAACTACCCAAAATGAAACCAAGTTCCCTTGAAAGTGAAATGAACGTCTATAATTGAGTGCTCTATTGGTAATCTGCAAATATCCATGCAGGAAAATCAGGAATTCGGATGGACTGGATTAGGAGACTTAGAGTAGCCCTTGATTCAGCCAGAGGTCTATCATATTTGCATGAGCTTGCAAACCCTCCCATAATACACAGGGACGTCAAATCCTCAAATATTCTCCTAGATGAAAACTTAAGTGCAAAAGTTGCGGATTTCGGATTATCCAAGCTTATCGGTGATACAGGGAAGAGTTATATCAGCACTCAAGTCAAGGGAACATTGGTAAGTAAAAAATACTCCAATCATTTGTGTAATCCAGGATAACACCATTTTTCTTGATAGGAGTGAAGTGTAGTTGGGAAGACAATTAAACAAGTGATGGAGAATGGTTGTAGTTGCTAGAGTTCGACATGTAGCTCTAGGGCCTTTACTGGTAGTTTCTGTCAGGTAAAGGCACATCAAATGCCCACTGCTTCCTCTTATGGTAAGGTCTAGGGGATAGGGAAATTTTCTTTAGGAATAAAATGTTGGAATATTATTTGAAAACTTCCAAAAATTTGGTACTACGATTGTCGAATTTAATGTTTGGTTACAAGAGTTATAGTGCCTACTTATTTTGAGAATTACTACTTATTTTGAGAATTATTAGGTTGTTATATTTGACCGATACCTATCCATGATTTGGTTATTGATGTACTTGACCGTTATAATATCATGAAGCTCTATATGTAGAAGAGCTCTACATGGCTTATGACATAAAAGTGAAGTATCTTCCAGTACATTTACTTTCCTTATTTTCTATTGTGTTTATGGGCAATTTTGACCGGAACTGTTCTTTACCTCCGGGAGGACCTGAACTTTGGATAAGGATGGCTGTGAGCATTAGGTTAGATCTTGGAGTCATTGGTGTATGCTAAAACCTTCACGTAGAGAGGCAACAATGACTTTAGGACAATAACTACACCCCTCACAATATCGCAGGCCAACTTTACTTATTTTCCTCTAATTCCTATATTTATATTGTTTCTTATTCCTATGTTATTTTATTCTAATTACTATAACCATTTTCTAACAGAAAAATACCAAATAAATAAAACAGACATCTTATTTTTCTGAGTGGTGAAATTTTTGGCATTGGATGAAAATACCAAATAAATAAATAAAAAACATCTTATATGTTACCTTCTTGGCATAGGATGAAATATAATGAATTGACATCATCTCTGATCCAGGGATACATGGATCCTGAATATTACATGACGCAACAATTAACCCAGAAGAGTGATGTTTATAGCTTTGGCATTGTACTTTTGGAGCTGATAACCGGAAGAAAGCCAATAGAGCTCGGGAAGAACATTGTGAGGGTAGTCAAGGAAGCGATGGACAAGTCAAAAGACCCATCTGAGCTTCGCGAGATTCTCGACCCCACGATGAGTTGGGGCACATCATTAGTATGCTTAGAGAAGTTTCTGGACCTGGCAATGAGTTGTGTTGATGACACAAGTAGCAAGAGGCCTGAAATGGGTGAAGTAGTGAGAGAGATTGAGAACATCATTCAGGAGACTAGTTTGAACCTCAACAGAGTCAACACTGAAGATTTGGTATCCAATCCCTCAATTTCTGAGGAGACAATGGATGGGTTTGATTATAGTGGTGGCTTTGTTCCTTTTCAGGTGCAGGGTCACTGAGTAAGATTTTGTTAGTAGTAGGAGTATTTAGTAGATTTCACTTGTAACAGTATTTGTAATGAGTTTCAAATCACTTAATTTGGCTTTAAGAATTTTTTTTCTCACAAGCTGTGCCATGGAAATCCGGAGCTGTTCAATATGCGAGTTCTACAAGATGTACATGAGACCACACCCATCGAGCGACTCCGATTCCAATGTCCAGATTTGTTATCACTGAGGGCCGGTTTGGCCTAAAAAGTAAAGGCAGCTTTTGGCTTTTTGGAGTTTCAAAAAGCTTGAAAAAGTGTGAAAATTTGGACAAAAAATCTACACATAAACTGACTTTTTTTTCGGCCAATCAACAAGATGCCCTAGTCAACTATAAAAGACCATTATGTCCTTATCTTTTACTCGAATCGCCAATCTACCCCTCATAGCCCTAGTCAACTTTTCTACTTGCACACTCAACCGTTGAAGGGCATTTCGGGAAATGGAACAAAAAATTTGAAATTATTTGGATGGCCCATAAGCAGTACACGTTTTATTAGCCCAAAAAAACTTACTTTTTGCTTTTTGCCTTTTCCCTCAAAAAAGCAAAAAGCTAGAAGTAGCACATACTTTTTAGGCCAAACCTCACCTGAATATGTGTTCCAAACATTTTCCTTTTCTCATCACCAAAGCTTTTGGACTGTACAATTTCTTGAATCCTCTCATGATCCAAGAAAATGAGAATTGTGAGTTTTGGGTGGTTATAGTAGCTCTCTCTGCTGCCTCAAGGGAGACGAGCAGTAAAAGAAATGTGAATTGAGTATTTATTTGTGGCACTTCCCGCACTAGATTTCATGATTAGTTCAAAAGCTTCAAAGATTGTATTAAGAATCTCATAAGCAGTAGTAATATTTAAACAAGCCTTTTAATTCACACATATTGGCTGCTGCCCTACGATGCAAGCACAGATCGAAAATATTTCTAATTGTTAGAATTCGTGAGAGTGATGATTGAGACCAAGAACATAAAACAAGAGCGATTATTTCTACTTCATCCGACCCGGGGATTTTTCTCCAAGAAAATGTGCCACCCTCAAAGGTACCGGACATGCAATTATGTTGGAGGTAAATGTGACCCTTTCGCATGCTTAAGAGTCCAATTATTTTTTATCTTGTCAAGAATGTTAGGTGCCTTTTGGAACACCTTTTTATCATAAATAATACTACTTTTAATACACTAAGATTGAGTTTCCCTTTTGATTAATCAAACTAGTTGATTTAGAGAATTTTAATTAGCCATCATGTATAGGTTATTGCGGGGAAAAAAAAAATCACGTATGAGTTATTCGTACAGTGAAAATTGTTTTTAATTTATCACGTTTGTTATATAGTCTAAGATGGTTCTTTGATTTATCATGTTTTTTTACATAGTCTAAATGGTTCCTCTGGTTTCACCCCTATCTCGATTTGGTCCCTCTATTTTCAATTTCAATCTAAACGAACCTATAGTTTCAATTTTGTGATAGCGACACCTTCGAAACCGCCCTCAGGCTGTTCGTCTTCCCCATCTGAAGCGCCCCTGAATGTCAATAACTTGGATCGTCCAGTGGAATCTGTTACTCCGTCCGTTTCCGCTATCTTCTTCTCCGAGGTAGTGAAAGATTAGCGTTTTCCATTTTACAGAGAAGAGAAGATTGTATCAGCGAGAATCAATTGGGTCTCTTTCTCGTACTCGATTTTAGGTTGATGATTGGGTTTTTAGATGGGTTTACGTTGTTTTTCCGATTTTCTGGTAAATTTATCGTAATGACAGAATGGATAAATCATGATCCGTCTGTAAAAATTTTCCGATGTTATGAGGAATTTATCTCATATTGGCTTCTCTGTACGATTATGGTAAATTTATCCTAAAGAACTTGGCCTCTTCGTAATGGCTGCATACGATGAATTTATTATAGTACGAGTTTATAAAATAAACAAATATGATAAATTTTGCCATACCATAAACGGAAACAAATATGCTTTCAAGTTGCGTTTTAAGACCATAATTTAATTTACTTAACGCGTTTTGATCACATGCTTATCAGAAAGTGGCCGATATCTCGTAAACTAGCTTCTCTCTCTAAACTCTTAAATGCAAACAATAAATATTTCTTTTCCGGGCGGGGGAAACGCCCCGCCCTCCTCCTCCTCCCCCCCTCTCTCCTCTCCTCCCCCCTTTCTATCCCTCCACCCCTTTACCCCGACCCCTCCCGATCCGATTCGTCTTTTTCTCCTTTCGTCATGAGATGGAGGCGGCTGCGGTGCAAAAGGGGCTTTCGCCGGCGTTAAATCGGGTTCTCTTGTGACATCGGTGGAGCTCTTAGGAAAGATCTTCTGGTGTAGTTTCTGGTTTGTCTCTCTCTATGAACTATGATTTATGGGTCTTCACTTCCGTTTCTAGCCTTGCATGCTCGATTTCCCTCAAGTGTATTTAATTTGGTGTTCCGTTGGGTTCTCCGGTTTTGGCCTAACGGCAAGGGGATGCTACGGTGGGGGTGGTAATCGTCGTGGTCTCCCGCCATGGATGCTGTTGGGTACCCATGGTTCTTGCTTAACGGCTATGGGAGCTTCCGAGGTAGCCTTGGGGTGGCTCTGTCCGTTCGGTTTCGCCTATCCTTGGGTGAACCAGTGGTGGTTTGGGTTTTGGAGGTGGTGGCGGGCGCGGTGGTGATGGTGGGTCTGCCAGCTGCAGGATGGGCGGCGGTGGAGATGTTTTGCATAATGATGTAGGCTAGGGTTTAAATTTGGTGGGCCTGGCCCATGGGCTAGGTTCCGTTTTTTTTTATTTTTTTTTATTTTTATGTACTTCTGTTGTGTAGATCCTCAATAGTTTGAATGGCAACAACGTGGCGACGACACTAGTGGCAGTTGGTAAGACCACGGTGTCGGTGGAAGTCGGATCCATATCCTTCTTCTCTGGAACCCGTCCTTGTGGGCTTGGGTTGATCGTTTGCGTTGCTGCCACTCGACTTTTGAGTTATTTTCCTGTAATTTGCTTTCCGACGGACCAAAAAAAAAAAAAAAAAAAAAAAAAAAAAAAAAAATAGGCGTAGGAAAGACCTACAAATGCTTACAACCCCTCTGTCCAATCCTGGAGATTCGGTCAGATAAGTGTATGTATGCATGTGT
The DNA here is from genome assembly GCA_016920895.1 of Vaccinium myrtillus. NCBI lineage: Eukaryota > Viridiplantae > Streptophyta > Magnoliopsida > Ericales > Ericaceae > Vaccinium > Vaccinium myrtillus. The sequence continues at coordinate 38,004,324 of CM029271.1, forward strand.
GTGTGCGCGCGCGCAAACAGAGAGAGACTCCCTGTCCAGTCTTGGAGGTTCAATCAGATAAGTGCGTATGCATGTGTGTGTGTGTGAGAGAGAGAGAGAGAGAGAGAGAGAGAGAGAGAGAGAGATGTTTGGAGTTCCGGTATGGAATTGCACACACAAATACGCACAGAATGTATATGTGTAGTATACAAATTGAATATCAATATTGATATGTTGACGTGATGTCATGAACTCTCCACTTACATATTTTTTTTAATAACTTGGGAGCACGCTCCACTTATTTCTGAACCAATTCCATCGTAAACCAATTAAAGACCGAGCAAAAGCAATTGTATTGTATTGTATTGAGCAAAAGCAACTTGGGAGCACGCTCCACAGACATTCCGGAATCTTTCAACGCAAGGATGAGTTCTATAAGGATGTGCATGAGACCACATCTAAAAGTGCTAAAAGTTTGTTCTTTCCCAAGAAATTTGGTAAATGTCATTATTTTTAAATTTTTTGATTTTTCTCGCCGAGGAGAACTAATAAGCCACAAAAGTTTGACACAAAACTATGAAACACGATTTTTTTTAATAAAGAAAAATTTTAAAAGTGACTTTTAGAACCGTGACTTATTTTGAAAAACTCAAGCCAATTGGATATCAGTAAGAGTTTTTTCATATTTGCAGGGCAATTCACCCGAAGAATTTTGAAAAGTCTTTCCCAATATCCGATTGAATTAATTTTTATGGGGGCACTTAAAAATTTATGAGTTCAAAAATGTCTTAAGAAGAGTGAATAGTTCAGATCAATTTTGGAAGACCTGAGAATTGGTGTGCAATTATTTGTGCGACTTTTTCAGAGTTCCCTCGCTCCTCTCTTTTACCACCTTTGTTAAAATGTTAAAAAAAAATTGATTAATGACGTAACTTTACTATAGACAATTACTTTATTTTAAAAACTTATCTTAAAATTGACAACCAAACAAAACATTGTTATCGGGCGTAGTTTGTAGACTCGGCTTCGGGAAAAAAACAACGAATGTATCCTACATCTTGTTTAGGTGGGGAGTTTTTATTGGGTTGAGAGTAAATTTGATTTCTGATGTCCTTACATATAACTTTTTCATGGTTTTAGTGTCAAAGAAATTGCAAGTTGGAGATAAAAATTGTCATTTGCAAAATAGAAGACATACTTATGTCACTCTGAAAAGTCAGTTGTAGAGTAGTAGACTATTCAAGGAAAAAAATATTATACTAAACAGATTTTTTAGAACGTCTATTTTGGGTGTTATATAACAAGACCCAATTAATTTAACGCATTTATCAAGAAGATAAGAACGTATAAATATTATATTATTTTTGACAAGATTGATACTATTATCGACCAAATAAAAAAAATCCTTCAAATATATATGAAAGAAAAGACAGTGACATCAACTAATAGACATGGTAATTGCCATGAAAACGTTAGCCAGAAAGTATGAGCCACTCATTTCTATTTGCAGGTACTTTTTTGGTAGTTTTTCTGTGTATTGCGTTGTCAGGCATCAAATAGGGGTTCATTAAACGTTTTACATTTTTTTTGCAACATTATTAATTAAATGCAGGTTTTTAAACTTTATTCCCAAACTGCATTCAATCGTGCTTAGAAATCACGCTTTTAAAGAAACGTGTTTGGCAAACACGTCTTTGTTGTTCATTATGCCGTAATTAACATGAAAGCGTGGTTACAAAGCACGCTTTTAAAAGGGTTCGTTTTTTGGAAGGACATAGTAAATGGGTCTTTACTTTAATAAGGACATCAACTTTTTCCTTAATGTCAAAAGGACAAATCACCTACGTACACCTTCCAAAAATGCCTCCACTAGCCAATGAAAGTGTCTAAACCCCCAAACCTAATGAAAGTGCTTAAACCTAAACCCCAGGGTACCCTATGAAAGTGCCCAAGACCCTAGTCCCTATGAAAGTGCCTAAAACCCTAGGGTATCCTATGAAAGTGCCTAAACCACTAAAACCCTATCATTGAAAAGTGCACCCTAAACCTAAACCCTAGGGCACCCTATGAAAGTGACTAAAATACTATGGTACCCTATGAAAGTGCCTAAACAGCTAAAACTCTATAATGGAAAGTGTACCCTAAGTGTCTAAACCCACTATACCCCACCACCAAAATTGAAGAGAGAGAAATTAATTTTGTCCCACCCACCCAAAACCCACGCATGAGAGAGAGAGAGAGAGAGAGAGAAAAAAGGAGTGAGCCAGGACCACATGTCGCTTTCAGTCACAGCAAAGGGGACCACATGTCGGGCATGAAAGAAAAGTTTTCGGATTGAAAATTCAATGTTGTAGTTTTCGGTTTGAAAATTCAAAGTTTTTCGGTTTGAAAAGTTTTCAGTCACAGTAATGTCGCTTTCAATGCTGTAGCTTTCGGTTTGGAAATTCCTCCACATGGTGCGCGTGAGTGTGGGTTTCATTAAGGGTATTTTTGTCTAGTATTGTCCGTGAGCCCTCAAAAATTTCCTATCAATGTATTGGAAGCATTAAAATAAGTTAAGCTGGACTAACACTATTTAAAGCCCTAAATTTGTCCTTTAGACCAATTTTCTGTTGAATGTATCATAGTATATATGTACTATATTGCTGCAATTTCTATTACCCCCCAAAACCACTGCCAATACTCAAACAACTAGTCCTAGTACCACTACACTCCAATCACCTACTTTCTGTGATATAAAACGAAAGAAAACGCATAAAAACAAAAGTGTAATTGGTTAACTGGTTATTTTCTGGCTCCAATGTCAACTATGAGAAAATAACCCCCAAGTCTTGGACCTGGTGGATGCTTTTTCTTTGCTGAGTCTTCGTGATGAAGATGAAGAAACATTCAAGGGATGATCCTTGAAACAGTTAACATTTTTTTTTTTTTGGGGTAAACCAAGCATGAAATTAAAAGGGGTTAAGCTAATATACAGCCTACAAGGGGCATACCCCAGGGAGGACAAAATAAAATAAAAGAAAGAAAAGAAAGAAAAGAAAAAAAAAAGAAAAAAAAAAGTGTGTGGTCCCCGGCACAATCCGTTGGGATGGGAAAATGAGAGTACTGGCACAACCCGCCAGTATAGGAATAAATGAGAAAAAATGCATAAGCGTAGTAGATAGAAAATTGCAAACTTCCGACACAGCCCGCCAGAAATGGAAAAACAAAAGATAAGGTGCCCTTGCACAACCCGCAATGATAGGGATAAGTAAGGAAAATAAACTGCGTGTACTCCCCAGCACAACCCTCCAGGGTGGGGTATACAATTGCATGAAGCAATAATAGTAGTAATATGATGTCCAACGTCACCTATATCCTCTCAGTGGTATCCAATCTCAACAATGGCGCACAACAATATAAAGTTCGATCCAAAGGAAATGGGCATCTAGTATTTCAGCAAGCAATAGAAACAAGGAAACCTCCAAATCCCTGTGTTCTGCACCTCACCTAATCTACCATACGTGCAACATCTTTAAACTAAGCTCCAATATCATCATCCATCCAAAGTTGAGATATGATTCAGAACGTCGCACTTTATGGTGGCTAAAACATAGGATGACCACTTATGAGACCGACAATAATGAACCCGAACCCAACGAGGAGCCTCAGACTGTTCAACATTAAGTACACTCACGTGAGATCCTCCTAGAACCCGTGGGACACATGCCTAATCCGTCATCCGCTCCCACATGCCTAATCCAGATATCAAAGTCAGTCTATCCCAAACAAGTAGTACAATCCGAGTATATAGCACCCCGAAGTCAGTCACATCATGGTTAACTTATACATAGGATGACCTACTCTCTAGGGACCAATATCAATGCAACCCAAACCAAACGAGGAGCTACTGAGTATCAGCAATAGTACACACAAGGGAACCCCCATAGAACCCGAGGGACACATGCCTACTCTGTCGCTGCTCCCACATGCCTAATCCAGCTACAAAGACAGTCAAGCCCAGTCAAGAGGTACAACCAAGTAATAAGTACACCGAATCTACGGAAGTATATCCAATTCAATTCATTTTCAAAGGAGGATTCATTCCAAGTTGCTAATTGTGCATTATACTATTAATCATGAAAACCAGCTTAAGAAATTTGAATTAGAGGTTTTATGTGTAACGTCAGTACCTTGTATAAGTCGCCATCATATACGCTTTACTCGGTTTTTAATTGGGTTTTACTCTGTATTTACCTCGCAAAATTACTACGCAGACCATGGAAATGGTCCAGAAATAACCCAAGCAAAATTACTATGCTTGTACGCCAAATGCACGGTCTGCACCGTCCAAAAGCATTTTTGAAGGTCTGGATTGGCTTTTACTTTTTGACCAGTAAGAGTTAACTTTTACCCGTCAAGGCTTGGGACTTAGAAGTTTTCTCTCTTCTAAGGTTTCAGATTCGAAACATGGTAGGTGTTATAAACTATTTGGGGTCAGTCAATATAGAGCTTTGCTCTAGCATTAAATGGGGCTCTGCTAGTGGACGGTGGGATTATCTACTAGGATTAATTGAGGTGCACCAGAAACCTGGTTATCAAAAAAATGTAGGTGGAGGGTTCATGACATCAAGTCAAGATATCTGTATCGATATTCAATATGTGTGCGTGTATACACGTACATATTTGTGGCTGTAATTCCATACCTAAACTCCCGAGTCCCAACATCTATTGAATATTTCAGGGGCTTCCCGCTGTTGAACAACCATCTCTCTCTCTCTCTCTCTCTCTCTCCCTAACATATGCATGCATACATACACTTATCTGACTGACTCGAAATCCTCTCCAGGACTGGACAATTGTGTAGGCAAAGGTCATTCCTGCATCTCCTATTTGAGGCTGATTAACCGATTTTTTTTTTTCAACTTTATTAATTAAAACGTAACTTTTCCAACTTTATTCTCAAAGTACGTGAAAACGTATTTCGCAAACACGCCTTTGGTATTGGTTAAGCAAGATGATTAGAGATTACGGACTTAATTAAAAAAACGTGCTTCCAAATCACGCTTTTAAAAGTCGTGTTTGCTGAACACGCCTCTGTTCTTCACCTTAATGCTTCTTCTCCCCTTCCTTTGCTTCTTCTTCGTAACTTTTTCCCTAAATTCTTGAAAGATTGCTTGTGGGTTGTTGTTTACATATAAAATTAACAAATCCAATAATTAATTGACACGTAATCTGAAATGCCAAACGTTGGCAAGTATCTATCAATGAAGACACACTGGATTAATAAAACAAAGTTGAGTAAATACGATGTCGTATTGTTTCTTTAATTGGAAAAAGCAGTTATTGGCAGTTACGAACCATTGATGATATAAAAATGGACTTCGAAGCCATGATATCAACTGCTAAACACATAAAACTCCACGTGTAAACTTGTGAAATAAGGCAAAGTGGCAGTTAAGACACGTGGAGTGCATTTTTTGAAAGGCAGTTATCTCCTTAACTCGTAATCATTTGAGTTATTTTAAGTAACTGCACAGATTCAAAATCGAAGATTCTGGAGGAAGAATTGGAAGAATTCAAATTCAGACGTGGAGGAAGGAAGAAACTGCCAACTCAAAGAGTAGAAGTTAGAATTCGAAGCAAGCTAAGTTCAAATTCACTGGGCGGGAAGGTCAACTGCAAACAGCGTCTATAAATAGAAGAAATTGAAGAGTAAGAAAGCCCGGACAAATCTTCAACAAACAGCTATCAAACAAATGATGCTTGGTTTGTTCATTGGCAAGTAGTTTTAGGAATTCGAACCCAGTTCGAAGTAGTGTAGGAAGTAAATTAGGAAGTAGTTAGGATTAATTTTGGTTGTTCTTGTAACAATCATCTGTTCAAAGTTCTCAGTACCTTGTATTTGAAGTTGAAGGCAATTTCGAAGTAAGTTTACCTTTGATTTGTTAATCGAAGTTTCTTGTTTCTTTGTTGTTCTTTAATTTCCTAAGTAAATTGGTTTATATTTCTTCACTTTGAAAGAAAAAATCCTCTTAATTGAGGTATTTGAACCATTAAAACATAATCGCCTGATTATATTTAGTTTTTTCCAAAGTTAATCTGAGGGAGGAGATTGAAACTCTCTCTGGCACGCTCGCACTCAATCATTTTATCACAAAGAAATAAAAGAACCACTAACAGTTGTACATCCCATCTGCTCCATCAAGAAACCATGAAATCAAACCCATTTAAAGCACATACCCAATAGAATCAAAGTCTCAAGAACTCTCCCTGATATATATACACTCCATTCCCGAATTGGACTCCAATTACAATCCAATTCCAAAGACCAGGTAGCAAACACAGATAACAGAGAGAGAGAGAGACGGAGCGGCAGACCGAGAAGGATAGGGAAATTTTCCCTAGTCTGGAATGAGCGCCAACTATCGGCGTTAGATCAGGTTGCCGGTGCTGGTGATATCAAAGACGAATCGATTAATGTTTTGAGGTGAGGGAGATGTGTGAGGAAGGAGGAACGGCCGCTGGTGTGATACACATAAAGCGTGACTACGGTACACGTATGCAACTTTAAGTACAAAGGCGTGTTCTCCAATCACGCTTTTTAAAAAGCAGAAAATTGGTCTAAAGGACAACTTTGGGGCTTTAAATAGTGTTTAGTCCAGCTTAACTTATTTTAATGCATCCAATACATTGATAGGAAATTTTTGAGGGCTCAAGGACAATACTAGACAAAAATACCCTTAATAAAACCCACACTCACGCGCACCATGTGGAGGAATTTCCAAACCGAAAGCTACAACATTGAAAGCGACATTACTGTGACTGAAAACTTTTCAAACCGAAAAACTTTGAATTTTCAAACCGAAAACTACAGCATTGAATTTTCAATCCGAAAACTTTTCTTTCATGCCCGACGTGTGGTCCCCTTTGCTGTGACTGAAAGTGACATGTGGTCCTGGCTCACTCATTTTCCCCGTCACTCTCTCTCTCTCTCTCTCTCTCTCTCTCTCTCTCTCTCTCATGCGTGGGTTTTGGGTGGGTGGGACAAAATTAATTTCTCTCTCTTCAATTTTGGGGGTGGGGTATAGTGGGTTTAGACACTTAGGGTACACTTTCCATTATAGGATTTTAGTTGTTTAGGCACTTTCATAGGGTACCCTAGATTTTAGGCACTTTCATAGGGTACCCTAGGGTTTAGGTTTAGGGTGCACTTTTCAATTATAGGGTTTTAGTGGTTTAGGCACTTTCATAGGGTACCCTAGGGTCTTAGGCACTTTCATAGGGTACCCTGGGGTTTAGGTTTAGGCACTTTCATTAGGTTTGGGGGTTTAGGCACTTTCATTGGCTAGTGGAAGCATTTTTGGAAGGTGTAGGTGATTTGTTTTTTTGACATTAAGGAAAAAGTTGACGTCCTTATTGAAGTAAAGACCCCTTTACTATGTCCTTCCAAAAAAGGGACCCTTGTTTCATTCATTTCCTCTTGCTCATAATTAGAACTCTTAAGCAGAAGAAAGTTTTTGCATTATACCACGTACTCTCATTGAATGTAGGGTCCGTTTTTTGGAAGGACATAGTAAAGGCGTCTTTACTTCAATAAGGACATCAACTTTTTCCTTAATATCAAAAGGACAAATCACCTACACCTTCCAAAAATGCCTCCACTAGCTAATGAAAGTGTCTAAACCCCGAAACCTAATGAAAGTGCCTAAACCTAAACCCCAGGGTACCCTATGAAAGTGCCTAAGACCCTAGGGTAACCTATGAAAGTGCCTAAAACCCTAGGGTATCCTATGAAAGTGCCTAAACCACTAAAACCCTATAATAGAAAAGTGCACCCTAAACCTAAACCCTAGGGTACCCTATGAAAGTGCCTAAAATACTAGGGTACCCTATGAAAGTGTCTAAACAGCTAAAACCCTATAATGGAAAGTGCACCCTAAGTGCCTAAACCCACTATACCCCACCCCCAAAATTGAAGAGAGAGAAATTAATTTTGTCCCACCCACCCAAAACCCACGCATGAGAGAGAGAGAGAGAGAGAGTGAGTGACAGGGAAAAGGAGTGAGCCAGGACCACATGTCGTTTTCAGTCACAGCAAAGGGGACCACATGTTAGGCATGAAAGAAAAGTTTTCGGATTGAAAATTCAATGCTGTAGTTTTCGGTTTGAAAATTCAAAGTTTTTCGGTTTGAAAAGTTTTCAGTCACAGTAATATCGCTTTCAATGCTGTAGCTTTCGATTTGGAAATTCCTTTACATGGTGCGCGTGAGTGCGGGTTTCATTAAGGGTATTTTTGTCTAGTATTGTCCTTGAGCCCTCAAAAATTTCCTATCAATGTATTGGAAGCATTAAAATAAGTTAAGCTGGACTAAACACTATTTAAACACCCAAATTTGTCATTTAGACCAATTTTCTATGAAACAAGGGTCTTTTTGAAGTGATTTTATTTCTCTATTGGGTAATGGGTTCAAGAATTGAGGTTTGTCTACTGGTTATGTCCATCCAATTTCTTGTTGTGACAGCGCAGACGAATCCTCAGGACTGTAAGTTCAATGCTTTTGCTTTGTCCTAGTTTCATCGACATCACTAAGTTATTTTAGAGTTTGATGATTTTTGCAAAAGAGGGCACAAATAGATTATAAGCTGTTCTTAGTTTCCCATAAGATGCGTCACTTGAAAACATCAAAATCTGTTCTTTTGGTTGTTTTCTCTTTCATTTTTTCAGTGAGAACAAGGTTAACAATGAACATGTCAAGATTAAGTTTAAGTTGTAGGTATCGTTAAATTTAAGCAATTAATATGGTTGGATATTTGTCACTCAGTAGCGAGGGTTATTCATCTATGTTCTTGATTATTCAGAGTGGCAGCATGATTACCAAAGCAGTACTTGAACTAGAAATACGTAATACGAGGAGAGGGCGACCTCAAGGAAGGATGTTACTTTTATTCTTATCTTCCTGGTCATCATTGGGTTCTCATATGAGTCATATGCAATGCATTCTTTTTCTTATAAAGTAACAAGGTAGATTAGCTGTAATGCTAGTTCTGATCCCTAGTTACCACTCCACCCATAAGGCCCGAACGCTTCCATCCATAAGGAATGGAAAGGGGAGTTTTGAGGTGGTATATGTATACATGGAAACTATTGGACTAATAATGATCTTATGAACCAGTTGTTGCTCTGGAGGATCTCAAAGGTGCCTGGACGAACACACCACCCAACTGGGTTGGGTCTGACCCATGTGGCAGCGGTTGGCTTGGAATTCAGTGCAACAATACACGCGTCACGTCTATGTAAGTCCCATGTCGTATCTTCCCATCTACTTGTGGAATGTTGTTTATTCGTTTTTCAATAACTGAAGTTAACTGTCACTTCCAATTTTCAGAGAATTAAAAAGCGTCGGTTTGACAGGTCAGTTTACCTGGGACATTACGCCGTTATCGGAATTACAGACGCTGTATGTCTTCTTTTACTTTTTAGATCCAATTTCAACTGATTTTGTAAAGCATTGTTGAGTCACACTGGACATATGTGCCTTAGCTTGTGGTTTGTAATTCCTCATAAGAATTGTCCAACGTAAGGTCTGACTGTCAGCTTCCGCATATAGGGGTCTCTCATACAACAAAGGTTTGACGGGAACTCTTACTCCAGCAATTGGAAATTTGACGAAGTTAACCAGCCTGTAAGGAAGTTGTGATTGTTGTTACGGGTTATTGGCTTATAAGCAAATATAATAACCCTTTACTAACCTATTGCTTGTACTTGCGTTTCAGAGTCCTGGACGGTTGCAACTTCTCTGGTCTCATTCCCGACACAATTGGGTCCCTGCAGCAGCTGACCTTTCTGTAAGGATTTGGACTTTGGTATTCTTGGTCTCACGCATTTACAAACTGCTCCATCCCCTGAACTAATTTTTATGATCAGCAGCATGGAAATAGCATTGACTCCAAGCTTCTACAAACTTTTGATATAATAAATGACTACTCTGTGGAAAGTTTCATCTTAAAGTCATTGATGGTTTGAAAATGTGAAGTTTTTATATCATTAGGTTAGATCATTTAATGCGTTCTTGTGGATTGATTTGGCTTTTCTATGGACCCCAATCCCTAAACTTTCCAACTTTAACATACAATTGGTTTCCCACACCATGCAGCCTCTCCAGGTAAACCTATTTTCAGAAACAAGCCTTCGGTAATGCTTCCATAAAAAGAAAGGAAACTTAAATGTGGGATCTAGATTTTGTCTTTAATTCTTGCTGCCGATGCTCCTTTTCATAAATCTACACCATCTAAACTACTGAATATTGTATGTATTCCGGGTGCGATCATACTAGCACGAATGTATGTATTCCAGAAAATTTCAACTGAGCACCGAATGCACGCATCTTTGACTAACTATTAATTGTGTAATTGCCAGTTCCTTATATTACCGTCTGCCTATGCTTTTCCAGTTCCTTATATTGCTGTCTCTCTATGCTTTTCCTTTTCCTTACCCCATGCAGGAGTCTTAACTCCAACAGCTTCAGTGGGAAAATACCTCCTTCAATTGGCAACCTATCAAATCTTTTTTTGCTGGATCTGACGAATAATAGCCTTTCTGGGACTATCCCCGTCTCTAGTGGGACCACACTTGGTTTGGATAGGCTGGTTAATACGCGACACTTGTAGGTCTAAACTCTTTGTGAGTGTGTGTTTATATGAAACATTAAACTATCGTGTATTTGATGTTCATTTGTATATAACATTTTTTACAGTCATTTTGGAAACAATCAGCTCTCTGGTCCAATCCCACCTAGTCTTTTTCATTCAGGCATGAAGCTAATACACGTGTAAGTTCCATTGAGCAACCTATTCACTTTTAGTGTTCCACATTATGTACTGAATGACAGGACTAGATTAAATGTTATGACATGCTTATGTGTGTATGCAGTTTTCTTTAGGGCTGCTCAAAAAAACCGGTGAACCGTGAATCCGGTTCGGACCGATCCGTATTTTTTGGATTTTAACCGTGGATTAATGGTCCGGACACAGATTCAAAAAATAAAAGACCGTGATTTTTGGATCGGACACGGATTTTGATTTTGAAACCGTAGATTAACCGATCCGGACCGTGAGATTTTTATTATATATAATTTTATCACTTTTATAATTATAGTTATATAGATATTGTCAATTTAGCAGACTTACGGTTTGGTTGTACTGTTTAGGAGTTATGGTACGAATATTGTTATCTCTATAAAATCTAGGGGAGTGCTACTATATATACTCTCTGTTTGTGAGTGAACTGGAAGTAACTATCTGCTATTGCCTTTGTGAGTGAACCGGAAGTAACTATCTGTTATCCTTTATGGTAATATAAGTTTGTGCCTTTGTTTGTTTAGTTATGTAACTATCTGCCTAACTGCCTTTGTTGTTTTTTATTGGGATTTCCAACTTTGAACTTTCTATTTAGTGCATTTGCTACTTGCTAGTGTCTTACTGCCTTTGTTCGTTGTTTTTTCCGAATAAGTTGAAAATCCGCGGATTAATCCGGAACCGATCCGTGACTCGCGGTTCGGATTAGAACCGAACCGTGAGACTTTTGGATCGGACACGGATTGTATTTTCAAAAAACCGTGACTCGCGGATTAGGATTGGATTCATGCCAATCCGGACCGATCCGGACCGTGAGCACCCCTAGTTTTCTTACTTGCACAACAATATTAAGAATAAAGCTTTCGTAAGGGAAAGAGGCTTCATATAGGTTAAAGTGGAGAAAATGTAAATGTGAACGGGGTTGTTTGTATATGGAACAATGTTCCTTTGAGTTTTTTTCCAGCTGTTGAGAGCTTGTTTTATGTTAGCACATCCCTTGATAGCATTGAAAAGTTGAAGAGAGAGAGAGAGAGCCGTGAGGGTAAAATGTGAGAGCTTATTCTGGCCCTTTCTCATTCATGTATATATATGAACAAAGATACAACAAAGATACAAGTACTAAACTACCCCTAGGAAACAATACACATAACAATAAAACCCCTAACTTAACACTCCCCCTCAAGTTGGTGCAAAGATATCTATCAAGGCCAACTTGAACACAATGAGGTGAAAACTTTTACTACTAAGACCCTTAGTAAATACATCAGCTAACTGGTCTTCAGATCTCACAAAAGGCATGCATATCAGACCATTGCTCAGCTTCTCCTTTATAAAATGCCTATCAATCTCTACATGCTTTGTTCGATCATGTTGGACAGGATTATGAGCAATATTTATGGCAGCCTTATTATCACAGTAGAGCTTCATTGGACCATAATCAGGGAATCCCAAATCACGCAAAAAAGTTTGGAGCCACAAAAGTTCAAAACACCATGAGCCATAGCTCGGTACTCAGCCTCTGCACTGGATCTAGCTACCACTGACTGCTTCTTACTCCTCCAAGTAATCAAATTTCCTCCAAGGAAGGTACAATATCCAGATGTAGATCGCCGATCATCAACAGAACCAGCCCAGTCTGCATCGGTGAAAGCTTCCAATCTTAAGTGACCATGATTAGAGAACAAAATTTGTTTACCTGGGGAAGATTTGAGATACCTTAAGATACGATAAACTGCATCAAGATGCATAGTACGAGGGTCATGCACAAACTGGCTTACAACTCCCACAACATAAGAAATATCTGGTCTAGTGTGAAACAGGTATATCAGGCGACCCACAAGTCTCTGATATCTCTCTTTATCTGTATGCTCCCTCACATTACTACCAAGATGATGATTGGCCTCAATGGGAGAGTCAGCTGGCTTACATCCCAACATACCAGTTTCTTCCAAGAGATCAAGGATGTACTTCCTTTGTGAGATAAAAATTCCTTTGTCAGATCTAGCCACCTCCATTCCAAGAAAGTACTTCATAGACCCCAAATCCTTAATCTCAAACTCTTGAGCAATAAGAGCCTTAAGGCTAACAATCTCATTCACATCGTCACCTGTCATTATTATGTCATCCACATAAACAATAAGAATGGCAATCTTACCATTACTCCTTTTGATGGACATAGTATGGTCAGCATGACTCTGCTTGTATCCAAATCTCAACATGGCTTTGAGAAACTTGTCAAACCATGCTCTAGGAGATTGTTTTAATCCATAGAGGGCCTTCCTCAACCTACACACCTTTCCTTCTGTTGCAAAAGAAGAAAAACCTTGTGGTATGTCCATGTACACTTCCTCCTCTAAGTCACCGTGGAGAAATGCATTCTTCACATTAAACTGGTGAAGAGGCCAATCCAAGTTAGCAGCACAGGAAAGCAAGGTCCGAATAGAATTCATCTTGGCTACAAGAGCAAAGGTCTCCTCATAATCAATGTCGTAGGTTTGAATAAAACCCTTAGCAACAAGCTTGGCTTTATATCTCTCAACCATTCCATCTGCCTTATGCTTTACAGTGAACACCCATTTACATCCCACTGGTTTCTTTCCATCTGGAAGAGTCACTAATTCCCAGGTGCCATTCTTTTTCAAGGCTTTCATCTCCTCTATCATAGCTTCTTTCCACTCAGGTATTATGATAGCTTCTTTCCAACCCTGGGGAATAGATATAGAAGAAAGAGAAGAGACAAAAGCATGATATGATGGAGATAAACGAGAATATGAAACAAACTGAGAGATAGGATGTTGGGTACACGATCTAACTCCTTTTCTATGAGCAATATGAGCATCAAGATCATCAATAGCAATATGAAAAGGATCATACCAGATGAGTCAGCTGAAGAGTTAGGAACTGGAGTAAGTGATGGAGCTTGGCAACGTGGTACTGCACATGTAGACTTGCCTTTTTTCTTTCGAGAAAAGGTCTACAAATTTGGCTTATCCAGTCTTTCCCGAACATCATGTTCCACTCTTTCTGCAGATAAAGGTTTTTGCCTTGAGTTTTCTTTCTCCCCCTCACTATGACAAGGGAAAGGGTAAGACCATGACTCAAGAGTATAATATGCCAACATCTATTCCTGTCTATCATTCTCCCCCTGAAGTGATGAAGTGGACAGAGGATAAAAGGATTCTGTTTCTCAAAAGTGACATCCATGGAAACATATGTTTTGCGAGAGTGTGGGTCATAGCATTTATAACCCTTCTGAGAAGGAGAATAGCCAAGGAAAATGCACTTACGGGCTTTGGGATCTAGCTTACCGCCAGGGTGCTTAGGAGCATGGACAAAACACACACAACCAAAGACCTTGGGTGGAAGAGATGAGACCCGAGAACAATCAGGGAGGAACTTAATAGGAGTTTGGAACTGAAGAACACTGGATGGCATGCGATTGATAAAAAAAGCTGCAGTAAGGATAGCTTCGCCCCAAAAATGTTTAGGGACATTCATTGTGAACAATAGAGAGCGGGCTACCTCAGGAAGTTGTCGATTCTTGCGTTCTGCAACTCCATTTTGTTGTGGAGTGCCAACACAAGAAGTTTGAAAAAGAATGCTAAAATCATTAAGATATACTCAGTCCCATTATCACTACGGAGGAATTTAATGTTAGCATCAAATTGAGTACGCACCATTTGATGAAAAGATTTAAAGCACGAAAAAACTTCATTTTTGGCTTTAGTAAATACGCCCAAGTGACACGAGAATAACAATCAATAAATGTGACAAACCAGCGATAGCGAGACAGAGATGTGACAGGAGAAGGACCCCAAACATCAGAATGGATAACCATAAATGGCGAAACACTTCTTTGATTGACAAGAGCATAAAAAGAGCGCTTGTGTTTCGCAAGCTCACAAGCTTCACAAAGGAATTGACTCCGAGAACATTGATTAGCCAAACTAGGGAACAGTTTTTCTAGAATTCCAAAAGATGGATGACCCAATCTACGATGTCACTGATGTAACAAGGGAAGAGCAAAATTTGTATCTGCTTCAAGAGCTTGACCACATGACAAAGGTGGATAAACAGGAGTAGGTGCAGACTCCAAAAAATAAAGGCCCCCATGAGCTTTACCACTACCAATCATCCTCTCTGTATCCAGTTCCTGAAAGACACAATGCGTAGGAAAAAAAGTTACGGAGCAATTTAAGGATTGAGTTAGACTACTAACAGATAGAAGGTTAATAGAAAAAATTGGAACATGAAGCTCTGAAGAAAGGGAAATGGTTGGGGAACAATTAATAGAACCTTTCCCTGAAATAGAAGATGGAGAACCATCAGCAACTCTGACCTTATCCTTACTAGAACATGTAGAATAAGAGTCAAACAAAGGTGAGCAACCTGTTATATGATCTGTTGCACCAGAATCTATTATCCAAGGAAGAGATGAGGAGACAATAGATGCACTGGCATGAATACCTGTGTGAGCAAAGTTAGTGGAAGTAGAAGCTAGGGTAGGAGGAGCATCAAGTTTAGCCATTAGGCGCCTGAGAGTATGTAACTCCTCCTGAGAAAAGGCACCAACCTGAGCAGTTTCAGGAACCTCCACCATACTGAGAAAGGGGCAGTAACAAACTGCTAAAAAATGTCACAAGATAACAGCCAGATAACACTCCAAAAGTGTCCAGTGGTACCAAATATTGCCCAAACAGAATTAAACAGTCCCCAAATGGTTCCTAACAGTGTCCAGCAGTGCCGAACAAGTGCCAAATAGTGCTTAAAGCCAAGATACGAGAACAATTTGACAAACCCAGTAAAACCAAATGTTACCTAGTGATTCCCGAGTAGAACCAGAGGTTGTCAGCACTTGAATCAGTGGTATGGGCAGTCGAAGAAGGCAACCCAATTGGTTTAGGTGCAAAAGATAGCAAATAAAACCTATCAGAGGCTGTCGGAGCTGACCCAGTAGCTACCGAAACCTACTGATGCAAACCCAGTGGTTTTCGAGCACCACAGAGGTCGTAGGAATAGAAAAAAAGGCTCACCTGGGATTATACAAGGTCACCGGAGGACAAACAGTACTCGTTGGTGGTCAAACAGTAAGTTCGAAAGATACCCAGTAGGTGTCGAGTAAAAACAGAGCTTACCCAGTCAATTTCGAGCACTATATATGTCGTACGATGATCGTGCAGCAATCGTCGATGGTCGCCGATGCTCATTAGAGCTCGTCGGAGTTCGTAAGGTACACATCGAAGGTCATTGGAGCTATCCCAGCAGATCTCGTAAATAACCCAGTCGATACACGAGATGATACACCAGACGACGTCAAACAAAGGCCTACAGGAGGTCGCCGGAGGTCGTACAACACACCTCAGGGGTTGAATAGTGGTTCCGAACATGACCCATTAGGATACGATCACAAATGGTAGATCGTTTACAGGGGCCGAACAGCGTGATGGACCACAACAAAATAGGAGGCTGATATCTCCTCTCACGATCGACAATGGAGGTCGATCAGTCAGAAAATCACAGACGTCCTCCTCTACAAAGCACAAGCAATGATCGATGCTTTGATACCATGAAAAGTTGTAGAGAGAGAGAGAGAGAGCCGCGAGGGTAAAATGTGAGAGCTTATTCTGCCCCTTTCTCATTCATGTATATATATGAACAAAGATACAACAAAGATACAAGTACTAAACTACCCCTAGGAAACAATACACATAACAATAAAACCCCTAACTTAACACATCCCAAGCTTGATGTCTTAGTCTGTTTTTTTTTCTCCTTCCACTAACTAGGGCATATCAAGAGCGCACGCGAGGAAGAGAGATTACGTGTGGCTGGTCTACTAGACTAGATGTTGATTCTAATGAAAATTAATGGACTTTTAGTTTCTAGATCTGCCAGTTCTCACATATGTTATTCTCGACCTGCATTATTAAATTTTGGCATCTCGATATGATTTTGATTAAACAGGCTTTTTGATAGCAACCAACTTACTGGCAATATCCCTGCAACACTAGCACTAGTCCAGACGCTGAGGGTGGTGTGAGTATCTGGATTACCTGAATGCAATCACGATAAGTACATTGTTGCCATGAATTTCGATGGGAGTTGGATTGATGTTTTGTGTTGGCAACAGGCATCTCGATTGGAACTCGTTAACTGGATCTGTCCCGTCAAATTTCAGCAGCCTCGTAAATCTCGAATGGCTGTAAGCAACCAAAAAATCTTTGCCAATTGAGACTTGTTTGCAGGAAGTCATCTTCTTCTGTATTAGGTTTTCACTTTACTCAGGCTTCTAATTTTGCACTTTCAGGTACTTGGCAAACAATCAACTGACTGGCCGCTTGCCCGATCTTTCAAGCATGATTGATCTCTCCACTGTGTAAGTAATTATCATGCAAAATTGGGGGCATGAATCGGTCTTGTTAATCACTTGCTTCCCCCTTCGAAGACTGCTGCATTTTTCTCCACATGGTCTTTGATGTTTAATGAAAATGTTACTTGCAGGGATTTGAGCAATAACAAGTTTATCGTATCATCTGTTCCTCCATGGCTTTCAAACTTACAGTCTTTGACAACAATGTAAGTATCTCTCGATCTGTCTCAAGAAACATACTTGCACTTCAAGTGAACATACTAATTAATTCTACGCAAGTCACATGAGTCATTTAAGGTATGCTACCGGGGTCCTTTTCCACCATCAGGATTTATCCTGGACCTCGTGTAGATTCACTTGGCCTATTAACCATAAATATTTCATTATCTTGCTGGTTTTTCTGGGTCATTTATTGCAGATCACTAAGCCATCACTTGTATTGTTTTTTGGGAAAAAAAAAATGTTTCCATAGGGATCTCTTAAAATCTATCAATCATTCATCGAAGCATATCCATCACGCTCATCAAAGCACAGTAATTTACTTATAATAGGCTTAATCTATACATACTGCATCACAAGCCATGATTGTGTATAGCTTATCTTTCATATGCACTGATAGATATCACAGAGAACCTTTTCTTTTCTGTTTAATCCAATGTGGATGAATGAATTTTCTAGGATATTGTGAGAGGAGCTTGAGATACAAAATAAACTTGTTTTCTATGATGAACACGTCTAGGAAAAATAGATGTGGGCATCACATTCACGAGCTCTTTGTAAGATTTTCAGGTGATGCTAACTTTCAAACAAAATACAACATTGTTTCTATTAGGACCTAGCTCCCATCCAGAGAAGGGATGTTGTAAATTTATGTCTCTAACCTTTCCCCTTGTCTTTACGCCTAGAGCAATCCATGTCAAGGGAAAAAACCCTATTCTGGCACCGTTTTCGGTGTCTAAGCTGTTTGGGGGTGGAGGCCTGGAGTTGAGGGTCATCTGTGTGCTTGGATGTAAAAGGAGAAAGTACCAAAAAAAATTAAAAATTGATAAGGAAATGTTTCAAAGTATTGACTATTACATGTAATTCCGCTAATGTCTTAATGGCAGTCTGATGGAGAACATAGGCCTTATGGGTCCAGTTCCGGAGGCGCTCTTCAACCTTCCTCAGATACAGAGTGTGTGAGTATCAGTTTAATCTCATATCATATTGCAATTCTTCTGTGCTAACCTTGAGTCCAAACTCATGAAAATTGTAACCTCCTTAGATCTAACGCATCACGATCTGGTTCTGTAACTTTATTCTGAATTTTATGACAAACAATAATTTTCTTTGGCATGTGTGACAGTTCATTGAGTAACAACCAGCTTAATGGCACTTTGGATGTTGGCTCCAGCTATAGCAACCAGCTGGCACTTGTAGATCTGCAGAACAATTTCATATCGGGATTGAGTTTTACACACAGAGCGGGTACCAACACCATGGTCATGTAAGCAGAAAACTTATTTGATTTTTTTGGCATTTTATCTGCTATATTTTGTTGAAGATTTCATATTTTTATTCTTTATGAAAGTTTATAGTGCCTCGACATGCAGTATCTACTTATCTTTTCATCTGTTTCATTGTTGTTTCAAAATCAGAACTTCTTTGCATTGTGCAGAAAACTCGCTTGGTCGACGGATGTGAGAATTTTTTTAAGGAAGGTTTTTGGAAAAAAATACCTCATGTATATGAGAAGACCAAATAGATGTCTCTGAATTCTCGAAAACCCTTTTCGCTAAATAGGAGTACACAGCTAAACCAAACAGGGATGTGCTTAGATTCCTTTTCGGAAGTTATACGGTCACCTGCATAGAAATCTGCGAACTTGTCTATGATTTGTCAACTATCATTTTACAACCTCATTTTTTTTTTTCCCATTCAGACTTGCAGGAAATCCATATTGCAATGGAACAGAAGGGACAAACACATATTGCGTCTCATCAAATTCCTTCACCTCATATTCCCCGCCTAACAACTGTCCCCCTCGTACATGCAGTCCACAACAAAGTTATAGCCCCAACTGTATATGTGCATATCCATACACAGGCACCCTAACATTCACAGCTCCTCCTTTCTCTGTCCTAAACTCAACTATCTATACAACTATTCAGAATTCGCTGATGAGTAGTTTTCAGTCCCATCAACTTCCTGTGGATTCAGTTTCTCTGAGTTATCCGACCATAAATACATATCACAACTTCGTGATAAACATAGAAGTTTTTCCATCTGGCCAAAATTATTTCAGTTACGCAGAAATTCTTGGAATTGCTTCCCTCTTGAGCCAAGTATTTTCCCTACTTCCCAGCAATTACGGATTCGTTTATTTCAGCACTGGCACTTACATCTATTATGCAGGTATTAAGTATTGTCCTAAAGTGCAAAATAAATGTGAGAGAACTATGTTGTCTCATTCTAATATCTTTCTTATCCAGGAGGATCTTCTGGAACCAAGTCATCAAACACGGGGGTAATTATTGGAGCGGCAGTTGGTGGTTCTGTCCTCTTGCTATTGGCTCTGCTTTTAGGATTTTATGCTCTCCATCGAAAGAGAAGGGCTGAAAACACTGGAGTGAACAATCCTTTTGGTAAAATCAGGAGCTTGTCTCAACAATTTATTTATGCAACATGTTTTTCTAGGGGTTCATTTAATTTCACACCATTGCAGCTGCTTGGGACCCGAATACAACCACTGGAGCTGCTCCTCTGATACAAGGAGCTAAGTATTTCTCATTTGAGGAGCTTAAGAAATACACAAACGATTTTGCAGAAGCGAACAGTATAGGATCTGGTGGATACGGGAAGGTTAACTTCTACATTTCTATTTGTTGGAGTAAAATTTATTCATTAACCTTTTGTTGTCATTGTAAGTTGTAACGACGCAGATACTTTCATAAACTGCAAAGAGCAGCAATCTCTCTGTCAAATTTCTGAAAATTTGAGGGATCAAAATATAGAATAATTTCTTTTCATTAATTAAAAGAGATCATTGATATCTAGTAAATTGCTAAAAAACATTTGAACTTTTCCTGAAAGAATGTAATTATTTTTTACTTATTGTTTTGCAAACCGGACTATCATTTCGGGATGGTAGTACTTCTTTGTACCATTTAATTGCATTGGTTGTTTCTCTTCTTTTTTCTATACCGTCTTTTACCTTTGTTGTTTTCTTTGGCAACAAAAAAAGTCATGCTTCACAATTTTGTCTATAACAAGTCTTTTTTTTTTTTTTAATGTCCAATCAATTGGCGCAATGGTGTCACATCTACTTTGTATCTTATAGAACTGAGACAATTGTCTGAATTCTTGCAAGAGTATAGCCACATGCACTTTCTTTTTGAACCTACCAGAAAAAAATGTGCACCTCTTTTCTTTATTTTATTGAGAAGAGTTATTTGTGAACTATCCAGGTGTATCACTGATAAATCATGTAAATGGCTAAACTTTACTTATACGTGCGAGCTCATTAATATGTGAAAAACGTTTTAGCTGTGAACCTTACCTTATTCGTAATTAGAGAAAAAGGAAATTACCTTTTTAGCTTACAGCTCGCTTCTCGCTTACTTATACATGCGAGCTCATTCTAAAAAAGTGGAAAACCTTTTTTTTTTCTTTCCCCCGCATAGATACCATTATTTTATGTCTGAATTCCTTCATTCTGAAACTTTTTCCCTTTACAAATTTCTCAGCGTCTGGAGTACTTGAATCAGTATTTTTTTCGGTGTTGTATATCTTTCTTTTTCTCAACTTTTCATTCTCTGTATAGGTGTACAGAGGAACTCTTCCCGATGGGCAACTGGTTGCCATCAAAAGGGCCAAAGAAGCATCTGTAGGGCGTGGCCTGGAATTCAAAACGGAGATTGAGCTTCTATCCAGGGTACATCATATGAACATTGTTGGCCTTATGGGTTTCTGTTTCGACCAATCCGAACAAATGTTGGTGTACGAGTATATCGCAAATGGTACACTCAAGGAGAGTCTTTCAGGTACTCAAAACACTTTACTAATCTTCTCCACCAACATGGACAGTGGCAGACGCAACATTTGGTGGTTGGGGCCCGCAGCTCCCCCAAGCTTCTACAATTTCTCATTTCCCCGTAAAGTTTTTCATATCTTCAAAGAAAGTTAAATTTTTGGCCCTTTCAACTTCTTAATTATTTGACCTTAGCCCCTTCAAAGTATGAATATTTTACCTTTTGACATCGCGGGACCTTTTTTGTTAATTTGCTTGGTCTGCCAACCTTTCTTGTTAAGTTCCTTGGTCTGCCACTCAACGCGGCTACTGATGCTAGTCACATTTCAGTTGGTACTTCATTAGCAATGCTTGTAATGCTGTTCTTTGTTGATAAAGTATCGATGTTCTCCATCACTATTTACACGAGTGAACGCCTCCGGAGTTCATGAGCTGCAGTATCAGACTATGTCCTTTGAAAACATGTTCGTTCAATTAGCCAACAACTAAATACATGTTAGTTGTGCAGGGAAGACAGGAATTAGGTTGGATTGGATGAGGCGGCTTCGAATAGCCCTTGGAGCAGCAAGAGGCTTGCAATATCTCCATGAGCTTGCGAATCCTCCAATCATACATAGGGACATCAAATCAAACAATATCTTACTGGATGAACGCTTGAATGCGAAAGTTGCTGATTTTGGTCTCTCCAAGCTTGTGGGTGATACAGATAAGTCCCATATTAGCACTCAAGTCAAGGGGACAATGGTCAGTAAATTTTCCCTTTGTTGTTGAAAATGAAACACATTATTTATGCGAACATGTATGTATTGATGCATAGATAATCTGACCAAGTTGGAATCATGAAGTTTTTGGCTTAGCATTCCAAACTAAAACTGGTATTCCTTTTGTGGTAGGGCTACATGGATCCAGAGTATTACATGACCCAGCAGGTTACCGAGAAGAGCGACGTATATAGCTTTGGAGTGGTACTGCTAGAGCTCATAACCGCAAGACAGCCAATCGAGAAAGGCAAATACATTGTAAGAGAGGTGATGGAGGGAATGGACAGATATCAAGTCCTGTACGGTCTTGACAAATTTCTTGACCCTGCCATTTTGGATCCAACACCAAAGGGTTTAGAGAACTTTGTGGATCTTGCAATGAAGTGTGTCCAAGAAGAGGGAGCTCGGAGGCCTTCAATGGGTGCGCTGGTGAAAGAGATTGAAAACATTATGCAAATTGCTGGTCTGAACCCTAATGCTGATTCGGCATCCTCTTCTGCAACTCATGAAGTGGATGATACTAAGGGGCACATCCATCCTTACACCGATGACAGCCTCTTTGTTTATAGTGGAGCCTTTCCACTTTCATCCAATTAAAGCCTGTGAGGTTTATGGTTTTCGATTCGATATCAGGACGGAAGAGGGAGTATATAGCCTGTGATCTGCTTTCAACCTTGTGATGTTTCTAAGCCCATGGCACGAATACTTGGCTCTTTATCACTTTCATTGACAGTTTGAACTTCTGAATGTTTGTACATACTATAGGTTTTTTTTCACGCTAATTAAACTTGTGCATAATATAGATTGTAGTCTATTTGTGATTTTTGTGTAAAATAAGCTACTGCCATCTGTTATATTGAAATAAACCTACAATATTGTGGTATTCTGATTATGATGAAAATGCTTTTCATTTTCCCATTTTCAACTTGTAGGTGTTTAGGGGCCTCATTTCAATACATATTTTAGGATAATGAGTTTTCAATTTCGATTTTTCTCGCTGAGGAGAACTAATAAGCCACAAAAGTTTGACACAAAACTATTAAACACAATTTTTTAATAAAGACAAATTTTAAAAGTGACTTTTAGAACCGTGACTTATTTTGAAAAACTCAAGCCAATCGGATATCGGTAAGAGTTTTTTCATATTTGCAGGGCAATTCACCTGAAGAATTGTGAAAAGTCTTTCCCAATATCCGATTGAATTGATTTTTATGGGGGCACTTAAAAATTTATGAGTAAAAAAATGTCTTAAGAAGAGTGAATATTTCAGATCAATTTTGGACGACCTGAGGATTGGTGTGCAATTATTTGTGCGACTTTTTCAGAGTTCCCTCGCTCCTCTCTTTTACCAACTTTGTTAAAGTGTTAAAAAAAAAAGATTAATGACGTAACTTTACTACACACAATTACTTTATTTTAAAAACTTATCTCAAAATTGACAACCAAACAAAACGAAAGTTATCGGATGTTGTTTGTAGACTCGGCTTCGGGAAAAAAAAACGAATGTATCCTACATCTTGTTCAGGTGGGGAGTTTTTATTGGGTTGAGAGTAAATTTCATTTCTGACGTCCTTGCATAAAACTTTTTCACCGTTTTAGTGTAAAAGAAAGTGCTAGTTGGAGGTAAAAATTGTCATTTGCAAAATAGAAGACATACTTATGTCACTCTGAAAAGTCAGTTGTAGAGTACTAAACTATTTAAAGAAAAAAATATACTAAACAGACTTTTTAGAACGTCTATTTTGGGTGCTATATAACAAGACCCAATTAATTTAACGCATTTACCAGGAAGATAAGAACGTATAAATATTATTATTTTTGACAAGATTGATATTATCGACTAAATAAAAAAAATCCTTCAAATATAGTATATGAAAGAAAAGACAGTGACATCAAATAATTGCCATCAAAACGTTAGCCAGAAAGTATGAGCCACTCATTTCTATTTTCGGGTACTTTTTTAGTAGTTTTTCTGTGTATGTTGCGTTGTCGGGCATTAAATAGGGGCTCATTAACCGTTTAACCTTTTTTTTACAACATTATTAATTAAATCGAAGGTTTTTTCAACTTTATTCCCAAACTGCATTAAATTGTGCTTAGGAATCACGCTTTTAAAAAGAAACGTATTTGGCAAACACGTCTTTTGTTGCTCATTATGCCGTAATTAACACGAAAGCGTTGTTACAAAGCACGCTTTTAAAAAGCGTGATTGAAGAACACGCCTTTGTGCTTAAAGTTGCAAACGTGTACCGGAGTCACGCTTTATGTGTATCACACCAGTGGCCGTTCTACTTTCCTCACACATCTCCCTTCGATATCACCAGCGCCGGCAACCTGATCTAACGCCGATAGTTGGCACTCAGTCCAGACTAGGGAAATTTTCTCTATCCTTCTCGGTCTGCCGCTCCGTCTCTTTCAAGAATTTAGGGAAAAAGTTACGAAGAAGAAGCAAAGGAAGGGGAGAAGAAGCAGTAAGGTGAAGAACAGAGGCGTGTTCAGCAATACCAAAGCTTTTTTAGAAACGTGTTCACGTAATTTGGGAATAAAGTTAGAAAAAGTTATGTTTTAATTAATAAAGTTGAAAAAAAAAACATAAATCGGTTAATCAGCCTCAAATAGGAGATGCAGGAATGACCTACAATTGCCTACACAACTGTCCAGTCCTGGAGAGGATTCCGAGTCAGTCAGAAAAGTGTATGTATGCATGCATATGTTAGGGGAGAGAGAGAAAGAGATGGTTGTTCAACAGCGGGAAGCCCCTGAAATATTCAATAGATGTTGGGAGTTTCAGGTATGGAATTACAGCCACAAATATGTACGTGTATACACGCACACACTGTATATGTAGGCACACAAATTGAATATCAATACAGATATGTTGACTTGATGTCATGAACCCTCCACCTACATTTTTTTGATATCCAGGTTTTTGGTGCACCTCAATTAATCCTCGTAGACCAATCCCACCGTCCACTAGCAGAGCCCCATTTAATACTAGAGCAAAGCTCTATATGGACCGATCCCAAATAGTTGATAACACCTACCATGTTTCTAAGTCTCAGGCCTGACCACTGCATACTCGAGTTACATACTTTTTCTTAATAACTTGGGAGCCAGTCTGGTTATGCATACAGACGTGCAAAATACACATGCATTTTAATCGTTCATTTCAACAAATCAACGGTCCGGATTTTAAACACTCTTTGACCGGTAAAAGTTAACTCTTATTGGTTAAAAATGTAAAGGCCAATCCAGACTGTCAAAAATGTTTTTGGACGGTGCAGACCGTGCATTTTGGCGTACAAGCGTAGTAATTTTGCTTGGGTTATTTCTGGACCATTTCCATGATCTGCCAGGTAAATACAGAGTAAAACCCAATTAAAAACCAAGCAAAGCGTATATGATGGCAACTTATACAAGGTACTGACGTTACACATAAAACCTCTAATTCAAATTTCTTAAGCTGGTTTTCATGATTAATAGTATAATGCACAATTAGCAACTTGGAATGAATCCTCCTTTGAAAATGAATTGAATTGGATATACTTCCGTAGATTCAAATACTAAGAAAATGGTCTAATGACTTATCTAATAAAATGTTAACTGTTTCAAGGATCATCCCTTGAATGTTTCTTCATCTTCATCATGAAGACTCAGCAAAGAAAAAGCCTCCACCAGGTCCAAGACTTGTGGGTTATTTTCTCATAGTTGACATTGGAGCTAGAAAATAACCAGTTAACCAATTACGCTTTTGTTTTTACGCGTTTTCTTTCGTTTTATATCACAGAGGAAATGAATGAAACAGTTGGCTTTTTGAAGTGATTTTATTTCTCTATTGGGTAATGGGTTCAAGAATTGAGGCTTGTCTGCTAGTTATTTCCATCCAATTTCTTGTTGTGACGGCGCAGACAAATCTTCAGGACTGTAAGTTCAATTCTTTTGCTTTGTCCTAGTTTCATTGACATCACTGAGTTATTTTAGAGTCTGATGATTTCTGCAAAAGAGAGCACAAATAGATTCAAAGCTGTTCCTATTTTCCCATAAGATGCTATCACTTGAAAACATCCAAAATTTGTTCGTTGAAATTAAGAATGAGGTAACATACTCTAGAGCTCTTTTGGTTGTTTCTTGCACTTTTTCAATGAGAACAAGGTTAACAATGAACATGTCAAGATTAAGTTTAAGTAGTAGGTCAAGATTAAGTTTAAGTAGTAGGTATCGTTAAATTTAAGCAATTAATATGGTTGGATATTAGTCACTCAGTAGCGAGGGTTATTCATGTATGTTCTTGATTATGTAGAATGGTAGGATAATTACCAAAGCAGTACCTGGAACTAGAATTACGCGATACAATGAGAGGGCGACCCCGAGGAAGGATGTTACTTTTATTCTTATCTTCCTGGCCATCATTGGGTTCTCATATGCAATGCATTTTTTTTCTTCCGGTAGTTATTAGATAGATTAGCCATAATGGTAGTTCTGATCCCTAGTTACCAACCCACCCATAAGGCCGGAACGCTTCCATCCACAAGGAATGGAAAGGAGAGTTTTGAGGTGGTATATGTATACATGGAAACTATTGGACTAACGATCTTATGAACCAGTTGATGCTCTGGAGGCTCTCAAAGGTAACTGGATGAACACACCACCCAATTGGGTTGGGTCTGACCCATGTGGCAGCGGTTGGTTTGGAATTCAGTGCAACAATACACGCGTCACATCTATGTAAGTCCCATGTTGTATCTTCCTATCTACTTGTGGAAAGTTGCTTATTTGTTTTTCAATAACTGAAGTTAACTGTCACTTCCAATTTTCAGAGAATTAGGAAGCTTCGGTTTGACTGGTCAGTTTACTGGGGAAATTACGCAGTTATCGGAATTACAGACACTGTATGCCTTATTTTACTTTGTAGATCCAATTCCAACTGATTTTGTTAAGCATTGTTAAGTCACACTGGACATATATGCCTTAGCTTGTGGTTTGTAATTCCTCATAAGAATTGTCCAGAGTAAGGTCTGACTGTCAGCTTCCGCATATAGGGATCTCTCATACAACAGCGATTTGACAGGAACTCTTCCTCAATCAATTGGAAATTTGACGAAGTTAATAGTCCTGTAAGAAAGTTATGATTGTTGTTACAGGTTTTTGGATTATAAGTACATATAATAACACTTTATAACCTATTGCTTCTACTTGCGTTTCAGAGCCCTGGAAAGTTGCAACTTCTTTGGTCGCATTCCCGACACAATTGGGTCCCTGCAGCAGCTGAGCTTTCTGTAAGGATTTGGACTTTGGTATTCTTGGTCTCACGCATTTACAAACTGCTCCATCCCCTGAACTAATTCTTATGATCAGCAGAATGGAAATAGTATTGACTCCAAGCTTCTACAAACTTTTGACATAGTAAATGACTACTCTCTGGAAAGTTTCATCTTAAAGTCATTGACGGTTTAAAAATGTGAAGTTTGTAAATCATTAGGTTAGATCATTTAATGCGTGCTTGTGGATTGATTTGGCTTTTTATGCACCCTAAACTTTCCAACTTCAACAAACAATTGGTTTCCCACACCATGTGGCCTCTCCAGGTAAACTATTTCCAGAAACAAGCCTTCGGTAATCCTTCCATAAAAAGAAAGGAAACTGGAAATGTGGGATCCAGATTATGTCTTTAATTCTTACAGCAGATGCTCCTTTTCATAAATCTACGCCATCTAAACTACTGAATGCCGGGTGCGATTATACCAGCACGAATGTATCTATTCCAGAAATTTCCAGCTGAGCACTGCTTGCACATATGTTTGACTAACTATTAATTGTGTAATTTCCAGTTCCTTATATTGCCGTCTCTCTATGCTTTTCCTTTTCCTTACCCGCATGCAGGTATCTTAACAACAACAGCTTCAGTGAGACCATTCCTCCTTCAATTGGCAACCTATCAAATCTTTATTGGCTGGATCTGACGAATAATGTCCTTTCTGGGACTATCCCTGTCTCTAGTGGGACCACACCTGGTCTTGGTTTGGATTTGCTGGTTAATACGAAGCACTTGTAAGTCTAAACTCTGTGAGTGTGTGTTTGTATGAAACGTTAACCTGTCATGTATTTGATGTTCACTTGCATATAACATTTTTTACAGTCATTTTGGAAACAATCAGCTCTCTGGTCCAATCCCACCTACTCTTTTTCATTCAAACATGACGCTAATACACGTGTAAGTTCCATTGAGCAACCCTATTCACTTTTAGTGTTCCACATTATGTACTGAATGACAGGACTAGATTAAATGTTATGACTTGCTTATGTGTGTATGCAGTTTTCCTCATATATGTTATTCTCATCCTGCGTTTTTCTTGATATGATTTTGATTAAACAGGCTGGTTCAAAGCAACCAACTTAATGGCAGTATCCCTTCGACACTAGCACTAGTCTCGGCGCTGCAGGTGGTGTGAGTATCTTGATTACATGAATGCAATCACGATAAGTACATTGTAGCCATGAATTTCAATGGGAGTTTGATTGATGTTTTGTGTTGGCAACAGGCGTCTTGATTCGAACTCGTTGAATGGATCTGTCCCGTCGCTCAGCAGCCTCGTAAATCTCTATGGGCTGTAAGCAACAACAAAATTCTTTGCCAATTTAGGCTTGTTTGCAGGAAGTCAGATTATTCTGCATTATGTTTTCACTTTACTCAGAAGCTTCTAATTTTGCCCTTTCAGGTACTTGTCAAACAATCAACTGACTGGCCCCTTGCCCAATCTTTCAACCTTGATTTATCTCTATGTGCTGTAAGCAACAAAAAAACACTTATCATGCCAAATTGGGGGCATGAATCGGTCTTGTTAATTATTTGCTTCCCCCTTCGAAGACTTCTGCATTTTTCTCCACATGGTCTTTGATGAAAATTTTACTTGCAGGGATTTGAGCAATAACGCATTCAACGAATCATCTGTTCCTTCGTGGCTTTTACAATTAGAGTCTTTGACAACAATGTAAGTATCTCTCGATCCGTCTCATGACACATACTTGCACTTCAAGTGAACATTCTAATTAATTCTACACAAGTCACATGAGTCATTTGAGGTATGCTATTGGGGTCCTTTTCCACCATCAGGTTTTATCCTGGACCTCATATAGATTGACTTTGCCTATTAACCATAAAATTAAATATTACATTATCTTGCTGGTTTTTTTTGGTCATTTATTGCAAGATTACTGATCCATCACTTGTATAGTTTGTTGGGTAAAGAATTGTCTCGATAGGGATCTCTTAAAATGTGTCAATCATTCATCGAATCATATCCATCAAGTTCATCAAAGCACAGTAATTTACTTATAATAGGCTTACTCTATACATACTGCATCGCAAACCATGATTGTGTATAGCTTATCTTCCATATGCACTGAATAGATATCACAAAGACCCTTTCCTTTTCTGTCTTACTCCAATGTGGATGAATGAATTTTGTAGGATTTTGTAAGAGGAGCTTGAGATACGAAAAAAAAACCCTAATGTAGCATCTGTGTGCTTGGAACTAAAAGGAGAAAGTTCATGATAAAAATGTTTCAAATTATTAACTATTACATGTAACTCCCCTAATGTCTTACTGGCAGTTTGATGGACAACACAAGACTTGTTGCTCATATTCCGGCCGCGCTCTTCAGCCTTCCTGAGTTACAGAGTGTGTGAGTATTAGTTTAATCTCATATTGCAATTCTTATGCTGGCCTGGAGTCCAAACTCCTGAAAGCTGTAGCCTCCTTAGATCTAACACAACAAGATCTGGTTCTGTAACTTTTATTCTGAATTATGACAAACAATAGTTTTCTTTGGTACGTGTGACAGTTCATTGAGTAACAACCAGCTTAGTGGCTCTTTGAATGTTGGCTCCAACTACAGCAACCAGCTGGCATTTGTAGATCTGCAGAACAATTCGATATCTGATTTTAGTTTAACAGAGAGCGCGGATGATACCAATGTCACGTTCATGTAAGCAGGAAACTCATTCATTTGATTTTTTGGGCATTTTATCGTCTTTGATTTGTCAACAATCATTTTACTACTACCTCTGTTGTTTTTCCTGCAGACTTGTAGAAAATCCATATTGCAAAACAGGTGGGACAAACGCATATTGCGTCAACCCATCAAATTCCTTCACCTCAGGCTCATATTCCACCCCGTATAACAACTGTATCCCTCATGCATGCCATTCACAACAAGTTTCTAGCCCCAACTGTAGATGTGCATATCCATACACAGGCACCCTAATATTCCTAGCTCCTTCCTTCTCTCACCCGAACTCGTCTATCTATACAACTCTCGAGGATTCTCTGATGACTTGTTTCCTGTCCAATCTACTTCCTGTGGATTCAGTTTCTCTGAGTAATCCGACCACAAATGCAGATCAGTCCTTTGTGATGAGCCTAGAAATTTTTCCATCTGGCCAAAATCATTTCAATTACTCGGGAATTTCTGGAATTGCGTTTGTCTTCAAGAACAACCAAACTTTAGCTTCTCGCAGAATCTATGGACCCATTATTTTCAGCGCTGACCCTTATTACCATTTTGCAGGTATAAGTATTGTCCTAAATGCAAAACAAATGTGAGGGAAAAATTTGCAGTGCCAAGCGGGCACCACGTGGTGCCCAAGCGCCCATTCCAGCCGTCCCAAAAATAATTTGGATAGCCCAGATTTTTCTCTCTAAAATTCGGACCGTCCGATGGCTGAGATGTGCGCAGGTACCACCACGTGGTAGTGGTACCCGAGAGAACTATTATTTTGTCTCATTCTAATCTCTTTCTTATGTAGAAGGAAATAATTCATCCAATAGTCGGATCATTATTGGAGCGGCAGTTGGTGGTTCTATCCTCCTGCTATTGGCTCTCCTTGCAGGATTTTATGCTCTCCGTCAAAAGAGAAGAGCTAAAAACGCTGTTGAAGTGAACAATCCTTTTGGTAAAATCAGAAGCTCGTCTCAACAATTTATTTACGCAACATGTTTTTCTAGGGCTAAATATTTTGTTGCACCATTGCAGCTTCTTGGGACCCGAATACAACCAGTGGAGCTGTTCCTGTGTTACAAGGAGCTAAGTATTTCTCATATGACGAGCTTAAGAAATACACAAACAATTTTGCAGAAGCCAACAGTATTGGATCCGGTGGATACGGGAAGGTTAACTTCTACATTTCTATTTGCTGGTTTTAAGTTTATTCATTAACCTTTTGTTGTCCTGTAAGACGTAGATACTTTCATAAACTGCAAGTCATTAGAGTAGCGTAGCAGATCTCTCAAATGTCGAATTTCAGAAAATTTGAGGAATCAAAGCATGGAATAAGTGCTCCAGCGGACCAAATAATTTGAGGCAACCCTTCAAATTTCCTTTCACTCTCTTCAAATTTATAGAACGCACCTCACCTCTCAGATCCTAGAATATTATTAATTTATTACTTCTTCTGTCTCAAAATGATAGTCCCGTTCGCAAAACGATGAGTTAAAAATAATACATTTTTTGAAAAACAAAGTTCAAACTTTTTTCATGAATTAGAGGAGCTCATTGATATCTAGTAAATTGCTTAAAAACATTTGAATTTTTGTTGGAAAAATGTATTTTTTTTACTTATCATTTTGTGAACCAGACTATCATTTCGGGACTGAGGCAGTACTTCTTTGTACCATTTAATTGCATTGGTTGTTTCTCTTCTTTTTTCTTTACCCGTCTTTTTTCCTTTGTTTTCTTTGGCAACAAAAAAGACATGCTTCTAGTATAAATTTGTAAAACAAGTCTTTTTTTTTCTTCAAAAATGTGCAATCAATAAGCGCAATAGTGTCTTATATAGAACTGAGACAATTAATTGTCTGAATTCTTGTAAGAGTTATCCACATGAACTTTCTTTTTGAACCTACCAGAAAAAATTGTGCACCTCTTTTCTTTATTTATTGAGAAGTACAGTAATTTATGAACTATCCAGGTGTATCACTGATAAATCATGTAAATGGCTAAAGTTTACTTATACATGCGAGCTCATTCTAATAATGTGAAAAACGTTTTAGCTATGAAGCTTACCTTGTTCATTATTAGAGAAAGAGGAAAGGACTTTTTCAGCTTGCAGCTCGCTTTCTTGCTTACTTTATACCTGCAAGCTCATTCTAAATATGTGGAAAATGTTTTTTTCCCCCGCATAGATACCATTATTTTATGTCTGAATTCCTTCATTCTGAAAGTTTTTCCCTTCACAAATTTCTCAGCGTCTTGAGTACTTGAATCAGTATTTTTTTTCGGTGCTGCATATCTTTCTTTTCCTCAAGTTTTGATTTTCTGTATAGGTGTACAGAGGAACTCTACCCGATGGGCAACTAGTTGCCATCAAAAGGGCCAAACAAGCATCTGCGCGGGGTGGCCTGGAATTCAAAATGGAGATTGAGCTTTTATCCAGGGTACATCATATGAACGTTGTCGGCCTTATGGGTTTCTGTTTCGACCAATCTGAACAAATGTTGGTGTACGAGTATATTGCAAATGGTACACTCAATGAGAGTCTTTCAGGTACTCAAAACACTTTACTAATCTTCTCCACCAACATGGACAGTGGCAGACACAAGATTTGGCGGCTGGGGCCTGCAGCTCCCCCAAGCTTCTACAATTTCTCATTTGCCCGTAAAGTTTTTCATATCTTCAAAGAAAGTTAAATTTTTGGCCCTTTCAACTCCTTAATAATTTGACCTTAGCCCCTCCAAAGTATGAATAGTTTACCTTTGACATCGCGGGACCTTTTTTGTTAAGTTGCTTGGTCTGCCACTCAACGCGGCTACTGATGCTAGTCACATTTCAGTTGGTACTTCATAAGCAATGCTTGTAATGCCGTTCTTCGTTGATGAAGTATCGATGTTTTCCATCACTATTTACACGAGTGAACACCTCCTGGAGTTCATGAACTGCAGTATCAGACTATGTCCTTTGAAAACATGTGCGTCCAATTAGCCAACAACTAAATACATGTTAGTTGTGCAGGGAAGACAGGAATTCGGTTGGATTGGATGAGGCGACTTCAAATAGCCCTTGGAGCAGCAAGAGGCTTGCAATATCTCCATGAGCTTGCGAATCCTCCAATCATACATAGGGACATCAAATCAAGCAATATCTTACTGGATGAACGCTTGAATGCGAAAGTTGCTGATTTTGGTCTCTCCAAGCCTGTGGGTGATACAGATAAGTCCCATATTAGCACTCAAGTCAAGGGGACAATGGTCAGTAAATTTTCCTTTTGTTGTTGAAAATGAAACACAGTATTTATGCGTGCATGTATGTATTGATACATAGATAATCCGACCAATCTGGAGTCATGAAGTTTTTGGCTTAGGATTTCAAACTAAAACTGGTATTTCTTTCGTGGTAGGGCTACATGGATCCAGAGTATTACATGACCCAGCAGGTTACTGAGAAGAGCGACGTATATAGCTTTGGAGTGGTACTGCTAGAGCTCGTAACCGCAAGACAGCCAATCGAGAAAGGCAAATACATTGTAAGAGTGGTGAGGGAGGGAATGGACAGGGATCAAGTCCTGTACGGTCTTGACAAATTTCTTGACCCTGCCATTTTGGATCCAACACCAAAGGGTTTAGAGAACTTTGTGGATCTTGCAATGAAGTGTGTCGAAGAAGGGGGAGCTCGGAGGCCTTCAATGGGTGCGGTGGTGAAAGAGATTGAAAACATTATGCAAATTGCTGGTCTGAACCCTAATGCTGATTCGGCATCCTCTTCTGCAACTCATGAAGTGGATGATACTAAGGGGCACATCCATCCTTACACCGATGACAGCCTCTTTGTTTATAGTGGAGCCTTTCCACTTTCATCCAATTAAAGCCTGTGAGGTTTATGGTTTTCGATTCGATATCAGGACGGAGGAGGGAGTATATAGCCTGTGATCTGCTTTCAACCCTGTGATGTTTCTAATCCCATGGCAAGAATACTTGGCTCTTTTTCACTTTCATTGACAGTTTGAACTTCTGAATGCTTGTACATACTATAGATTTTTTTTCCCGCTAATTAAACTTGTGCATAATATAGATTGTAGTCTATTTGTGATTTTTGTGTAAAATAAGCTACTGCTATCTGTTATATTGAAATAAAACCTGGATATTCTGCAGTAAAACAGTACAATATTGTGGTATTCTGATTATGATGAAAATGCTTTTCATTTTCCCATTTTCAACTTGTAGGTGTTTAGGGGCCTCATTTCAAAACATATTTTAGGATAATGAGTTTTCAATTTTAAGAGTTAGAGAGGAGAAGTGAAAAGGAGGAGCTAATGAGCTTTTGACTTTGCATTTTTCACTTTTCCCATTTTCATTAACAAAAAGATCCGCAAAATTTATTCTGTACATATCTTTCAAATACTAATCTTGTTGCAAAATGTATTCTGCACATTTCTCTCAAATACTCCCCCTCTCTTACCCTCCGTCTCTATGAAAATCGATGGTGAGACTGAATGTTCCTACTTAATCCTGCTAGACAATTATGTTCTAAAAAAATATACCGCCGTCTAAGGCACTTGATTTACAATTTTGTTGACGTAAATGTGACCCCTCCAAATTATTTTTTAGCTCTCGTTATAAGTATTAGGTAACTTAAAACACTTTTATCTTAAATTTTTTTTTTATCACCTCGAAAAGGGTAAATTATGAAACCCACCCCTGAGGTTTCATGAAATTACATATTGCCCCTCGATTTTGAAAAATTACACATTACCCCTATTGCATAACAAATTACCCAAATTACACATCACCCTTGAGGGCAATTTGTTATGCAATAGGGGTAATGTGTAATTTTTCAAAAGTGAGGGGGAAATCTGTAATTTCAAGAAACCTCAGGTGGTTTTGGTAATTTATCCAAAAATTAAGTATACCGTACACTTACCAATATGATATTCATATTTTTGGCCAAAGTGACGTCAAAAAGGTCTACGAAATTTGCCGACAACACAGCCGTCACTCCAACCGTCTGTCTAGTCCGGGAGGCGAGCGGAGGGGAGAGGATATTGACTCAGTCAGATAAGTGTATGCATGCATGCGAATGTAATTATAATATTGACTCAGTCTGTAATTATATTTTTGAAATCCTTTTGATCCATTCAAAAGTGGCAACATTTATGTATACACTCCTATAATTTATACTCTCTCTTGGTATAAATTATACTCTTTACATGTATAAGCATATTTCCCCTCCTACCCGCGAGCGAACCGGGTATATCAAAATGGTTTAGGTCCTTTAGGACCCATTATTGGGTGGGTTCATATTTGGGCAAAAAATTGGGTGGGTAAGTGGTAACACGTGTTGCCACGCATCTCGGTTGTCCAATACACTTTTAGATAGTCTGGATTTTAAATACACTCTTAGCAGGAGTGTATTTAAAGTTTGGACCGTCCAAACACACTTCTGAATGGCCTAGGTTAGGTTCGTACTCGGGCACCACGTCATCTTTACCCTACACGCACCTCAGATTTGGGTCAACATTCCCTCCCTATATGCATATAGAGACAAATTGTGTATGAAAAATAATGTTTTGACATTGATCCTCCACCCACGTTCTCATGTTATGAAACTCTTTTTTGTTTTATCCGAATGAAACTCTCTAATCCAGCTTGTTTTCAGTATTGTAATGTACAATTTGGCAACTTGGATTTAACCCTCCGTTGAAAATGAATTGGAAGGAAACTGATTCTGTTGTATCTCATGCTATCCGAGAGCTTATGCACACGCCGAGTAATTTATAAATATTCATTTTCACTGTCCACTAGTCGGAGAATCCAACTAAAATTAGGATAAAGCCTTGTATGAACTGGCTTCATGATGGGTAATTTTATTGTTTTCTTCAAAACTATCCCTCACGTGTCAGGAGAGCACGCAAAACACGCATTTATGTGTAAATAATTTATAACTAGGTAGAAATTTGAGTGGGGCAAACACGCGTAAACGAGTGTAAATAATTTATAGCTAGGTAAATGGCGATGTTTGAACGCCATATTCGCTGCATGCGTTGATATCATATGAAATTGTTAACTACCAACTCAAGCTGTTAAGGTGTAGTAGTTATAGTAAGGTGTTCTTTAATTGATTACTATTTTGCCCATGACAGTTATTCGATCGCACGTTAAAAGTAGCTGTAAATACTTAAGTTTTGAGGGATAATTATGGGTAATTCGGGGCTAGAAAAGGATCTAATGTCTTACCTAAAAGAAAATTAACTGTCCTAAGGAATTTTTATTTTTATTTTTATTTTTTTGTATCAGTAGTGCAAGGATCATCCTTGAATGCTTCTTCTTCTTCTTCTTCTTTTTTAGGAAGACTCAGTAAACCAAAAACCTACCCCGAGTTCCAAGACGTGTGGGTTATTTTCACACTGTTGACTTTGGCGCCACGCCGCCGCCACCAAATTTCTGTTTTGTTTTTATATTATATAAATTAGGTGATAGTTTGTTCTCATTGTACTTTTATCAAAAACTGGATTAATAAACATATACTAATAGGTTTTGGCAGTGGCTTTTGGGCAGAGGCGGAGTCAGGATTTTGGCTTAGGGGGCAAGAATTAGACGCGTTCAGGGGTGTAAGGATTTTGGTTCGGGAGGCAAAAAAAATAATAATTAAAGAGGAATCAATTAGCAATTTTGTGAGGTATACTAGTAAAATCCGTATAGAAATTTGGGAGATATTGTCAATTTTGTGAGGTATTTGGAGATATTGGGTTGGAAAATTCTATGAGCAGTTGCATTATTTTATTGCAAATAGTTCGTAATTACTTATAAAATATAGTCATATGGTATCATGGAAAAACTTCTTCTGCTGAAGAGTTCTCGTTATGAACAAGAGGTGAATGAAACAGTCGGCTGGTTTTGAAGTGATTTTGTTTCTCTCTTGAATAATGGGTTCAAGAACTGAGATTTGTCTGCTGGTTATTGCCATCCAATTTCTCGTTGCGACGGGGCTGACGAATCCTCAGGACTGTAAGTTCAATTCTTTTGGTTTTGTCCTAGTTCATTGACATCACTGAGTTATTTTAGAGTTTGATGATTTCTGCGAAAGAGAGCCCCAGTAGATTATACTAGGGAAACAAGAAGAAGAAGTTGTTCTTAGTTTCCCATAAAATGTGTCACTCGAAAACATCCAAAATTTTGAGAATAAGGTAGCATACTATAGAGCTTTTTTGGTTGCTTTCTCTTGCTGTTTTTTCCAATGTTCTAAAAATCGCTAGGCGCTAGTTGGGAGGAAGATGGGTGCCTAAGGCCTAGGTGCCGACTAGTTGGCCGTTTAGCGACTAGGCAGGGATTAGGCGCTGACAAGTCGGCCGCCTAATCTAGGCGTTAGACCTCCGCCTAGCGCCTAAGCGGCCAGCTTTTAGAACACTGGTTTTTTCCAATAAGAACAAGGTTTAACTATGAACATGTCAAGACTAAGTTTCATTTGTAGACATCCTTAGACTTTAGCAATTAAATTGTTGGACATTTGTAAATATCTTATTTTGCCTGGGAATATTTGTCTATGCTGCGGATCAAACCTACGGAATACATATTAGTTTTGCACTCCTACCTATGTTTAACTGCTCACCAAAAGCTAGAAGTCTTAGATATGCTACCATTTTATGTGGTTTAGCAGCAAGATTTCAGCCTGCATACAGTTTTGTGTCACTCAAGGGCGAGGGTTATTCATGTATATTCTTTTTTGATAACCGGATGTCCGAGTCAGCTTGCGTGCACCTCGACTAATTCTGGGCCCTGTAGCTAACGATCTATTCATGTATGTTCTTGATTATTCAGAAATGGAAGCATTACTACCAAAGCAGTACCTTGAACTAGATGGTGATGTTTGAACACCATATTTGTTGCATGCTTTGATATATGAAATTGTTAACTACCAACTCAAGCAATTAAGATGTAGTAGTTATGGTAATGTGTTTTTTAAGCGACTACTAGTTTGTCCGTGACAGTTATTTAATGGCACATTAGAAGTAGTTGTAAACGCTTAACCTTTTTTTTTAATAACCGGTTGTCCGGTCCAGCTTGCACGCACATCGAGTAATTCCAAGGCCCTAGAGGTAACGACCGGGCATAACCCCAGTGGCCCCAAGAGTTTGCTGGCAAAGGGAATTGAACCTGAGCCCTTAGGTGGGAGCAAACCCCTAGTCTCAAGGCAAGACCACTTTGCCAACTCCACGCTTAATCTTTTGAGGGATAAATGTGGATAATACTTTTGTGACGGGGCTAGAAAAGGGTCTAATGCCTTACCTAAAAGAAAATTAACTGTCCTAAGCAATTTTCATTTTTCTTTTTATTTATTTATCAGAAGTGTCCAAAGGATCATCCCTGAAAGCTTCTTCTTCTTCTTCTTCTTCAGGAAGACTCAGTAAACCAAAAACCTACCCCGAGTTCCTAGACGTGTGGGTTATTTTCACACTGTTGACTTTGGTGCCACCAAATAACCAGCTGACCAATTTTCTGTTTTGTTTTTATATTCAATAAATTAGGTGATAGGTTGTACTCGTTGTACTTTATCAAAAACTGGATTAATAAACATATACTAATAGGTTGGGCAGTGGCTTTTGGGGGTATTTAGAGATATTTGGTTGGAAAATTCTATGAGCAGTTGCATTATTTTATTGTAAATAGTTTGTAATTACTTATAAAACATAGTCAATGAGAGTAGATGGTATCATGGAAAAACTTCTTCTGCTAAAGAGTTCTAGTTATGAACAAGAGCAATTGAATGAAACAGTTGGCTGGTTTTGAAGTGATTTTGTTTACCTCTTGAATAATGGTTTCAAGAACTGAGATTTGTCTGCTGGTTATTGCCATCCAATTTCTCATTGCGATGGGGCAGACGAATCCTCAGGACTGTAAGTTCAATTCTTTTGTTTTGTCCTAGTTCATTGACATCAGTGAGTTCATTGACATCAGTGAGTTATTTTAGAGTTTGATGATTTCTGCAAAAGAGAGCACCAGTAGGGAAAAAGGAAGAAGAAGCTGTTCTTAGTTTCTCATAAAATGCGTCACTCGAAAACATCCAAAATTTTGAGAAAAAGATAGCATACTCTAGAGCTCTTTTGGTTGCTTTCTCTTGCTGTTTTTTCCAATGTTCTAAAAATCGCTAGGCGCTAGACGGGCAGAAGGGGGGCGCCGACTAGTCGGCCGCCTAATCTAAGTGTTGGACCCCCGCCTAGCGCCTAAGCAGCCAACTTTTAGAACACTGGTTTTTTCCAAAAAGAACAAGGTTAACTAAGAACATGTCAAGACGAAGTTTCATTTGTAGACATCCTTAGACTTTAGCAATTAAACTGTTTTACATTTGTGTAAATTACTTATTTAGGGTTAGTTACTTCTGTCTGTCATCTTATTTTTCCTGGGAATAATTTGTCTATGGCTGCGGATCAAACCTACGGAATACATATTAGTTTTGCACTCCTACCTATCTTTAACTGCTCACTGAAAGCTAGAAGTCTTAGATATGCTATCATTTTATGTGGTTTAGCAGCAAGTTCTCGGCCTGCATACAGTTTTGTGTCACTCAAGAGCGAGGGTTATTCATGTATGTTCTTGATTATTCAGAAATGGAAGCATAATTACCAAAGCAGTACCTTGAACTAGAAAATTACGATATCTGCTAGTAAAATGAAATCCAAGGAGAGGGCAACCTCAAGGAAGGATGTTACTTTTATTCTTATCTTCCTCACCATCATTGGATTCTCATGCCCACTACATTTGCTTCTTAAATTTCCATAAGAAAGTAAATTTGCGATAATGCTTGTTCTAATCCGTAGTTACCCCCCTGCTTCCATCTACATGGAATGGGGAGAGTTTAAGTTCAAGATGTGGCTGTGGTATTTGAATACATGGAAGAAAATTTCTTTACGGAGAAACTTATTGGACTAATGATCTTATGAACCAGCTGCTGCTCTGGAGGCTCTAAAAAATGTCTGGACGAACGTACCATCCAATTGGAATGGGTCCGACCCATGTGGCAGCAGTTGGGTTGGAATTCAGTGCACCAATTCACGCGTCACATCTGTGTAAGTCCCTATTGTATTTTCCCACTCGTGGAAAGTTGCTCATTCGTTTTTCAATAACTGAAAGTTAACTGTCACTTCCAATTTTCAGAACATTACCAAGCATGGGCTTGATTGGTCAGTTGACTGGAGACATTGCACAGTTGTCAGAATTAGAGACGCTGTATGTCTTCTACAATTGTTCATGTTCCTCTTCTCATGTTCCAACTGATTTATGCTATGTTGGGTTTTCATTGGTACTTCCTCATAAGAATTGTTCGAAGTAAGGTCTGACTGTCAGCTTCCGCATATAGGGATCTCTCATACAACAATGGTTTGACAGGACCTCTTACTCCATCAATTGGAAGCTTGACAAAGTTAACATACCTGTAAGAAAGTTTTGAGTGTTGTTAAAGGGTATTGGCTTGTAAGTAATTGCAACACCATTTACTAACCAATTGCTTCTACTTGCATTTCAGAATCCTGCTTGGTTGCGGCTTCAGTGGTCCCATTCCAGACACAATAGGGTCCCTGCAGCAGCTGCGCTTTCTGTAAGGATTTGGATTTTGGTATTTTTGGTCTCACACATTTACAAACTGCTCCATCCCCTGTAGTAGTTGAGCGAAAGAAAAGTATTTTTGTGGTTTGATTGAAAGTATGAAAAACTTCAATCGATGAGTAAGATCACATAATGCATGCCTGCATATTAATTTGGCTTTCTACGAGCTCAAATTTCCAACTTTAACCAACAATTGGTCGCCCGCGCCACGTGGCCTCTCCAGGTGAACCTATTTCCAGAAACAAGCATTCGATATGCTTCTATAAAAAGAAAGGAAACTTGAATTTAATTCTTGCAGCAGATGCTCCTTTTCATAAATCTACGCCACCTAAACTACTGAATGTCTGTATTCCAGACATTCTCAGCTGAGCACCGCATGCTCCATATGTTTGACTAAATGTTAATTGAGTAATTGCCAGTTCCTTACATTGCCATCTCTCATTGTTCTTGATTTTCTTTACCCCCATGCAGGTATCTTAATTCCAACAGCTTCACTGGGAAAATACCTCCTTCAATTGGTAACCTATCAAATCTTTATTGGCTGGATCTGGCGAATAATAGCCTCTCTGGGACTATCCCCGTCTCTAGTGGGAACACACCTGGTTTGAATCTGCTGGTTAATACGAAGCACTTGTAGGTCTAAACTCTTTGTGAGTGTGTGTTCATATGAAAAGTTAATCAGTCCCGTGCCGTATTTGATGTTCATTTGCATATAACATTTTATGCAGTCATTTTGGAAACAATCAGCTCTCTGGGCCAATCCCACCTAGTCTTTTTAGTTCGAGCATGACGCTAATACATGTGTAAGTTCCCTTGAACAACTATTCACTTTTAGTGTTCCACATTATGTACTTGAATGACAGGACTAGACTAAATGTTATGACTTTTGTGTCTATGGAGTTTGCTTAATTGTACTATTGTACAGCAATATTAAGAAGCAAGTTTTCACAAGGGAAAAGAGGTTTCAAATAGGTTAAAGTGGAGAAAATGTAAATTTGTGGACGTGGTTGTCTGTATAAGGAACAATGTCCCTCTGAGTTTTCTTCGAGCTGTTGAGAGTTTGGTTTGTGGAGCACGTCCCCTGATAGCATCCCAAGCGTAATGTTTTTTTTTTTTCCTAACAAAAGCGAACAACAGGAAGAGAGATTACATGCGGCCGCCAGCCGGTATACTAGACTATTGGGCTTAGTTTCTAGATTTGCCAATTCTCTTATATAATATTCTCAACCAGGATATAGAATTTTGATATCGTGATATGATTTTGACTGAGCAGGCTTTTTGAAAACAACCTACTTAATGGCAGCATCCCTTCGACACTAGCACTAGTCCAGACTCTGGAGGTGGTGTGAGTATCTTGATCACATGAATGCAATCACGATAAGTACATCGTAGTTATGAATTTTGATTGGAGTTTGATTGATATTTTGTGTTGGCAACAGGCGTCTTGATAGGAACTCGTTAACTGGATCTGTCCCGTTACAGTTCAGCAACCTCACAAATGTCAATGTGCTGTAAGCCACAAAAAATCTTTGCCAATTTATAATTGTTTGCGGGAAGTGAGCTTATTCTGCATTAGGTTTCCCCTTTACTATGAGAGGCTTCTAATTTTGCACTTTCAGGTACTTCTCAAACAATCAACTGACTGGCCCCTTTCCCAATCTTTCGACGATGAATTATCTCTTCTACGTGTAAGTAACAATTATCTTGCAAAACCAGAGACTTGGATCGGTCTTGTTAATTACTTGCTTCCCCCTTTGAACACTATTGCAATTTTTCTCCATATGGTCTTTGATGAAAGTGTTACTTGCAGGGATTTGAGCAATAACTCATTTGATGCATCAGTTTTTCCTTCATGGTTGTCAAATTCGCAGTCTTTGACAACAATGTAAGTTTCTCTCAATCTGTCTCGATACACATTCTTGAACTCCCATCGCACATACTAAGTATTTCTACGCTAGTTACACGAGTCATACTTATCAAAAAAAAAAGTTACACAAGTCATTTAAGGTATGCTACTGGGGTCCTTTTCCACCATCAGGTTTTATCCTGGGCCTTGTGTAGATTGACTTTGCCTATTAACCAAAAAAATTTAATGCCCTGCTTGTTTTTCTTGGTCGTTTGTGTCGGATAACTAAGCCATCACTTGTATTGTATGTTGGGTAAATGAATTGTCTCATTAAGTATCTCTTAAAATCTATCAATCATTCATCGAATCATATCCGTCAAGCTCATCAAAGCACACGAATTCACTTATAATAGGCCTACCTTGTATATAATGCATCTCAAGCCTCATGATTGTGTATAGCTTATCTTTCATACACGCTGAATAGAGACGTCAAAGAACCTCTGTTTCTGTCTTACTCCTATGTAGATGAATGAGTTTTCTGGGATTTTATGAGAGGAGATTAATAGGAAACAAACTTGTTTTCTTCGATGTTTTTCAGTTAACTGACACTTTTACGCAAAATTGATGTGGGCATCACTTTTACGAGCTCTTAGTAAGATTTTTAGGTGATGCTAACTATCAAAGCAAAGATAATATTGTTTCTGTCAGGAATTAGCTTTGATCTAGAATAGGGAGGATGTCAATGAGGAAAAAACCCTAATCTGGCACAGAGTTCAGTGTCTGTGCGTGGAGTAGTTGGAGGTTAAGGGTCATCAGTGTGATCGTAACTTAAAGGAGAAAGTTCCCCCAAAAAAAATTTGATCAAAAAGTTCCAAATTTTCGCTATGTATGTAATACCCCTAATGTCTTGCTGGCAGTGTGATGGAGAACACAAACCTTCATGGTCCAGTTCCAGCGGTTCTCTTCAGCCTTCCTCAGTTAGAGACTCTGTGAGTATTAGTTCAACCTCATATCATATTGCAATTCTTATGAGGTCCAAACTTATGAAAAATGTGTTCTCTAACTTCAATCGTGAATTTTATAACCAACAATTTCCTTTGGCATGTGTGACAGAACATTGAGTAACAACCAGCTTAATGGCACTTTGGATGTTGGCACTTTGGATGTTGGCTCCAGCAATAGCAACCAACTGGAACTTGTAGATCTGCAGAACAATTTGATAGCTAATTTTACAGAGCCAGCGGGTATCACTATTGAGTTCATGTAAGCAGTTAACTTACTTATTTGATATTTTGGGCATTTTATCTGTTATATTTTGTTGAAGATCTGATATTTATATTCTCTATTGAAGTTATATACCTGGACATTTGATATCTACTTTTCTTTCTTTCAGCTGTTTGATTGTTGTTTCAAAATCAATCTTCTTCACATTGTGCAGAAAACCCTTTCGCTAAATGATTATACAACCTAAACATGATGAAAATTTGTTATTCAAAAGCAGCTTTCGAGAAAAAAAACTGCGTCTGAACTTTGAAACAAAAACTGAACAGCGATGTGTTTAGATTCCTTTGTGGAAGTTATGCTTCGCCTGGATACAAATCTACAACCTTTTCTTTGGTTTATCAAGTATCATTTTACAACCTCATTGGTGTACACATATTTTTTCCCTGCAGACTTGTAGGAAATCCAGTTTGCATGGGAACAGGAGGGACAAAAACATACTGCGGCGTTAAACTGTCCAACTCTTCATATTCCACCCCACCGAACAACTGTATCCCTGCTACATGCAGTTCAAATCAAGTTTCTAGCCCCAACTGTAGATGTGAATATCCATATACAGGCACCCTACACTTCAGGGCTCCTTCCTTCTCAGACATCGGAAACTCAACTATCTATACATCTATTCAGAGTTCGCTGATGAGTAGTTTTCAGTCCAATCAACTTCCTGTGGATTCAGTTTCTCTGAGTAATCCGACCACAGATACAGATCACTACTTTATGATAACCCTAGAAGTTTTTCCATCTGGCCAAGATCATTTCAATCAGAGTGGAATTTCTGGAATTGCGCATGTCTTGAGTAACCAAACTTTCAATCTTCCCAGCACTTATGGACCCTTGTTTTTCATTGGCGACCCTTACAGCTATTTTGCAGGTATTAAGTACTTTCCTAAGTGCAAAATGAATGTGAGAGAACTATGTTGT
The DNA here is from genome assembly GCA_016920895.1 of Vaccinium myrtillus. Classification (NCBI taxonomy): domain Eukaryota; kingdom Viridiplantae; phylum Streptophyta; class Magnoliopsida; order Ericales; family Ericaceae; genus Vaccinium; species Vaccinium myrtillus. Next base: position 38,048,914 of record CM029271.1, read on the forward strand.
CTCATTCTAATATCTTTCTTATCCAGAAGGATCTTCTGGAACCAACAAGTCATCAAATAGTGGGGTCATTATTGGCGCAGCAGCCGGTGGTTCTGTCCTTCTGCTATTGGCTCTACTTGCAGGATTTTATGCTTTCCGTCTAAAGAGAAGAGCTGAAAAGGCTGATAAAGTGAACAATCCTTTTGGTATGATCTTGGGTTTGTCTCAACCATGTATTTACGCATGAACCATTGGTTATTCTTGGGTTTAATTTACTGCTTTAATGTCACAACATTGTAGCTTCTTGGGACCCGAATACAACCAGTGGTGGTGTTCCTCTTTTAAAAGGAGCTAGGTGTTTCTCATATGACGAGCTTAAGAAATACACAGGCAACTTTGCAGAAGCTAACAGTATTGGATCCGGTGGATACGGGAAGGTTAACTTCTACATTTTTTTTGCTGGTCTAAAGTTTATTCATTAAGCTTCTGTTGTCTTTGTAACGGCATAGCTATTACATAAAATGCTAGTGATTGTAGTTATAGTCTTACAGACCGAGTTGTTGACGATTAACCATAGCCACCCTTATCCTCAATGGAAAGCCTTCACCCTTCAAATTAAGCAGGGAAGACAATTTTTCGTGGATGCAATGATGTCATAGCTACATTGTATCTGATAGAACCGAGAAAATTCTCTGAATTCTAGTAAGAGTAGAATCTTATGCTCTTTTCTTTCTGAAATCTGAACTTACCAAAAAAATTGCGCACCTTCTTCTGTATATGTATGAAAAGTAAAGTTAATAATGAACTATCTGGGTGTATTTGGTAAATCATTTAAATGGTTAACTTTACATCTAATTGTGAACTCATTCTGATCATGTGAAAAACGTTTTTTTTTTTTTTTTTCTTTCCTCACGGGTTCCATTATTTTTGTTCTAATTTCTAAATTCTGAAAGCTTCTACCTTTACAAATTTCTCAGCGTCTTAAGTAGTTAAATAAGTATTTTGTCGGTGCTGCCTATCTTTTTTTCCCCCTCAACTTTTCATTTTCTGTATAGGTGTACCGAGGAACTCTTCCTCATGGGCAACTGGTTGCCATCAAAAGGGCTCAACAAGGATCTATGCAGGGTGCTCTGGAATTCAAAACGGAGATTGAGCTTCTATCCAGGGTACATCATAAGAATGTTGTCGGCCTAGTGGGTTTCTGTTTCGACCACAAAGAACAAATGTTGGTGTACGAGTATATTGCAAATGGTTCAATCAGTGAGAGTCTTTCAGGTACACTGCTCAACCAACTTCCCTAATCTTCTCCACCAACATGGACATTGGCAGACACAACGGCTGGCGGGTGGGGCCATGGCTCCCCCAAGCTTCTACAATCCCTCATTGCCCACAGGGTTTTTGATATCGACAAAGGAATTTAGATTTTTGTCCCTCCGACTTCTTAATGATTTCAACTTAGCCCATCCAAAGTATGAATAGTTTAACCTTTGCCCCTGCTAAATCTAAATAATTTTACCTTGGGAACCTTTTCTGTTAAATGCCTTGGTCTGCCACTCAACACGGATACTATTGCTACTCATGTTTCAGTTGGTACTTCATAAGCAATGCACATAATGGCATTCTTCTTTGATCAAGTATCCATGTTTTTCATCACTATTCATATGAGTAAACACCTTGCTTGCGTTGATTGTGTATGAAATATGGAGTGTTAGTATATTATATAATAAAGAGTAGAATATATTATTTACAAATTGTTAAGAAGGAAAGGCCGGGTTAAAATGTTTTCTGTAGCTTCACCTTTCTTCAACCTCCAAACTTGGATTTTTCACATAAACCTCCAAAAGGGACCTTGTGAAGTTCTTGACCCGCAGTATCAGACTATGTCCTTTGAAAACATGTGCATCCAATTAGCCAACAACTAAATACATGTTAGTTGTGCAGGGAAGACAGGAATTAGGTTGGATTGGATGAGGCGGCTTCAAATAGCCCTTGGAGCAGCAAGAGGCTTGCAATATCTCCATGAGCTTGCCAACCCTCCAATCATACACAGGGACATCAAATCAAACAATATCTTACTGGATGAACGCTTGACTGCAAAAGTTGCTGATTTTGGTCTCTCCAAGCCTATGAGTAACGCAGAACAGACCCATATTTCCACTCAAGTCAAGGGGACATTGGTCAGTTAATTTTTTCTTTATCTTGTCTTTCAACAGTAATTTGGTGCCTAGATTTGAAATTGGATGCTTCTACAAAATTATTGAATTGTAAGTACCTATGTTAGATATGTAAGAAGGGTAGCGGATGTGTGTCTGACATGCTTAGTTTGCCTGTTGATATGCACCCATATCAAGTTCATCTAAATGGTTGATTTATAACTATGCAGAATGGTCAGATATCATTTATAAAATACAAATTTACCTGTAAAAGATTGAAAGCATTCAGACTTCCGCAAATGGTATATCCATTTGTAGGACCACGTCGTAAGTTTTATGAATCTCACACTTCTACACATTCCCGCAAAGCGGCAACCGGGCACTTGTAAGTTGTAACACAGTAGGAATCAGAGTAAAACATAAATCACTTTTTAGAAGTTATTGACTATGGGGAAATTTCTTTTTGTACTGTGGTAATGTTTCATGCGAAGTAGTTTGCGTGACGTAGTCAGGTTGTTATAATTATTCACGAAGAAGATTGCTTATAAGCTCCCATATTTTAATGAAAAATCATTCCTTCTTAATCATTTTACGGTCCAGTGTTGTCTGCAGTCTCCTTTCTTTCTTTTTCCAGGGCAGGGGGAAAGAACATGGCATCTTTCTTCTATTGTTGAAAAAGAAACACCTTACTTACATATCTAAAGCGCAAGCTTGCTTGTATTCATACATACAGAATCCGACGACTTTATTGAACCATGATGGCTAACACTTTGAGATTATATTTGGCTTAGAATTTCAAACTAAAATTGTTATTCCTTTATTGGTGGCAGGGCTACATGGATCCAGAGTACTACATGACCCAGCAGGTGACTGAGAAGAGCGACGTATACAGCTTTGGAGTGGTACTGCTAGAGCTTGTAACTGCAAGACAGCCGATTGAGAAAGGAAAATACATTGTAAAAGAGGTGAGACAGAGAATGGAAAATGATAAAGTCCTATACGGCCTCAATGAGATTCTTGACCCTGCCATTTTGTCCCCCACGCCAAAGGGTTTAGAGAAGTTCGTGGATCTTGCAATGAGTTGTGTTGAAGAAAAGGGAGATCAGAGGCCTGCAATGGGTGAGGTGGTGAAAGAGATTGAAAACGTTTTGCAAATTGCCGGTCTGAACCCTAATGCTGATTCGGCATCCACGTCTGCAACTCTTGAAGTGGATGATAGTAAGGGGTACATCCATCCTTACAACGATGATAGTCTCTTTGTTTATAGCGGGGCCTTTCCACTTTCATCAAGTTAGAGCCCCAGTGAGGTTCTCAATTTTCTATCCGATTTCTTCTTTTTGAGGTATAATACGTGACCTGCTTTGCTGCTTTCAACCTTGTGATCTTTCTATCCCTATGGTGGAGAACATAACAGTGAATTGGCAAGATGCCTAGATTACTTAGCTCTTGATTTTATTTTATTTTACTTTTACTTCCGTTTAGAGTTTGAACTTCTGTAACTGAGATAAAATCAGAATACTTGTACAGAACATTGATTGCACAGTATCTAGGATTTTTTCTTGTAAAATAAGATTCTGCCTTCTGTTATGTTAAGATTGCCCTGGATATTCTGCAGTAAAGTAGAATATCGTGCTTTTCTGATTATGATGAAAATGCCTGCTATGCTGCTAGATTAAAACGAGGCTCAGATTCTTCCCATGCCAAAGGTTCCCGGTTTCTTTGATATATTTGTTAGTTACAACGATGAAATTTTCCTTTCAACGGCTCATGGATTTTGCTTCTGACATTGCGGAATTCCATTGTATCCTGTGCTTCGTGTCTGTTTAGTTTTTGGTTTTTGGTACTTTCATTTCGCATCAAAGGAAGACAAAGGAAAAGGATGGGAAAAACAAGCAAGGTAAAGCAGCTCAGCTCAGTTTCCTCTATTCATCTTTCTGAACTATTCAATCATCATCATAATGCATAAATGCATGCTAGTTCGTCTATTCATCATACAATTAGAACCATAAAACATATTTCAAAGCAAAAGGATTGCAAAAACAAGCAAGGTACGTAAATAATCTGAGTGTCATCCGTCCATATTTATGAACTATTCTATCATCATCATCATGCATGCACGCTAGTTGTGCATTCATCAAGAACCATTACACAAGTTTCATTTTTCATTTTGTTACTAACTCATTGGTTTCTCCAGCAGGGCCGAGAAGTACCACTCGTTCTTATCCACCCCGCGATCAAGCTTCCTACCAGCATTCCACCTGAGTCTCTTGAACCCGGCTCTATTCAACATCGGAACGTACGTCGCATTCAGCTGGTGCCCCAAGCAGAAGAAATGGTCGAGCCATAACAGCCCCCCGGGCCTCAAAACCCGGTATATATCATACAGGGTGAACTCGAGCATCACGTCCGGGATCCAGTTACTTAGCACGTGCATCGAGTGCACTATATCTAAGGTGTTCTCGAAAAACGGAAGCCGCTGAGAAATGCTCAGATGCATGGACAACAACCCTCGCGACGAAATGAAGCTGTTGAACGGTCCGTCCAGATTCATTGAAGTGGTTATGATGGTCACATTCCTTTCCTTCATCCTCGCCGCGAACGTGCCGGTCCCGCCGCCGATGTCGAGCCCGATGCGGATCGTGCCGCGGGGTCTCATTTTTAGAACTTGGTCGATCCCGTAGTCGAGGCCTCGGTTGAAGAGCCACCGGGCCTTCTCTCTCCCCTTTAAGTCAAAACAGTCCTTGCAATCAAAGTACCCTGGTGTTTTTTGCCTCTCAATGAGGCACTTGTAGTTTTTACAAGTGTATGGGTCCCACACAATGCTCATGTCCGGTGGGGTTGTCCAAAGGCTGCCCGGCAATGGCGTCGGATTTTTATATCCGGTTGGCGCCTTTGGGTGGCACCGCCGCCTGGGGAGCGGCTCGCACCCCTTGAGCATGAGCTGTTGTGCGAACACATCGTCAACCGGGCACTCACCTCCGACCGTATACGTCATGTACTGACTTAACTCGTCCTTGTACTTCAAACAAGCTCCTCCAACGGGAGGGTAGAGCTCGTCGGATCCCATCCGGGGCGAGTACCCGAGCGGGAGGGTAGAGCTCGTCGGATCCCATCCGGGGCGAGTACCCGAGCGGGAGCTTGTGCGGCCCGATAGCAAGCTTTGTTTCGTGAGAAAGACTATTAATGTGGTCGAGAATCGTGGAGTTAGCCCCGACGATTTGGTTGCTCAAAACCGAACCCCGGAGGTGTGGGAGATCCGTCAGGAGCGCTTTGACTATCAAGTTGGTGAACTTGAGTTGTTGGGTCAACTCGGCGATCTGGGAGCGACTAACGATGAGGTCGCGGTGGGTGTCGTTGAGCTCGCGGAGGAGAGCGGCGGAGGTGGGCTCCCAGGTGATAGGGAGAGAGAGGTGTTGGGTGTACTTGGTGATTGGGGGGAGGTTGAAGGAAGGGGTGCCAGTGAAGAAGCAGTAAGTGAGGAGGTTGGTTAGTAACACCAGGACTAGTACTTTCAACTTGTACCTGGTGGCATGGGGATTGTGATACTGGTGATGCTTTTTTGGTAAGTAGTCTTCAGCCCCCATCTCTCTCTCTCTAGAAAACTCTATGCTCTTTTGGTATGGGGATTGAGATGAGAGAGAGAGAGAGAGAGAGAGAGAGAGAGAGATGGAATAGAATAGAAGCAGAAGTTGGGATTTGGAGAGACTTTGAGGAGGTTGATAGCGCACAAGGAGGCATGCTTTGCGTTCAACATGCATGTGTTTGTAATATAATACTATGTGAGAGACTAGGATAGTGTTATAAGAATCTTTTGACAATTGGGCCCGTTTACGTGCACATTGACTAATTCCTTCCCTGGTCCGGTCAAAAGTAAGTCATTCATGCCGGGACTAAGGTATTCATGAGAAAGTACTTTCTTACAACATGACTCTAGGAATCGAAAAAAATCTTTCGACGGTTAGGAGTGTTTGGGCCAGTTTACGTGCATATTGACTAAGTCATTTCTTTGGTCCAGTCAAACGCAAGTCATCCATGCTGAGACTAAAGTATTCACAAGAAAGTACTTTCATTGAAATCGGACAACTAAAATAATTGGAGCAAAGCTATATGAGTTTTAGTATATAATTTCATAGCAATTCTAGCATGGGAGAAGCCAACCATTTTCATGTGTGTTTTATGAATTCGTTTATTTTATGGGACTAATAATTGAAGGAATTGGACACATATATGCTACGTAATTTCATTGGACCAACGGTGTGGTGATTGATTTATAAGTTCAAGGAAATGTGACATCCGATATATATTATTCAGATCGTAATAATTTCAGCCAAATATTGATTGATTATGTAGTTCTTTTGAATATAGAGTTCCAAAAAATTCGATGTTCATATTCGGCCAGATGAACCATGATGCGTACATAAAAAAGACCGCTCTCTCTTTCGCTTTCGACCGAGTCATTGCTCATTGAGGTCTGCCGCGCGCATTGGATGCTTCAGACCAGCCTTCCCTAGTAGCAATTCCACTTGCAACTTTGGGCTGTAAAATTAATACTATATGTTTTTCAAACCCTAGTTAACATGTCGGTGATCCCTTGGATTTCTAAATTTTCTAGCAACCCATCTTTATAAAATATGTACCCTTTTTTTTCTTTTCTTTTATCGAAAGGTTATAAAGTACGTACTTTTTTTTTTTGTTCCGGCGGCCAGTTATCAAAGATCCGCATGCAAAATGTCGATGAACAGCTGTCACGGTAGTTCTACGGTTAGCGAGAATTCTTATAAAATATGTACTTATGTATGACTTTTTACCCCTTTTCTTTCAACCTCTTATAAAATATGTTTCGTGGAATGAAAGCATAAATTCATTGCAGTTGAAATTCATAGAGTGTCGAGCTGTGTGAGTTTTTCCAGATAATTAAACTTGTACACTTCCAGAAGCCTGAGGGGTTGACCGGATAAAATTAATCGAGGTGTCACGATCAAACAAATTTTGAAAATCTAAAAAATGTGCAACTTTGTGTTTTGTTTTTTGATCGACGGGTACAACGATAGTCATGTTTGCTACAAGTATCTTGGGCTGCCGGTTGTCGATGTGAATGCTAAAGATTTGCACTTTAGCGGGAGAACAAGAACGCCGAGACATAGGTTCCAGAAGAGGGAAGCCCAAGGTACTAATGCATGACGTAATAGTGCAGTCTAAAATCGTTCCTCTCGCACGAATACTTTGATCCGAGTGTCGTCCGAGAGGATTTTTGTTATTTTTTTGCCAATCGATAGGAGTTGGGACCTCATTCTTTTATGTAAGAAAACCTCAATAACGAGGTCAACTCTTAGTACTGGAAATGTGTGGTTTAAAGATGGCCCAAACTCCATTCTCTAAGGCCTGCACGATCAGAGCCCAGCCCAACTAGGATTAGAGCCCATAGAGATTATCTTGGGCCTTGGGGCAGAGAGGGCATAGGAGAATAGGACAGGCCACAGGGACCTTGTAGAAGTGGGGCAGAGATCCCATGTGGCTCAAGAAAAGGACTAGGGTCTAACTATTCAGAGCTCTCCAACTCCACACCACACATTCTTGGCCTGGCTTAAGGCCACCACATCCACATTCTTAGTGGTGAAGTTAAAAACAGATTAGTGTAAAGATAAACTAAAAAGTTAAAACAAAATATTTTATTTTTCAGACATAGTGGTACCAAATCAGGTGTAGCTAACTTGTGTCAGGAGAGTTAGGGAAGAGCTAACTCAGAAGCTACAGTTCACTCCTGATAGAGCAAGTGAAGTCAGTACTTTTAGGTGGGCCCACCCTTGGAAAGTGCACGGAAGAGGGAATGAGTCAGAGAGAGGAACGAAAGAGGAGAGAGAAAAAGGTGGTATTCTCACACATTTTTTTACACTTTTAACAACATTTTAAAACACCATACAATGTTTTTTTTTATTTCTTAACTTAACAACACATTCTTATGACATAATGAACACATAAAGGATTGCAAATGCAAGTACAACTTTTTTACACTATTTTTTTTTTTTATAACTACACAAATTTAACTTCACCACTACGGATGACAACTGGAAAAAGCCTAAGCTTCCCAACTAATTTGCAAGTCAATACTTTTAGGTGGGATCTATATCACTAAACACTACACAAGTAGGAGTTTTAATGATAAAGAGGACTTGAGTTGTTTCAAGAAACCACAAGTGTCAGGTCATTGTCCTGGTAGTTAATGGATCTCTTTTCCTCTCTCACATGGTATGTTTCTGTAAAGCATCCTTTCTAAACAACATTTAATGGTTCAAAATGTCCATCCAATGTTTTTTTTATTTCTTTATGCTGGCAATCTTATGACAAAGAATGAATCCCATTAAAGGATTGCAAATGCAAGTACAACTCTTGTGATTATTTTATCTATTTTTTTTTTTTTTTGATAAACGGATGTCCATAGTTACCACTGAAATCCACTCTCTCCGCACCCCAATCTAATTCCGAGACTCTGAAATTGACAATTGGAAAAAACCCTCCAGTGGCCCTAATTAGATTTTGCGACGTCATGGAAGAAAAAGTATTTATTACTACTTTCTCATGCACACTTCGCCAAGCCCCTTGTTAACTATTGTGAATTTGTGATTGTTATTCAGGGCATTGCATTCTCGAGTTAGATTCCAATAACTAAGATCATTCCAATATTCAATATTTATTCGTCTATTTTAGAGCTAAATTTCACTCCAACTCATACTCTCAACCATTTTCCATTTTTAAGGATGATTATTTGATTTTCCATGTACGTATAATTTTGATATGTGCATTCAACTTTTATACTGTAGGCATCTTTCAAAAAATAGTTAATGTATTTATTTGAATATATCCACATTATAATTTTTTATTTTCAATGGACACTAGTAAAACAATTGGATTTTGAAAAAAGTAGGTAACCTTTGGAGGAAAATGACCCATTTTTAAAATATACTATTTCAGATATTCAAACCAGAGGATTAGGTTGGAGTGGACATGCATTGCTTAATGCAAACAATCAATCAAAATCAAATCTCTCTCTCTCTCTCTCTCTCTCTCTCTCTCTCTCTCTCTCATTATGTATGTCTCTCTCTCTCTCATTATGTATACATCTCTCTCTCTCATTATACATACAAAAATAATAAATCTTCTCTCTCTCTCATTATACATACATAAATAACTTCAACCAATGTATCTAATAAAAAGTCTTAGGCCCCATTCCACCGTGTAGATTATGACCTTTCGACTTTTTACATTTTTACAAGACAGATCAATCTCTTCACATAAATCGACTATAAAAAATCCAGAAAGCCAGCTTAGTGAAACACTTAGTGGGCCTTGGATGTAATTGAGATGAAATAATCCAACTTTGGATCAACCTTTTCCAACTTTTGATGACAGCTATTGGCTTTATTGCTTTTAGGAATCCCCTTTTCACTAAAAGTTTGTATTTGAGTTAATAATAAATCGAAAAAACAATTGTTAAAGCTCTGTTTATTAGGAAGTTGTTTACTTGAGGTTGAATTGACATTCATAGGATCCTCAATAACCTTAATTAACTAAATGCAGCCTTGATTACTTTATTAACGAATGACTAGCCCCACGAGCTTGCTTACAAGTTGCTTAAATTGGGACCATCCTCTTTCAAGATCAATTCACGTACAGATAATGACATTAACCACCCACCATGTGCGTATTGATCTTCAAAATCTTCAAAACAAATGAAATGCTCTGTACAAAATGAAAAAGTTTTAGAGAGAGAGAGAGAGTGCGCGCCACTATCGGGATTATGGATAACTTCCATTAGATGATTTTCTTTACATTTTAGAAACGGATTCTTTCAAGTGATTGTCCCTGGTCGGCATCGTTTATGGTTGAAACTAGGATGGTATTTGATCGTCTTGGAGCCCCCAAGTGCAGGTTTTGTACGTACATTATGAGAGAACTGTTGGACTGGTTCGGGACCAACATCGGAGCGAATCTAGACCCTTTACATTTTCATCTCTCACCATTACTAGGACAGGCTTGCACTAATTTCCTAAGGTTTTCGATGATCATAACCAGTTTTGTGTTGAGACGATTCACGAAGAACTTTGGCAGCCACCCTGCAGGATCCAACTAAAAAGAAAGTGGAAAAACATCAGCTTCTCCATTGTGAGAGCACGCGCGCGCACACAAAGAGAGAGAGAGAGAGAGAGGTTGTTTAATTTGGTCAGCATCAAAATAATTTACCTGAACAACATAGGTGACCATGCAGGAGTCATCTTCAAGCTTTTCAACTACCCATCCTGACTGAAGCAACAGTCCTCTTATTGCATTATTTTGCTTTGGGTGTAATCCAGCTGCTATTTCTTTAGGCAGTGAGGCTACTGCTACCACCTGAATACACAGAAGAGTCCCGCTCCAATTACTCTCTCGAGGATCTTATCGAGTACCAAAAAACATCCAATTATAATCAAGAAAAAACAGTAATTTTTTCTCCATGTCTAATTTTCTGGTATATTTAATCCCCTCATATATAGCAGATACCGGGCCTAATAATGCATACGAATACTTCACCACCGAAAAAGAACTTTAGAAAACAGAATTTTAGCCATGGGATGCTTTAAAGTTGAGGAGTGAAATATTTAGCTTCTTGAAAAACTAAGAAAATACCGTGTCTCGGTAAGAACAGAATCAACCGAGGAATGCTATAACAAGTGGGGAATGTAATATTTAACTTTTCATAAAACCAGGAAAATGCCAAGTCATGCAAGTAGAATTAATCAGAGAGTGATTCGAAAGAAAAGTACGAAAGCGTGGACTCCATCCATAGAGAATATAGTGCTGACAAAACTGTTTTGGTCCATTCTGTGAATTATTGTGTCCATGGTCTCTGTGGTAGAACAACTTTGGCTCTAACCCTTTTTTTATAACCTTTTTTCAAGTTTAAACTACTTACCAAAGTTCCGTCGTCCATGGTTTCGCGTCGCTCGTAGACAATGAACTCTCTGTTATGAAAGAGAGGCTTGGAGTTCTCCCCGAACCTTAGCCGGATGATGCTGAGGTTGTCTTTCAGATCTTTTATATACGTAGCTTCCACCAAATCTGGGTCCCATTGCTGTTCCAAGAATATCAGACCACCAAAAAGTTAATCATAACATGTCTGTAGATGTATACAAAGACTTGCTTGAATAGATAATGTTGTAAAGTGTTAAACTTCCATCCCTGATGAATATTTGCCTTATTTTTCCAATTTGCAGATAAAACAGGGAAGAGAAGTTGTGATGGGCAATTCCAGAACCTTTCCTCCATTTTCGTAATGATTTTGTTTCTCCATTTCCGGTTTTGGCTTTTGTTTTTCGTGTTTCCAGAAGCAAAAAGAAGGAAAAGTTAAAAAAACACCGTCAATGGATTATCAATTTTGTTTAAAAATGGTATCCGAAGCTCTGAAAACATCTTTCTGGCAGTCACTAACAAGTGAGTTGAAATTTTTCTTGGAAACAGTAATCAGAAAAAAGTTCTTCAAACAAGTTTTCTTTGTTCCCAGACGAAACAATCAAATGAAGTAACAAAATAGGCACATGTTGCATTCACTTTTAGCTCACCATAATATTAATGCCTTAGATAATAAACAGTAAAAACTAAAAAAAATTGATCACCTTTGCAGCATCTATGGCGGTGGCGACAGTAATAAACTGTTCAGGAGAGACTGATCTTAACACCCACCGGCTACGGAAGGTGTGAAGTGACCCGGACCTGCGCTTCGATATCTCCACTCCATTTTCAAGTGTGACAACCTTCCACCCATCGCTGCAATTCCCGACTCTATTCGGGTCTGAAGCTGACAATAGCTCCTGAATGCAGCTCTCACTTGCAAAGAACACGTACCTCCTCAGCGAATCCTCACTAATAGACCTTCAAGAAAGGAAAAAGAGAAACCCACTTACAATAAATAAAAAGAGAGAGAGAGAGAGAGAGCAAAACAATCAGAAACCCACTTACACTAAATAAGTTTAAAACTTAAAAAATAATGGAAAAGTAAAAATATGAACAGGGTAGACCTTCATAACAATTAGAAACCCAATTCAACAAATATGTGAACCCAAATGGGAAACAAGATGAAAAAGTTGCTTGAGTAGATTAGTTATGAGTGGATAAGTGTAAAAATGGATAAGAGAGGTATTAATATGTTACCAGGATCTAGAGCAAGGTGCTGCTGGACTATTGCTCATCTCAGCTGAACCAACTGCTTCCAAGACCCAAGTCCTCTTTTAATGCAGGAAAATAAAGGAAGATGACAATCGATATATATATATATATATATATATATATATATATGCACACAACTACACAGGAGAGAGTGAGAGTGAGTGAGAGAGAGAGAGAGAGAGAGATATGGACGTGCAGTTTTAATCATGGAGGAGCTTCTGGCATTCCATGTGCCTCAATCGCCTCGGCCCACTTCATATTATTCCACACTCACCCCCATCTTCCCTCCAAAAAATCTCTCTCTCTCTCTCTCTCTCTCTCTCTCTCTCTCTCTCTCTCTCTCTCTCTCTCATCTCATAAAAAAAAGCCAGCAACAGACCATGTGCATCATCTTGCCCACCCTTATGGCTTGGAGCTCTTTTACAAGGAAAGAATCTATCTTTTCATCCAAAAGAAAAGGGGGGGAAATCAAGAGGGAAAAAAAAAAGACTAAAAACCAAAAGCCAGACTAATAGATTTCAAAACTAAACAGCACCTAAACTCGAAAAATGGTCCCCTGTCATGTGCCAATCAGAGGCTAAACTAATCTACCAAACAACAAGATGGACAAGTCTTGTCCCCAATCTATGGATTTGGCTGGTCATTGGGAAGTATAATTAGTTGTACTTTGCTCATCATTCATCCCAATTATCTGTTCTTGATATTAAAAAAAAAAAAAAAAACATCATATATTACTTTAAGAGTAATAGTTTAATGCATGTTTTGGACTATTCTCTTGATTCTTGCTCGAAATGCAGGGCATGGAGGGGTAAAGGACCCAAGGCAACCTCAAATTTCTCAAAACCAAGCAGTAAGAAAACAAAAACAACAAGGGGCACCATAATTGAAGGATAAGATGTCGAAGTTATTTTCCTAAACGTAAAAATGGACAGTAAAAAACAGAGAAATGGTCTGGTTACTGCTTTATTACATAGGATGAGAAGCGAAATTGGAGAAGGTTTGAAACGGCTTAAGATTATGATTGTTCCTGATTCAAGAAGCCTTTGGCTTTGAGGCTTTCTACTGTTTCCCGGATAACATCTTCAAGCGGTGTAAACACTAGTCCCAAATCAATCAGTTTCTTCGCAGCATCTTTGCACGCAATCAAACCTGGTTGTGTTTCCCCTGTAAACCTGTAATTTGTCAAAGTTAAGAGTTTGTAAAATATGATTATATGAAACAGCGAAACATGACTAAACAATGAGGAAACATACTTATTTAGCTGAAATACATAAGCAAGAAATGAAGAGTTCAGAACATGAATCAATAAAAATTGAAAATGACGAACATAATTTGATTGATGACTATTTTTTGTTACAGTAATTAAATTTGTCTCACGTTCAGAACATGAATCAATAAAAACTAAAAACGACGAACGTACTTTGATTGATCTATTTTTTTTGTGACACCAATTTATCTTGCATTTTCTAGTTGTCCATTTTTCCTCTCTCCCTGGGTTCTAGTTTGCAAAGCAAGACATCGTCCACTTTTCTTGCAACACGTGCTACCGAACGACGCGTTTCTGTCAAAGTATAGTTGACGAGCAGATTATAGACGATTAGGATCATTATATTAAATCCAGCATCTGGTATAAGGACTACGTCCCAAAAGTGAATTAATTGCATAAAGTTCCAACCTCGGTACTATATGACTTGTATCCAACCCTCTCCTGTCTCTAAGTGAGGATAAATAGAGTCTGACATGAGGTTCAACCCGCGATGTTTAATCACCGAATTTTGTGCCAAACATTATTCCAGCATCAACTTAATCCCTGGATAGAAAGGAAATTGAACACCTGATAAGTGGGCCCGCAAAAAAAGTTCCAAGTCCCCACTCCAAAGTTAGCCAAGAGAAATTTATTTACTAAAGACCTGTTTATGCTAAGGTTCATCAGCAAATTCCAAGTCCCTATTAAAAAGCATTCAGTTTCGAAGGACAGTAAGCACCCTTGATCAAAGGACAGCACTTTTTCCAAATGAGAAGCACCGTGTTACGAGAAGTTCTACCATTCCATATGCGACAATACTGCTACTGCTTTACACACAAGTAATCAAACCTGATGTCAGTCGATATACCACATGTCAATGAAACATCAGTCGATATACCCCATACGAATAAAACTAAGCAGAAAATGTTTTCTCCCCTTAATCTTCTATCATGAAAAATAAGATCAACTGTTCATATACTTTACATCAACATTTTCCATACATATAAGATGCATCAATAAGACTCACATGGGAGCTGGTGAACTGTAAAGCTTCAGAAAAGCCAAAATGGGAGCACCCAAAAAGTTATACTAAAGAAATAACAGGAGAAATAAGAAAAGAAATGGAGAGGAATGCCACAAGCAAGCATATATAGAAGATAAACAAATGCACCGAGGAGTCTCCTTTCTCCTGTTATTGCATAGCCCACAATGGGTTCAACCTAGATAGAGCAGGTGGTTGAAAAGAATGGACATGACCAAGTAATAACAGGAGTTCCTTAACAGATAAAACAGAAACGGCAAACAGAAGTTTGACATTTGAACCTCAGGCACAGATCTTTTGTGGTGTGGAACCAAAATTAGTTAGAATTATGAAGGCGACAAGGTAACATTGAAAAAACATAGAGTTAGGAATATTATAGCTGTTCTAGAAAGATAATTTACAGTCATCTGCACATGTCCACCACAGAAAGCATAATCTCCACACCACTAAGTGGGGTCACCTAATCTATACTCATGAATTCAGCACAACTCTCTCTCACTATAGTCAGTCCCAAAACATCATCTCTAATGATAAAAAGCATCTGTAACTTATTCCATGTCTTCTAACTTCTACTCTATTGCTATCATTAATCATTTCAGCTTCAAAAGGACGAATTCCCTGGTGGAAGAACCATAGATATTTTGTTAGATAGCTTGATATACATTGTTGGGCCCATTTCCTAACAGCTTAAGCTTTAGGGACTATTGGTAACTTAACATGGTATCAGAGCTCCGGTTGGAAGAGGTCTTGGGTTCAACTTTCAAGTATCTCTGTTTGCATTTGCCCCTGTTTGCATTCTGCCTTCCATTCTATTTCCCCCTCTCTAGGAAAATTTGCATCTCCGCGTGCAAGACGGGATTGCACGTGAAGGAGGGTGTTAGATAGCTTGATATACATTGTTGGGCTCATTTCCTAACAGCTTAAGCTTTTGGGAGAGTTGGTAACTTAACAAGTTTGTCTTGCAAATCTCCTTTGCTATCATAGTGTATGGATGTGCATTCCAATAGCTACAACAGAAAATACATGTTTGATGCGTCATTTCCATTTATAGGAAACACAACATTTATTGGGCGCTTGTCAATGGTTAAGATACATGAATTACGACTTGGTTTCCTAGCACGCTAATTGTCAATGGTGAAGATACATGAATTACGATTTGGTTTACCAGCACGCTATCTTAAGCACTTTCCATTCTAAATGTTACAAGAGAACTCGAGACAGTTCGTCTTTCTGCAACAAAAAAAGAGAGGTGCATGTGAAACAGAAATGCGATTGCCAATGTATGGGAATAGTTTAGTAAAAACGGACCTGTGAACAGGAAACTCAGGAAAGAGTTTGGAGACACTTTCAGCGAAATCACCAAACTGATAGATGCCATTGGTGCAAAGGTATCTACCAGAAGCAGTAGGGCTCTCAAAAAGCAATACTTGCGCCTCTGCCACATCTTTCACATGTACAGCACCCAACCAGTAATACTACTGTGTATCAGTTGATCCCTGTGACAGCTGTTGCAGGACAGCACAACTTGCATTCAAACCAGGTTGCAGGAGAGGGCCAAGACACGTGGCCGGATGGATTGCCACTACGTCCAATGCGTGCTTCTCTGCAAATTCCCAGGCGGCTTTCTCTGCCAATGTCTTTGACACAGGGTACCATTTCTGTCATGTCCAAATAACTCATATTGATCAAAAAACGCCCAAGTCAAGTTTGAATGTCGTATAACAATCTTATTGTCAAAAGTAGTATGAATAAGATCATCCAGGAAGTCCAAAGTAATGACAAATCTGTTTTTGCTGTGATGATTCACCAAGTTAATGGAGCAGTAAATTAGAATTGTGCAGGAGTTGCAGATGGGGAAGAGAATAAGTAGGTGGTGACTAAGAACGAAGCTTGATATTTTCTAACACAGCCAATATCGAAAATATTCCGTTCACGACATATTTATTACTGGAAAATATTATTTGAGCAGTCTACCCAGTATTATTTAAGCAATCTACAGTTCACACTATCCACATATTTCTGCACAAATTTTCAATTTTGGCCATCCTGCAGATTCTGTCGGCTTGCTTAGAGCACCTACTAATCGATCTAGGTAAAACCATTGGTCATAACAAAGCACTAAAGAATTAGAGAACTCTACTGTAATACTATCATGAAGTCATTTTCGTCACATCATTTCTTTTCCTTTCTTAAAAACATATCTGTACTGGAACGAACGGTGGGTCGTGCGCCCAGTCTATTTGTGTAAACCCAGTCCGGGGAAAGCCCATGTGACCCATCACTCGACGCTGAATTGCCGAGTGGGCTGTTCAGCCCTTTACGTCATCGGTGGAGCGAGATAACTGGTCAAACCAAGAAGGAACATGTTGTTGGAATGAGAGTTTATTAGGAAATAATTTGCATACCATATTGCTTTATTTTTGGCCCTCTGTTTTGGCCCTAATTTCTGCTATTTCCTTTTATTGTCTAGTAACTCTGTGATCTATAAATATATGGCTAAACCACTTATTAGGTTAAGTTAAATTACAAAAGATACGTCTCTTACTTTTTGGTATCAGAGCCGCTCTACTGATCCTTCCTCCCCGCAAACCTTCAGCCATCCACCTCAACGCCATCGAGGGGTCTCTCTAACCAGCGTCTCCGCCCTACGGGGCTTGCCTAGGCTGACTTCTCACTGAGGGAAGTTGCAGCCGCTCTGCAATCAATCTCGCACAACCTAGGGCTTTCGCCCAGTTGCTTTTTTCTGGATTCTCCGCTGCTCGTCGATCGCTGTTGATCGTCTCTTTGGCTTCTTGATCGCTCCTACCCCTGTTCTTTAAGGGGCTTGTGGATTCGCTGATGTGGTAAGCGATTCCCTAATTTTTCATTTATTTCGTGTGGCTACCGTGGTGCTCCGGTAGCGGCTGTTTTTTCGTGCTGCCGTGTCTTCGGCTGTTTGTGTTCTCAGATTTCCGATTGTTGTGCTTGCTGTTTACTATGACTGGATCAAGTGAGTCCGCTTCAGAAACTCGCAGTACTACTCGTCTGCCTCAATCAGAGTTATCTATGGCTCATCATTCACCAGCCCACCGTGTTACGAGTGTGCTATTGAATGGTAAAAATTTTGCGGCATGGAGCCGCTCTTTTCGTCTATTTCTTGGAGGCAAAGGCAAATCTGGTTGGCTTCTTGAGATCGAAAAACAACCATCTCGAGATGATCCCAAACGTGCTCTCGGTGGGATATCGACAAGCATCTCTTGTGTTGGGTTGGTTTTTCAATTCTATGGAGGAACATATCTATAACATGTTTATGTCTTGTGACTGACCCCTCACTTATGGGGCCTTGACGCAGATGTATGCTCATGCCCGCAATGATATTCGTATTTATGAACTTTATCAGAGATATCTCATGCATCTCAAGAGACACTAAAAGTTTCCGTCGCTGAATTTTTTGGGTATTTACTGGTCTCGGTTTGGGAAGAGTTGGCTCAAGTATGAGCCTATGAGTGACTTTTCCGGCGGAGACCGCTCTATTGTGGTCAAAAGACTTACTCACAAAGATACTTATCGTTCTTGATGGGTTTGAAGCCCGATTCGAACCCCTTCGAATTCAGATTTTAAACACCTCTCCCATGCCATCCTTGTATGAGGCTTTTGCTACTATTGATAGTGAGGAGCGTCGTCGTCACATCATACAGCCCCGAGGTTTTCTTCCGGCCCCCGATTCCTCTACTATGACTGATCAGATGGCCTTTGCTGCTAGCTCTCGTCCTCCGACTGGAAAGATTACTTGTCATCATTGTGGTGAGATTGGGCATGTTAAGGCTCGGTGCTTCAAACTTCATCCCGAGTTGAAGCAACGCTTTACTCGGAATCGATCTTATGGCTCTTCTAGCTCTGCTGGTCCTTCTCGAACTGCTACCCTTTTACCCTTGCTGAAAATACTGGCACATTTTTGGCTCCTACCCAACCAGATTATAGCCACCTTCAGTCTCAGATTGGGCATCTTCAGGAGCAACTTGGAAATCTTAGTGCCCGGGCTCAGGGTACCCCTTCAGCTTCCACCGCCACACTTGCCGCAGGTACTCCCACTGCCTTTCATGTTCGATCTGCAAAACCTACTTGGGTTCTGGATTCGGGTGCCAATGATCATATATTTGGTGAGTTGTCATTATTTTCTTCTCCCTGTCCTTCCCGCCCACCAAACAGCTTTTTTTGCCTAGCCGATGGCTCTATCTCTCATATTTCCAATAAGGGTGACGTGTCTTTATCTCGAGATATTACCCTCTTACATGTCCTACATGTTCCTAATTTCGCTTTTAATTTGTTATCCGTTAGTCGCCTAGCTAAAAGCCTTCAATGTCTTTGTCATTTTCTTACCTTCTCATTGTCTCCTACAGGACCTTGTTTCAAGAAGATTTTTGGCAAGGGATATGAGCGCGATGGGTCTGTACTTCTTTGGGGAGCCTCCACCATCATTACCTATTTCATCTAGTCTTCAGGCGTCTGTTTTGCCTACATCTCATTCTTATGTTTTCTCACTTAAAACTTTGGATTTGTGGCATGCTCGTTTGGGTCATGCAAATTTTCAGTATTTATGTTTGTTATTTCCTTCTTTGAGTCGGGCTTGTAAGGATCATAAATTTCAATGTGAGGTTTGTGAACTTTCTAAACATACGCGCACTAGCTATATACCTCACATGTCTCGAGCTCCTAGCATGTTTGATATTATTCATTCTGATATATGGGGCCCTTCTCCTGTGACTGCTTTTTCTGGACATCGCTATTATGTGACATTCATTGATGATCATACTCGATGTACTTGGGTTTATTTGATGAAACGAAAATCTGATATTTTATCTCTTTTTACTCAGTTTCTTCAAATGATTAAAACTCAGTTTGATACTGTTGTTCGCACTATTCGTTCTGATAATGGTGGGGAATATATTTCTAATGGGTTCCGTTCTGAACTCAATCAAAAGGGTATTCTCCAACAACTTACTTGTCCTTATACTTATGAACAAAATGGTGTTGCAGAACGAAAAAATCGGCATATCATGTCAGTTGTTCGTTGCCTTCTTTGTGGCATGCATGTTCCAAAGTCCTATTGGCATGTGGCTGTTCTTACTGCAGTATACCTTATCAATCGCACCCCTAGTCGTATATTGCATGGCATGGCACCGCTTCAGGTCCTTAAGCCTGATTGTATCTTGTTTCCTTTGTTGCCTAGGGTATTTGGTTGCACATGCTTTGTTCAAAATAGCAGTCCCACTCGCTCAAAACTAGATAATAAATCTGTTCGATGTATTTTTTTGGGGTACTCTGCCATGTCCAAAGGGTATCGGTGTTATGATCCTATCTCTCGTCACATCTATCATTCTCTTGATGTCACTTTTTGTGAGGATACTCCCTTCTACCGTTCTAACTCTGTCATGCAGGAAACCCTTTTGCCTTCCTCTATGGTGGAGGCCCCACCAAGTGCTCGTCCGATTCCCATTTTTGACTCGGTGGTGGCTCCATCCGCCCCTCCTTTACAGACATACTCTCGCCGCCCTCGCGCACAGCCTCCCTTGCCGGAGTCCTCTTTGGAGATGGGTTCAGGTACTTCCTCAGCTTCTCTGGCTCCTCCCCCCATTCTTCCTTCTCGTTATCCATCTCGTGACCGTCACCCTCCTGCTCGTTATGGTTGGCTTAGTAGTACTAATCATTCTATCTCAAAGTATGTCTCTTATAATGGTCTTTCAAATACCTATCGTGCTTTTCTTGGCAAAATTGCATGTATTCCTATTCCCAGGTCTATGTCTGAGGCTCTTCAGAATCCCAAGTGGGTCGCCGCTATGAACACCGAAATGGAAGCCTTGGAACATAATCATACTTGGGAGCTTGTACCCTTACCCTCTGATGAGAAAACTGTGGGGTGTAAGTGGGTTTTTAGTGTGAAGTACTTGGCTGATGGATCAGTCGATCGATATAAGGCTCGTTTGGTGGCCAAAGGCTTTACACAAGTACCTGGTAAAGACTTTGGAGCTACCTTTGCACCTGTTGCTAAGTTGACGTCTGTCCGCCTCCTTGTTTCACTGGCTGCCTCTCATTCTTGGCCTCTTCATCAGCTTGATGTCAAGAATGCCTTCCTTCACGGGGACTTGGATGAAACTATCTATATGGACACCCCTCCTGGTTTTGGGTGGGGGAGTATGCTGGGAAGGTATGTCGTCTCCGTAAGTCTCTTTATGGGTTGAAACAGTCACCTCGGGCATGGTTCAGTCGTTTCAGTACTGTTATTCTATCCATGGACTTTGTTCAATGCCACTCTGATCACACTTGCTTTATTCGTCGACGTTCTGATGGTAGCTGTATTATATTGTTGGTATATGTCGATGACATCATTCTTACAGGCGATGATGCATCTGGCATTGCTCAAGTTAAAAAGAACCTTGGCCAAACCTTTGACATTAAAGATTTGGGTCCTCTTAAGTATTTTCTGGGTATTGAGGTTGCTCGTTCTCGTTATGGGATCTCTCTTTCGCAAAGGAAGTACGTATTGGATCTCCTTCAAGATACCGGAATGCTAGGATGTAAACCAGCTTCTACTCCTATGGACCCAAATTTGAAACTCTCTAGTGAATCTGGAGAGCTCCTTCCTAACCCGTCTATGTACCAACGTCTGGTTGGTCGTCTGATTTACTTGGCCAATACCAGACCAGATTTAACATTTGCAGTAAGTGTTGTTAGCCAGTTCATGCATGCTCCGCGCACTGCCCATTTGGATGCTGTCTTTCATATCTTGAGATATCTCAAGACAAGTCCTGGTCTCGGTTTATTTTTCTCCTCTGGTATTCAATCTGGACTCTCTTGCTTTACTGATGCTGATTATGCTGGATCTAAGACAGATAGACGATCTACCTCTGGTTTTTGTACTTTCTATGGTAATCATCTTATATCATGGAAAAGTAAGAAGCAAGCCGTAGTTTCGAGATCTTCAGCTGAAGCTGAATATCGAGCTATGGCTCAAGGCACGTGTGAAATATTGTGGCTTCGATCTATTCTGGCTGAGTTGGGTTATGTGGTGCACGAAGCAGCTCATTTATTTTGCGACAATAAGTCGGCTATTATGCTTGCCTCAGATTCAGTCCTCCATGAACGAACCAAGCATATTGAAGTGGACATTCATTTTCTTCGTGAGAAAGTTCGGTCTGGTGCTATGACTCCCTCATTTGTCCCGTCATCTGAACAAACTGCAGACATTTTCACAAAATCGGTGGGCCCAACATTGCTGCAATCCTCAATTGTCAAGCTGGGCATGGTTGATATCTTCGCACCAGCTTGAGGGGGAGTGTTGGAATGAGAGTTTATTAGGAAATAATTTGCATACCATATTGCTTTATTTTTGGCCCTCTGTTTTGGCCCTAATTTCTGCTATTTCCTTTTATTGTCTAGTAACTCTGTGATCTATAAATATATGGCTAAACCACTTATTAGGTTAAGTTAAATTACAAAAGATACGTCTCTTACTTTTCATGTGCCAGGAGTGGAGCCACATCGTTGTCAAGTGGCATCATTCAGCCACGTGGCCCAATTGTGGCTCGGTCACATGTTGCCAGCCAGCGTGGTATTCGGCAATTGTCATGCATAAAAAGAAACAATTATGATGTCATTGGAGGCACGAGCTAGCTTCGAGGCTAAGGCAAGTGAGCAAGTCATTTCCTATATAAAGTACAATACCAAACCATAGAGAGATACGACGTCCTTCACACATTTGAGCTCTGTACTTTTATCTCATCACTCAGAGACTTACCTATTGGAGTGCCGCCGGCTACAGACGGACAGTTAGGCGCTAATAGTGGTCTCGTTTTGTAGGTCTAGTTGAAGGCGGAGCATCACTGTCCAGATTCGCCCCGGATACCACAAGATAAAGAACCGGATAAACACCCCCACAGTATCTAAACAACAACATATCTACAAACAGCAACCAAACAAATCTCTGGTTCTCAACTTTGAGCTTGACAAGTTTACATTACAAATTTGCTTACAGATTTTAAGAAAGATCTTAAATTTAAGCTGTGGGGACCGTGGGGTAACACATAAATTACATCGCTAATATCTTGCACCTCCACAAACCCAACCGGTACATGTATTAATCATGACTGCTTTAGGTGTTTCAGAAATTGGTTCCATTTAAAACTGCCTATGAGGCCTAAAAGAACAAATTTTAAAAAGCATAATCCATAGCTATCCAACACACTGATGGGAATTTTTCAAAAATACTTTTTTAATTAGATTTTCCATATGAGTTTTCTAAACTATCCTTTTTCTTTAAGAGAGGCTTTTGTGAATGATTAAAAAACTCTTTTGGACTAGATGTAATGTTCTGGAAAGGGGTGAAATTGTGAACGGGTAAGACACATGCTCGAATAGGATGTGATTGTGGGAAGGGATGCAATTGTTTGGATGAGGTGTGAACCAAACGGGTGCCTACAGCCTACCTACAAGAGACATGACCCCTCCCGATTGGGTGTCTACAAGAGACATAACCCTTCTGAGTGAGTGTCTTTGGCTCTACAAATAGTCCAAGCACTTAATTATTCACGCACCAAGATGCATAATCGGATTGCTCTCTCTCTCTCTCTCTCTCTACACATTCTCTTCCTAATATTTTTCAGGCTTATGAAGAAAGATTATCATTCTTTGGTTCTTACAATCTATTTTGCGGTTCATTTGTATCTTGAAGGCAGACATACACATACTATTTCCATCAATTGTGTCCAAGTTGTCTCTAACGACGTCATGTTCCGATAGCTTTTTACCAATATACGGAGAAATCGTGATCACTAGAAACCTATAGTTTCAAGTTGATCACAAAAGTGTTTCTCAATTGCCCCCTCCACCTTTGCTTAACGTCACTTCTGGTATGCCAAAACTTCTAGTGTTTCTCAATTGCCCCCTCCACCTTTGCTTAACGTGTTCTGACTTTTTCTTCCTTCTTCATCTCCAAATCACTTTTCTTGATTAATACTGATTGGGATCAGCTAAGGCCTGATAATCGGCAATTTTTTATAGTACACGCGAGTGCACGTAATATAATATGCTTCTATACATACTTTATACATAACGTCTATGCATACAAACTAACGTTTATAAATAGCAATATAGCATATTCATAATGGTCACAAAATCATAAGTTGGGACCAGAAGTGAAGAGAAAGACCTGGCGAGATTTGCAGTATTCGAGATCCGTCCACGATGACTCGTCAAACACTTTACCCGTAGGCCACTTAGGGTTCGGCACCACTGGCGGCTCCACCCTATGGGGTGGATGGTCACATGACCACCCTAAAAAAAAAATTTGTACTAATAATACATGTAAAAATTTGTACAATTCTAGGTTAGTTCATGTTTTGAACACCCAGCCGAAATATGAATGAACACCCAGTGCAAAATTAAATGAACATCCACCAACAAATCAGTCTACTTTGAACAACCTAAATTACACCCCGTTATAGCCCAATCATAGGTGGCACCACATATAAGAAAATGTGGTCAATTGAACACGTTTTTTTATTTTGTTGTTATATTGCATCTAGTAATTTTATCTAATATTTTGTTTGAACACTTAGTCATATACTCCCTCCGTCCCAATTTAAATGCTCCCTACGGTTATGCGTGTTTTTTTAAAACTCTTAGAGTTTTCATTCTATAATGTATTTTATATGCAATATGGATCTTATTTGATAGATCTCAAATAGTTCTATTAGACAAAATTTTCAAAAACTTTGAAAACCTTACCAATAAAAAGATATAGACGTTTGAAAATGGCACGGATATACGTAGGGAGCATTTAAAATGGGACGGATGGAGTACTATAAACAAAACACACTGCAATTCAAGTGATTTACAATTGAATACTTAATACACCATCTCAAAACAAGATAGACATCTTAATGACAAAAAAATGGAGAGGAAAAAATATCTATTGGTATCGTTATGTAGTTTTTCTTAGAGTAGACAATCCAAAAATAAAAACATATGTTTAAAAAGATCCATGCAAACGTATTCGCTACATAATTTCCTAAAAAAAATGAGCATATTTATGCTCCTGTTTGATTTTTCTTTGGTAAAAATATAAAAAAAACTGAAAACAACTACAATGTTTTACGTGTTTTTGTATTTTTGAGATCGCATTATACACACTAGTATATGAAATTTTGTGAAGATAAGACTGATTGGTTAAGCTAGCAGAGTTAAAGGTAATTTCTGAACACCCTGTTAAAAATTTCTAGAGCCGCCACTGTTCGGCACCATGGCGGAGATCGACGACGTGATCACAACTCGCCTGACCCCAACCACCTCGGCTGCGGCGAGCACATTAAGCGTGCCCTGTACGGCGGGGACCACCAGCTCCATCTGAGGATCCTTCGGGTCCTCGAGCGTACAGGGAGACGCCACGTGGAAGATACCGCCGCCGGAGCATCCCTCCACCGCCCTGGCCAAGGCGGCGGGGTCGAGGACATCTGCCTCGTGCACCACCAGGCGGCCGGCGGCGTTGGGTAGGCGGTGAAGGTGGGAGGCGTCGGAATTGGGGTAGACGGAGGCGTGGATGGTGGTGTAGCCGTGGTCGAGTAGGGTTTTGACTAGCCATGTGCCGATGAAGCCGTTGGCGCCGGTGACGCATACTGGTGGCTTGTGGTTGGATGACTTTTCCGCCATTTTTTTGCTGTCGGTTGCCAGTCAGTTACCACTTTCCAGTAGTAAGCAGTCCACTAAAATAGGAGTAGTTAGGGCGGATAAAATATTACCAGTAGTTAGGAGAGAATGATCTAACGAGAACTCCCTCATTAAAATTTTGTGAGAACCTTATGGATTAGAGTCAAATCTCGACGATCCGAACAGTTTAATGTGTTTAAAAAGTATTTTTAAAGGCTACCACGAGGAATCACTAAAAAAAAATATTCTGAATGGCTTCATTCGAGCATTTTTTAATAAACTATATATGTATGGTTATTATGAAAAACTGCTCGGATGCAAGCCCTTTTGGGTATTTTTTTTTTTTGTAACTCCTCGCGTTGGCATTGGAAAATATTTTTTAAACACATTGAGCGGTTCGGATCATCAAAATTTGGTCCAGAAAATCAAAAAAGAGGTGGTCCTCACAGAGGAGATCCGTAAGAGAGTCCTTAAGAGATCATATTTTAATTTGAATAATTTTATAAAAATGAGATAAGGTTAGATAGATGACATAAAAAAACTTTGAAATGATAAAATTACCTTGTGCATGTCTTAGCTACGCATGTACTCATATCCTATTGAATTATTCATTAAAGAGCCACTTAGCCAAAAATCTAAAACATTTGACATTTTTAAAGGAAATGATAAAGAACTTTTGCAAACTATTAAATAACTAAAAATATTAATTTTCTAATAATTTAACAACTAACTATAATATTATTATATATTCATAATTTCATAAATATATATTTTTAAAATAATTATGGTTTCTAGAATATTTGGGATATATCAAATTGAATAATTAGTTTTACCATAATATAGTTTGGCCCAAAATAATAGCCCAAAATAGTTTGGCCGATTGGCCGGCCGGTAGGACGGGCGGTTGTCCGACAGCTAGTCCGATTGCGAAGTACTCAACTGAAAAAAGAAAGACACAAAGACCAAGCCAACAATATAAAATACTTTCATACACAATTTTTTTAAAAAAATCGCATTGAATTATATATCTCAATTAATAATTTAATTTGGTGCAAAAAAATAAAATTTATGCGCAAAAGTACTTTGTTTTTTTATCTGATTGTTATTGCAAAACAACTTAATAAGTCAATAAGCCAAAAATATAAAATACTAAAATAATACTAGAATTTTTCAAAAATTTTTGTATTGAATTAATGATCTCAATTAGTAGTTTAATTCAGTGCCAAAAAAAATCAAAAATTATGCGCACAGTTACTTTATTTTTTTATCCGAAAGATATTGCAAAACAACTTAACAAGCCAAAAATGTAAAATACTAAAGTATATAATATTTTTAGTTTTTTTATCAAACTAAAGATCTCTATTAGTAATTTAATTTGGTGCAAAAAAATCATGCGCGGAAGTACTTTATCTTTTTATCTGAAGAAAATTACAAAGGGATAAAGGGATAGAAGAGTAATATGCAAGCCTGGCATATTTTTGAACAGGGTCGACCCTGTCCAAATTTAAGAGGGGCTCGACCTCCATATATTTGGCCTACCAAAATTATGCTGGGCAAACCAATTATTGAGCCAAAACCATGAAAAGGGTAGGCCCGGATTACTTAATCCAGGCCCAAGTTTTATCCAGGGCTTTCCCCTCATCCAAACGGATTGGGGGGCTCTGCTGCCCCTTGGGGTCGGCAGGGCCTGCCAACCCCATCCGCGCTGTCCATTTCGCGCATCAACGGCTCAAATCTCACCTCTCCAAAGTGTATCCGAGCCGTCCATTTGTTTGATGCAATCCGAGCCGTTGATGCGCGAAATGGATGGCACAGATGGGGTTGGCAGGGTCTGCCGACCCCCACGGACAGCAGGCCCCCCGGATCCCATCCAAACAGGTTCTAGTCGGCTACTGTTATTGTAAATATTTTCTCGCCTTTTTTAGAGCGTAGAGCGAAAAACAAGGTTTTTCACAAATCTTTATGATAACTCACATGAGATGGAAGGATCCGGGGATCTTGTAGTGTGGAGCCGCACTACAAACATGTACTGCGGCATCCGAGCCATTGATAATGGTAATCATGCATTCTCAAGATGAAATCAGAACCATTGATTGCACGTCAACGCCTTGGATGCCGCAATACAACCCTATAGTGCGGCTCTGCACTACGGGGTCTCTAATTCCAGAATGGGATGAGATGGGATCCATATGAAAGTCCGACCCGTGGGTTCCACACATACATGAGAGTGTTACACCTGATGTTATGGCAGGTTGGTGTATTCCTAGCATTATTAGTACTTATTTAAATTACCTTTATAAGAGCAAATACAATAATTATTATTTTGGAGGGAAGGAACTGCCTTTTGGAGTGCCAAAATCAATTTGGAGAATGTCAAAATTATTTCTCTACAATTTTTATGATTTTGAAATTGGTCCTTCCATCTCATTACATGTAATTTTTTTGCTCAATTATCATACGAGTTACCAAGAAGAACTCCAAAAATTTGTAATTCTCTTAGAATGTAAAATGACTGCATCTCAAATTTTAGCTCAGGACCGACTCTGGGTTAATATGCGTATTTTGAATACTAAAGAACAAATAATAGAGTGTTACTAATTGTCAAAAAGTGTAGTGCAAAAAACAAATTCTTCCAGTAATTGCGTTAACTTGATTTTTTTCAAGCAAAAGTTAGAAAATCAACTTTTTAGAATCTCAAAGAGTGCTTTTACCCCAAAAAAAAAAAGTGCTTTTTTTAATAAAAAAAAAAAAGGGTCTTCCTTCGACAAGGACATGATATAAGAGTCAATTATGGAAATAGGACACAAACTAATTCCCTAACGCTAAGAGGACAAATCACTCTCACATTCCAAAAATGCCCCTCGCTAGCCCATGAAAGTGCCTAAACCCCAAAAATCCTATGAAAGTGTCTAAACCCCAAAACCTAATGAAAGTGCCTATACCCCCGAAACCGTATGAAAGTGCCTAAACCTCCAAAACCGTATGAAAGTGTCTAAACCTAAATGCCTAAACCCTCTATACCCTCTCCCAAAGAGCCTAAATCCCCTAAAATTGAATCCCAAAATTGAACCCCTAAGCTTCTTGGACTTGAAAGAAAATTCACAAAAGAAATCGACATTTTCCGATTGGCGTGATGTCTGCTTCATCTGCAAGAAAGATGACAGAGAGGGAGCGGTTCAACACTAGAAATCAAAATTGGGTTAACAATTTTATTACTCCTTCTATAACGTAAAAGAGGATGAGAAAGAAGCCTCCTGAAGCCACATGGTTCAGTCAAAGCAGGGGTTGCTTTGAAGTTTGGACAGAGCACGACATTTCACATTTACATGCGTGCATTTACTGTCCAATCTCATTAAGGATAATTTTACCTAATATTGTCCTTGAGTCCTAAAAATCTTTCAATCCATGTATTGAACACCTTAAAATAAGTTAGATTGGACAAAAACCCATTAAAAGCCCCAAATTTGTCCTTTTGACCAATTGTCTGGAAAAAAAAACACCCATCTATTCTCAAAGAAAATAAAAGTTGAAGCAACATTTAGTTTAAGAGAAAAAGCAATAATTTGTTGGCTTCAGTTGATTCTATAAACATCAAATTACTCTTTACTAGTATTTCTGAGTAAATTTACAATATTTGAATAACATGCCAATGTGGCCGGGAATGTTTTACCAAAAACTTGTCTCTAAAAGTAGATTATCTGTAGAATTAACTCAGATATTGCATTACCAAAACTTTCTTAAACATCAGAGAAGTGGACAAACAGATTAAGTTGGCGCGAGACGGAGACCAGACAAACACATAACTACACAATCTATCCTTTTGCAGAGAGAGAGAGAGATGGGTACGGCGCTATGGGAGCTCAAACCCAAGTGAGATAACTGACTCAAAAGTGAAAAAAGGAAGCTCTAGTGAAATAGAGGGCGGAAGATGAACAGGGCGAAACCGAACTAACGAAATCGTTGGTCTTTCTTTTTTTCTTTTTCTTTTTTTTATTTATGGTAAATTAGTGGGTTCTTTTTATACCAGTCAGATGATTGTAAGGAGCTCTGTAAGAAGAAGAAGTTGGCAGTAGTAGTATGAAATCCATATCGTCATTTTCACCAGTCTTGAAATCGGTTTGTGGCAGCAGCGGCTTTGGTTCTGGCCGCGGTTATGGCAGTTGCAGTTGCTCTTGTTCCAAGATTGTGGCCAAGAGGAACAAGAATTCCCACCGACCTTCCCCTCAGGTTCTCTCTCTCTCTCTCCATTGTTGTTCTCCCTGTAGTTACAAGTGTTGTTTCTCTTTTTCCCCAATACATCAATTGATTGTATTCCTCTAATTTGCTGATGACTGTAAAATGTATCTCATAATTAGGTCATGTGAATGGAAGAATTGCTATCTTTTTATTTGCAAACTGTTTTTTTTTTATAGCTAAGGGTGTCTGGACCAATTTACCTGCATTAGCGATCCAGCACACCTGACTAATCGTTAGACTAATCCCACCGACCAAATAACGGGCCCAATTGAAGATGGGACAAAAGCCTCGGACTGCCTCACAAGAGTCTCTACTTGACTAACTGACTAATCGTTAAGACCAATCCCATTGCCCAATAGCGTGCCCAATTACATTCGAGGTGAAAGCCCTGGACTGCCTCACAAGAGTTGACACGTTTCGAATTGAGACCTGAGAGGGAGCAAACACCACAGCCAACTGCTTTCCGCCGCGGGGGGTTACTTGCGTACTGTTGTAGGAAAAATAGGAAAAATCAGTCCTGGACGAAATATTAGTTTCTCTCAGCTGTTTTCCAATGCAAATATTCCAAAACAACGATACTTTCCCGTTGAAATTATCATAGTTCTATCCTCTCCAATTTGTTTAGTCTTTAACATGTCTTTTGTCAATAGGGTTCTGAACCAGCTCCACCTAGGATTACAACAAATGTCAAGCATAGTTTGCAGGTTTTAAAGCTATGGAAGGTGAGTTCTCAAGTCTCAATTGAGATATGTAACAATTGTACTGAAATCTTGTCTTATGATAATAGAAGGCTTTGTAAAACTATCAGAAGAGAAAGGATGGCACACCTAAACCTGCTACTAGGTACCGCCGAAAGAAGGTGGAGAAGGAGAAGGAAGACCTTACAGAAGATGACTCAGAGCTCTATCTTGACCCTACTTTGGCACTTTACAAGTATGACATGTTGCAGGTCTTGTTATATTTTAAATTATATAAACTTGTGCCATTTAGAATCACATATGTTGTATGCTGAATTGGTACAGCACAGATGAAGGTATAGAGACTGGTCTTCCTGTCATGCTTGTTGATGGGTATAACGTATGCGGCTATTGGGCAAAGCTGAAGAAACATTTTATGAAAGGAAGACTTGAAATTGCTCGCGATAAGCTCATTCATGAACTGGTGACATTCAGTGCCGTTAGAGGTTTGTGCTTTGCTTCGTTACACACTTTCATGATGAACAACAAATAATGGATAGAGAATTTTTTGAATGGCTTTCTGGAAAACAATAAACCAGTTGCCCTTGTGCTTGGGATGTGCGGAATCATCAGCAAGCTCTGGGTTAAAGAGACCACATTTTGAATTTGAGAGCAACTGCCCTTTTGGAGTCTGGCGCTATATCCGACTTTGTTGACTTTAAGTCCTCACAATTCCATTAATCCATGTCCGCCGAATTTATTTCCATGTATTATCAACTTTTGCAATGTTATGTTGAGCGGATAGGATTCATACCCACAAGAGCATAAGAATTGAGCATATCGAAGAGAGGTATTAGTAGTAGCCCCAGCAAGTCTGGGAATAATGAAGTGCACCAAGTTGCTGTAGTCACTTCGAAGAAAGATGTTAGGGGCCGGGGGTGGTAAAATATGTTGCTTGGACGCCAAAAGTTCGTTTAAGCTGTATTTGGATCAAGGATTTGGGTGAAGAAAAAGGAAAATAATATGAAAAAGTTAGCAGTTCACAAATACAGCCTTAGGGATGGTCCAGAGTGTTAGAGAAGGATTGGCCTTAGGGATGGTCCAGAGTGTTAGAGAAGGATTGCATTTGCAGATCATGAAAGAAGAATTATAGCTTCACAATCTTTCAAAGTTCAAACCATAGGGCTTTTTGTCTTTTTGTAATCTAAGCTGCCATTTAGAATGGTTTAGAATATTCAGACCACAATGTCAGAAGAAATGTGTAGCAAATTTGGAAGCATTTTCTGACAACATGCTGTCGGAGTGCCTATGTCACCTATTGATGTCTCTATCTCATCTAAAGGTGATGGTTTTCAGGATTTATGAGTCTCTGACAACTGTAGTTATTTTCTTTCGATTTTCTATAAGCAGACATTAGTTAGTTTATCTCTTTCAACATCCTTACAAGAGATTCAGAGATGCCGAAAGCTGCAATTTTATTGGGCATTTACTTGCACCTCTTGTCATTTTGTTGGTCAATTATACCAAAAGAAACTTGAGTTGGAGGTATCAAAGTGGTCCTGCAATAAGTCATCCTTAAATCATTGAATAGTATATGCTATGTGGATTATACTTTACTTGGTACCATCACTCTCACATGCTGATTTATCATGAATATAGTGGCTCATAACATATTCATGCTTATGTGAGATCTTCATTCACCAGTTTCGGGGCATGTTAAAATTTTATTGGCCTCAGAGGGCAGGTTTTCAGTTTTTGCATTTTCAAGTTCCACTGCATGGGCATTATACTTTGTTGAGATTTATGATCAAAGAAGTTGGTATTAAATTGTTAACCACCAACTCATCTAAAAGCTTAAGCTATTAGAGAGAGGGGTAACTATATTATTTATATTCTCAACACGCCCCCTCACGTGTAGCCAGGCTCTCATCCATAAGTAGGCTAAACACGTGCAAAAATTTAATAAATGGGTAGGTGGTGAGGTTTGAACACAGGATCTATTGCCTGCCCTGATACCATATTAAATTGTTAACCACCAACTCGTCTAAAAGCTTAAGTTGTTAGAGAGAGCGGTAGCTATATTATTTATATTCTCAACAATTGGTAATTTTATTTCCATTAAAAAGTGGTGTAGCTTGATCCAAACTTTCTAATAGTGGGTTATCGCAATCAAGAAACCTTCCTTCTCGCTCTTTTATTTATGCCATATGTTGACACAAATAACTCACACCATCATTTTTTATATATATTTACAGAAATGAAAGTGGTAGTTGTATTTGATGCTACGATGTCTGGACTCCCTCCAAGCAAGGAAACTTTTCTGGGGTATTGTTTTCTAAACCTTATCTGCATTTAAATCTTATTTGTCAATCTTGGGTTGCTTATATCTGCTAAATCAATATCAAGAAAAGCCTATTCATGTTCTTTCTAATTGACTCATGCGGAGATTTTTCATTGTGTTCTATCAGTAGATTGTGATTGCTGAGTTATAAACACCTCTTATCTTTTCTTTTGTGCATTAGATTTCTTGCTCATTGTTCACACATCCAACTGAAAATCAATTGGCAATGAGTGGAGAGGCCGCCCAAGCTCTTGTACAAGTTTTAGAGATAATAATTAGTCAATGTGGGACAAGCCTAAAGCTTACTTGGACGTGGGACCCTTGACTCGCGCATGAAGAAGCAAACAAATGAACCATAGCATAGGCATCACAAAGAAACAAGGTGCATTTTAGGCACAAACAACAGGACAATCAATAAAGAGAGTCATCCAAAAGCTTTCGAAAGTCTAGCTCTAATACCGTGCTAAAGCATACAACTCAAAATCAATTGGCAAATAGTGGAGAGGCCATCAAGGCTCATATCTTAGTTCTGGAGGTAATAATTAGTCAAAGTGGCAAAGCTCCAACATACTTTATGCTTCCAAACCCTCATGACTGAGAAATGAGAATGCGTGAGATGTGCACTCTGCCTTTCTAATCTTGCCTCAATTCCAAATCTTGCAACTTATGTAGGAAATTTTGCTCCACAATTGGGGACAAATTGATGTATTTGC
Organism: Vaccinium myrtillus; assembly: GCA_016920895.1. NCBI lineage: Eukaryota > Viridiplantae > Streptophyta > Magnoliopsida > Ericales > Ericaceae > Vaccinium > Vaccinium myrtillus. Next base: position 38,082,178 of record CM029271.1, read on the forward strand.
TCTGGTTATGATTAGATTTACATTATAGGCTCTAGAATTGAAGCCAATTATCAATATTGGCATGTTTATCCTTCAAATCACGTGGTGTGGTTAATCACGTGATGTTATTGGTAATACACTTTGGGTGCACAGAGTTGCAACATTATGTTATTTTTGTTTTCCCTTGTTTTTGTGTGACATTGTATTTCCAAAAAAGGATTCCCTTCGATTCTTGCAGCATAATTATTGACTACTGCACAAAGAGGCTTTGAGTGACAGCAGCATCTTCATTCTTTCCTTTGTTTTAACTCTGTGTACATTTTGTGCTCCGATATCACACATTTGGTCATTTTAAACACCAGCTTTTTTATTCGGGTCTTGGTAACCACCATCCATTAAGCGGTGGATAATATGCATGTAAAGTCACAAAGTTAGAATTTTAATACACATCTCACGGATATCAATGCACATTCACAGATGTCAATACATTGATTTTGGATATCGATACACTTTTAACACATTATCCATGGGCGGGGTTTAGCATTTTCCATTATATATATTTCAAAAATTCTGCACTTAAGCTTACCGAGGACAGACGATAGTAGTGTTCTTCGTAGTTTGTTGTCTCTTGATATACATCGTTGTGGATACACTGGACATGCCACGGTGATTACTATACCCCTTTTTTTTTTTTCCTTTTTAACTGTTTTGCTTGAATGGCCATAATTTCTTAGAAGCATATTAGGACATGGAAGAATTTATAGTAATAAATGTCAATGTTCCTGGAACAGACATCTGAATTATCTTTGGACCCTAGTTTTGTTGTTGGAGTTGCTTTCTGCGCAATTTACTGGAGTTTCCTGGTTTTGATTAGTTCAGTATTCTGATGTCAACATTTCTTTGGACCCTAGTTTTGTTGTTGGCGTTGCTTTCTGCGCAATTTACTGGAGTTTCCTGGTTTTGATTAGTTCAGTATTCTGATGTCAACATTTCTCATTGTTACAGTGTTGATATTGTTTTCCCGGGCAAGATTTGTGCTGATGCATGGATTGAAAAAGAGGTGATAACTATTGTATGCTAACATATGATATCAAATTCGTGCTTTTACTGTGTGAAATGGCCTAATTTCGGCATCTCAATTATCAAAATTAAGCATTTCTAACTGGTGGTCTAACAAACTCTTCCATGATTCATTTCTGTTTAATCAACTAACCACCGAGATCCGCCTTCAGTAGAATCAGTAATCAGCACTTATGCATTTCGTGAATAATAATTGTGGTGACCTTCTGTATAGTAGTGGCTATACTTCAATGTGTCTGTTGATTGTGTTAAGATTGGCTACCCACTTTATAGCCATGCTGCAACTGTTGAAAACGTTTTTATGATCAATGGGATAGCCAGTGAAAATTGCAGTAGACTGTTAACACTGACTCGTTTGTAAGTTTGTGATGGGATTCAGACATGATTTTTTTGGGGCCATGGGTTCAGACATGATAAAACAACCTAGACTAGTAAAACTTGATTGTTAAAGATTTTGATGGTCAATCTTGATGGGGGTTGAGTATCAAAGTATTTTGAAATTGGATTGATGTACCAAGTCGAGGATTTTAAGGCTGTGCACTTCTGGCCTAATATAGATGTTTTGGAAGAAATCATTGTGCTGTGTTCTCTTTCTTAAAGCTTCTCATTCTCGTAACTGAATGCTAAAATGAGTTCTGATTGCCCTTTGAGGAGGCCGTGATTTACGTCATACAAAGTAGAACTACATCAAGAAATCCATACTAATGAAAACTGATTTCTTCAAAAAACTTTGAGCTTGCTATATTTAAGCTTCAGTAGTTAAGATAGGCCACATTATAATCGAACTTTGAGATTTTAATCGAAATTCAAGACTTTTAACAGTAATGTTGTATGTTGGATAATGTCTTTGTGTTAATCTTATCATTTTCGCCCTTGGTTTTTGGGGAATGATAATTACAATTCAGTTCAAGACTCACAAGTCCTTTTTTGTTTTGCACTTTTGCTTTTTTAGCCACTCAGAAGGGGTAGTGTGACTGTGTTGGGGTAAAATTAGAGTCCAGATATATTTCCCTGGACTCCGTTGCCCATCTTTCCTCAATATACATGTAGAAATTGTCTCATGTCAACACCCTGAAACTTATATACCTCTGGTCTTAGGAACAGAAGTCGAAAACCTAAAGGCGAAAGCCCGTTTTCGTTTCTATAACATCTTCAATTCTCCTATTGTTGGGGGAACAAAAGGGAGGGCCTATTACAAACATGAGAAGGTGGATTTCTTGTGTTCCATGTGATATTTTTTTTATAGACTGGCCTATAGCTCATAAGTTGAAGAGCTTTCCAAATGCCCAACGGGCTCATATGAGGTTTTTCACGTCACAAAGTTGACTTTTCTTAACATTCTACTTCTATTACAGTCTTTCAGTCTTCTGATACCTAAGCCTCTGTTATCGTTAGGAAAACTAATGGAAATACTGTTGACCTTGGCTCCTGTTTGGTTGTCCAGCTTGCAATTCTTCGAGTTTATAATCCTCAACCTTAAGCCTCTGAGAAAAATATAAATGGTAGCCCTTTATGGTTAAGTGGTATGTGCCCTGGTGGAATTTGTAAATTTTGTCCAATATGCAGTAACTGGTTTTCTTGATGCATCAATAGTGGTTATTCATTTTATGGTGGTGCCGTGGTACGTTTACCAAACAGGTTACAGCATTGAAGGAGGATGGATGCCCGAACGTTTGGGTTGTGACATCTGATTATAATCATCAGCAAGCGGCAAATGGATCAGTATGTATTTCTCTTGATGGATTACCCCCTTGATGAAATATGATATCTGTGTGGTCATGTTGATTTTGTTATGCCTGTATGTTGATTCTATTTATATATCTCATGAAGTCTGAAGCTAGTTCAGTGTATGGATTTAAGTTGTACATTAGGACCTCTATCAATTCCTTCCAATCCTCATCAAGCATGTCTTCATAAATATAGGCGGTACAGGTTGTGTGTGTGAAGTTTGTCTCTGTTTTGTCTTGAGTTTCATGTTTGATATCATTTATTTTTGCTATGTCTGTTTGAAAACTTGGTTCTTAGCACCTACAGATTCACTTTGACCTTTTTCGTTTTTCTATACTTGGAATTGTAAAGGTAATCAGTCTTTTTGCATTGATTCTTTGGATGTTTTTCCAAGAGGTGTTTGGAGTTGTTACAGATCTTACATGTGTGAGAGTAAATCGAGGAAATTCCTAAGAATTTCTATATTAAAATCATATGATAAGATCTTTTTTTTTGTAGTTGTATTTTTCAGTGTATTAGGATACAGTAACTCCTATTCTTTGGTTTACTAGAGATATACAACTTAAACACTTCTATACTTGAAAAAGTGAAGTGACCTCACTTGATGCTAGAATTCTCTGGAGTTAGTCCAACACATGAAGATATCGTATCTGACAGGTCACAGGTGGTTACGTGATGTTAATGTTCAACTCATCTATAAGTTTTAGGTGTTGAAGATGTCCAAAAGTGCTTATCAATATCTCACCCTCTCTCTTGTGGAGAGCAAGGCTGACAAAACAGGAACTGGTCAAAGTTCAAAAACATACCTGGAACAGAATATACAATACAGTCCGAATGGATATTCTGAATTACCAAAAAAATAAAAAAATTACAGCCATAATGGAAAAAACCAGATATGATGAGACTTGAATGTAAGCCTTTCTGGATCCGAAGCCTGGACTCCAGATCAGATTGTTAGACAGGTTGGTAAGTTACGTATTTTAGAGATCGGCACTCAATGGGGAGAATAATTGATGAGCATTATGGTTTACATTTTGTAAGCCATTTTCGTACCATGGAAAAAAAAAGTAATTGTGCCAAATGATAGATGTAGGATGTAGCTTTAATTATTATATAGTCATCTTAACTCAACATATCAATGGGAAGATTATATGGGGTGCAAGGTGAACTATGTTCCAAAACATATAAACTATCACAAATCAGCGGGAAAACAGCCATTAGATGGTTCTTGAACTTATTGGTCTGTGAAATTTTGCGAGGACTGGTGATTTGGTTATTAATTTTAACATCTCAAAGTAGCCAATTCTAGTTTTCATTCGCCCAAAAAAAGCCAGATATATGGAAATGCAATTGCATCCAGTGCCTCATTTTAAGCCATTTTCTCTGCTCCAGTCTATGCAAACATTATGCATTCTCGTCTCTGCTCACTTTTCAGCTTTCTCTTGCACTATTTTTTACCAGACTTACATATTCGGTAGATTATCATGCTATTCTTCAAACTGAAGTAATTTCTTTTTTTTCTCATACGACAAAAAAGTTTTAACCCTGGAATGGAAGGTTTTTACTTTATAGCAAACCAAGAGACCAGTTTTAGTCTTATCCTGTGTTTGATCGTCTTACGTCTATGTCCTTGAAATATGGGTCTTGTTGGGGAGACTTACCTTTTGGCTGTCCGGTAGTGGTAATCGTATTTATGTTACTTGAATATAGTTCTGTATAAAGCATTTGCACAAGTAGCGTGCATCTTCTCGGTATATCAATCTTTTAAAGGCTGATGGGGCTATTTTATCTTTAATGACATATTTCCAGGGAGCATATGTTTGGAGTTGTAAGGCCTTGGTTTCTGAGGTAGGCATTTGATCCCAGTAGTTTCATATGGTCTTCATTTGGCTTGGTCGAATTTTTAACTAAACTAAAAAAAAAAACTTATTTCAACTCTATAGGTTCAGCTAGACAAATCTTGTTTTGTTTTGAATATTTTTATGGCATATTTCCAGCTAAACATGAACCACAATATATTTCCTTTCAATTCTAGCTTGCGCTGTGTTTAGTCTTCTTGTTTCCATATCAACATCCTTAATTTCGATAACCTCTTTTGTTGCCATCCATGAACTTGGAGTTTGCTTCTTAGATCAAACAGTACTGCAATGAACGCTGTCCTCTCCGATCTCAACTCTTGAGTTAATAATGGTGAAGGTTTTGCTCCAAATGTCTTTGGTTGGAATATTTTTTAGTTGCAGCTATGCTCACATGTAGACATTAATTTGCGTTAGTCATGCCTCCTTACTCCCAAGGGTCATTGTTCCAATGATACTGTCAATGGTTATTGGTTACTCGATGAAAAGGTTGACTAACCTATCCGTGAAACTTGACTAACCTATCCGTGAAACGAAGTAACTAGCACGATGCAACTAATTAAGGTGGCCTGTAATTAGATATTAGTGTCAGTATCTGTTTTGTTTCTCACGTGCTCCTTTTCAACATCTTGTTTACAATGTAGATTAATGATATGGCTAAGGAGGTTGAGGAAATGATTGAAGACCAAAGGTGTGTTCTGCTATACAATTTTTGCAAATTCTATTTTTTTTCCCTTTCCAAGAAACAAAGGAGATTGAGCGGATGCTTCGAGAATAAAGGTGTTCTGAATACAATTGTCGCTTCCCCATGTATTTCCTTCCCATAGATAATGGGATGTATCATGCATGCCATGCTCCACATGTCGCGTATAGCGTTTTTAACTGCAAAATATTTTGTCTTAGTCGTGATTTAAATATGCTCAAGTATATCCAAGCAAACTTTATTCCCATTGAACAGTGCTGGAGAATTTTGGGGTGCATAAGGTACTTCCGTAAATAAAGGTTAAAAAAAAAAAAAGGTACTGCGTAATAATGAACATCTTCGGCTCTTCGCTCTTTACACCGGATTGGAATGTGGAGGAATTTAGTACTTCGTTGACTGTGAACTCACTACTCTCATAAATTGTTTCTGAGTTGCAAATTATTTGCTTTTTTAGCTTGCTAACTATATTTTGAACCTCGAATTCCCAACTAAGCAAAAATGCTAAAGACACAGATGCACACGCACTCACGATGGTCAAGATGTGTAACTGCAGTGCACATCTGCCCGATTAAGTCTCCCCGGCTAATTATAGTATCATCATTTGTAAGAAATCAAGCAATTTGAATCTTAATGCGACTTCTTGTTAGTCATTTTGTGTGCCCTTTTCCAGATCATATTCTATGCAAGGCAAATTGTTGAAGCATAATCTGGATCCAAAAATCGTTGATGCTCTTAATGATCTGAAGAAGCAGCTCTTACAAAACCAGTCAAAGTAGCTGATCAGATCGTTCTTTGGCTTATCGAGACACTCCTTGATTTTGATTTTATTTAACAGAGGCTTGTTTGGCTTCGGCCTTCATGGTTATGATGTATAGGATGCTGCAATAGAGGCCAGTACCGGCAAGTAGTTCATGTAGTGGTCATGAATACAGCCTTGTTTTTTGGGTTGATCGAGGCATATCTGTGTTTCAAAAAATCTGGGAACACACTGTGTCCGGAACCTTTCGATGCATGAGAGGAACCTTTCGATGTATGTGGGGCCCACATGCACCGAACTAATTTGGACACCATTGTGTCAGGAATTGTATTTTAGTTGCGTTCATATCATTGTTCTTTGTGTTTCCAGTTCTGGGTACTACTGTGTATACTATTACTGCCTACATTTTGGAAGCGAAGTAAGCTACTTGAGCTCGATCTTATAGAAATGCTTATTTCACTTAAAAGCTTGATCTTTGGTTGAATAAACCATTTGAGGTTGTTATAAAATGTGTTCAAGTTTGACATATTTATTTTTTGAGTAAACTCAAACCGAGTGTCGGCTTTAATTCAAGCGAGTGTCGAGCCGATTGAAGTGCGAGTTTGTTTGGTTTGGGTTTTGAAGAGGGTCATTTGGTGTAATCAGTAGAGAAAGATAAATAGAGAAATGAGAGTAATAATTAAAGATAATATATTGGAGACTGTGCTGTGTCTTTGGGCGATTTTGGAAAACCAAAGCGAACAAAGTCTCGCATAGAGTCCTCGAGTATTCATTAGCTTTTCTTTTTTCTTTGTTCTTGATTTTTTTACAATGCTAATGTTACTTACTATTACTCTATCCAGGGGAAGAAAGAATAGAGCTGGTGGGGTTTGAAATTAACCCTTGATGAACCTAGCAAAGGATAGCAATCCAACCTGCTACCGATTGATGCTACTTATATAGCATGTCCAACATTGATGGATTATTTCCTCAGAAACAAATATATGAGCCCGAACAACCTCTCTATTAATTTCTATTAATTTTGAGTTTGATGCTTTAATATGATATTAAAGCTAGGCTATCAATGGCATTTAGACAATACTCTCTTGGTTGATACCCACCTGTTTCTGTTTGTGCCTTAAGTACACCTTGTTTGTGCCTACATTGTGGATCTTTTGTTTACCTTTTCATGTGCGAACGGCGAGTGTTAGAGTGGAGAAGAATTTGGATGCATGTAGGGTACCACGTGGTACCTGACATCACAACCGTCTATCTCATTAATCAATGGTGCAGATTTTAAATAAACTCTTCTTAAAATCCGGACCGTCCAAAATATTTTTGGACACTCGGGATGCGCTCCGAAAACCGCCACGTGGTACCCTACATGCACCCAAATTCTTCTCGTTAGAGCTTGTCACATATTGATTTACTATTACCTCTAAAACTAATGGGAGTGGTTCCAGTGACAACATTTGACACGTGGATTTTTTTCAGGTATCAAACTAGTGTTCCGAACCGTTGATCTTGTTTAAATGAGTAAAATAGGACCCTGCAAAAAATCAGCTCAATCAAATATCAGTAAGTGCTTAATCCAAACAATTTTGCAAAAATTGTGACAGGAACTGGTATTTTCAAAACTATTTCGATCAAACACTTACCGATATCCAATTGAACTAAAATTTTGCAGGACCTCCTATTTGACTCATTTAAGAAAGATCAACGGTTCAAAACATCACAATGGGATTCGGTAGGGGGTGATGTCAAATGTTGTTTTGAGTTTTGTGTCACTGGAACTGCCCCAAAACTAATATATGAGTCTCCATCTCTACAAATTTCATTGCAGTTGGCATTTTATACATATAACTTTTGAGGATTCATATTCTATTGAATCCACAATCTTTTTTGCTCCTTGAACCTTAAAAAAACTTGTGAACAATAATTTTCATATGGTTACTAGTACATGAGCGGTGTGCATTCAAGAGTGTCGTCTTCAAGCTCAGTATGCAAGAAGGAATCACGAGATGCCTGCCTGCCTATTAACTGCATCTGTGAGTGTGACCCATACTATAACGTTTCAAGCCAAGATGGACCAAATTCGAGCTTCATAATCTGAATCGTTCACTTGTAAGTTCCGATGAGGTCTGACGAACAAATCATCTAAGTAGCAAATCAAGTTTATTGAATATTGATAGTCACACATTTACATCTTATATTTTGTTAAAACTAATATGTAATGAACTGACAAGTACTAGTCGGATTAATGAACTACTTGGTTTATCGTGATTGGCCGGGAGTATACTCACATTAATTAACTAACTGTACGATGCGGTCCAACGAGAGATTCTGTCACGTAGTGTTTCATAGGTCTTGTCCACGATACATTTACGTACGTAGGAACCACAAGCTTAGTGGTGAACGTAGAAAAAGTTGTTGGAACACGCGGTGTTACGGGATCAAATAATAAATACTATTTCTCGCGGTTCAACAACTGGAGTGAATCCTAACTTGTCAGAGAGGTGGCCATAACAACACAACACCAACTTCTTTCAATCAAAGAAGAAGAGACAAGGGAAGTGTGGGCTTTTATTCTTGTACAAAATCTGACCTAGTCAAGGAATGGTCAGTGGGGGTCAGATGGTCAACAGATTGACCATTGCTTTTAATGAGGATGACCAAAATGATTGTTGGAGAAGATATATGGGGTAGTAATCAAGCGGTGGTGGTGGGCCTTCTTTGTCCATTCATTGATGATCAACGGCTGGTTAGGTCAGGTCTCATTCCACCATTTTTTTTTGGTGTGTGTTTTGGTCTTTTGTGCTTTGTAGAAATTCCACATCTTAATAATGTACAGTAGGGAGCAACTTGCATTTGCAATTATGAGTCGGCAGATAATTACAATATGGCCGGTGTACATAAGGATCCGCAAACGAACCAACCAGTCCGCGAGTAGTTCGAACTCGAGTTTTAGGCTCGTTTATTAGTTCAACACTCTAAATATATATCGACTCAGATCGAAAAAAACTCAGCTTGTTTGTGTAGGCATGATTTGTTTATGGAGGTGTGTCTAGTACATGAACCCGGCTCGGATCTTTAAGGGCTCGACTCATTCACAAGAGGCCGAACTCGAACTCGAGTTTAGGCTCGTTTAGTTAGTGAGACGAGCTTGAATATTAAGTTTAGGTGTACAGGAACGTAAAACCTAAGTTCATATGTAAAGAGATAGTAGTAGAACACTAATTAATTGGTTACATATTTTTTTGTACAAGCACTTTCATACGAACTCATTTAATTTTAAGAATCTGAACATCTGGGCGTTAGAGCACCCTACTTAAAAAAACCTTGACGACTCTCCTTAACTTTTTACACTTTTTTTTTGATTTTTTTTTTTTTTAAAAAAAAAAGAAACACATTTGTTAGTTCTGCGTCAATTTTCTTAAGTTCTGTGATTCGTCTCGACGAGAGGAATCGAAAAACTATAAAATTATGACCGTTACTCGAATAATTAAATACGAAAATCAAAGTGTAAAAAGTCACACAACTAACATTGTGAGCCTCCCAGAGTCCGAGGGGAGTTTGCTTCTCCACTATCCGTTTTGAATATTGTTTGAATATGTCTTGATCATTTGATATATATATATTTTTTTGAATCATAGTAAGGAAATGTGCTATTTACTACCAATCAAGGAGACCTCATCCTTTTTGGAATCAAAATGTCTTGGCCAATAGCCTATGAAGTCTATGCAGCTATGGTTGCAGTCTTCCTAGAGGGAAAAGAACAGCCAACATCTCTATCAAATTAAAAGGTGGAATACCTTGAGTTATAAAGGATGAAAAGAAAGGAGTTGGCATATTGCTAACATCTCTGTATGTATCTCTTTTTTGTTTTTTAGTTTGACTGTCACGGCTATTAGGTGGAATTATTTGTTATAAAGGATGAAAAGTTAGTTATATTGCTAACACTTCTCTTTTTATTTTTAGTTTCTGGGCTCATCGGTCTTGTTAAAAGTAAGCCACCCGCGTTGGGATTAGGAAATTCATAAAAAATTACTTTCTTTGGGGGAACTATGATTAATTGCGTGGAGAATAATCCACCAACTAAGAGCTGCTTTGGTTTAAAAGCCAAAAACTGGATTATTGGATTATTCGTTTTGTCTTTATTCAAATTTTTTTTGTATTTGTTAGTTTTGCGTCAAGATTTTGTGGTTTCTGGAATCCTCTCGTCGAGACGAATCCAAAGAGTATAAAATTATGGTCAAAAGTAATAGTTTTTTTTTTAATAAAATCGAAAATAAACCAAAATAAACCAGCTCTAACCGGACTTACCATTGGACGTACCTGTAAGCACCTCTTTTAAACCGCCAAATCGGTCCAGACCACGGGATTATTGTACAATCTCAACCAACTAATGGGCCCCTCTAGGGTGGCCCATGTTGCGCAGGCCTACAAGCAGCCAGCCACCCTTTCTTTTCTAAGCACACAAAATTATAGTACGATCCATTCGAAAATCCCTTTTAAAAAAATCCAACGGTAGTGTCTACATCAGCTTATGCGCAGTTTAACTATTTTCTGGTCCGATTTTGTCAAAGGCAGACTATTCACGCTAGGGGTGAGCAAAAAACCCGTCAAACCGTGAATCCATTCCAAACCAATCCAAACCGATTGGTTTGGTTCGGATTTTTAGTAGCGTGGTTTGGTCCTGGTTTAAAAAAATTAGAATCCATAGTCAATGGTTTGGTTTGTGGATTTACGTTCATGGTTGCAATTTCAATCCGATCCGAACCATTTATTATTATTATGTAAGCCATAGTCAACTAACTTTCTAATTTAATTTATTCATTATTCCTTCTCTAACAAGATTTTATTTTGCCTAAGATTCACAACTTATTCCCCTAATTCTAATACAACAATAGTGGTTTAGTCATAGCAAATAAATTCGGTGATGAAATTCTCCATTCTAATTTTGATTCCACAGCACATTTCTATTTTTTCAAATTTCTATACATGATTCGGTCATAGCCTATTCCTATTCCATGATTTCCTTCATTACTATGATTAATTACCCTAAATTTCTATATATGAGGACCTATTCGTATTCTATATATAAACCTAACGTAGTAAACCTAAATTTTAAGTACTCTAAATATTTTACGGAAATAATATCTCAATTTTAAGCAAACCGTTGTTCGAAACCGAATCCGATCTGTATTTTAATGGTTTGGATTGGTTTGGTTCGATGCCTTTTGTGGGTTGGTTTGGTTCGCCAAATTCATAATCCGTAGGTAGTGGTTTGGTTCTTGATTTACTATAAATCCGAACCAATCCGGTCCATGCTCACCCCTAATTCATGCCAAAACTACAGAATTGAAACGTTGCATTCCATGCATTTGGATATTTTTAGCAGATGTCAAGGTGCTTGACTGTTTTTTCAAAATACTCCACCAATCTCACTTCGGTTAGCAGTTAATTAACTACCCTCAAACATACGACACACTAAAGCTCACACTTTTTTTTTCCCCTCTCTTTTTGAATGAAAAATTTGTCACATTGGAATGTTGAAGCAAATCAATTGCACGTAGGGTTAATTGCAGTACTTCTATAATATCCTGGTATTTGTATCTAATCATGGTAGTAGTTACGGCTGCAAACGAGTCAAACCCTATGAGGTTTGGGATCAGTTCGGCAAATTAGTAGTACTTCATTGGCGGAGTACATTTATTTTCCTTTTTCCCTTTCTCATGTGATATAAGATGATCAAGAAATTGAAGGAAAAAAAAAAGTGCACCGTTTGTTTGTTTTTTTTTTTTTTAAGAAATTGTTAGGAGCACGGATTTTTTTTTACCGGAATGAGTTACCGATTGATGCGTCAGAAATGACTATAGTAATTATTTACACTTCATTTCCTTTATTCTCAAATAAAATCTTGTAATATCTCAATCTCTCGTCTCCCTCCCCTAGGGTTTCAATCCCAGGTCGCTATCTCCATTTTAGATTTCAGAGGTGACAAGACTCCTCTCTCCCACTCGAATTCGGGGGAGGTGTTGTGCGGTACATGTTGTGCGGCAAAACGACGTAGTTTTGTTCATTTTATTGGTACACTTCAATAGGCCCTGTTTGGAGAGTTAATTTTGAGGTTCAATTTTAGGGGATTTAGGCTCTTTGGGGTAGGATATAGTTGTTTTAGGCACTTTGGGTTTATGTACTTTGGGTTTAGGCGCTTTGGGTTAGGCACTTTGGGTTTAGGGTTTAGGCACTTTGTAGTGGCTTTTTCCTTCTTCCAAACAAGGTCTTTGGAAGCTTCAGATGTGTGCCAAAAACTACGTCGTTTTACCGCACAACACGGCGCACAATACCTACCGCACAACACCCACCCCGGATCCCTCTCACTCACTCACGCACACACAAAAGGTGCTCTTCAAAGCTGTGTGACCCAAGGATAAGATAATATACGGGCTTTCTAGATCAGATCGAGAGGCAGAAACTAACAATGTCGTTACACAAAAATGAAATTGAAGTTCATGGAATTATATATGTATGCTAAAAAAATCTTGTACTACTATTTACACCATTAATATCTTTTTTTACAATCCAACTCGAAGTTTGACACCATTTGCAAATTAGTTGTTCAATCTCTTTCATCAATTTTTCGGGCTTGGAGGGAATTTTTATTGTGTTTGTTCCTTTTGAATGTTAACAAAAGTGTTGGACCGATGCTCACGGAGTGTCTTAATTTTTGTTTTTGTAAACCGTATCACGTGTTATGTAGACAGTACTAGCCTACTAGGGGTACCGACCCAAATGGTATCGAAAATATACAAAATGGCTTGCGGGACCTATTTTTGGGTCCCACACCAATAATCCAAATCCTTCAATAGTTTTAAAATAATTTTTCGTGTGTCCTTGCAAAAATTAGTACAATTGGATATGCCGGATGCGTAAGTGGGTAATCCAAGAGCTGATTTTTTGCAAGAACGTTCGAAAAATTATTTTAAAATTGTTGTACAAATACCCCATTTTCCGACAAATATAACCAATAGAAAATTGGCACGAACATCGTAAATGGACAACATATTGGGAAAAATGGAGTAATTTACAAGTAAATGCAAAACCTAGAGTTTGTTTGGCTTGGATTAAGAGAAAAGGATTTGGGGTAATAAGTGTAGATAGATAGATAAAGAAATGAGAGTACTAATTAGAGAGAAAACTTATTGGAGACTATAGTGAGAGAGAGTGGGTGGTTCTAAAAAATCAAAAGTTCGAGATTATAAGGGTGTTCAAGTCTGAGATTTTAGAATTTTTTTGCAAGTGGAGTGGAGTGCAGTTGGTGTCTCCCTTATACTCTCATGCACATGGGCAGGGTTCGATTCCCGTAAGCACCCCTCCCCCTCTCCAAAACACCTAGGATAGAGTAGATTAGGATTAACGAATGACAAAAATAAAAAATAAAAAGTCTGAGATTTTAGAATTTTTGTTCTTATATGTCTCGATTTATACCCTTCATATATAGGTGCTACTAAATTCTTGTGGGGTCAGTTGAGCCTTTGCTATGTGTTTAAAGGAAAGTCTACAATATACACCTAAACCACATGCAATCAATGTGTGGTTTAAATTGTGTTACTTCATAAAGATTCATAATATTTTGGTGTATCTCGTAATTTTTATATCGAAAACTCATAGCTTTTCAGCAATATGATTCGTAATATTTCACCATTTGTTTCTCGTAACTTTTCAGCATTCATAACATTTTCACTAAAAATCATACTAAAATATTGGTGCATGTCGTAACTTTCATACGAAAAACTCATAACTTTTTAAAGGTGCAGATGGTACACACCCAAATAAAAACGCATATTGTAGCCTTTCCCGTGTTTAGAGAAATTACCCGGGAATCTTATAAGTGGAGAGTGAGTTTAATTAGATCCCAAAGAATTAGTCTAGTTGCGCATGAGGTGACTCCAACACTGATAGTGCCCTGCATTGTACCAAAAAAAGAAAAAGATATTCCTACAAGTAACATTTGGAAAGTTGGAGAAATTTCTAAGCCATTTTTTTCTATCATTATTGTTAAAGTACGCTACCTAATTCCATGTCAATCGAACCAAATCTCGATAAATCAGCGTCTTGTTTTTCCTAGTTAGGAGTAACAAGATTGGTTAGACTCTCTCTCTGACTTTAGGGTTTCAGCTTCCAGTAATGTCTACGAATCTGACCAAATTATTTACTAAATTACTTTACCATATAACGACAATTTAATGTTAGAATTAGTCCCTGTCAATTGACAATTCTCTCTCTCTCTCTCTCTCTCTCTCTCTCTCTCTCTCTCTCTCTCTCTCTCTCTCTCTCTCTCTCTCTCTCTCTCTCTCTCTCTCTCTCTCGTCTTATGTGAAACTTGCAGTACTCTGGAGAGTCAATTGTGATAATTCTGGAACTTCCTTTTTTTTTTTTTTTTTTTTCAAGAATAGAGGGAAAATTTTATTAATCACTGAGCAATGCCGATACGGTAGACATTAAATGATGCAATGCCGATAATTCTGGAACTTCCATTTGAATGATCAACCACTAATAAATTGAAGACTTCATTTTGTAAGGAGATGGAAGCGTATTTAGGAGCCATTCTTTCGGCTTTCTTTGTTTCAGCTACCATATATGACTGATGTATACAGACCGACGGTACAAATACCCCAAAGGGTTTGCTCTCTCTTAAGGTGTCAGGTTCGAAATCTCGTAGGTGTTATCAACTCTTTTGAGGTCAGTTTATACAAGGCTTTGCTCTGGCTTTAAATGGGGGCTCTCGCTAGTGGACGGTGGAATTGGTCTCCCAGGATTAGTCAAGGTGGGTGAAAGCTGGCCAAGACACCTGGTTATCAAAAAAAAAAAGAGTAAAAAATAACTAAAAACATGAGACAAATCAATATTGTTAGTACTTTTTTTTTTTTTTTGCTAGGAAAAAGAAATTTATTAATCTTTGAAAAGCTATACAAAGATTAAAATACCAACAACATAACGGTAAAATGCCACATACTCGAGAGTAAGAAGCCAACCAAACCCAAAAAGACCAAACAAAACACCACCCAAGCCTAACACGGTAGCACCCAAACAACTCCAAAAGAGCCACCGTCCTCCGTTTGGCAAATTCCCCATCCTCCGTTTCAGCAAAGACTATCCTCTTTCTCGGCAAAATCATCGGCCTTCAACTCAATATATTTCCTCAAGTTAAAGTTCTTACCTCCAAAAAAATTTACCCCCAGCATTGCATTCTGAGCTTGTTGAAGTAAAATGGAACTTCTGTTACGAATATCAAATGATTCACACACACGTCGACTATGTATTCCTGTCTTGATTTTTGTTAGGTAACATTGTTAATTTTTTGACGGATTTGATAATTAACATGGGTAGAATCTTTAAATATGCTGTCTTTTAACGCTAATAAAAAAATTAAGTTTTTTTTAACTGAAATTAAAAAAAAAATTAAGTTGATGGATATATATTCATGTTATAGTCCTTTTTTTTTTTCCATCCGCTAAGTATTTTGAGAAAGTACTATTACAAAGTACGACAAACAAATTCGAAGTAGCTAAATTTCTAGATTCGTTGCTGCTCGATATTTTTTTTTTTTTTTTTTGGGATTTTCTAAAAGATTCCAGAGGCCGGCCAGCGCCATGTCAATTTCAGTCTTTGGTTTGGTAGAAGGAGACGCGGTTGGGCTTTTCCATTACACGGCAAGAACGTTAAACCGAACAAAAATGGATGGCAGCTGAATAGTGATTGAGAATGAGAGAGAGAGAGAGGAGTGAGATGAATTAATTTGATTGGACAATATTGGAAAAATGGCCTGGTCTGATATGAACAAGGAAGTGATGAATCAATAAATAAATGCAAAAAGTTGTGTGTCTCTCTCGAAGATTGTGCGGTGCTTAATTGTTGGAAAAGTTATTACTCCTCCCAATAGTAATAGCCCAAAACCAATTATTGAAAAGATATACTCGCATACTATTTTCTTTTATAATTAAATGTCTAGGTCAATTTGAGAGCAACTCAACTAATTCCGGAGTCCTACACTTCTTCTTTTCTGTTGACGATTAGAACCATCTAGGTCACTTACGTGCACTTCGAGTAACTCCCTTTTTTCGTCCGGCAAAAACAGGCCATCCCTCTTGTCTTAGAATATTTATAATAAATTATTTTCTTGCGACCTGACCCCACAAGAATATCGAATCCGATATCCATTGTGCGTGGAGAAAATTAACTCTTATTCTAATTTTTTTATAAAAAAAAAACAATATAATATGAAAAAGATGGGTATTAGGAATGGATCGTGATAGGGAATTTGATTGAAACGGTGTGACTTTGGTTTACACACATTTAACCGTCCGATTGAGCTGAAATTTTGTAGGGGCCCTCGGAAATTGTTTTTAAGAATAATGAACGGTTCGGATCGCTCGTGTGGGACCCAAAATGGGTCCCCCAAGCAGATCGGTACATTTTCTGGTCCTAAACCTCTGTACGCGTAGGATTATCCATTAGGAATATGAAATAAACGAAGGGAGAGAAAAAGCTCGATCTTGTAATTGCCATCATGGAGAGAGTGGTCACGGGCTTCTCTTGACTGTGACAGAGACTCCCACACTCTACACACACATGTCTATACTTGTGCGTAGAAATACATGTACGGATATAGTAATTGGCATTGGTGGGGGACTCACAAATTGGACACTTGACTACGGGTACAGAAGATGGAGTTCACAGAAAATGTACAATGGCTTTTGGAGTCCATTTTTGAGTCTCGTATGAATAATTCGAACCGTTAAATAATTTCAAAATAATTTTTCCTATGACCTTGTAAGAAAATCTGCTCAATTTGATATGCCTAACTGGTCGATCCAAAATTTCAAGTTTTCATTCACAATTGTTACGAATGAAAACTTGGAATTTTGGATCGACCAGTTAAGCATATCCAATTGAGCTGATTTTTTGCAAAGACAGAGAAAAATTATTTTAAAATTATTTAACGATTCAGATTATCCGTCTGGGACCCAAAAGTGGGCCCCAAAACCCATTGTACATTTTCTGTGCCAGTAGGTTTTCCGCTCACAAATTAGTAAAAGTAATCGTATGTTTATAATTTCTTAAAATAATAGTATTTTTTTGGCCATAAAATAACAAATTGGTGACTATAAACGTAGCTTCAAATTGTAATTAACAGAAATAGGTGTGTTTGTAAAAAAGGTTATGTAAAAATTTAGCACTCTAAGAAAAATAGAAAAGACAAATATATTTTTGTAAAGGAAATCTAAAGTCATTTTATTGGAACTCCGTCATCAATTTATGTATTTATGGAAATTAATACTATAACTTTACAAAATTGAGCGGACCCCTTCACATAGCTCCGTTCATGTACGCAAATACGCAATACATATTATAGTTTTCTACAGAATTTATATTCTCTCTAATTCCTACAAAAAGGACCGGAACGTTCAAATTATTTGATTTACGGGCTTTTATTGGACTCGCTTTAATAATTAAAATTGTTCATACTTTTACTGAACTCACTTCAATAATTAAAATTGTTCATGTTTCAGACATCGTCGAGACCCTCAACTGTTCATATTTTTCTACGCATGAAGTGATATTGATCAAATACGGAGTAAATGTGTATCGATTATGGGTTAGACTGATAATTAACCAATCAACTTGAATTTTAATAGTATGATCGATTGATCATCTCGACAAGCTCTAAACAACGAACGATCTATACCATCACCATGCATTGAAGTGGGTTCCGAGAAAAAAACAACAAAACTCCCTCTCTTTGTATACACATAAAAAATAAAAAAAAAAAAAAAACTGCTACACAGTTGACAATATATAAGCCGTCGACCCCACCCTATATATATGCCAAAGAAATTATTTTCCTTAATAAGCCCCACATGCATTCACCTCCCTACAAATCTACCTTTAGGTAGACTTGCAAAAACAAAATTTCTTCTAGATTCTTGAATACATACATACATACATACATTGTGTATATATATATACTGACCAAGAAAACGAAATTCAAAGATCCACAGTCACAAGAGCCATAAAGTAATCACTGTACTTCATTATAAAGTCAACGTCGTCTATGGAAGAGGACGAAGGACTTCACCACCGAAAATCAGGTCTTCCGAGTAAAAAAACGCGTTATAATCTTGAGTCCAGTATCGAAGAAACTCACTTCATGCATAATTATACGCGTACACATGTAATGTACGGCTTCTTCATACGTATAAACTAGATGGATAGAGTTCAGCTCCTTTGCAACTCCGAAAAGTTAGCTCGAGTTAAATCATTTGATATTCAATATGCATATTCGCAGAGAGACGAGCCTATATAATTCATAGGAAAATTTAAAATAAAATAAAAAATCTACGTAATACTAGAGGGTTTTTTTTTTTCTTGCAGGGGTGACCCCCGGCTCCATCCTTGCATATTCGCATCTGTGTCCGCACATATTATTGTATATATGTAAACGTAAGTGTGTATGCTTGTGAAGTACTCCTATTTATAACTATACGTTAAATCTTAGGACTAGTACATGGTTGAGAAATGTCAAATATGTACTATATACACGAGTGCACCTATGTAACATATTGCATGCAGGTGAAGGTTTAGCTTTAATAATAGTTAATTAGTATTAGGTAAATTTCACGGTGCCATTGTCTTTATTATCTGGTAAATCATTTGAATTACAATGATATTTTTTAACCCCGATCAAAAAAAAAAAAATGATATTTTTTAACCAATTTTAATTTAGAGAATTTTGAATTTCAAGAGAGACTATACACGCATTTTGAAAAATCAAAAACCCATGTAAAAAAGTTTAGTAGTCAAAGAAAGGGAAACACTTCGCATATATTCCTATTCAATAACCTAAATTATTTTTAATTTAGATTTTTTAATAAAAATATTACAAGTGTTAAAAATAAAATAAAATAAAAGAGACATAAAATTAAGAAAGCACCAAATCCACCGCTAAGGGGTTGTGGCCACCCTGTCCTCCCTTTGGAGATGTCCCTTTCTCATCTTAAAACTCCTTAATGCTTACCTCTTCCATTGTAGGGCCAGAAAGCTATGTAGATCTTTCCATTAACTCTCTCTCTCTCTCTCTCTCTCTCTCTTCCCCCTCATTCTATAGAGAGAGAGGGACTCTTATCACTTAATTTAACCCATTTCTTATCTTCTCAGTACCCTAAAAAAAATAGGGTTACTCCTCATGTATAAAGAGGAAAGGAGAGGTGATGCCCTTGTTCACAAGTCATTGCCACCATCTGTCTTATAAATTTTATGGCAATTGCAGCTACAAACATGAGTAGCCAAGAAGAACACGAAAACAACGCCAACAACAAAGATATCGATGATCATGAACATGACCTGGTCATGCCGGGGTTCCGATTCCACCCTACTGAGGAAGAACTCATAGAGTTCTACCTTCGCCGTAAGGTCGAGGGAAAGAGATTCAGTGTTGAACTCATCACTTTCCTTGACCTCTATCGCTATGACCCTTGGGAACTCCCTGGTACTACTTCCCACTTATTTCTAGCCCTAATTCTCCTTACTCTCTTTTAATTCTTTTGACTAAATACCCATTTTTGCTTTGCATTTTATTTTGCCTTCCATATTCTCTTCTTCAAACCCTCTTTTTGTAACATAACTCACCTAAATGTTTATAACAACATGTTTCTTCCCCGCTCCTTGCAAATTTTGTTGGAGATTTAATTGGGTTTTGTGTGTGTGTGTTTGAGAGAGAGAGAGAGAGAGGTGGAATTTGGTTTTCTCAAAGGTTTTTGTGGTTTGTTTCATTCAAAACCTCCTTGCTGGATGTTTTGTTTCCTTTCTTTCCTTTGATTTGGCTTAGAGTGGCTTTTCAATATTTTTCTTTTTTCTCGATGTACCCTTGTCGAGTGCAACTGAAATTCGCCTTTTTCCAGAAAAAAAAGAAAAGAACAAACAGTCTGTTTTTTTTTTAATTTTGAATTGGCTTTGGGTGGATTTTGATCAAAAGAAGGGAGGGTGTTGTGCCTTCTTTTTCTCACCAAAACAGTCTGTTTTTTTTAAAAAAAAATTTTGAATTTGTTTTGGGTGAATTTTGATCAAAAGAAGGGAGGGTGTTATATGTGTCTTCTTTTTGTTGCGTTCAAAGGAAGCTTTGTTGGGTTAGGGAGTGTGTGGTCTCTTGCAGGGGGTTTTTTTTCTCTTTTACAGGGTGTTTTTTTGGTTTTCTTCCAACTGTTTGTTGGAGGTTTTGTTTCTTCTCCTTTTAGGTTGTTTGGTTAGAGCATCATTGCTAGTTGTTTAGCTTTGATTCTTTCCTTCTTCCCCTCGATGTACCCGTTATCGAGTTCTATATATCTCCTTCTTCTGCCGATCAAAAAAAATTCATGCTTCTTATGTAATCTGCACTAGTTTCTTATTAGCCTTTTCTTCTTTGGTGTCATAAAGTAATTTAATTTGTTCAATTAAAAGGAATCGGCTTTAATTTGTTCTTGTTGATTTGTTACTTGTTTCATTTCTTTTTTTCAGCCATGGCATCAATTGGGGAGAAGGAATGGTTCTTCTATGTGCCTAGAGACAAGAAGTATCGAAATGGGGATCGACCAAATCGCGTGACTACTTCTGGATACTGGAAGGCTACCGGAGCAGATAGAATGATTCGTAGTGAGAATTTTAGGTCAATCGGCCTGAAAAAGACTCTTGTTTTCTACTCTGGGAAGGCTCCAAAAGGCATCCGAACTAGTTGGATCATGAACGAGTACCGTTTGCCTCATGAAGAGACCGAAAGATTACAAAAGGTAGCTAGATTACAAAAGGTAGCTAGAAACTAGATATTTTAGTTAATTGAGCTTTAAACTTATTCAAAAACATCAAACAACTAAGTAAAAAAGATAATACAATTCCCTCCGTCCCGAATTTCTTGTCCATTTACGTGTATTCATATCATCTTTCAATTGCCTATATCTTTCAATCTATAATATTTTTTACAATTTTGAAACCTTTGTTTAATAGAACTCATCGACAACTATTAAATGAGATCAGGAATCGTGAATAATAAAACTGAACAATAAATTCGAGACAGAGGAAGTAATTAAGTTCTTAACGTCATGATCACTAAGGTTTCATTAAGCTAGCTTGTTCTATGTATGCATCCATAAGAGAATATAGCTTGATCTTTGGTTGCCTACAAAGGAAGAAAGTTCTAAAGGGTTATTAATTCAATAGCTATTGGTTTATTAATTCAATAGCTATTGGTTTATTGAAAACCTAGTTGAAAGGAAGAAGAAGAGGGTTAGCTAGCTGCATAATTAAGCTCCTTCTCCTTCTCCTTCTTCTTTACTTTCATAAATTTTGAATTGGTTTTGAGTCTTACTTTCATGATATATATCTTTATATAGCCAAGAAAATAATCAAGAGAAGCAAATTTTCCAAGAACATTGCATAAATACTAACAATTACGCTACCGTTTGCGAATTACCGATTCGATCCCTCCCACCAATTGTTATAATATTTACGCAGAAGTAAAGAACAACAGAACGTCTTGCAAAGTGCTACAGTTGCAACTTTATTTGAGTCTCTCTTTGTATTTGATTTCTGGCCATTTTGTTTTCCAGGCAGAAATATCACTTTGTCGCGTCTACAAAAGACCCGGCGTGGAAGACCATCCATCGCTCCCTCGCTCGCTCCCCACCACGAGGGCATCCTCATCAAGAAAGCCACACGCAGAAACAAGTCACGCTGCCAGTACCGATAGATCATTATTCCAAGCCTTTGGAGGATCAAATTCCCAAGTACTAGAAGAAGGAGGAGAAAAAATGAGCAAAACGAGCGCGACTACTAGTAGCACAGAAATCGGCATAAGCATCCTAGGGTTTCCAAAGCATAACCATTACATAAATACATTACCCTCAATTCCTTCCCCAATTGCAGTACCATCATTAGTGGAAGGGTGCTCAGATTTAGTCCCTAATTCTTTTGTGGCTCAGAATAATCAAGTTGATGATCTCCAAAGGCTAATAAGCTTCCATCAACAAGCTTCAACGAGTCAGCAGCAGCAGCAACAACAACAACAACAGTACTATCACAATTATCATCTTTATCATCCCTCAAATTTCTCAACTTTTCAGCCTCAGTTATCGCAGTCGTCGTCGATGCCTTTGATCAGCTCAGATAGATTTTGGGAGTGGAGCTCAACCACAGATGGAGCCAAAGACCCTCTTGGCCCTTTCAAGTAATCTATATATATGAACTGGACACATATAACATGTATGATCACTATATATATATAGATCACCTAGATGCATCTACATGCATATATCTAAAACTGATTTGTTTAATTATGTTTTTGTTGTATGATCCTAGCTAGCTAGCATTCACAAGTGATTGATCAATGTTATTTGTAATTGCTTTATTTGGGTCTAGGAAGCAAGTGTACGCTACGATTATATAGATAAATTGTAGGGTACGGGTACGGCTATAACAAATGTATTTTTATAGTTTCGGGTAATGTATTGCATCTAATAATTGTACTTCTAATAAAGGAAATAGCTAAATGACTTGACAATTAGAAATCCAACATAAACCAATAGCTGAACGGCAAACTTCAGTTGGAAATTAGAGTTCAATACCATTATACTAAAGAACCTATATAGTGACCAAATTCATTGTTTTTACTTGTGCTAAGCATTGAAAACAGAAGTCTTGTCAACTTAGTTTCTTTTATATCCGATCAAAAAAACTTGGTTTCTTTTATGCATGGGGTATGAATGATATGTAGGGGAGTATTTGTGGGGTACAGAAAAAAGCCAAAGAGAAAAGTTTTGGTGCGTGTTTTGTTTATCCGATAAGAATTTAGAAGTACCATGCAAAATCCCGGTACCCAGTGTGTTCAGGGTATGAGTACGCCGGGATTTTAAAAGTACCCGTGCTTCATATAGATTAGGGTTTATAATATAGGGTTTAATGTGGTTAGTTAAATCCTTGTTCATTAACATTGCACTTTTCCCCAACTTTGATTAATTGAAATCAAGTTGGATTATATGTCTCTCTTTGTTTTAAGGATTTGGAAGTATAATACCCAGGTCTGAGGTAGAGGGTGTTTTACTCCTACATTGGTTGGGAGCTAAAACCTCATGTGGTATATTAATACTCACATTGGACTACATGATATCTTCTTAGTTATACATTTTCAGGCCAAGTGTTTGGGCCGAAAGGGGATTCATGGTCAGTCGGTCAGGTCTTTACATGATGAGTTCAAACAAATGGGGAGAACTTGAAAGGGGTCATTAGTTCTTGAAATCCAATGCCCATCTAACATTTGTTTTTTGATCAGTAAAAAAAAAATTATTAATACATAGAGCAAATTAAGTGTTTGACCAAAATAAAGAACATGCATATCCAACAAAGTGCATGTGTTGAATGATGAGAAAAATGAACTTAAGTCTTCGCTAAATAGAATAATGATATGGTTTGCTTTTTGGTTAAATTCTCTTTCTAAAGTCTTCGCTAGCGTTATTTTGTACAACGATTTGAAAGTGAGATACCAATAAAGCATCATTGCCAATAAAATATGCCATGAACCTAGCTAGGATAGAAAGGCAAAATTCTGTCCGATCGAGTAGCAAAGCCAAAACCCGAATAGGAAAAGTTGGCAAGTTGTTATATACCAACAAACACCAACCACTCGACTAGACTAGGGCCAGTTTACCCTATTGTCTTAATTGTCTAAATAGTAACTTTGGTATTTTTGAGTATTTGTCTACACTGTACGTGACGCGCGATAGCGTCTTGTCTAAATGGTATTTCATGAAATATCAAAAATAACATTTAAATGAGAAATATCAACCTTGGTATTTTTACCGGAAACAAATACTAGTATTTAATTTGACTGTTAAAAATACCAAAAATTACATTTAAACGAGAAATATCAACTTCGGTATTTTACTATTTTTACCGAAAATATATCGCATTTTGACGTTATTCTAGAGACGAAAAACAACCTAGGTAGAATATCGAGCTTGAGGAGGAAGGGTTGGTTAGAGGTGTTTTTCAGTCGGCCTCTTGCCAATCTTGTCTTTTGGATTTGGGCAGCATATGATTGTTGGGGAGCGTGGATGCCTTATGTTATGATTTTTTTTTGAATGGCAAAAGAGATTAAGTATTATATTGATAAACGTGTTTACAGACAAGAATTTGAGAGAATAGCATCACAACGCGAGAGTAACATCCCAAATCTGTTGCCACCCTGTTTCGCGACAATCACATGCTAATCAAACATTCGAGAGGTTGACAAGATGACAACCAAGAAAACTAAGGTTAATACAAGTCGGCCTTATGTTATGATTATAGCTCCCTGTTGTGATGCCAGTGATGCCTTCTTCTTTTTTTTTGGGTTTTCTTAGTATCTGTAATCTTTTTTTGAGATTTATAAAATCCTTTTTTTGCTGTTTAAAAAAAATATATCCTGAAGAAGAAAAAACTTAGCGTGAACTGGCACTATACCTTTGTTGCATCCTTATTGAAATTGCTTAAAAGTTGTGACTTTACTGGTTTTTTAATGGACTGAGCAATCTCTCTCTCTCTCTCTCTCTCTCTCTCTCTCTCTCTCTCTCTCTCTCTCTCTCTAGATCTCTCTCTCTCTCTCTCTAGATCTCTCTCTCTCTCTCTAGATCTCTCTCTCTCTCTCTCTCTCTCTCTCTCTCTCTCTCTCTCTCGTGTGTTTACTGTAAGTCTGTAAGTCAATGATAAGAGCATGATTGATCTCACGGAGGGACAAAAAGCCACCTTGCTTCTGCGTGCATGCCTTATTGTGGGTGTTGGACAAGGGTTATGATTGGATTCATCCCACAAGCCAGCCAATTTTATGGGAAATTTAAAAATGATTGTCCAGTCAGACTCCGATCCCAATTTGTTGGCGACCCATGCATGCACCTAAAAAGAGGATTAATTAAAAAGCAAAAACACAATTTTCTGCATCTTCTAATGTTTTTTCTGATCACCGTACGCGTTTACGAACTGAAAAATTCTAAAATAAGTCTAGTGAGTTATCATTAAGGTTTAAAAATTGTATTAAAATGTGTGAAAACGTATAAAAATTTGTAAAAATATATTAAAAAATGTTTTAAAAAAAATTATACTGGAATGTGTATCTTTGGTTTTCTTATGGGTTTTACTTTTAGTTAGTTATTGTCAGTAGAAAAATGTTTTGTGTAACAGTAGTAGAAAAATGTTTTTGTAACATCCATCCAACAGCTTCAAAAGTTCACGTGGTGAATGGTGATATATACTGGGACAAGGGGTGGGTGCTTTGTGCACCTAGGTGTCTTTTTGTGTTGTGTTGTTTTTGGATTATCCGATGTGTTTTAGATGGCCCAGGATTTGATTTTTGATTTTTATCGGTAAAAATAAAATTTTCGAACACACATCAAAACACAATCGGATGGCCCAAAACAAAATATAAGGATAGAGCGGTAAATCTAAAATTACTAGCCAATCTACTAGCACTCTAGGGCCCCCAAATCCTATATGCTGTATTTACCTAGCTAGCTATGCGGTAAATCTACAATTACTAGCCAATCTATGGCCTCTACTAGGTGATTTGTACCCAGTCTAGCCAATCTCTGCTGCTAGGCTTTGGTCTGGTTTTCTTTGCAAGAGTATTGGAGTTTCTTGGTTGGGTTACGAGGTTTGGAGGTGTTTGAGTCTTTTAGTTTGGACCCTTTTTTTCTTCCTTTTGGTTAGTCTCTGGTTGGCGTCTTGCCTTCTTGATTTTTTTGTGTCTTAGGTGGGCATTTGTCGTTACGTTCTTGATCTGTTTAATTTTTTTTATCTTTGTCAAAGGTCAATAAATTTCTTTTGCCGAGCGGGGAAAAAAATGGCTTAGTTGTTAAACATATTTAGTTAAATTTGATTGACATTTTATTCAATTTCAAACAAATTTTAATTAAACAAATAAATAAGACGTTAAATGAAACACGGCCTAGTAATCCCTATAATATTCCACCTACGGAACACAAGAATCGTACAATGAAAATTTTTGGGGGCACACTCTACTCTAGGGACTAGGAACACTTAATAATTCCAATACCGGAATGTGGTAGCTCAAGATCAAAGACATGACTCCGTTCATTTGTCAAAAATATTATACGAGAAAGTTAATCCTGAGAAAAGTGAAGTGATGCGAAGTAAAAGGAAAGATAAATTTACTTTCCTGTGAATATTCACTTAATAAAGGATTTTTTCAGAAAAGTGTAATTGACGGGAGCAAACTTTTCGACAACACATAATTCCAAAGTGATTCATTTTGTGCGTCCCATTATTTTTCTGGTAACTGAACACTCCAAAAGTTATGGGATAGTTGATTTTCTCAACCTTTCTCATGCTTTCTTGACAACTGAACGAGGACAATGGATAATTGTAGTGCATTTTGGGGATAAAGGCAAATTTAGTGCATTTTGGGGATTTCACTAAATATAAAACAAAAACCAATTTCAATTGCCCCGAGAAATTAATGTTGGCCTTCTAGATTATTTGTCCCAAACTCTAAGAATTACATTCCTTTAAATTTTCATTTTCTGTAAAAGCATTTTTCAAACAGTCCTTCTATTGTCAGTGCACTGGATTGACAATAAGACAAGACCCTTGCATTGAAAAGTTGACTCTTACACGCAAGAGTTTTCACTTTTTTTTATAACCATTTTTTGAAAACTCTTGTGCACGGAAGAATAGTTAACTATTGCACATAACAAATCACCTTAAGAACAGCCCAATGGACTGATTGTAGTAGAATTTTCTTTTTCTTTTTTAATTATCATCCGATGGATGTATTTAAGCGTAATTTAAACTTTTGGGATTTCAATATTATGAATTGGAGATATAGAATCTTGGGAAAGCATGAATACATAGTATATTGAGGCCGTGGTACTATTACGCAATTTAATACCACAATTACCCTCCCAGTGGCATTTTTTTTTTTTCACTGGTTTAATAATTTTATTTAATTTCACAATTGAAACACGAAAGGTTAAAATATATATATATATATATATATATATATATATATATATATATATATATATTGTATGAAAAAACTTTATTTATTGCTCCCAAATGACAGTACCCAAATAGACCTCATAATTCCTAACAGTTGAGTTACTAAATAAATAGACCTCAAACGTGTGGAAATATGCAGCCTTGGACCAAAGTCCTCACAATAATTAATTTTTGGCATAAAGACCCACTTGACCCAGTTGCTCAGAATTGTGGGCGTGCGGCACTGACTATAGTATAGAGAGGTCCAGGGAATGCTACTGTGTGCACCCTCTGTACTTAACTTTGTTCCTAGTTCTTGCACTTCATCACTGAGTTGTCTTATTCTTTTACATCCAAATTTCAATTAAAGTTGAAACAAAGCTCCGAATTACTGATCACAAATGTTGATAGCACCAGGGGCGGAGCCAAGGGGGGTCAAGCGGGGTCACTTGACCCCACTGAGGTGTCAAATCTTAATAGGATAGGTATAATATTTTTTAGAATTTTGTATTTTTGCCCCTTGTATATGGTATTTTTTGCACAACTACTTGCCCTCCTTACCACTAACCACACCAAATAATTTTCCTTGTAAACCTCTAATTCTCTTCACCACTACTTGCCCTCCTTACCACACTCAATTGCGTCGAGTTGTTGTATACTGTCATAGATATGCAACTCCAAGAGCTAAATTATCGCTTGAATGAGGTAAACATTAAGTTGCTTCTTTGTGTTGCATGTCCAAGTCCATCTAACTCATTTGCAAGTTTTGACAACCAAAAGTTGAACCGCTTGGCCGAATTTTATCCTAAATACTTCTCCAGTACTGAGCTTTTGGCACTTTAGAATCACCTTAAGAATTTCATCATTGATGTGTGGTCTAGTGTCAAGTTTTCAAACTTGAAAGGAATTCGTGATGTTTCTCGAAAGATGGTTGAGACCCGAAAATATATAGGGTATCCATTGGTTTTCAGGCTTTTTGCTCTAGCTAGTTTTACCTGCTGCGACAGCTACAATAGAAAGAACATTTTCTGCCATGAAATTTTCTGCCATGAAGATTGTGAATAATCGACTTCGTAACCAAATAGATAATCAATGGTTGCATGATAGCTTGATTGTGTATATTGAGAGGGAGATTTTTTAATATCACAAATGAGGCTATTATGCTACGACTTCAAAATATGAAAAATCGCCGGGGTCACTTGTAAACGCTGTGTTAGGATTTAAATCGATACTTGTCTAGCTACTTTTGGGAGATCAATTGTAATTGAAATTATATCTTATTAATAGATATCTACCTTAACTCTTTTCTATTTCGCATTTTGGTGTTTTTTTTTGTTCTATTATTTTGCTTTAAGAATTTGCCCCCACTGACATTTAGTTCTGGCTCCGCCCCTGGATAGCACATGAGAGATTTCGAAATTGAAAACTTAGGATGGAGCAAACCTGCTAGCCCCCGATCTTGACAACCAGGCCAACCCATTACACAAACACTCGACTATCTGCTTGGCTCAAGTTTCACAATTCGATTAGTATTTCGAGAGCAATGCTCCTGTCACAAACGGTAGGGCATTACTCCTTTTTTTTTTCCCCCCACCATCAGGGGTTTTCCTTGCTAGCTTAAGCGCATTGACTAGTCCCCTCCCGGATCCGATCAAAGACAGACCACTTCTTGGATAATTGAATACCATTTCCCAGTTTCCACTTCTCATCAACTGTGTAAAGAATGCATTTTCGGAAAAGAAAAAGAAATTCTCAAGCAATTCCTATGAATAAAAAGTAAAAGGCCCCTCACTAACCTAGAAGAGAGACAGAGTGTTGGTTCATATAAGCCAAAAGCAACCAACACTTTTGTCCAAATAATTAATCTCTCGTGACTTCTCAAAAAGCAGCATTTTAGCCCAACCAGCTAGGAAGCTGACTTTTTCTCCCCCAGCTATCATCCAAAAGCTACAAAATCGAAAAAACAAACACTTAAGAAAACTGAACCCAAACAGCCCCCCTGCAAATTCAGTAGATTGGATGAATAATTTCATATTTTCAATAAATTACAGTAGTATTCTTGTGCGTATATAAGCTGTAGGAGTATTTCTTTTTCAGAAAGCTCAATTAGTATATCAATACAGTAATGAAAAAAAAATGTAAAATAACCATTGATCTAACACAACAAATCTTGTACAATAACAAGTACCATATGCTCAGCCCAATATCCGTATCAGACTCGGCTATACATAACAAACTACTAACTGTGAAATTTTGAAGAAAAAACAAAAGAAGATAGATAAAGAACCGCATTGTTTCGAGTTAGTGATGCTTCTTCCCTTTTTTAACTGGGGATACCTCTCTTGTCAGAAGCCATTCTTTCGTTCATTTTTCCAGTAGATTGGAAGCTCTTGCTATTACTACTGCTGCTGCCCCCTTTGGAATTTTTCACCACGGCACGCTGCATGATCCGCACCGGTATCCCACCCAAATCAAAGTCTTCCTTCAAAGAGTTGGTTAAGAACCTCAGGTCCGTATCTGAGAGCTTTGCTTTTCCGCCAACAAAGGCCACAAAAGTAGGTGGCCGGGCTTTCACCTGAGTGAAATATTTTATTTTTGGTTGGCCAGCGTTGTCTTTCCAAGAATGCCTGCTCATTACCTAATCAAAACAACCCAGAAACCATCAGCAAGTAAGACTAAATATTCTGGGGTTGTTTTTGGATCATGGATATCTCTACACCAATCCACGATCCATTCCCAGCCCTAAAGGCCTGTTTGATTAGAGAGAAGGATCATGGAAAGTGAAAAAAGATAAGAGTGAAGTGAGAGACGGGAAAGAACATTTACCCTCTCTTGTGTGCATTTGATTAGGGTGGAAATTTTGGTAGAGTTTTTTATTTCAAAAAATAGTATAGATTGGATAACATGAAAATCACGAGAATAAACTGGTCGAGAAGATTCATAGAAAAAGAACGATGAATATTAGAATTCAAAAGAGGGATAATTTCACGGGAAAAAGAGGGATAATTTCTAAGTGTTCTTAGCAAGAACCACAATGAGCACTTCATATTTTATATGCATAGGCGAGTTGTACCACAAAAAAAAAAAAAAAAAACACATATTTTCTTGCTCTATCCATCCTTCTCTTGCTAATCAAACACATAAGAAGCAATTTTTTCCCCTCTTTACATCACTTTCTAGAATTCACAAATCAAACAGACCCTAAGGTTCAATGGCAAAGCAAAGTGATGGGGGCATTTGCACTGACCTTGCGCAACCAACGGTTAAGGCGAGCTGTTGGCAACCTTGAACACCATTTCTCATAGGTGCTGATTACCTGGCGCATCAAAGGTGTCCGACCCCTTCTCTCCAAGGCTGAAACGAAAATAACTGGTATTCCCGTCACCTAGTAACAATGTCGTGTTAGTGCTAGATTGGCTAATTCGCCATCATTCATGACGTAGTTGTGCAAAATCAATGGGAGGAGCAAAATTGCCTCTCAAACTAATATTGACAGAAATGCTTTTAATTATCTGTTTTAGCGTTTTTAATCTGCCCAAATGCTTTTGAAATAACAATTCTCTTCACAGAAAGCTAGTTCAAAGAGCAAGTTATCTCCAACAACTGCCATTGTTCCATATACTACAGAGAACGGAACTGAAGTCCCTCTGACAACTGCTAGATGGTCTTAAACTAAATTCTCACAGAAGGCACAAATCTAGCCAATAACTGAGATGGGACATTTATACCTACATAATTCTAAGTATCTTGATAGACAAGTTTTTTTAACCCCTTACACACACACTGCAAAATATAACTTGTACAAGAAAACGTATATTGGACTAGATACAACCCAAACTGTGCTTAACAAAAAGTGAAGAGAGTATTGTTGTACTAAAACTCATATTTTAAACCTTGACAGCCACGCACCATGCAGTGTTTCTAATCTCTGACTATAACTTTGCTGCTGGACATTCCAGTCATTTAATTGTGCAACCACATAATCCTACCATCCTCAGCTAATGCCAGAGGGGCGGTGATCTAAATATTTATTCAGAAACAATAATTTTCCCCGGGAAGATGCTAGATGGAATACAGACCACAAGTAGATGTGGATTCTGAGTAGATGCCTAGGAGTCTAGGACTGAAAGACGTATAGCGATCTTAACAATTTTGAACGATCTTAACAATTTTGAACCGACAAACCTGGGGTAACACTGTCTGCACCTCTTCAGGAACAGCTTTGACCACATTTTCGTGTACTTTCCCTTTTAGAAGATCCATCTTGTTCACAATCACAACCAAGCCACGCCCTTCTTCCACTGCTCGTCTGGCTATAACTACTTCTGCATGCTTCATGCTCCTCCTAGATTTTGCTATCTAGTCATTATAAAACGATATACACCAAAAAAAAAAAAACACTTAGATGCTCCAGTATAAAATCCCTTTGCAGTATATGACTGAAACTGCACAAAATAAACTCAAAATAAAATAACTCAGTCTATTAATAGCTGTCATGTAATGATTAAGGCTAGGGGTGCATAGTCGCACAGTAAAAATGAATTAAAAGCATAGAACAAATCCAACTCGACCCCAATCCCAGTATTAACACAGTGCAGACATTTGATGCTTGAAGCAACAGGTGTAGCATAAATAAGAAAACCCTGGAGAGCAAATTTCAAGAGAAGGAAACAAAGGAAGCAAAGACTACCACAGTTTTTAATAGAATAAAACTAACACAGAAAAGAAAGTCAAGGAGAATTGATGCAGGAAGGTCCCAGATCCCAGCAAGGACACTATGCCATCAGTCTAATATCGGGGTTTTCCTGTGTGTGTGGAGCAAATATTGACTTCTAGTGATTGAAACCCTTCTGTCATTTTAATCTCAATATATGTATCGGTTGAATGGGGTCGTGACTCATGAGACCTACTCTTATTGAGGAATACTGGGATCTATTTCAGGCATAGACATAGACTAAATGCGATTATGAGCAGCCTTGTTATTCTATTGCTCGAGAATCAACAAAAAGCAGCATCTATGGATCTTACTGGAACCTAGAAGCCCTTTTCTTTTATGTGCTGTTTTATTCGGGTTCTGAACCAGAATGTAACAAACCAATATGCTATGGTTACGCACCAGAACTAAGCATCACCCAAAATGAAATGCAAAAAGAAAGAAGATCATCATTTTCCACCCAGGGGAACATATGTCTGCACATGAACAGATGAGATAATATGTTTGTCCTCGTCCTCGTCCTTATGTGGCTTCAAGAAATACATCCTATGCTCCCATTGGCAGCTCACACAGTTTGTACAAGGCTTTTTCAGAATTCCTATCGGCCTTTTCTACTCTTTTAAATATTGTCTATTCTGCTGCAGTAAACCATCAACATGATTGCTTATTGGGCTCCATTTCACTGCGTTCGTGTCAGGAAGCACACTTATATTCATCTGACATACAACATTATGTTCAAAAGGAAATAAGGTTTGAGCTATAAGCATGTTGAATCTAAGTTCATTACGCAAATTGGCATATGATGGCAAAAGAATAAATTAATATGTGACACACCTCTTCAGCGTCAAGGACCAAAGCAACTACATGAGCCCTCATAAGGTTTTTCCTTGATTGCATAATACTCAAGGACGCTGGTCCTTTGTCCTGTTTTGTCCTTTCCAGCCAGCCAGCAGTGTCAACCTGACCACAAAACCCAATGAAAGTATACGGCTTTGATCTTAAGGAGTTTAAAGGTGCACCTGATAATGCACCAAATCAAATAAAAAGATGACTCTCAATGTACCATGACTCATGAGGTACAGTGGGTGACCCACTCCAGCAGTCCTACTCAGTACACAGCATGACAGCACCACACATTACATAGAAGCAGTAGAATGAATGCTCAAGAAACAAAGTGGAATGAGTTAAGAAAATTAAACCAGAAAACATGGAAAAAGAGTGAGAGGGGCATAGGCTAGAAAATGAGGTAAGTAAAAGCAGAGTTGGGCTCTAGCAGCCTCATGGACAGCTAGTTTCCAGGTACAATGAGGTCCAGAAAACGAAAAAATGGGTGACCCGCTTCATCCATGGCAGTCCTACTCAGGACACAGCATGACAGCACCACATATTACATAGGAGAAGAAGAATGAATGCTCAAGAAACAAAGTGGAATGAGTTAAGCAAATTAAACCAGAAAACACGGAGAAAGATCGAAAGGGACATAGGCTGGAAAATGTGGGAAGTAAAAGCAGAGTTTGGTTATAATAGTTTCCTTCTTTATGAATGTCATATTGCATCCTCCTGCACTTAGGCCACGGGGAACGGTATTCATTCCAAAAGTTCAACTAAAATGAATAGTATTCGGAAAACTGCGTCAGGAGACGAGAACTAGATCTGCACACATTTTACACTCAAGTGTCTTATCTTCTTCCATGGCTAGTCCCCGGAAAATGGAGAGTAGTTGCAGGTTAGGGAGCAAAGTAAATCTTATGATCTTAGGAATCTTCAACTTTTTTATGGACGAGTAAGGAATTTTCTACTTAAGACACTTTGAATTGTGGCGATTTGAAATAAGCTATTGAAGTCTATGTCTATCCAAAGTAACTCAGGATAAAGATTAAAGATTAGTCAAAGGTGAGTTAAGTATGCCTTAGGAAATCAAAAAAAAGTACACACGTTTGTGTGAAGAAAAGAAACTGGTATTTACCAAATATATAGTTCTGTCTCGATATTGAAACTGAGCTCTAACTGAATCTCTGGTCAACCCAGCTTCTGGCCCGACCAGAACACGATCTTCTTGTAATAGTGTATTAAGCAAGGTTGACTTCCCAACATTTGGCCTTCCTACAATCGCCAGCTGCAATGGCAACTTAGACTCCTCCTCCTCAATGGAACTTTCCTCCTGATAACCTGCATCTACAAAAAGAGGGAAGAGAAAACAGGTAATAAAAATAAGAGTTCGAGACGGAGACACTGAATTCATCACCAAAGCTTCTCAAGAAGATGATGCAGCAATTCTTATCCTAAAGAAAACAAAAACAGAAGTATACGATCTAGGTCCAAAAAAAAAAAAATGGATGTGTCGTAGACTCGTAGTTTTATCTGACGATGGTGCACTAGTGCATGCCGAACCATGAGAAGTAATCCATCTCAACCATAATTAATTGTCTACGGAATGCAGATAAAACATACACCTTCAATCTAGTCTTTAACTTTATATCTCACTTGGTTCACAAACTATGGCAACTGAAGACGGAAACAAATGGTTGAATCTTTTGAGAGATGTTTGGTGTGACAATCGTGTATTTGGTTTATCACTAGCAATCAAAAGGATAGTGATCCAAACCTTTTAAAGACGAGCTTATTTTATAACTTTCCTCGCACAAACAAATGAACAATACAAGTGGAAGTTGTCCAACTTGGAAGCAAAAAGGCAGGGAGGACAAATAAGGAAAATTAGTCCGGAAAGTTTTCCAGGAGAATAGATGCCTCAGTCCTGAAGGAAAATCTTTTAGAGAGGTTTCTTACCATTTACGACCCGGAGCATATGGTCCTCAAGCAATGGCTTTAGCGCTTCATAAAGTTCTGTCATACCCAATCCAGTCTCAGCAGATAGAGCAATGGGATCCCCAAACCCCAACATATAAGCCTCACCAGCAGCAGCACCAAGAGATCCAGAACCATCATCAAGCGATTCAGATTTATTCATCACTACTATAGGCTTGATTCCAGGTGCATGCTTGCGCAACCACTTTCCAACATCCAAATCCATGGGCTGCAGTCCATCTCTAGTAGCAAATATGTGACAAGAAAAGTAATTATAGTCCACACTAAAAAGAACGTAGAATAACAAAATAACAACAATAGCACGTTGGATTTACATTCATTTATGAAGCTACTGCTAAACTATAACAGAGCTCATAAAATGTAATCAACTTCTTCAATGATGACATGAGCCTGTTTCCAAAAAAAATTTAGAGAATTCAAGAAAAGAAATTCATTCCTAAAAAATCCAAATAGGTAGCATGTTGCCCAAGAGGTGGGAAGAGTTGAGAACAAAGTGGCGAGGTTCCAGAGTTTGAACAAGTCAATGCCATCACCACCGTCGATATAATGGAAGATGATTGGCGTTGACAGCACTTGATCTATCAATAGATGGAGCAAAAAAGAGGCTTTGCTCCCCTTTACAATATAAAGAAATAAATAAGGGTCGAAGTTTAGATCGCTCATGGTAGTTCTACCTAGAGAAAGGATCATGAAAGAGGCGATCAGAATGGTACTCGAATCCATTTACGGTCCCAAGTTTCCAGACACATTGCACTTCCACTTGGGGGTTGTGGGTCTGAGACTCAGTAGTAGAAGACTTAATATAATAGAGGAATTTCAAGGAGGATCTCAGAAGGGCGGCGATAAATAACCCCATTTCGTACCTACAACCTTCAAATGATTCCAATTCTTATAAATGACTAAATTTACTTCCTTCTTGGATCTGATATGTTTTGCCTGGTGCATGAAACTACATGGCTGGAGCCTGGGAAAACTAAGAGTACCTGAAGCAATAAGAAGCTTAGAACTCATTCATGAAACTAACCTTGCATCTATGAGGAAGAGAGCAAATTGAGACCTTGCCAGAACATTTCCAGTCATTTCAGCAGTTCTTCTGAGAACAGAGCCAGAGGAAGCCTCCGCTTCTAAGCCAGCCGAATCCAACACCCTGAACCGCAAATCACTCAATTTGGCAATCCCTTCTCGTATGTCCCGCGTAACATGGGCAGTAGGAGTATTGTACACAAGAGCCTCTCTCCGTCGTATTAAACTGCAACATCATGAAACTAACTCAACATTGCGTAGCAGTGGTGTCTAAGCACCAAGGTTACCATGAAAACTGCTACAAGTAAATTCAGGCCACACATATAAGAAACACTAACCGATTAAACAAAGCTGACTTGCCTACATTCGGTCGCCCTATGAGAACTACAGTCGGAAGCAAGTTGATATCGACTTCTGTGAAATCAACTGACTTAGGGCTGTCACTTCTAGATTTTGGTTTCTCAGCAACAGCGTCATCTTCTAAACCTGGAAAGAATTCCTCTGTATCACTTCTTACATCATTTTCCGGAACACAGACATCCAATAATACATCCTCGGTTGCTTGGGCCGACACGGTGCAAAACCCAAATTTGTTTTGAAGTGTAAATGAGATCAAGTTGCAATTACTCAATCCCAGTTGTGTTCTTCCAATGCCATTTGCACCAGCCCTTTCGAAAAGATATCCTGATGACAGTAGTATCACAAACAAATTATCAAATTTAACAAAAACCGATGTACTCAAATCCTATTATAGAGATCATATCCTTCACAGGATGATAATTCCATATCCCTACGTAATGGAACCATCACGAAAACCCATGTTGTCAAATTCCATTTTCACGTAATGGGTTGTCCATATCCTTATGCAATGGAACCACATAAGGGTACGGATCCATCTCGCGAATGTTCGTAAAATTGGAGCATTTCTAGTTATTTTACCTTGTTGGATACACCCATATGCCGGAGTAGTGCTCAAGAGTGCCCTGTCTTTGTATAATCTGGGAGTTGAACTAACAATATGGTCAAGTAGAGGAGTAGTTCTAGAGGTGAGGCCATAACCACTGCGAATCTTTCGGCTTAATCCGGCTCGAGCCCACGAGTAAAACATCCCAAGATCAGGTTTTTATTACAGGTGATGTCTACATAGATGGTTCTTCAATTGCATGGAGATCGGAAAGGCTATATTTCGCCTACGAATGCGTGCGATAGTTGATCACGTCTCTGCCAAAGAACACTGACACTGGGTAATTGGTACGTATACAACAAATCTATACTGTAGATACTCGAGCAGAAATGTTGAAGTGATAAAAATTGCACTCGACGGTACACCAAGTATCGGAGAACCACGGACGTGCGTTTGTGTTGGCGGTGGAGGGGTGGTGGAGCCGTGGAAGTGGCGGAGGAGGTCGATGGCAGTTCAGATTACTTCCGAGTGAGTGGGGTTTTATTAGGGCTTTGAAGCTGGGAGTTGAAGGAAACATTACAAAATAAACCCCAGTTTTCTGAAATTCCCAAATTTGACCCTAGGTTTTTAATTTCAACAACTTAAACTCTAATGTTATGACTGTGTCCCAATTCAGCTCCTTCATCCAGTCGTCCTCCTGCCTGTATATGTGTTTGACATATTCCGAGATTTTTGTAATGCAGATGGACGGGTGGACAATATTATCACATTGTAAGAAATTCATGGTTAAGTGAAAACAATATAGAAAAATAGTTTTCAATTTGAAAATTGTGAATCCACTACTCTATTATATTACTTATTTACTGTCTAAGCCCAATTGGCCCTTATGCGATACAAAGGAAATGATGACAAAACTCAATTTACTACACTTATTTGCAATCCTTCTCTAATTAAGAATGGCAATGGGGCGAATATTGAGATAATGGTGTCTGATACCCGAAAATTTCAACTTAATCGAATTCGTCCCAATAACCATTGAGGATGAAACCAAATGTCCCATAATCGAACTAAATGATGTTTGGCTATTCCCCAAATCAAACAGATAATAGCCATAGAACAATGTTTTGGCTGCTTACATGTGTTTCTGATTAAAATGTGAGCAATAATTCATTTGTTTAAGTTTCTACCTGAATACTACCTACAAGAATTTACCAATCAATTGTTAGCACGAGTTATTTGCCGATTTCATGGTCGATTTCTTCATATAACGAACAAAAAAATTACTGATTCAGTTCCAATAATCCATAGTCCCTACTTTCAAGAGAGAGAGAGTGAGAGAAAACCTATCTAAGAGGTGGAATGGTCACGAAGAAAGACGAGACCGTGAGAAATCATATATCCCTTTATATTATTCTATTCACAACGTCGTCGCGAAGATCGCAAAAAATAGAAGTTAGCGTGAGAACAGAACACTGAGCTCTAATTTATGTCTAAGTTGTATTTACACACACACGTGCACACACACACACTAAAGGTATTTATGCAATTCTAATATTTTAGGTTGGTTCGGGTTCGATCCGATTTCAGATATTGGGTCAAATAATAGCTAATTCTGTAATAGAACCTGATAAACTATCCCATGGATGTTGTTCTTCTTGTACTTGCGTTCGTCGGCCGCGATGACTGTGAGGGGCGGAGGACAAAGGCATACAACGACTAAGGCTTGAAATCTGAGTATAGGGCTGGAGATGATGATATCAAAATGAGTTTTTACTCATATTTTTGAACAAATTTGAGGGAAAAAAAGGTTCAGGGCTAGAGGCTAGAGTTGCTCCAAACCTAATTGGGCCTTTGTGCAATTCCAATGAAATGATTGTGCTACTCAATTTACCTGACATTCCTACCCCAACTGGGCCTTCGTGCAATTTCAAGGAAATTATGGTACCTTTATGCTCAATTGTAGTACTACAATTTTTTTTTTTCTTGATAAAATTGTAGCAACAAACGCTTTCCATTTTTTTTTGTCAAATAGTAGACTAGAGATTAGGGATCCACAAGAAGACAATTTCAGGAGCAATTTTTTTGGACAGTTTAAATATCTTTTTTCTCTTTAAAATTTGAACCGATCAAAAGTATTTTAAACAGTCGAGATGGGTGCTCGGGCACGGCCATGTGGAATATTTCCAATTTCAGATATTGAAAATTTGAAATAATCCCCCAAAACAATTTTACTAACACAAATTCAAAGGCTAAAAAAACCCAGTTTGACTCAAAATATAATCACTCCTCCAATACCTTCCAGCCACGTAGATTCTAACACAATGCGCATATATATACTCCAACATTGACCAAAATCACGGCTACTAAAACCCTTGCCCCCCTCTTTCTTTCTCTCTCCCCAATCCATCTCAATTTTCCCTCTCATTTTCTCGCCTTTTATCGTCAAAATTCATCAAAATCACTGTTTTCCTGCAAAATCCACGTAACCAAGCATGTACATGTCCTGAATTACGGATATGAGCTAGCACGGAGGAGAAACCCCTTTTCTTCGGAAAACCCTAATTGCAATTCCGTAAACCCAGCTTTAATTTGTTTTTGGGAATAATTAGTGTCATTTGAGAAGTGGGTTGGAGGAGAGAGAGAGAATGGAGGGGATTCCGCATCCGATACCGAGGACTGTAGAGGAGGTGTTCAGCGATTTCAAAGCTAGAAGGGCTGGCTTAATCAAAGCTCTTACAAATGGTGAGTGTTTCTTTCTTCTTCTCCCTCTTGTCCCGAACCTATAGAAGATATTTAACATACATAGTGTCTCGTTTTTCAGAATTTTTTATTTGTCCTGTCTGGGTTTTGAGTTCAATTTTCTTTTTTTTGGGTAATTGAGTTCAATTTTCTTGCTTTCCAGTCTTCAACAAATTATGGACGCAATTTGAGGAAATTGAACTAAAATCCAATTTCCAGTTTTTTTTTCAAAAAAAATTCGGGTTTTTTTTAAAAAAATATTTGAAAAAATGAAAATTTTTTTTACTGGAGCTGAAAAAAAGTTGAGTGGAACAGATAATGTTTCGAAAGAAATTGGGAAAATTTATGTATGTAATTTTCGACGGTAAAAAGTGAGTCTGTCTGTCTCTCTCTCGCGTGGGCCCATTATTATTATTATTATTTTTTGGGGAGTTTTCCTGTCCTCGAGTAAAATTTATTGGTCAACTCGGGAAAAAAATACAACTTTTTTTCTTTTTCAGTTTTCCAGTCCTAAAGTAGAAAAATTATCGATCATATTGGAAAAAATTAACGAAATAGCTAAAAATTCGATTTTTTTTTTTATAGTATGCTTCATTTCTTTTCCCGGAAAATAATTTTTTTTTTAACATAAGCCGGAAATAACTTCACTTGGGGTTTTTACTTTTTAGACATCCCAAAATATAGCCTTTTTTGGATAAATCTTCCCCTCGTGATTACTTGGTTTCACTGTTTGTGATATGCAGAAGTTGAGAAGTTTTATCAGCAGTGCGATCCGGGTGAGTCCCCTCTTCTTTTTCCCTGTTTCCAATCATTTTATGCAGGAAGATCTTATATTGACTATTAATTGTGATTTTTGTCGTCAAATTTGAGTGATTTTGCAGTGTTTTCAGCCGATAACTATGATGTTTTAGTGTCTCACGCAGGCCCAGTCTTCTAAGTCGACCCTGTGCATGTGCATGGTTCTAAGTGTTTTTTAATTTCGCAATATTTTTTGTATTTTTTGCTCATCGCGAGTAGGGCGGAAAAGCTTGTCAATGATATAATTATCAGGAAAACTAAACATTCTCTTCTGGAAAAATTGGACTTCAAAAGAAGTTTCTAAACATATTTTCCTATGCTTATGATGTTAAATCTATACCATGTTGGAGAGGTAATTTCATTGGGAGCGGCTTATCATTATTGTTATCAAGAAGAGTTCTAGGTGTGTTTTGTTAATTTTAGTTCCAGTTTATCTTGTCATTATTAAGGAAAGCTACTGATTAAGTTTTTAAACTTTGATTTCTTCTCTAAATCGACACTTTTACTGTCACTATCTACTATGATTGCCAAAAAACACATGTTTGCTGTTATAATTATATGCTTGCACTGTTCTGTGATGTGGCTGCAACACTCACAGCCTGTTATTAAAAGATTTTATTTGAATTGTTAATAGATTATCTTCCGGTAGTTTTTTTTTTTTGTTGATATTTGGGCGCATTCAGTAAATTTCAAAAAGCATGCATGGCCTTTGACACTGGGTTCTGTTTTAAGTGTAATCTGAACCACCGAGGTGAACATTAATAGTGGAAGAGTGATGACTTGTGCATTTTGATGCTTAGTATTACATCTTTGTGTCTTTATATGGGAAGGTGTGAACTGTGAAGTGACTAATGTATTACTAGTTGATCACTGGCAAACTTGTTTATACTCTGCAATCTGTATAGACTGTATTAACTGCCTTACAATTTGTAAGCTCTTCAGTTCCTGGGCTTATGATTGGAAATTATGCTCACTGTAAATTTTGTAATAATGCTTTTGACAAGTTTAGGCACAGTGGAAAGCCAGGATATGATCTCCAGTTTTTGAAATCTTCTGTTCTTCTCCCAAATGCTCTCTCCTCGACAATTTCATTTTTTTATCCCGTGAAGCACTGCCGGACCTCTGGCTGTTTAAGTTAACGGTTTATTTTCGGAATCTGGTCTTAGATTTGCATTTAATTGTTTTGCCTGCTGCTATTTCTTTTCTGTTAGTTATCTTACACTCCCTATAATTGAGTTGCAACATATGTCTCAGAATTGACTCCAGAAAAGTGATCTCAATAACTATGGTGCTAGAAGAATTGAGGTTGACTTCGATCTTAGTACTTACTGGAGTTTTTTATATTCAAGTCAGCAAGTTTGTCCATTTTTTTCATTTTTAATCTGAAATAGTTGCTGGTGACTCTTTACATAAGTCATAATATATTTTTCATTTTGTTGTATGAGTGTTTGAAAGAGTGTGATTCTGGAAATATAGGGATGCATTTCACTGGTTTTTCTCATTCATTTATGTATTCCTAGCAGAAAAGGAGAATTTGTGTTTGTATGGACTTCCAAATGAGACATGGGAAGTCAACCTTCCTGTTGAGGAGGTGCCTCCTGAGCTTCCTGAGCCAGCATTGGGTATAAATTTTGCTAGGGATGGGATGCAAGAGAAGGACTGGTTATCACTCGTTGCAGTTCACAGTGATTCGTGGTTGCTTGCTGTTGCGTTCTATTTTGGTGCACGTTTTGGGTTTGGTAAGAGTGAAAGGTAATACCTTTACGGCAAGTTAACAGGATAGTCTAGAAATTTTCTCTGGTTGTCTATCTGTCCACCTTTTGTGACCCATACTGGTAGTACGTTTGAATGTAATTGTTACCATCATTATAGGAAGACTTAATGGAGGAAAAGACATTTTCATTAGAAGTACATACAGCTCGCTTCAATCTATTTGGTATGCTGCATGCCATGTTCAGTAATTTGTCTTTCTGCATATTCATGGAAAATGTGTAGCACGGGTGCTACACCTTGACCCTTTCTGGTTGGCATATTCGTGTTGCTTTCCATTGTCGCATTGTCTGTTTTCAGACATCCTCCGTTGGTTTAGCCTAATGTCTTTCTGTAAGTTGGTTATGGACTTAAATTACACAAGGCTTTTGTTGGAAGAACTTCTTGTAACTTCCTTGTATCGTTTCCATCTGGTAACAAAATCACATGCATCTGGTAACTCTCTTAATCAATTTAGACTAGTAGCATATGTTGTAGTTGCTTTGATGGTCACACCTTTTTCCTTTATATGTTGTGTGTTGTGACGAGAATATATGGCTTACTATTCTAGTTATCAACATCTCCATTCAATCATCTTTGCCTCCTGATAAGAAATGCCTTCTAAGAACTCTGTTTCATCTTTCTTTCCAGTTATCATGCAATGAGTGCATTTACCTTGCTGGAATTATCTTCAAGCACTACTATCCTTTTACCTCGTATAACCTCATAAGCTATTGATTTTGTGGTTAAGTAATACTTACATCATGGTGCATCAATATACTATTAATATGACATGGCTAACTAATCCCAAATGTTAAGCACTGTAACTGTTGAATTCCGTGAAAAGATGTCATTTATGACCATAATTTTATTTCACAAGATCTATCATTAACTTTTTCAGGCGATAAGTTTGTTATTATTTGGTACTTCTATTTTGAAAAATAGGTGGCAAAGTTCTCTCAGTTTACTGCTTGGGAAACAATCATTTTGTCTTATTAGTGTAGGATGTAATGGTGTTCGCATTGTGAGGATTTCGAGACGAGAGCATTTTTAAACCTCTCCCGTAATTGCATACAAAATATCAAACACTGCCCTTATTCATTACCATTCCCTAAAAAATTGCGCTTATTTCGCCATGTTTCTGCCTCTTTGTTTGTGATTTTGAAAATCTGAAAACATTTATTGCAAGAACATTTTTGCTTAAAGGTCTGACTTTGGATGTTTTGTACATTGTACTATCTTTCAGGTGGTTGAAGTCTTAGCTTAGAATTGAGTTTTTTGGGGGGTTCCAGCTTCTTTCCATATCTTCTTCAACTCTTAAGATTGTGGATGGCCTTCTTTGCTAGAGAGATTTTCTCCTTGAGGGTGTCTACTGGTTTTATCACTTATTTCTGATGCCGTCGCCTAGGTTCAGTTGTTCCTACAACAACAACAATAATAACATAACCCATTAAGTCCCCAATAATTGGGGGTATGGGCGATAGGAGACAGACCTAACCTTTGGCAATAAATGCGCAAAGTTCTCTCACCTAGAATTAGGATTTGACGCTAATGTTGGAAGAAAAACCTTTTGTCTTGTTTATATATATATTTGGTGGCTGGATATTAAC
Organism: Vaccinium myrtillus; assembly: GCA_016920895.1. Taxonomy (NCBI): domain Eukaryota; kingdom Viridiplantae; phylum Streptophyta; class Magnoliopsida; order Ericales; family Ericaceae; genus Vaccinium; species Vaccinium myrtillus. The sequence goes on from CM029271.1 coordinate 38,125,680, forward strand.
ATTCTTTGTTCGGTACTGCTCTATGCATTTTGCCTACATGTACATGCCCTAATACGTGGTTAGACCCCTGTTATAGTTGTTGGTAAGAAAAGATCCACAGTTTTATGTCCTTTGATTGCACTTTCAAGGACTACATTGTTTTCTACTCGTTCATCTACTTTATGGAGTCTTCCTCTGGCGTTTCTTGGAGACCACATGGCTGCAAACGTTGACCAGTTAAATCCAAAAGTTCGAGCAGAAAAACTACCCGAGTTTGAGGAACCTTTGAGCATCCCAACGTGGTGCGTTTGATGCATAGTATTAGCAACTAATGCTCGTTTGCAAATTCTTGCTTTTTTGTCTGCAGTTCTCTCATTTCATCCCAGTATTCTTTGGCACTGACAGTCTGGCAGGTCAGTTTTAGGGGGCAGGTTTATGATTGCAGAGGTAGCAACTCTTACATTTTGCCTCCCGACTCTCCTGTGAGTAGAATTTCATAGGAAGTGAGTGCTCCGGATTTTTGTCCCATAAAGGAAAAAAAATCTTGTGGATTTTAAGTGATTCCCTTTTTTATTAGGCTGAACTTTGAAGGTTTTCTGGCTGGAAATGCAGTCAGCAGTCTGGCGTGACTGTTTGATTGCTACATATCATATGAGTTGGTGAATAAGCAATTAGGGAGAAAACTTTGTTCACCTATTAGTTTCCTAATTTTTTTGGCAATTGTTGCATCAACATTTATGGGATAAGAAGCAGTAACTTCTTTTGAGAAGTCGTACAACTTATACTGTGCATCATGTCTTTGTATGGAATAAAATAGTTTTCATGATGATTGAATGTTTCTTCTGATGAAAATGGTCTACTAAGTCTAAGAGTGTATCTGTATAGGGGTATTCAATTGCGACGATGCATGTGTATTTATGTCACATCAAATTGTTTGCTGCCAAAATAAAAGAAGGAAAGGATATTGTAACCTTGCTGTTTATGATGCAAGTGTGGATTTGTTGGTAGGTAACTGAAGGAATGCATGCCATTAGCTAGTAAACTCAGATTTTAGTACATTAATTTGTGAATTTTGTTCTGTCCTCCCTCGCCTCTCGCATCCCCATTTTGTTGGGAGTTTTTAGCACACAGACGTGAAATTGCAAATGTTATTATTAATTGGCAATTTTGATTCTATTTTCTTTTTCCCTTGACGTGCTGTGCTTTGTTCATGCAAATTGTGGTAACTGGTGCTTGGATCTAGTTCCTTGGGTTTGGCACTTTGGCTGTTATTTGAAATTTAGGGAACAGATGAGTCCGTGGAGTACTGGAGTGTAACTTCAATAGTATATCCATGCGGTAACACCATCCGATATGAGATGCTTCTAGCCACTGTAAAACGGACACTTTGTTGGAGGACGCGTACCGGTGTTCGACACTTCTCCGACACCGGCACTCTCCAGACACGTATTTTTTTTCCAGCGTTATTGGTTCCTGGGATATTCTAAAAAATGCTTCGGACATTGTCAGGGCACTCGCAACACATGTCGGGGGTGTTGAGCAATATAGTATACACTTGTTAAAGCTTGGAAAAGTCTTGCATTTTTGTACGACATGTGATGATTTATTAATTATAGGGACAAATAGATGGGAAAAGTGAAACGCTTTTTTTGGAATACTTTCGTGAATGACGTAGTGATAGTAAGACTGAAGGTATATATGCTGTTGCATATGTATAATTTAGAGCATTTTTTATTCATACAACTGAATAAATAAATATTTTGTAAAACATATCCAAAACGTGTCTTGTCCCCCAATTTTTTGAAATTTGCATGTTGGAGTGTCGTGTCCGTGTCGGTGCTACATAGCTTCCAGTTTTAAAGGCTGACCTTGTGACTTCATCATGGGCAGTTCCCAACTATCCTGACTTCCTCTTTTCCTTGCGTAGGAGTATGTCTTTCTTTAATGGTAGGTTCAGCTAAGGTTCTTTTTTCAAGTAAATTGCATTAGGTACTTACGTTTGCATAACTGTTCATTTTTCTCCTATTTGAAGGCCCTGAGCTTATTTTCATCTCATGGGGCCATGTGGCTGGACTTTCTGCCATTGGCCGAGAACATGTTTACCCTTTAATCACATGTATCCCAGGACAAAAACCAGACTGAAGTTGCAGATTTAAACGTGAACTAGTAATGACAACCGAACCTGGCTCTATACACATCTCATTTGTCTCAAATAAAACAGGAAGAAGGCTCTCTGTTTTGGCACATAGAGTTGATTCTAATCTTTTTGGTATTGGCATTTTCAGGAAGAGGCTCTTCCAGATGATAAATGATCTCCCGACGATATTTGAAGTTGTGACAGGAAACGTTAAGCAACTACCAAAAGACCAATCCGGTCCTCCCAACAACAGCACCAAAAGCAAATCAAGTGGGAAGACGGTAAATTGCCCTTTTTACCTTGCAGGTTCTTTTTCTGCATATTTTCGTCTATATATAGTGAAAAATCATGTTCTCTTCTCTTCTTTTTCTTTATGCTGTTTACGTAAAGCAGTCTCGGCCTGAGCCCCAGCCCAAGGCAGTGAAGATGTCCCCTGCACCTCCTAAAGAAGACGATGACAATGGGGAGGAGGAGGATGACGATGAAGAAGGAGAAGAAGAACAGGGAGCAACGCTCTGTGGTGCTTGTGGAGATAACTATGCAAACGATGAATTTTGGATCTGTTGCGACATCTGCGAGAGATGGTTCCATGGAAAATGTGTGAAGATTACGCCTGCGAAAGCGGAGCATATCAAGCAGTACAAATGCCCAAGCTGTAGTAGCAAGAGGGCTAGGGTTTGAAAATCTGGGTTCTGATGCTGGAGAATGCAAACATTGATCTAAACTGAAGGCTAGGGTTTGAAAATCTAGGTTGTGAAGCTGGAGAATGGAACGTTAATCAAAACTGGAGGACGGAGTTTAGAACTCTTTTGTTGTTCTGTTGTAATGTGAAACAAGCCAAGGTAATGAACCATCTTTAGAAGTTACTGAACTTAGAATACCTGTTGATGGGATTTGATTTGTGGTATGAAATTTATGTGATCTGTTTGTCTAGGGACTATGGTTTCCTTTGTGAGTCGTGCTTTAGCAGAGGCTGGAATGGAATTTTCAAGGTTGTTGCACTTCTTTCAGAGTTTGACATCCATTTTTGTAATGTTGTGCTTGGGGCATTGGGCAATGTAACTATGGAACAGTTTTGTGTTACACTCTGTTTGGTAGTCAAGAAAAGCAAGGAAGAGGAAATTCTTAAGAAATGAAAATAAGTTCTTATATTTGAATAGTTTGTGTAACTATACAACAGTTCAGCCATTTCTCAAACCTTAAAAGTTACCCGTTGTCCACTATGAAAAGACATAATTTTCGGATAAAAAATAAAAGTATTTCTGAACTTAAATTTTTAATTTTTTTAAGAGGTTAAATATGTACTTATCCCTTAAACTATCAAAAAAAAAAATTACTTCCCCCTTCAACTACTAATTGAACTCCCTTCCCCATTCAACTATCATTTTCCTTTTTATTAAGGACAAATCACATTTTTCATCCACTTGATGAACGGAAAAGTTAGTCACAAGGCTATATTAGTCATTTTATTAGTTTTGTACAACTCAGAATAAGAAGCCACAATCAGAAGCCTAAAAAAATGCATCAATAGACATCCATAGGTTCAACCATAATAGTATCTGCTTTCATTGATAAGTTTCCAGCTTCTATTCGACAAATTAAACACATATCTTGGAAATTTCCAGGTACATGTAAATTGAAGCTAAATACTGATGGCAGTAGCAAAGGAAACCCAGGTCCTGCTGGGTTTGGGGGTGTCTTTAGAGAGGAAAGAGGACATTGGGTGATTGGATTCTACGGACGGCTGGAGGATTGCACTAGCCTAGAAGCAGAGCTGTGGGGAATATTCAGAGGATTGGAGATGGTCAAAAGCCAAAACATGGAAGCTCTCGAGATCGATTCTGATTCGGCTTCAGCCATAGCCCTCATCAAAGGAGATGGACCTGTCAACTCTCCTCAGCTGGTTCTCATTCAGGAATGTCGAGCTCTTCTTGAAGCCACAGGATGCACCTTGAATCATATTTATAGGGAAGGCAACCAAGTTGCGGACAAACTTGCCAACATGGGAGTGGAGCACGAAGACAAATGGGTCTCCCACATAGCTCCTCCTGTAGACACCATCCCCCTGCTCGAAGCCGCCATGAGGGGGGTGGCCTTTGAAAGGCTGTAGTTCGTTTTGTTCTTTCTATTCCTATGTACCAAAAAAAGAAGCAAAAAAATGACATAATTGTCTTGCCATAGCAGTACTACGAGAAAAAAAGAAGGCATCAGTATGTCAATTGCAATATAAAATAACTCAATTCCAACTCCTCCAATCCCGAAAAAGTGGGTTCTTGAAATAAAAATGTGTTGCTCGATACTTATAGGTCGGTTTTCTCATGTGGGAGCCCTCAAAATCCATGTCATTCTTTAAACCCTAGCTTTGGTGACCAATGGCGCTAAAAACCTTCTGCTCAGGAAATCTCTTTGCGGAAGTTGAAATCTCTTCTCTGAAAAACCTTAGCTTTGGTTTAATTGATCGACATAATGAAAACCTCAGTCAGCTTCATTGTTGTAGGTGTACGAAATGTCCATATTACCCTATCTCTTTTTTCATCAAGTCCCAAAAAAAAAAGGTTAACGGCCTCCGTCACAAATTTTGGATGGAAAATGTGATTTGTCCTTAGTAAAGAAGAAAATGATAGTTGAAGGGGGAAATAAATTTTTTTTTTATTGTTTAAGGGGAAAGTAAATATTTAACCCTTTTTTTAACACTAAATTAAAGAACTACTTGAGATATTTTGGCGATGGAAGGAGTAAAAAATTGACACCCCTCACCTCACCAGTAGTCATTGCAAGAACATTGTCCATTGCTAAAACAATGAAACCTGTTGTTGTCCCTAACAATAATATCTCTCCCCTCCAATTGTGAAATCATCTTTACAACCACATGACAATCCCAACAGACTCTCAGGTTCTTCACTACCCTGATCACTGACCCTGGTTCAGTCACAAGTAGGGCAAAAGCAATAGCCAATTTCTCACTATGAGTCCCCACCATCTCTTCCTTTTCTTCCTCCTCAACATCTCTCAACACACAGCTCTTATCAGCTATGTATCCAGCAGCCCTAGCCGCCTTCCTCAATTCTGTAAGTAACCGATAAATTTCACCAGATCTTTCGTGTGATCGATCACCAACTATAAACTTGTGCATTTTACCACCATATTCCACCCAACTCCATCCGGTTGTCTTTTTCACGCCCCCTTCTCTCATTGCTTTTCTGACCCTCTCAACATCATCCCACCTCCCTTTAGAAGCATACATGTTCGAAAGCAAAACATAGTTCCCTGAATTTTGCGGTTCTAGCTCAAAAAGTTTGCTTGCGGCAAGCTCACCAAGGTCGAGTCTTCTGTGAATTCTGCTAGCATTTAGAAGTGACCCATATACTCCTGCATGTGGCTTCATAGGCATTCTTTCGATTAACGCCTTTGCTTCATCCAGTTTACCCATTCGACCTAATAAATCAACCATGCATGCGTAGTGATCTACTTCCGGATCTTCAATCGATTCAAAGATTTTACGACCTTCCCCTAATAATCCACCATGGCTGCATGCTGTTAGAACACTAATATAGGTCACACGATCTGGTTGAATACCTTCATCTTTCATCTTCAACGTTAGTTCCAGAGCTTCAGAACCATGGCCATGGGCTGCAAGCCCTGTGATCAAAGTGTTGTAGGAAACCACATCTCTTGTTGCCATTTCTTGGAAAACTTTTCTGGCATCTTTCATGCTCCCACATTTAGAGTACATGAAGATTAATGAGTTGCATCCTGAAATGCTCAACTTTATTCGGTTTTCGGTGAGGAAGGTTACGACCCGATTTCCTAGTTCTAAAGCCCCGAGATGTCCACAGGCTGAGATAACACTAACCATAGTAACCTCGTCAGGTTTTGCCACCTTAGTTGCGGCCATTTCTTGGAAGAGTTCAATTGCCATAGCTGATTTCCCATTTTGAGCATAACCAGCAATCATTGAGTTCCATGACACAACATCCTTCTCAGGCATTCTGTTAAACAGATCTTTAGCTGAAGCCAGATCACCAACACGCGTATAGCCCGAAATCATTGCATTCCATGGGACAGGATTTTTGTGCGCACCCAACTCGTTGAAAATCTTTCTAGCAGTCTCAAGGCTTCCACATTTGGCATGCATATCAATAAGTGCTGTCTTGACAAAGTAATTCAGATGGACACGCTTCTCATCCACCATTTTGACTAGTGATTCTGCGAGACAAGGATCACCCCGTGATGAACATGACGAAATAACCGCGACCCATGTTGTCTCATTTGGTTGAAACCCTGAATTAACCATCTCACTGAATAGTGCTATAGCCTCCTCGACAAACCCATTTTGAGTGTAGCCAGAGATCATCGCATTCCACGAGACAATGCTTTTCTCAGGCATTTCGTCAAAAACCCTCCTCGCACTCTTCACATCCTTCATCTTCGAAAACCCCGTGACCATAGCAGTCCAAGAGATGACATTCCTCTCAGGCATCAAATCAAACAGTTGACATGCCTCAAATTCACGTCCCCAACTCCAATACCCAGAAATCATCAAATTCCAATCAACAACCGTCCTATCACACATTTCATCGAACAGCTTACGTGCAATCTCAACCGAACCATATCTCACATACACACCCAGTACCGAATTGCGCACAAAAATATCACAACCATGACCCATTTTCAGCACATGAGCATGTAACTCAACCGCGGCCTTACCCACCGATTTGATCAAAATGGGGTAAACACATACATCAGGCCTCACACCACAATCTCGCATTTGACCAAAAAGAGTGATCACATCACTGTGAGCACCCATTTGGGAGTAAAACTTGATCATGTTGGTAAAGACAAGGGTATTTGGGTTCGGTATGCAGTCGAAAATGAGGCGAGTATAGCGTGGTGGTGCGTGGAGGCCAGTGCAGTGGACGATGAGATGGGCCGCCCAGAAGTTGTGGTGGTGCAGGTTGGAGTGAATGATTTTTGCATGGAGTTGTTTCAGATGATATATACTGTTTAGTTTTAGTGCAGTGGTGCATAGATGTGACATGGAAATGGGACATGAAATCTTTGTGTTCATAACTAAATTAACTGCCTTTGCCAAAGTTACAGAAATGCCCCCTCTATAAGTAGAGGATTCCTCATTAGTGATCGGTAAGACACCAATCGAAATTACCAAAGCTAAATAATTAAGTGAGGGTTTAAAGGTGTGCTACCCCCAGTTTTTTTCTTGATCTTGGCTAAGCTTGAAGTCCCTCACTACTTTTGTCTAATTATTCGGTGTTTCCGGAGTTCAGCCACGTGTTGTTCTTGGACACTCTGATACAACTTATTCTTGTAATTGTGGGACTCACGGCTAAGTGTATAGTCCCAACTTAAGTGAGGGTTTTGTTGAGTTTGCATCGTTGTAAAATTGCTTTGTCACCATTGTACTACTTCGTAAGCTCGTTCACTTTGTTTCAATCAAATCTTCTTCTTATATCGGCCTTCTTGTTATATCTTTGCTCATGGACATACCTGATATTTTAAAGGTGCGCGCATAAACTGGCCTAGACACCTCAATTATTAAAAAAATGTATATCTTGACCTTTGTCATTTAATTTTTTTATCAGCAAAAGAAATTTTATCGAAGAACTTAATAGGGTACATTGAGGAAGGAGGGGGCACCCAATCAAAGGTGGATCCGGACATCTCGTAGAGCGGCACACAAGCCGTTGATCTTGGTAATCAATGCCTCAGATTTCATCTCGGCAATGGACAGCTCGGATCGTGCAAGTGCCAAGATGAAATCTGAACCGTTGATCAACTACTCAAATGCCACCCTACAATTCTGTAACGTGGCACCGCACTACAAGATTCTCAATTCCATAAAAGGTTTAATGAAAAAACATAAAGGAACAAAAAATAAAACACCACCCAAAATAAGCCCTCTCGTGCCCTTTTGGAAATGAAAAAGCCTATTGGAAGACCTTTGTCATGATTTTTTTTTTCCCCCATCCTTCTCATTGGAGGAATGAGGGATGACAACGATTTTGATGAATCCTTAAAATTAGTGGTCCTGAACCAAGTAAGGTCCCTAGAGTCATGATCTTCCTTAAGCTGTGTTTGGATAGGGAGTTTGTGGACGAACTTATCAAAAGAAAAAACTAATAAAAAATCCAATTACTAAATTGTGGTTCTTCGCTTGCTGCCCAAAGAGAAAATGTTCAATCACTTCAGTTACCTCAATTATTCTTGACAGACTACAAATTAATTCGCATAACTCAAACATACGAACTATAACGATGCACATCCAGAGGCAGAACCAGAACCAGAATTTTTGATACGTGAGATAAAAAAGCCGTCTAGTGCGAATTAATGACTGTATTGTGGGTCAGAATAGCAAATATTGTGCGCAAAATCAAAGAGAGTTGGGTAAAGTGACTTCACTTGTCTCTTAGCTAGCTGCTAGCACTCCAAGCCATTTCTCAATTCAATAGCTAGACATGATTTCCCATCATTCATGGACCTATTGTTCGGAACCATGGAATTATTAGGGATGCTGTTTTCAAATTATGGAGCAAAACTCATGTTTTGTAATAGAACTATGAATTTTGAAGCAATCTTGAAACAAAAGTGATATAGACAATATCCAAACGTGTCCTAACTGTTTGGACAACTCTAATTAATGAACATGGATGGAAATTGAAATGGAAAAGATGAAATAATGTGCCTTATTGTCACATGCATTGCTAACACCAGAACCCCATCCCCCAACAAACTATTATAGATGGGGATGAAGTTCAATAATGTTTTTTGTTAGTAGTTGTTTTTTTTTCTCAAAGATGTGACATTGATTACCAGGGAAAAGGTACTGTTGTTCTAGTAGAACAAGCTGTCAATAAGTGATTGGCCTCTTGTATTGAGAAATACCCCTACTTGTATTTTAGTCTTCGACATCGTCATGAGTTATTGTGGGAGGTGCTTCTCCGGAGTAACCCATTTGGATCTTCTGGAATTGGATGAAGTGTTGGAGAGGTGGTTGGACCTAATTGCTTGAACCCTAGTAAGATTGCCTGAGAGAATGACCTGCATACTAAGCACCCGCGTTAGCACCTAGCCCGGACAGTGGTGGCCAGGGAAGGCACTTCGACGGTCTAGTAAGTGATTTGGGAGAGGTAAGGTGTATTGGAAAACTATAGAGAGAGTGAGTGTAGAGAAAGAGAGAGGATCCCCAATGAGGATGATGAGTAGCCCTTTTATAGGCAAGGGGATACTTTCTCACTAAGTCATTCGTGTACTCACACGAGCCACCTGTACTTGACATAGCATGCGGGATAGGATCAAAATGCCTCCGGTAGCCCCGCCAATTCGACTAACGTCACACTTGACATGCCTGATAAGTCAACTAGTTTGGGAATACTCCATGGTCCATCACACGATCCTGCAGGCGCCGCATGCATGCCGCTTGGACGTCGCCCAATGTGACATGCATCAGTCACATCAATCAATGCCTTTGTTTGGTTAAAAGCTTCCAAAGCCCAATGGTTCGGTCGGGACCAAGACGCCTTGAACCCAAAGATTCGCCATCATACAAGGTACCACCGATGCCCACCGGCTCGGCGGGCACATCTATGCTGTGGTCGATACTAGAGCTTTGGTGAGCGTATCAACTGTCTTCCCTTCGATGAAACGATACTTGGAGAATTAACTTCAGAAGGTCACCGCCGAAGTAAATATCCAAGCCACCGCTTCGGTAGAAATTACTGGTATCGCAGTTGTTTCAACCACCGATGCGATAGACACCACCGAGGTGTTGGTCTGTTTCTAACCTCGATGATTGACCTCTGGCGACCTGATCCATCTGGATGCCCAGTCAACTCGCTCATCGAGGGTTCAACAGTTAACAAACCTTTTGACCCTTGGTAATTTTCAGCCACTACAGTTATCTTACCATCGTCTAAATGCATAAAAGTTCTATTATACCTTTATTAATTCAAGACTTAATTAAATTGGAACTATGTCTCTCTCCAACATCTCAATACTACCTTCCATTCATTACACCATATATATTACCTTATACTAATTCCCAAACATGGTGAATTTATCGTAAGATATATTTGTTGTAACTTATACAATATATTTGTTATATTTTGTTTATGATAAATTTATTGTTGTTTATTGTATAATTTTGTTATATGCATGATAAAGTTGATTAATATAAATTATAAATTATGGTCGATTGTGATAAATTCATCGAACATGCAAATAAATGGACACATATTTGATGAATTTATCACAATAGATCTCAATTTATAATTTATGTTATGAATTTATCATAAAATCACAATCAGAAGCGTGTTCTTGTAATTATGAAATGACTAATATCTGACATTGTTTTAGTATGCCGCCCTCAGATAGTAGTATCAAATCAGAGTAATATCCAAATAGTTAGAATTTCGATGCTAATTCATGTGTTTTTCTAAAACACTTTATTTGATCTTTTCGTATCTTTACACAATATTGTTTTCATTTTAGCAAGTATTACTCTATCCATTAAGAAAATTGTCTAACGGAGACGACATCAACGATGTTGTCCGGTCCTGTTCTTTCTCGGGAAGTGAAGTTTTGTGCGCTGCTAAATTTTTGAAATCGAAACAGGGGTTCACAGGACCCGATAAAATCGAGCGCTAAAATCGACTCAACTGCCACGTCAATTTTTGAACTAAATAATAATGCTACATTTCAAGCTAATAAAGTTTGAGTATTTTGGACAGCCTTTCTAAATAGAATAATGATACATACACAAACTTTGTGCCACAATCAACCACAACCCCACTCACATGGGATGTGGGGCCCGCATGTGGGGCCCATATGGGACCCACACCCCATGTGAGTGGGGTTGTGGTTGGTTGTGGCACAAAGTTTGTGTCACAATCATTTTTGTTCTAAATAAGAATTGTTTCTTATTTGTTCTTTAGGGGTACTGTCACATTTCAAGCTAATAAGACATGGCCTGACATAAATATTCATTGGACAGGGACCCTAAGCCTAACCACTGAAAAAGAATGCTATCATGTGCTATTAGTCAGCGGAGCATGTTCTTAACCAACATGGATTAGATTCCATATATGAACTGAAAACGTCATGCCATTTCCTACAGACAAAATACTCATCTCTGGAGAGAGAGGGGTACCAGAAATACAGTACATCCATAGGTACATATGGGAAGTGTACGTATACAGAAAATCCACTTTTGGGTCCCACGAAAATCTCAACCGTTCATTCATCTCAAAATAATTTTTTTAGTGGGCTTCGTGTTAAATCAAGTCAATCCAAAATGCGTAAGTTGTCGATTCGAAAAATGAACCGAGAGGTTTTCGGATCAACCACTTACACACGTCTGATTGAGCTGATTTCTCATTGGGCCACTCAAAAAATTATTTTAAAGATGAATAAACGGCTTAGATCATTCGTGCGAGACCCAAAAGTGGATCATCAAACCCATCTGTACTCTTTCTGTACACTCTCATCTGTATGAATAGTGGGGCTGCTAAAAATAATGAAGATGGATGAGAATAATTGAGAGGGACGTGATTGAAAGAGGTGGTTTTTTGTGGCCCAAAAAAAAGGTTTGTGGTTTGTGGGGTGGCCTCTCACCACATGCTTTTTCAATATAAAAAGAAGCAAGACTGGTCATTAATTTACTAATCACAACACTTTATGCAATTATTCAGTGCTTCCGAAATGTACAGTCACGTGGTGCTCTGAGACACTAACACGGCACATCCTTGTGGAATGTACGACTAAGTGTATAAACTCTACATAAATGTGGTTCTAGAGTGATACGGAACACCATGTGATTCTATACCGATTACAAAATACCAACACTTTTGAACAGCAAACTTTATCACTTGCTGTCTTTTTCTACAGGCATGCTCATTGCCCATCTATGTGTTTTTTTTACTATATAGACTCAATAGTTACACACACACACCAGATCTAGATCTTGGGAAAAAATTGATCTCTCTTGGAAATTGAAAATCTGTGTGGATTTGGCATCCTGATAAATTTGTCTAGGTTATTAATAAAGGGGAATATTGTAAATTAGTAGCATACAACATTAATGATAAAAATCTTGTTACGAATATGTGTACGTGTTTTTAGTTTGTTACGAATATGTGTACGTGTTGTTAGTAGTGTACCTTAATACTCATGAATTATGAAGGATTTTTTTCTTCCTCAAAAGCGAAAGTCATCGCTAATTTTGTATTAATGTCAAGCGGACGAAAATTTACATTTACATATTAATATATAATGACAATGATTTGAGAGTTCGTAAAAGTAAAAAGTAAAGTAAAACTCTTTGGATAACAACTAAAAAAAAATCATATGAAAAAAAATAATAAAGAAAAACCCATTTCATGACAAAATAATAATCAAATTCTTGCTTTGGGTAAGGTTTGGCATATTGACCTCTCATTGATAGCATAAGGTGGCCAACTAGGTGGTTAATCACTTTGATATAATTAGTGATCTTTTGTAATAATTAATTTACAACCCAAAGCTAGTTAATTAGTTATGCTTTTTCTTGATATCATTCCTTGTGTTTTCCACTTTTTCACTTGTGCCCCCTTTCTCTTCTTGACTTGTGGTGAATGAAAGTTACTCTACATGATGAGTCAAAGATAATATCCATGTCCATTCTTTTTCTTATTGCTTTTCTTAAAAATTGCTATTTTCTCACTATGTTGACTATGCAATTTGTTAAAGGCTGTCATCTACAAAAGAGTAGTACTTATGTAGCTTCATTGTGATGGGTCTTTATTTACTAGAATTGAAAATGACCACCAACATCAAATATGCATGCAAAAAATAAAAAAAAATTAAAAGAAAAGAAAGAAATTGATAATTTTCTGTACTTTTGTTTTTAATTGCAAAAGGGTGGGAAAGGGTAGCCAGCGTAGCAACTCCCGCTGGGCATGAGCATGGGCTGCCGACCTGCTGTGAAATGTTTGGTAGAGCCATAGCAATTGTCCGTGAGAACATGCCATCACCACAACGCCACCTCGGATGAGAAAAAAAGGTGAAATGTATTTAAAAAATATATTAAACATTTTTAAGACATTAAAAGTAGGTCTTGGCTTATATGGACAAAAAGCAATGGCTGTAAATTTATTGAGATAGAAAATATTCAAATGCTTCTTTTTTTCTTTTTTTTTTTTTTGACAAATTGTTGACCTAAATGGGCAGGATTAGGTACATTATTTATATCTTATGCATGCATATATGTGAGTGAGCAAATTCATACCTGTGCATTCTTTGAACATTTTTTTGGGTGGTGCTAATGGCAAAACCGTTTTTGTTTGTGCCAAAATTGTAGTGCTTAAAAATCATGTACCATGTGCAAGGTACAAGCCTTTTATACACTATAATTTTGGCACAAATAAAAATAGTTTTGGCATTATCACCACCTTTCTTTTTTTTTTTTATCAAAATAAGATCATCCCATTAAATGTCAGAGATCATCACATATAGAAAGAATATCCATCATGATTAAGTTGGGACATTGACTTTTCACCTAATAAAATCCCTCTTTAATACTCAAGATTTTATGTAAACAAGACAGTTTGAATATTTTTAAAATAAAATCATCATAAAGGGAAAGCATTAAAATCAAATAAACATTCTATAAAAGCTATCTATCTACATTCATCGGTCGTCATGCAAATTAATAAGACGGAAATTGAGTGGGTGTACAGAAAAAAAAGGACCGAAAATGTACCGATCGCGTTCGGGGACCCATTTTTTTTATTCAAACGGTGAGACTTTGGTTCGAGCGCTTTCAACCGTCCGATTGAGCTGAAATTTTGGGGGGCCTCTCGGAAAAATGTTTGGGGGCCTCTTTGGAAAAATGTTTTAAGAACAATGAACGGTTCGGATCATCCCTTTTGTGAGACTCAAAAGTGGGTCTAAAAAAACGCGATCGATACATTTTAGTTTTAGTTTTGATCCTTTTTTTCTGTACACCCAGCAGTGTCCTAAAAAAATACATGATGGTTTTTGGTAGAACAAGGAGAATGATTTTGACATTCTACCCTCTTATAATTGCACTCCGAAAATTCTCTTTCAGTGCAAAAGTAAACACAAAACAAGAATTACTCCTAAAAGACAAATTATAAAGAATAATTGAACGCGAAATGCTAAAATCATTATCCTAAAAAGACAACTACACGACATTTGCGATAAACGAAATATTGGGTTTTGGGAGTGAGGAGACTGGAGAGTAAAATCTACTAAACTACAGTGCTAATTTTGGGGTTATTATGCGATTAAGGATAAACAAACACTTTTCTCGGGACGTTCAAGACAAAGTAAAAACGGAATCACGTTGTCCAAACAAAGACACGGAAAGAGAAGGAATTTTTAATTGCCGAGCCCTGACGTGTTATTCGCTCGCGCACATTCGGCTGTTAAAAAATGTAACGGATTATTCGGATTAATACATACTTTTCTTTTTTTCATTTTTTTAAAATTCATCTGACTTTTTAATCCGGGCCGTCTATTAAGTGCATTCTTAGACTTTAGATGTGAACGAGCGGGCACTGTGTCTATGTGTTACCCGCTCCTCATTGAAAACTTTTTCCAGGAAGAGAGAGAGTAGAGAGAGCAGGGGGGAGGGTAGAGAGAGAGAGAGTCCGCGTGTGTGTGTGTTTTAAGACTGTAAAAAGGTTTTTGTCTCGGCGAAATTGGAGGGAGTTTCGATTTTCATGTCCTTTTCCAATCCTCCATTTCTCCTTCCTACCTATTTAATCTCATCATCATCTTCTTCTTCTTCTTATTTTTTCCCTCTTCTATTGAAACCCTCTCTCTCTCTCTCTCTCTCTCCGAAAAAGTCTTGCAGTGTCAGATCTGCACTTCCCCTCCCCACTACCCACCACGTCTTCCCATTTACTCAAAACCCCATCTCCACATATACTTACATACACACTTACATCTCTCTCTATCGCTCTCTCTTTCTTTGCGTGTAGTGTGAAATGGAGCAGTAAATGAAGTTCCTGGTTACTTGAACCCTCAACCAAACACAAATCTCACCAATGTCGGAAATGCGCGGCGGAGGCGGCGGATTTGATCCGAGCAATCTGCATTTGAAGAAAGAACTCACTCAAATCCGTAAAGCCGCTCGAGCGCTTAAAGATCCCGGCACCACCTCCACCTGGCGCTCCCCACTCAATTCCGCCAGATCCGCCGCGCCGGCGGCGGCCAATGTAGCCTCGTCTTCCAATCATAACCCTAGAAGCAATGGGGACCTTAACAAAAATCAGCTCCCGTTGCGAACCGAGAGCAACGGCAGCAGTGGGGCTAGGGAGAGAAATGAGAGGAAGGAGAGAAAGGAGGGAAAGGTGTTTTTGTACAATTGGGGGAGTAATAACCAGAGGTCGGTTTCGAGCGAGAAGAGCAGTCGAAATCGAGGGCAGAATGGGGATTTTAGTTACGAAGATGATGATGGGGAGGAGGAGAGTGTGGAGGAAAGCTTGAGCGATGCGCGAAACAATGGAGGCGGCGGGGACTCGAAGAGTGAGACTCGCATTGGTGAGAGGTATGCTTCTTTGATGATGTTTAAATGTAAAGGTAGCAAACTAGCCCCGTCGATAAGACGGAGTAAGATTAGGAAGAAAACTAAGATAAACCCTCATTTAGCTAATGTTTTGAGACAACAAATCGTTCAGACTAGGGATTTAAGGAAAGACCTAGAGGGTTTGGGGAGGAATGACCAATCTGATGATGATACAGAGGATTATCGGAGTAATAACTCCCCTTTGCTTTCTAGACTTAATAAGCACAAGAATTGGCCTCACTTATCTACGAAACCTTTGAGGAATAGTGGAAAAGAGGACTCATCTTATACTTACAACAGTACCCCGGCATTGTCAACGGGGTCTTATAATAGGTATGCCAATAGGAATCCGAGCACTGTTGGGTCGTGGGATGCCACCACTGCGTCGTTCAATGGTGTGGATGATGATTTGGACGATGATCAGTTGGATTTGCCGGGTCGCCAGGGTTGTGGGATTCCTTGCTATTGGTCAAGGAAGTCTACCCCAAAGCATAGAGGGGATTGTGGGAGTTACTATTCGCCTTCACTCTCTGACACATTAAGGAGAAAGGGAAGCAGCATTTTGTGCGGAAGTCAAACTAGGTACCATAAACATGGTAGGGGATCAACCTCGAGTTCCAAAAAGAGGAGGCTGGTTTCGAGGACTGCTCAAGGTGTTGTACCATTGCTAATCAATAGCGGTGATGGCCGAGGGGGCTCGTCTATTGGGAGTAGTGATGATGAGCTCTCAACAAACTATGGGGAGCTAGATTTGGAGGCCTTGAGTCGGTTGGACGGAAGGAGGTGGTCATGCAGTTGTAGGAGTCAAGAAGGATTAGAGATTGTTGCTCGAAACGGTGATGGGGAAGGAGAAGAAGGGGATAGTACACCGGAAACTATAGGGAGCTTGAGCCAGAAATATAGGCCGGTGTTCTTTGAAGAAATTATTGGGCAAGACATTGTGGTTCAATCCCTTATGAACGCAATCTCAAGGGGAAGGATTGCCCATGTTTATCTCTTCCAAGGTCCTCGTGGGTCTGGGAAGACATCAACTGCCAGGATTTTTGCAGCTGCCTTGAATTGCCTTGCCAGTAAAGAAACCAAACCATGCGGGGTCTGTAGGGAATGTGCTGATTTCATCTCCGGAAAGGCCAGTGATCTCATTGAAGTTGATACCACTAGTAAGAAGGGAATTGACAGAGTTAAGCACCTTTTAAAAAACTTGTCCGATGGTCCTTCATCAGCGTTTTCACGTTACAGAGTTTTTGTTATTGATGAGTGTCACTTGTTGCCTTCTAAGACGTGGTTGGCATTTCTTAAGTTTCTTGAGGAACCGTCGCCGCGTGTTGTGTTCATATTTGTGACGGCTGATCTCGACAATGTGCCGCGTGCTGTGTTATCTCGGTGCCAAAAGTATCTCTTTAACAAGATCAAGGAGAGCGATATTGTGGCTAGATTGCGAAAGATCTCTGCTGATGAGGATTTGGATGTCGAACCGGATGCATTGGATTTGATTGCTTTAAATGCAGATGGTTCTCTTCGAGATGCTGAGACTATGTTAGACCAGTTGAGTTTACTTGGAAAGACAATTACTTCTTCTCTTGTGAATGAACTTGTAAGTTTGCTCTACCCTTGCTTCCTTTACCTGATCTACTTCAATTTTTAGTTTATTGTTCCTTCAAAGGATTGAAAACTATGACATCCTCTCATTGGACATTTTGATACTCTACAGAAGAGTTTTGCTGTGTAGTCAAGTGGTTCAAATCAATTTACTTTGTCTTCTGTAGGTTGGAGTGGTTTCTGATGAGAAACTACTGGAACTTTTGGAGTTAGCCATGTCATCAGACACTGCAGAAACAGTAAAGAGAGCCAGAGAGTTGATGGACTCTGGGGTTGATCCAATGGTTGTAATGTCCCAGTTGGCCACCCTCATTATGGACATTATCGCTGGTACATATCACATCATGGATTCTAAGGACAATTCATTCCTTGGTGGGAGAAGTTGTAAGTGCTGACCCATTTCACTCTTGTACTGTCTTCTTGAATGATAAAAATTGTTTTTGGTTCTAAATTTATTATAAGTTTCTGTATGTAGAAATTTTGGATTTTTTCTGCATGGTGGTTGACTGTCATTTGTTGAATGACCAGTCCATGCATTCAATCCATCCTTTTATTTGAGGTTGATTGTTTGCCACTGAGACCACCTGTACATAGACACGACTAAGGTTACCTTTGGTAGATTTCTTTCGCATAAAGCACTATGAAGAAAATGTGGTAAACTCATCTATATCCTAGCCAGAGAAAAATGAACTGATTTAAATAGACTAGGGAATTAAGTCCATGGGATGGGGAATCTCCTATCAGTACTTCTATTTATCAGTTATTTAGTAATTATTTGTGAGCCATGGGAGTCAGATCATAGAGTCGTGGGTTGTATGAGCAGGGTAAGATTGGAAATAGCACTCTGCCCTCCAATCTCTACAAATAGAAAATTACAAAAACAAAAGAAGAGTGGAATTCTCTTGCATAAAGGAGACTAGGAGACAAAAGCCAGAAAGATACCGAGTGACACGCTATGAGATAACGAATCAATTTCCTCAAACTTACTGAAAACCAAGCATCCTGCTCCAACCAAACCCAAAATTTGAGCATTCCACACAATTCCATGATGCTTTTGCTTTATCATCGCTGCCAAAGCTCCTGAATCATTCAAGAGCATTTGAACGCAAGTCGGCGGTGCCACCCAAAAAAACCCGCATATCATTCAAGAGAACCCAAGTAGACGGTGCCACTCAACAGATGTCCACCAAATAAAAGAGTTGATCTCACAAGACTGCCTATGACTGCAAGAATAAATGGTCCAATCTTTTCGTTGTTCCTCCATACACATCATAAACCATGATGGGCAAAGATTGCAATAGGTCTCCATTGTGTTAAGGTATTATTAGGGGCAATGACCATCATGATACTTTTGTGGACGAACAACCATTTACTTATCCTAACTCTAAGGGGCAATGACCCCTTTACAAATCCTACTATAGAAAAGGAAAGGAGGGAAAATTGTACTTATTGACGATTTGATTTTAATAAAATGACTCATCACTACTATTTTGTCTCAGAGGAAAATTGTGAAGCATGACTAAGAAAGGTGCCAGGTCCACAGTTTTCTGGTCACATTGAGGTTTTTAAAGAAAATGCAGTTGGAACCAAATGAGAAACAAGTAAACAACGACACAAATATGAGAAATATTATACAAATGAACCAATTGATACAAATGCGTAACCTGACCCATCAAAAGAGGAGTCCCCCAACCAAACGTCATCTATAAAGTGAATATTTTCGTAATTACTCACATTTCAATATACCATCTTAGAAATAAGGGGAGACCTTGAAGAAATAGATTATCACGGAGATCGTTAATTATCCCTATTAACCATGGAATTTATGGGAAGGTCCCTACTACTAGCTTGAGCGCTCATGGGGAAACCTCTATAACTTCTTCTTCTTCTTTTTTTTCCTTTTTATTTTTTTATTTTTTTTATCAGCATGGAAAACCTCTATAACTACTATGAAATAGAGCAATATTTATTGCCATGATGTTTCCAATGGGATGATCACCTTTTTCTTTGTGGACAGAAACATCATATTGATTAATTAGATGCTCTTTTTTTCCTTTTGTCCCGACCTCCCCATAAAAATTCCATGTCTTTTCTTCTATTTTATTTGAAACCCAACCAAAATCTTAACCAAGACAATTTATAAGATTGGAATGCTCACTAAACAGGCTACACCGAAGTGTATCACCTCCTCTAGACACCAAAGTTGTTTTCTCTTTCTCTAACCTTTTCCCAATCTAGGCTATTACTCTTTTCCCAATCAAGGCTATTACTGGAGCCCAAAAAGACTTCCTTCTTGGATTGTCTGCCAACGGGAAACCCGAGTATGTGAAATGCGAGTTTCTCTGTGAAATTGGCGGCAAATGGAAAGCAACTATAGAATGATGAGAAATAGCGATGGAAGCGGGAGAGTTTATGGGAATGAACCAACTGACACAAATGCGGAAACAATCTAGCAAAAGAGGAATCTTCTAACCAAACTTCATCTGAAGAAATGGCACTTATAAGGATATGACCTTAGAGAAAAGAGGAAACCTGTGAGAAATAGATTGTCATGGAGATTGTCAATTATCCTTCTTATCCAAGAGAAGATCCTTAAAACTAGCTTTAGCCTCATATTTGTATCAAAATATGGAATGTCATAATGAGTTACACTCATGGGGAAATCACTAGCTACTTTCCAAGTAGAGCAATATCTCTTGCCACGATGTTTCCAATGTTAAGATTGCCATTTTCTTTGTAGATAGAAACTTCATCCTGATGCTCTTTTTTTCCTCTTGTCCCTACCTCCCATAAGATATTCTGCATCTTTTTGTCTATTTTATTTGCAACCGGAACCGAAATCTTAACCAAGACTAGTGATAAGATGGGAATCAGACTGCACCAAAGGGTATCTACCCAGTTTAGAAAACAAAGCTATTTTTTATCTCTCTAACCTCTTCCCAATCTAGGTTAAAACCTTGGTTGCACGATGTGGGAACCGTTGCGGAGCGGGAAGGCGGGTATGTAGAAGACTAAGTTGGGAGTACCGAAAGGAGCCTGTATATAAGTATTCAGTGTATTTGAACACGAGTGAGAAAAGACGGTCCAATGTAGTTTTTATATCAAATTTATGGACTAAACACATAGATTAGTGAAATATGAGACAAGAGTCCTAATTGGCTAGTTCTCTCTTACTACTTGTCTTTTTCTTCTTCCTATTTAGGAGCACGCTTCCGTCTCGATGGAAGCAAGACGGGAGCGCGCTCCTTACTCAGGAGCCCTGATTCGCGCTCCCGTGTTGGGAGTGCACCACTTTGGAAGCTCCCTGGCCCCTGCAACTAAGGTTAAAATTGGAGCCCCAAAAGACTCCCCTTCTAGGATTGTCCCCAACGGTATGCCCGATACGGGAATGAAGTTTCTCTGTGGATCGCCCAAAAGTTCCTGTCAATCTTTGTAATCTAAGTAAAAAGAAGATGGAACAATGGGTCACCTTGCCTATGGCACTTGGAGACCTTAAAGCTCTTCCATGCCCATGTACCATAGTGAAACATTGAAAGAAGACAAGCACCTTGCATTACAAATTTGAGAGTATATTGATAAATAGGACCTATTTTCCTATTAGTGGGTAGCTTGGTAGAACTAGTAAAGCTTGGGTTCATGAATGTGATAATCTGTTTTTTGAATATTTGGATAGCAACTTCGTGCAACTACAGATAATGTCAGGTTAGCCTGTACCCAACCTTTAATTCCCGACACCCCCATAATGCCAGGGAGTAATGCTTGATGGAGGCCTGCACATGAGGTAGTTTCTTCCTCTCAATCCATAGCCTTTTCCAAGAAATCTTTAATTGACAACCTCATGGTACCTCCTTTGCAGTTTTGTTTTTGTTTTTTCCTTTTTTTTGGCTATGTGTGTGATCGTGTTGTTGATTCTACGACCCTTACTGATGAAATGCTTATCTATGTGTGTTTGTGAGTCATTAATATTGTGGTGTAACAAATAATCTTATTGTCACATATTATGGAAGGTCGTATAAAATGCATCTAGTATCGGTTTGTATTTTGCTGCATTCAAGGTTGCCATAAACTGGGTACATCATGTGGTAATGGGCATATAGATACAGAAGCAAAGTTATTTCAGCTGATTATGTGAGTTTCACTTTTCAGTATTCAACGTTCATGGACCTCATAATATTCAGAACCTTCTTTTTGTGTTCATTAAAGCAGATTTGCTTTATTTATAGTCCTGTAACATAATTGCGGATTCCTTTATTTATAGTCTTGTAACATAATTGCGGATTCCTTTATTTATTGATTGTAACATTGTTCCAAGCCTTGATTGATGATTGGAATATTCTCCAGTGAATGAAGCAGAACTGGACAGGCTGAAGCATGCTTTGAAGCTTCTTTCAGAGGCTGAGAAACAGCTACGAGTTTCAAGTGAGCGTTCCACATGGTTCACAGCAACCCTTTTACAGCTCGGATCAGTTAATTCATCAGATGCAACTCACTCAGGAGGCAGTCGGAGGCAGAGCTCAAAAACAACTGAGGATGATCGATCTAGTGCTTCTAGGGAGGCTACTACCCAAAAGCAAAAGATACGAAAGTCAATCTCTCCTACAACTGTATCTAAAGCTGCTCTCCAAAATCTGGCTATTCATGAGGATTCTTTTCTACGGGCTAATGGGGTCAATGCCAATCCCAAGCACTCCCAAGGCCAATTCAGAAGTGGTGATCTATCAGCTGTTTCGCATGATCAAGTTAGGATATCAAGATGCGTAAATTCAGACAAGTTGGATGATATCTGGGTGAGATGTATTGAAAGATGCCATTCAAAGACACTGCAGCAGCTGCTGGTCAGTCATGGAAAACTCATCTCTATCTCTGAAGTTGAAGGTTGGCAACCTTTCTACATGCTTTATTTATCATCTACTTACTTGTCAAACTTGTGCTTTGTTTATCATCTAATTGTGGAACTCGATGCACAATACTGACATACTTTTGCATGAGCTATTGCATGCACTCTTTCTAAATGTTTGAAGTATCTGTGGCATTGACATTCTTAGTTGGACACACATGGAAGCTTGCAATTTTACGGAAGAAGCATGCATAAGACTCATATTTTGCATGAAATGATCAATGTCACCAAGTAAACTTACAGGATAAAAGTAATTTAGTAAAGTTTGTTAAGATTTTGCGGTGTCACCAGTGGCCATGGTGTGAGAATTGCATTAGTCCAATCCCACTTCCATATCTCAATGTAACATAGTTCATGAGATGCGTTAATGTGTCAATGTGTCATACTCATCAAAAGAAAAAACGAAGAAAATAGAACTATTGCGTACTGAAAGAAAAAGGATCCTTGAGCTGTTGCCAACAGAATTGCTGCCAATTTCAGGAGTATCAATTTGGAGCTTCATTTTTTGTATATGCAGGACATTGTTTAGCATTTGTACTCGACACCACCTTTATTACATAAATTTTCTTATTGCAGGTCTTTTTGTCGCTTATATCGCATTTGGGGAGAGAGACATCAAAGCTAGAGCTGAAAGGTTTTTAAGCAGCATCACAAACTCATTCGAAACTGTTTTGCGATACAATGTAGAGGTTAGAATTATACTGTTGCCAGATGGTGAAACTTCTTTGGGTCGGAAGCAGATGGACACAACTGAAGAAATTAGTAAGGAACGAAGAGCAATCTGCCCCAACGCCAAAGGTGGACATTCTGATGGTAAGCTGGGTGGACCTCTTCAGTCTGCTGCTGGATCACCACTCCCATTAGCAGAGAATAGAACGAGTACGAAGGAGAGGAATCCAATGCAGAGAATAGAATCCATTATCCATGAGCAGAGGTTAGAAACTGCATGGCTACAGGCTGTGGAGAAGGGCACTCCCGGGTCATTGAGTCGTTTGAAACCTGAGAAGAATCAAATCCTTCCTCAAGAAGGCATCTATCCTCAGAATCAAATAAAACCCATAAATTCTGCGGATTTGTCCTCTCAGCATTGGGAAGATGAGTTGAATCATGAGATGAAGATTTTGAAGATTAATGACAGGAAGGCTGTTCAGAAGGACCAGATCGTTAAAAGGGTCGATCATTGTCCCATCTCTCCAAGCTTGTTGCATGATAGCATCTACATGAGCAATTTCGGCAAAGAGAGCACGTGAGTACTTCAGAGATACTTTATATATTATACTGTTTCTGTTTATGTGCCCATAATGTCCTGGTTAACGTATTGTCTCTGTTAGACATCTGTAGTTAGCACATGATTGTAGACCTATGGAACTTCTTGTGTTTACCAGATTAAGTCTTTTGCATGTCTTGTTTAAGTTAGCAATAGCAATCAGACCTACATGTCGATGAATTTTGTTCTGCCTAGGAAAAAGTTTTCAAGATTCTGGGGTTCAAATAAGATTCAAGAAAAGTTTGGGTAGATCTGTGCATTTTTTGCATCTACTTGGCTGAATTACTATGAAAATTTTCAGTAGCAATTACTCCTAGAATTTTTGCAGAAGTCCGTCTAGGAATCAAACACCATTTCAACAGCTGTAGATGCAGGTCTTCCGTGCTTCCCACTCTTGATATCTGAACAAATCCAGCAATTTTCATCTTAATTAGTATAACTTTTGTCTGGGTATACGGGTAATTAGTGCATACAAATTTCAGTTCTAATGAGTTTTTTATTTGCTCGAGCAAAATCATCTTGGGCTTCCTAGTTCTTACCAAGGTGTTGATGGCCTCCTTATAATTTGCTGTTGGCTGAGATTTTTGAAGTTCCAACTCTAAAGATGTACATGGGGCCATTGAAAACAGAAGGATTCGTAATCACTTGGATTTTTCCTGTAATATTTCATCAACATTCCCTCCGTGGCCCCACTTCAAAGGGGATTCATAACTCAAAATCTGTCTTTATTGTGATGGAGCAATCTTTTGCTATATATTGCTTTTTTGCTATATATTCCTGCTGTACAATTATGTGTTGGCGACTCAATGAACAATGAAGTAGTGGATAATTTGGGATTCTTGTTACTAAGTATAGAAGTCCGTAATTACAGCCCGAATATTGTGTCTTAAAGCCATGTATTTTCTGTTGTAATTTATATCTGTTGTAAAAACACCAATACTATTTTCTGGTTGTCTCTATAGGGGATACGAATCGGGGTCAGGAGCTGGAGGTTGCGGTGGCCTTTTCTGTTGGACTAACACCAAACCTCAGAAAAGGGTAAAGGTAAGCTATAATGACATTTTTTCACACTTCCAAATTTTCAATTGTTTTGAACTGGTTTCACCCATCAATTGATATGAAACTCTCTTTATGACATTCGTCCCAAAGGAAAAAATCAAATGACATAGACTTGATGTATGCAAATCAGGTTAAACAAGGGGCTCCTGTTCGTGCCCACAGAAGTGCGCGATTTTCATGGTTTGGTGAGTGCGCCAAGTCACAACCGACTGAGAGCAGATTCAGAAGATAATCGAAGAGATATGGACGTTTGAAGTGCAATGTGCTTGGTCCAGCGGCAGGGTTTGCCGTTAGCATGGAAGGTGGCTTGGACTTGAGTCAGAAGTGCCCTTTCCCTTAATAGGATGAGGTTGCGTACATCTTGCCATCACCCTTTCTTATTTATCTTTCTTGTAGAGCAATTTTTTATGGATGCCGGGAGGGTAATGAGGAGAAGATTGTAAAGTTCATGCAACTGTATTCCTGCATTTCTCAGGATGGAGTTTTTATGAAATAATAATGGAGGGGCATTTTCTTCCCCATTCAAAACAATGCATAGCGTTACTAAGCGAATTTTTTTTTTTGAACGGCTGTTACAAGCGATTGAGGAACGACTCATTCTGAAGATCTAATTTGACATTCCTGAAACTATCATAGGATATCTCTGCTTAGTTATCTGCTCAGTTGATAGTTTTCCGGACGAATGAGTCATGCAAGATGTTTGGTTTCAAAACTTGTTCTTATGTTATGGAGAAAAATAAGGTGTGATTGTTGTTAATCACAAGGGCATTCTTTGACAAAATGTTTTAAGACCTGTTTATTATGGTTGAGAAAAAAATATTCAGTAATCAGTCTCCTTGTGCCATTGTTTCTTAAGAGCTTGATTCATTGGTTCACAATATTTTATAACTTGGTTTGGATTTTGTCACTGCTGTACTTGGTAGAGTTGTAAACTTTCTGTGTCTTTTTTTCATTAAAAACTTGAAATATTACGTTAAGAATTCACAAACCAAAATTAGGGCAAGTTTGAGCAAGTTATGCTTTAACCAGATATATAACCTAAATATCACCTGTGCCTCAATTTCTTACTCATTTCGCACCAAAATTGATTTTTGAGTTGCATTCAAAGGTTCTCCCAAACCGGAGATTTTCGGTGTGTATGTGGTGTTTAACGGGCCACAAACCTCACTTCGTCGGCAATTACCCGGTGTGAGTGTTCTGTGTCCCGTCAATAAAAAAAACTTGCTCTGGCCTTCTCATGCACCTTAGGCTTTCGAGCCTGGGTCATGTTGGGCTGGCTCTCCCACATCAGAGAGTTCAGGTGTGTGTGGTACTTAACAGGCCACAAACCTCACTTGCAATTGCCCAGTTTTGTGTGTCCCCCGTCGGAAAAAAAAAGCAGCAGCATTCAAATGGTATGAGCGCCTAGTCCTTGCCAATCAGTTTTTTCTGTCATTATTCTTTTCGTCTGATTGGTATGGTTACAACAGCCAATATAGCAGAAAATCAAGAATACCTTTTTTCGAGTTAACCCAATTGATCTTGAACCATCCCACAAATCAAATGATCCAAGGACTGCCTAATCTGAAAAATTCAGTGAATTGACACAGAGAGATCCAAAGACGGGCTAATCTAACTCTCCATTATTTTCTGCCATGGACAAAATAGAACTTTACATGCTAAGAACCTATGCTTTTGAATTTTCCGGTACAAACATTTCTAATCAGAAACATCATCTTTTCCCATGATTTCATTCTCCTACAACATTTTGAGCAAAGTAGTTCCATTGAACTTCGCCAAAACCCTCACATAGATTTCATTATTTGAAATGTGTTTTTTCGACCAATATCTGCCTAAAAAATGGAACACCGAAAAATTATAACCCCCGGAAAACAAAAGCAGGGCAAAAAAGAGAGCGAATTTTACTAGGATGCCTAGGCAGAACTAGCTGGTACTCAATATCCTTTCTGCAAGTAGTAAATCATCAGGGGTAGTAACCTGCAGTCCATATAGACTCGGCATATTAGTTCAAACGTGAAAGAAAAATAAAGTAACTTCTATTGACCACAAGAGAAAGAATCTTGTATGGAACTTTCGGTCATTGAGAAACAAATCAATCTAGTCTAAAGTACGTGTATGTCCACAAGGTAAAGCAGCTGTATTCAACTTCAAGATCACAGACCAAATTCGAATTACCTTGATGTTGGCATAAGATCCTTCAGTTATGTAGACAGGATGTTTTAGGTGCTCTACGATCGACACATCATCAGTGACTTCGAGGCCTTCCCTGCAGAAATGCTTCGGTATCAATCTTTGTCTCGGTTACGACAGTTAAAAATAATTGTTAGTTGATGAACTATGTAAGAGTGTTGATTTTTAGATGACAAATCTTCATCTGATTGCTTGGTGCAGTAGAGAGGCACCGAGAACACTTTTCTTACAAGGAGAAAGTTTTACAAAAGTTTCATTTGTCACAGAACCTTAAAGCATATACAGGTTCTTTAACACATAAAGATTGCTAAAGGCAGTAATGTGGACAACAAATTTGGAATCCCACCAGGATATAACTAATCCTACGGAGTACAAAGTGCAAAAATAGTAGTAAATGATTTCCAACAAAATCTTTCCTCACACATAACATACAACTGCCAGTAAGTTCAGTTTGAAAATTGAAATTACTAGTTTTTACGTTTTCCTTACTTGCTCAGAGAACTTCAACCTTTTATTCAAGAAACCTTGTTGTTTCATTCACTCATGGATTTAGAGACAAGTACTCAACTATGATAAGCACATGCATCATTTTTGTTTTGAATTTGTGCCCAAAACTAATGGTAAACAAGTTTTACTAAACCAGAACTATGGAGTACCTATTGACAAGATCAAAACCCTCCTTCAGCAACTCTGGCTTGATGACCTGGGCAAAAGGAGAGATTGAATTCAGTCTAATCCAGAATCGGGTTTTACTGCGTTAAATTCAAAGCTTTCAATAGTAAACCTGTGGGGTCTGCATTTCCCAAAGTGTTTTCCTGTCTAGAGTTCTTACAACAAAGGATTCGCTATTTGCCTGCACAGAAGGGAGTTAAGTTGATTCTTCATCTCACAGATCCACGGTAAAAGTAAGCAGTTTGGAAACCATTCCAATTATAACAGTAGAAAAAAGTACCTACATCAGATTTAATAGCATATAGGCGAAGGAAAATTGCCAAGTGATGATTTTCATATTTTCTGATGACCATAAAACGCACTAAAATGAAACCAAGGAAAACTTTGCACCTGTAGATTATTATAATAGCTTACCTCCTTCCCTATTTATAGAGATTGCAATTAGTACAAGGAGAAATTTCCTGGATATGAAACTAATAGAAGAGGATTAATTAATTAAAAGTCCAATTATTGTGGTAAAGTCACATAGATCAGCTACGGGTCCCTAAGAGTTAATGAATTTAAGTGCACATTCCACCCTAAACTTCAGCAGAATAAATTATCCGGCACATCGACTGTATTTATAATTTTGATAGGATCCTATCGATCATGTTTTCTGCCACCAACTCATAAGATGCTCAGTTCACTCCTCGTTACGCAACTTAGTCAAGTAGGAAATGTTCCTAATCAAAGAACTAGAAACAAAAGCTTATGTAATGCCTAGAGACTCCTACCCAATCATGCATGGTAGGAAAACTCACTTAAAATCATGACAATGATGTTGAAGTAAAAGTTTCTTTGGAGGATTTTGTCTGCGTCAGCAGTTAATAAAATGGGAAAGAAAACTGATTGTGGCCCCAATCTGATTGCAGAAGTCAACTAGTTAACCCATTGTGGAAGTGGCTCCAAGTTGACAAACAACTATTATCATTCAAGGTGGTGCTGTGAATAAGATATTGAAGTTTGGCAGGACAGCCTGAAACCCCTCACAAATAGAAGCAACAAGAAGACTTCGAAAGCAGCAAATTTTATTTAATGGGAAGAGAGGCATTGCAGTTCTGTGTCTACACAGAACATGCACAGGTGTAGCCAACTTACACAGAAAATCATAATACTTTGGATCCGGTATAGTAGGTGAATGGAAACCTAAAACCAACCCATCGCTTCTCTCCCATTCAAACCTCGGAACCCGGTATAGTAGGTGAATGGAAACCTAAAACCAACCCATCCCTTCTCTCCCATTCAAACCTCGGAACGCTCTTATCTATTTAGATTATTATAGTTTTCCTTTCTTGGTATCGGCCTCCTGAAATTTCAACCGCAAGTGACAACTTTTTATTAAGATTCCTTCACTAATTGCATGCCGCCACTAAATGAAATAGGATAAAAAAATCTATTATACATGCAAGTAACATTATTACCTCTTTTATTGTAGCTTTCGAAGGAACGCCAAGTACTGCCGCTCCATTCAGCCAACCATCCTTAAGAACCTGAGAAAAAATAGCAATGGTGGCTGTCAAGGACATGATTCCCAAATGTAAGCAAGTACATAAAAATCACATTGCACTGGCTCCGTGGAATCTCAATCTGCTTAAACCCCCAAATTTTCAACGCCCCCAACTAGCAAGATCCTGTCTGGTACATTACCAATTGACTGAAAACTTAAGCTTTTAGGATATATCCCAAGGACTGTATGTTAAGCTATCTAACACTATCCTTCACGTGCAAACCCGTCTTGCACATGGAGATGCAAACATTCATATATAGAGAGAAGCAAAAGGCAAACAGAGAACAAAGGCAAGTTGAGAGATTTGTTGCAGATACCCACCAGATATTTCATAAGAGAACTTAAAATGCTTGTGGAGAATACAAGAACTCAAAATAAATCGAACAGAGCAACCAAAAGAAATATAATAAAAATTCCGATGAGAAAAAAAAATTTTGAATTCTGAAAAGAGAGCGCTGCCCTGTTTGTTTAGAAATTTTGTTTGTACCCAGTCTCTGGTCCCATAAGAAGTCAGCGACAACAACGTTGTTGTAACTTTAACTAATCAGCGATTCACCAGAACCTAATGAATTATAGAAAATATTAGTAGTTTCTCAGGCAAAGTCCACAGAGTTGGCTGTTTGTGTAGCACACTTGAATTGGTTGTTCTGGCTCAACATTTAGGTCACCTGGGACTCACTACATATCATGGATGCTGATATAGAATTTGAAGATAAGCAACCTTTGCTCTCTATCACTTACAAAACAAGCGAACTACATATACCATAATACTGTGAATTTATTTATTTATTTTTTCGAAATAGCAATTTTGAGAACAACTTGATCACGAAATGGTAAATATGTAGAAAATAGTTCCTCACATCAAACCTTTTTCACATCTCCTAGGGTCACCAGTGGTCTAGCGGAATCATGGATGCATACAAGTTCAGACTTCAAATCCACTGCCTGAAACAGAACAGCATGAATCAGTCAAATAGTTGGCAGAGAAGGACTAGGAATTAACAAGTACATTTGCAGCAGACCCTCTTACAAATTTTACCCGAAAGAGAATACAAGAACGGTGACATCTGATAATCTCTATGAGCAAGTCTTTAAAGAATATACAGGAAAAGAGAACAAATCATCCACCTAGAGCATTGAAATGACATAGCTAGACATTGTGGAAAATCTAAAAAGTACGAAGCGGTAAAAGCACATTTGTTTCTCAAAGATCTTACAGCATATAAAATTTCCTTAACCACCTACTACCACCTTTGAGGACTAAGGGAAGATCACATAGATGTTGGAGGGGGGCACGGATGAATTTCATTTGGAATAGAAAATGTCTCAGAATTGAATTCCGAGTAAATGCTTCAGAAGTAAAACAACAACAAATATTAACTAACACACATGAAAAAACACAACAAACTTGTTTGGTTATGTTATGTTGTTGAAACCGACAAGGATTATAAGTAAATAGAGCAACAATGCTAACAGAAGCAAGCACATAGTAATGAAAAAGTATAGCATAAAAATAGAGGACGAGTAGGCAAAAAGAGCAGTAATGTACACAAAAAAAAAGAATGCATGCACCTGAAGTCCACTGTATACAGAATCTTGTCTCTCCTTTCCGGGCAATGCGAACTTCAGGTCTACATGAATCTTTTCTTTGGCGTCTGATAAGAGGACCAACCACTTAGTTTGACTCTCTCTGAAAAGGCTCCACAAATATTTAAAACTGATGAACAATCAATCACATTCAAAAGGCAATGCACGAATATGTACATTGCTTGACCCATAAAGAGCATCTACAACCTTCAAAAATGTCTTCGTAGGAAGGATCACAAACCACGATGATCTCCTTTACTTCAATCATGCGCGAGAAAGTGTAGAAACTGCAGAAGGACACCATATGCTTCAATCATTCAGAAGTATATAAATGAAATATATTCACTTTAGACTCCATAACAATGTCAGCTATAGTACTAAAAACATAATTCATGAGTATTCTACCTCGGAAAGCTCTGGGTCAAGATTGAAATATGCACTAAACAAAGTACTAGGCTTTACTTGGATACTACTGGGCATATAGCCAAAAGGCACCAAGTCCGACCCGTTTCTGCCAAATCTCATTGAGGTTTATTAACTACCATCTCTTTACTTGGATACTACTGGGCAGAGAGCCAAAAGGGGCCAACTCCGACACGTTTTTGCCACAGCTCCTATGGCAAGGGGGTGAGAAAAGAAAAGAAAGGGTTTTGCTCTCCCTTATTAGTGAGAAAAGAGAAGAGAGGAGAACGATTTCTCACCGGCGATCCAAACAAGAGTGAGAAATCAGAGTCTCTCCCTCCTATTCCTGCGACCAAACTCTCTCCGGCGGTTTTCCGGCGGCTCTCTGGCAACCAAATCCAAGCTTCAAATCAAAGATCCAGGATCTCCGCCACCGCCACTCCCCCCAACACCTCCATTAACGCTGCTGTATTGGGTTTGCAGGTTCTTCGGCAACGTCGCCGTTGGTGGTACGGCCGCCTAGGGCTTCCTTTCTCTCGAAATCTCGCCAAAATTGGTGAGAAACAAAAAAGGGGGGTAAGGGGTTCAGGTTTCTCGCGTATTCTCTCCCTCTCTCACCGCTTTGCTCATCCAAACAAGGGAGAGAAAGCACTCCCCTTCCATTTCCTTTCTTTTCTCCCGAATTCCCTCAATCCAAAGGGGCTGTAAATCACATTGAGGTTCATTAACTGCCATGTGCCATCTCTTTACTCCCATTGTTGTCTACCTACCTAAATGCAAAACAACATTTGACAGAACTCTTACTCAACATTAATGAAAATTATAAAACCCATACTACAGCCAGAGTGTCCAATCACAATAAGCCATCAGATAAACTCTGAAGGTTTGATTAAAAAAAGTTTGAAAAAGATCTTACAGGTTGAATATTGCCACTAACATAAGATATTATCATAATCCATCAAGGGGAACATTCGAGGTTCAAGAAACTTCGTTTCCAGAATTCCCTATCCGGTAAAGGAAGAGTAAACAACCTCATTTGCCGGTGGTTAACGAGCAAAAAGCACATTGATATCCATGAAAACAGTAAAGAAATATGTGCAATGTGCATTGATATTCTAATGTTTTTGGGTATATATGTGTATTATCCAATATTAACAAGATCATAATAATAAAACAGAATCCATATAGCAGTGATAAGACAGTGCAGAGTGGAGATGAGATGTTGCAAGGTACCTATACAAAGCAATTGGCTGGCCAAGAAGTGGAAGATATTGCTTTGGCATGCTTGCCTAATTACAGAGAAATAACAAATCCGTCATCTGGCACATTAAGATTCAAGATCTTAAAAAAAAGAAGAAGAAAAATTCCAGATTTAAAATAGATGAATACACATGTCCTTGAAAATACTCGTGCTGTTAGAGTGAGATTTACAGCTAACTAGATTAAATCAAGTAGAACTAAAATAACAGCTCTGAATCACATCCAATCCTATTAAAACCACAACAAAGCAATTGAATTTCATGGCATTATAAATTCCTTTCAAAAAACCATTAACCATTTGGTACATCACATCACAATTAGGAACAAGGGTGTATACACAATATCCATACCATGCATAAATAGGTGCAGAGAGAAAGAGAGGACAATTACCCCCATTCTTTTTCCCTTTCCTCCAGCCAGGAGAATCACAGACACACTTTTCTCTTTCACAATTTCAGAACTCTGCACAGAAATTAAGATGTGAAAAAGATATATTATATAACGAAAAATAATGTAATATTGGAGAGTGACCGATATTAAGCTTTTACTATTAGTATTATTACTATCATAGAGTATACACTCCAATAATACTAACAGATAGTATGTTAGAAAGAACAATTCAAATATTTCTTTCTCCAATACTATCAGATCGCATGGAATACAGCGGATTCTGGGCCACTCATTGTAGGTCTTGTGAAGCCTGATTAAATTGGGTCACGCTTCGCTAACTATGGGTAGGGATATGATGGTAATTGGTGAAGTACTCTCTTTATTCAATTCGATTCCATAGTGGAAACTAGTGTGAGTCGTAGATGTACTCAACTATACAGTCATACAGTTGGGGAACCAACCACCGTTCTGTGTCTTGATTATGTGTTTGTTTGCTGGTTTGAGACATTCATTTCGTTTAAGACGGCAATTGGAGTTCTTTTCATTTCCTATTTTTCGAATCATTGATAAGAAGTCGGAAATCGCGTCCCATTTCAAAGTTTATTTCATAGAAGTTAAATAAAACAGCTGCTCATTCCGAACAGTAGAACATGTAATATACACACACACGCACAGTCGCACACACATATAGCTGCATAATAATACATCCTCGAGTGTATATACATATGTCTTACCTGTAGCTCTCCAGCTGAGCAAGCGATCCTGGATTTGGGGATTCTTGCTTTGCTCACTGAATCAATTTTATAGCTAGTGTTTCGTGGAAGTGATGAATTACTTAGGTAAACAGTGTAGTTGTGATTGGTAATGGAGAAATGTGGAAGTGAGGGGAAGGATTTGGAGGGTATTTGGATAGAGAACAAGTTGGAATAAGATGAGGAGAAGTAGAGAGGGAGATTGGCTTGAAGAATCGTCCTCATCTCTCTTCCCTCACCCGCTTCTGGACTTCCGACGACTCCTCTCTCTCTCTCTCTCTCTCTCTCTCTCTCTACAAGTATGTATGCGTGCGTCAGTGCTTGTATGTATGTAAAGATGTGCGAGAGAGAGAGAGGGAAGAAGACAATGGTTAGGAATTTTTTAGGAGAGAGAGAAGGCCGCAGCCGCGTGCACTGCGAGGGGTTTGGCCGTCAATCAGTTTCTTCACTACTGTTTTTGCCTAATTTTACACTATGTTTTTGCTAAAAAATTACAATTAATTTTGAAAAATATAGTTTTATTAAAATTTTTAGTGAAAAAACTCATTTGAACTAAAATTAAATTTTTCATCGTATTTTTTTGAAAATCGATTTGGAATTGAGAATCTTTAAAATTATGGTATGAAATGACTTCAGTTCAAATTTTTAAAAAAAAAAAAAAAAAAACTTTTAAAAACCAAAAAAAAAAAAAAAAGAGGTGCATTATTTAAAAATCATTTCCTTGGGTATAACCTAAGTCGCATATTTTCAAGCTACTGTACTGGCAAGAGCAAAATATACAATTTTTAAACACATTAGCCTAGTCCACGAGTAAAAATTAAATGTGCGAGTTCAGTTTTGGAAATTGAGAATTTAAAGCATTTTTGAAGGTTTAGAATTTCTTTAGTTTGCCAGACAAAAATTTTAAGGGATTAAATTGTAAAAATCATTTCTCTTGGGAGAGCGAATCGCATAAAGCATTTTGAAAAATTATGAAGTATGAGTTTTAGATTTTAGAAATCTGAAAACTCAAACTTTAAATTTTTGATCAAAGGATAGAGCAAAGGCGAAAATTTGTGGTTTACCTACTGTTGACCATAAAACATTTTGGGTATAGAACCATTTTGTAATGAATAATGATGCGGAACACCGTTGAAAAATGGTTTGAAAGTAAAAGTTTTATGTTGTTGCATTTTGAAAAATATTAAAACATTTTTTGGTGAAAATGATTATGGTATTTATTTGACTCAAAGGATATATCAAACAAATTTGTGGTTTACCCTCTTGTGGTTTGACCAAAACATACCATTTTAAAACTCTTACATTTTGGATGTTAACCATTTTGTAATGAATATTATGATGCGGGACACCGTTGAAAAATGGTTTTTAAAAGTATTATGTTGTTGCATTTTGGAAAAATATTAACAATTTTTGTTGGTAAATGATTATGGTATTATTTTGTTAAGTCATTTGTGGGTTTTTTTGTTATGAAAGTCAATGGAAACTGATATCCCAACAAGAAGGGGATACCTTATATAGCATTCTCATACTCCTTCTAGCAGAGCAGCAGTGGTATTTGTTTTTAAAGAATAAGACACGATCAAATTTGAAAGCATAGTTGTTTTTTAACACTACGTGCATATTTAAAATAAATATAGTAAGACAAGGACTGAACAACTTATCTTTAAATTTTTTTCATTGATGATTTCGATTTCCCATTGCAGTTTTAATGTATCAATTACTTGATTTGTATCGATCAGATCTTGTTAGGTATCTATATCAAGCATGCAATTTCTCGACAGGTTTGCGCCGAATGTTTCTATAAATTTCTTTGACTGTTTAACTGTGCGTTGAAAAATTCATCATTTATTGACATTGTACATTGATTATGGATATCAAATGGCCGAATCAATCTTTCACTAGATATATATCCTTCATTTGTTTTGGTTTTGTTTTATATTCTTTTCGCCCGTATGTTGTTATTTATTGTTTTGTTGTCCTTGTCTTTACCGAAAAATGTAGTAGACAAAAATGGTGTGAAGTGCAAGTGAGATGGTAGCCAAATTGGTAGGCACCATATACCATATACCCATGCACAAGACCAATGATTAATTCCAACTAACAACAATTAAAATTAAAACTTCTTGCATGTCTAAAAAAAAGTGGTGTGAAGTCTTGAATTTGGAATGATCATTGATATGCTTAATGATATGTGAAATCTTTACTCACTAGTAATTTTCACTTGAAAAAAAGGAAAAAAGAATACGGAGGCTCGTGACTTCACTGAAAAAATATTCAAAACTCTTGGGCACCGCCACATAATGCTCTAGGCACTATTTCCACTACACTTTAGAGTATGTCCAATGGGAATGGAAAATTATAGAACTATAATTTGGCACCATTTATAGAACTTGATGCTCCAATGTTGATGTAAAAATGGTTGGAAAATAGCAAAGTTGTAAGCTTGAAAGGCTATAGTCATCCATGCCACATCACCAAATCAAAATTGATTTATACCCAAAATAACATATCTATCAGGAACGATGGATCTCTTTATGATAAAAAGATCCATTTTGCAAGTTTGTTATTAGGGGTAGTTCCTACAAAGGATCGGATTAATGACATGCAATACTTGAATTTTCGATATAGATGCTACATAGTTGGTTCTCATCCTTCTGAGCTGAGGACAACCATGCACCACCTGTGTCCACATTCCCGAAGGCACCCCTCTCTTTCAAGAGGATTCACAGTATGTCCATCCCTGGTAAGATTCTTCGCTTTGCGTCAAATTAAACCACATGCGGCAGAGTCTTGATTTCCGCCGGAAGATGGACATGATGTGCAAATTAAGCTCGTAGGAATGTACGATCTTATTATGAAAAAAAAAGGGACTACAATCCCAAACGGCTCTCTTTTTCCTTTTTCCCCCCTTCATCAAATGGCTTTTTTTATTTCTCAGACGACTCTTTTTCTCTCAATTTCTATAAATATGAAATTGGGTAAAAACTACTCCACACCAATTTTTTTTTTTTTGGGTATTCCCTTGAAAATGTAAGTAATTGAATTGAGGTTGAGTGGGGTTTGGATTACGCGTGAATCTACTTGGGACTCTCTCTCTCTCTCTCTCTCTCTCTCTCTCTCTCTCTCTCTCTCTCTCTCTCTCTCTCTCTCTCGAAAACCCTAGCCACCACTAATCTACTCTTCTCTTCCTCCCCCTTTATCTTTAACCATGGGCACCCTAGCCTTTTGTACTATTTATTTTCTTCGTTCATTCTTTTCTTTTTCTTTTGTCTCTCCAGATCAATGACTTGTCGTCTGATCTGAGAGGGTTATGTCTATCGCTCTGTGAGAGTTGTTAGTTTCGTCTTCATACGAATTTTCGTCTACAGATCGGGTACTTTCAAGTGTGGTTGCTTTACAATGGTATCTATGCCAATAGTGTTCTTACCCTATATGATATCGTTGGCAGGGCAACTCGTGGTAGCTTTGAAGATCTGTAGTTTTGGGAGTTCATTGGTGCGAGCATGTTTGGTTGGAGTCCATCCGATCGTCTGGGTATTCTTTGTCTTTTATCTTTAACTAGCACTAAGTCTTTTAGAGATGCTGATTCTAGGTATGAATCTTGTAAGTGCAGTTGTTTGCGTCAGGCCATGTTTGGGTTAGGGTGAAACACATCGATTGCCTTGTGCGTTTCTTGTTCTCTATTAAGATGATTAGTTTGGCTTTCTCCAAGATTTTTGTAATGAATTCCGTTTTTGTAAGTGCCGTTGGGCGTTCATTAATATAATCTTCTCATTTCCGTGTAAAAAAAATTTGAGATTGAGAAAGTAGGGGAAAATGATGTGAAAGGAAAATTAGCTAAATTCCATCCAACCACTGGAGAGGCATTTCCATAATTTACACAAAAGCACTTTTTAGTGCTAAACTATGGAAATGACTATAGTTATTATCCAACCACCATTGGACTTGGTTTTAGGGTGGAGTCTACGGTTTGTTTGGAACTTGTGAAAGAGAAGAGAAAAGAAACGAAAATTTAAAAAAATTATATTCTATTGTTTGGTTTAGGGAGAAAGGAAGGAGAAAATAGAAAAATTAAGCATTATGCACAACACCATTTTCCCTCTCACTCCTCTCCTCTCTTTTTTTTTTTTTCCCCTCCCCTTTCCTTTCTTCCACGTTCTACAAGTTCCAAACAACAAGTTCCAAACACAGTGTACAACAACAAAATGATGGGGGTGTTCCACTAACAAAAAACTATTTTTTCCAAACACCGAGACAGGTCATTCTTGATGAAGTGTTGAATTTGACAAAGAAACACTCAGATTTACAGAAGTAATGAAATGTAGATAGAGAGAGAAAATGTATGAATAACTCTGTTCTTTCTTTCTCGTGATCTGCAAACGCGGAGATACAAAGCCTTTTATACTTCTTCTAAACCGACTTACTCTCTTAACCGACATAAGCACATGTTTAGCCTCTAACTAACTTCTGTTACAAACTAATACAAACAGTAAAGAGAACTTAACACACTTAACCATAACCGTAACGGAGACTTAACGGAGCATACAAAAACAACTTCAGTGTGTGTGTTTAACATCCCCCCTCAAACCCATGGGCGTGTCCACGACCATGAGGTTGGATCTGAGAAACAAAAATTGATCCACATGAAGAGATTTAGTGAAGATATCAGCTATTTGAGAGGAGGAACCAATATGTTGCACCAGAATTTGTTTGTTGAGAACCTTTTCACGAATAAAGTGGTAGTCAATTTCCGCATGTTTTGTCCTGGCATGAAAGATAGGATTGGAGGCCAGAGCTATGGTTGATGTATTATCACACCAGAGAGAATGAGGGAGAGTTGATGGCACATGAAGTTCAGTAAGCAACTGATGTATCCAAGTCATCTCTGCAGCTGTTTGAGCTAAGGCTCTGTATTCAGCTTCGGTGGAAGATCTAGCCACGGTAGATTGTTTCTTAGCACACCATGACACGAGATTAGGACCCAAAAACAAACAATACCCCGTTGTTGATCGCCGGTCTATGCTATCCCCTGCCCAATCTGCATCAGAAAAGGCAGACAAAACCAAAGAACCACGACTAAACTGCAGACATTGGTGTAAACACACTTTAATATATCGCAGAATACGCTTGACAGCAACAAAGTGACTCTCTTTGGGGGCATGCATATGCTAGCAGGCAAGATTAACCGCAAAAGAAATCTCAGGTTTGGTAAGAGTCCAATATTGGAGAGAGCCCACTATAGTTCTAAAAAGTTGTGGATCAGCAAATGGTGGATCTGAAGCTAATACAACAGGTTTAGCAGATGATGGAGTCGCACTAGGTTTACAGTCCTGCATGCCAGATTTAATCAAGAGATTTGTTGCATATTTGGTCTGTGATAGTAATATGCTAGAACCACAATGTTGTACTTCAATACCCAGAAAGAAGCTAAGAGAACCAAGATCCTTCATCACAAACTTAGAACTTAATTGTTTGATAAGTTCAGAGATAAAGGAAGAATTACTCCCAGTAACAACTATATCATCAACATAGACTAAAACAAGTGTTATATCAGTGGAGCTTTTGAGAATGAACAAAGAGGTATCACATTTGCTATTCACAAAACCCTGTTGGAGAAGGAATGCAAAAAAGGTAGAATACCATGCTCGTGGAGCTTGACGAAGCCCATAGAGAGCTTTATGCAGTTTACAAACATGAGAAGGATGAGAAGGATCTTTATAACCCATGGGCTGCCTCATATATACCTCATCTTCAATGACCCCATGTAAAAATCCATTTGACACATCCAGTTGTCTAAGGGACCAATGATGATGCACTGCCAAACTAAGTACTATTCTGAGAGTGGGCTGTTTGATAACTGGGCTAAAGGTTTCTGTGTAATCCAGCCCCTCTGATTGTTGGTTCCCATTAGCAACTAACCTTGCCTTGTACCTAGCTATACTGCCATCAGAGTTTCTTTTGATCTTATAGATCCATTGGCATCCAATAATATTGGCATTAGCTGGTGGTGGAACTAATGACCATGTGCCTTGATCAACTAAAGTCTTGTATTCCTCTGCCATGGCATGTTGCCACACTGTATGATGTATGGTTGCACTAAAATGAGAGGGTTCCTTGACTGGCAAAAGGGCAGATGTACCAACAACAGAAAGATTAAAAGTGGTTCTAGGTTTAACAATACCACTTTTAGATCTAGTGATCATGTGATGAGAAGGATGAGAATTGGAAACAACTGGTACAATTGGTAAACCAGATGCAGAGATAGGTTCAGAAAGACCAACAGAAGATAATGAAGATGGAGAAGCTGAGTGCAAAGGAAATCTAGATTCAGTAGCAGGATATGAATAGACAACAGGAACAGAAGAGGTAGAATATGAAGGAATTGGAGGAGAAGGGATAGAAATAACAATATCTTCAAAGGATGTAAGAGGAACAGTAAATTTGTGAACTTCAGAGGAAGAACAAGATATAAGAGTAGTAGAAGGAAATTTATCTTCAGTAAATTTTACATGTCTAGAGAGATAAACTTTGGTGGAGATAGGGTCATAACATTTGTATCCCTTTGTGGTGTCATAGTACCCCAAGAAGATACAATGGCTGGACTTAGCATGCAATTTGTTAGAAGAATATGGCTTCAACCAAGGATAGCAACTACGACCAAAGGGCTTTAAAGCCATGTAATCAGGTGTTTTATGATATAACAAGAAGTAAGGAATTTGGAAGTTAAGAAAGGTATGAGGCAATCTATTTGCTAAATACACAGCTATCACAAGTGCCTCTAACCAGAATTTAGAAGGTAAACCTGATTGAAGAAGTAGAGTGATGGTGGTCTCAACAAGGTGTCTGTGCTTCCTCTCCACTACACCATTCTGCTCTGGTGTATGTGGACAGGTAGTATGATGAACAACACCAGTAGTGAGGAACAAATGCAGAAGAAAATGATTGATAAACTCTCCTCCATTATCACTTCTCACACACTGAATGGAAGTATTAAACTGAGTAGATACAAAAGCCTTGAAATTAGCTATTGTAGATTTCACTTCAGACTTGTAATGAAGAGGATAAAGCCAGGAATAACGTGTGAAATCATCAACAATCAACAAGTAATAACGAAATCCTTTATTAGATGGAATTGGGGAGGGTCCCCAGACATCCATGTGAACTAACTGGAAAGGAGCAATAGTTTTAGTAGTGGAACTAGTAAAGGGAAGTTTATGGCTCTTAGCCATATTACAGCAGACACAACTCATAACAGAAGTGCTACCTAATGGCAGAAGTTGTTGTTTTATTAAAGCAGAAAGTAAAGGGGGTACTTGGATGCCCAAGTCTTTGATGTTAGAGCATGGCAGTAGATGATGTGCTGACAAAGGCTACAGAAGAAGAACTTGCAGAACCTTGTTTAGAGAAGGTCAGAATTGGATACAGGCCCTTGTGACATGGTCCCTGGTACAGAATTTTGTGAGAAAACTTGTCCTGAATAACAAGACCAGAGGAGTCAAATGTAAGCATGCAGTTGTTATCTTTTGCAAAATGATAGACAGACAACAAGTTGTGAGTAATATGAGGTGTGTGGAGAATATGAGACAGTTGAAAAGAATAGTGAGGTGTTGGTAGCAAACCTTTGCCAGTATGTGTAACTTGCAGATTAGAGCCATTTCCCACTAGAACACCCTTTGTGACTGCAGTAGGTTGTGATTGATCAATATTATGCAACTGATTAGTGATGTGATTGGTAGCTCCACTATCAAAGTACCATTGTTGAGGAGGTGGTCCATAAGAAGATGCAAAACTCTATTGTGACCCCATAAACCCAGGCATAACCTGTTGACCAGTTGAAGACCCAGCAGTCATATATGGTTGATTATAACTTTCAGTAAAATGTGTCTGTGTAGGAAATCCAGTAGAAGAACCAGCAATCATATATGGCTGGTTATAATTGTCAGTAAAATGAGCTTGTGTAGACTGTTGTGGAGTGTAGAAAGAAGTATTTGATGCATTTGATGGTCTAGATCCATATTGCTGAACAGGAGCAGAATAATACATTGAACCATGTGTGCCATTAAATGGCTGAAACATAGGTACCCAAGGACCAGACAAATGAGGATTCATCCATTGTCCTCCTTGATAAGAGGGTCCTCTCCATGACATATCAGGAAATCCAGACTGAGAATTTTGATTTCTGTAATTACAATACTGTGTGGTATGATTATTACGTCCACAAATAGCACACGGATCCTTAAAATACCTAGGGCCTCTGCCCCCTCTTCCTCTGTTAAATCCTCTATTGTTGGACTGATAACCCTGCTGTTGAGGCATATACCGTTGTTGAGATCCCATAGCAGGTTGTGATTGACTCATGTCTGAGCCATTAAACTGAGAATTAGGTGCATTCATCTGTTGAAATTGACTTATCAATGACTGTGGTATCCCAGGATTAGATGAAGAATTGACATTCTGAGTTGCTACTAGAACTGATGTACTGTCTGGCTCAGTCTCTTGTAGACACTGAATGTCCTCACCATTGAGCATAGTAATCACCTCATCAAAACTAATGTTGCTACCTCGAGTCCTTACAGCAGTTTTGAAACCATTGAATACCTTTGGTAGTCCTCTTAAAGTATGGAAAATAAGATCATCATCATCTAAAGGAAAACCTGCCGCAGACAACTTTTGTGCATATTCTTTTATGGTATCTATATAAGTCTCCATAGTAGATGTCTTTGTCAGTGTATACAACCTACACTTTAGTTCTTGGACATGATTTCTAGACAAGGAATTGTATCCGTGAGACAATGATTCCCAGATTTGATAGGCATGATGCAACCCTAGCACATAGGGTAAGGTTGTTTGTGAAAGTGAAGCAGTCAAACATGACATGATCTGAGTGTCAATCAGAGTCCACAATTGATGTGCCGGGTTTGCAGTCACCACACCTTCAGAATTTCTAATAGTAGCAGTTGGACACTCAATCGAACCATCAAGATAATCGAAAAAGCCATTTACTTTCATAACATTTTCCATTGTATCCTCCACAGTAGATAATTGGATGCATTCAACTTGATATTCACAAAAGAGTGAAAATTAGACACAAGAAAAGCTAGTGATGGTGGTAGAGTTACCGCAACTGTAGTCAT
The DNA here is from genome assembly GCA_016920895.1 of Vaccinium myrtillus. NCBI lineage: Eukaryota > Viridiplantae > Streptophyta > Magnoliopsida > Ericales > Ericaceae > Vaccinium > Vaccinium myrtillus. Next base: position 38,168,136 of record CM029271.1, read on the forward strand.
CTTCTTCGTAACCGTTTTAGGGTTTCAATGATTTCCAGTTGTGAATGATTGAATTGCGAACCGATCTTCCAGGATCGTCAAGACTCTCGTCAAAGATGCTCTGATACCATGATGAAGTGTTGAATTTGACAAAGAAACACTCAGATTTACAAAAGTAATGAAATGTAGATAGAGAGAGAAAATGTATGAATAACTCTGTTCTTTCTTTCTCGATGATCTGCAAACGCGGAGATACAAAGCCTTTTATACTTCTTCTAAACCGACTTACTCTCTTAACCGACATAAGCACATGCTTAGCCTCTAACTAACTTCTGTTACAAATTGTTACAAACTAATACAAACAGTAAAGAGAACTTAACACACTTAACCATAACCGTAACGGAGACTTAACGGAGCATACAAAAACAACTTCAGTGTGTGTGTTTAACAATTCTCTCACAACACACACATAAAAAATCGTGAAAAACCAGCTTATTCAAAAAACTGGGTTAGTGGAACACCCTCTAAATAGTCTCACATTCTTCATGTTTTGAACCTTTTCTCCTCGTTATTATTGTAGAGTCCTGATGTGACTCAGTTGGCTTATTTTTCTTTTCATTCAAAATTTGTTCGCTTTTCCAAGCTCCGAGCCAAATTTTTTTGGATTATTGACCCTAAGTTTGGGTCAAGTTTTTTTTTACTTTTCCAAATCATCTCATCGAGAGAACCAGTAATTTACAAAAATTTAATGCAAAACTAAAAAATACAATATATATATATATATATAGAAAATGGTCTCCCAAAAGGATCCACCACAAAATTTCGTGCGGACCCGGATCAAATTTTGACGATCCGAACCGCTCAATGTTTTTAAAATGCATTTTAAGGGTCACGCAGAAAATCTTCAAAAAAATACCGGAAATTTCGGTAAAATGTACATATTTTTTGTGGGATCAAGCCCTTCGGTATTTTTTTGAAGATTTTCCGCATGGACCTTGGAAAATGCATTTTAAAAACATTAATGTTCAAAATATCAAAATTTGATCCGAAAGTTGAAAAACAAGTCCGCCCGGAATTTTTATCAAAAAGCTTCCTCTATATATATATATATATATATAGAAAAACTTCCCATCCAAACCACAAAAATTCGGACCCGTCCACACCTCATAGTTCCGGACCAAATTTTGACGATCCGAACCGCTCAATGTGTTTAAAATGTGTTTTTAAGGTCCACCGTGACGATTTGTAAAAAAATAAATACCGGGAAGGGCTTGATCCAAACAGTTTTTCATAAAAGTGCACATATACACATTTTATGAAAAATTGATCCGATCAAGCTCTTCCCGGTATTTTTTTTAATGAATCCTCGCGTTGGACCTTAAAAACACGTTTTAAACACATCTAACGGTTCGGATCATCAAAATTTGGTCCGGAAAGTGGGGTCCGGACGTTAGGTCCGCATTTTGTGGTTTGGATGGGAAGTATATATATATACGACAAGCTTCCAGTCAGGGATCATTGACCGGAGGTTTTTGGGTGTTTAGAAGTTTTTAAAAATTATTTTTGCAAAATCTGAATCGTCCAATATGTTTAAAACGTGTTTTTAAGGGTCCCGCTAGAAATCATAAAAAAAAAATACCGGAAGATTGGATCAAGGTCTTCCCTGTATTTTTTTTAATAATTTTTTGCGGGGCCTTAAAAACACGTTTTAAACACATTAGACGGTTCAGATCATAAAAAAAAAATCGACTGGCTTATTAATATGCCGAAGGAAAACTAACCAGATCTTCTGAACTACGCAAGATTTTCGGCCCATCGATATATCTGGCTGGAAGGCCCAATCTACCCAACACCTTCTTTAGCCCGCTAACCATCTCCGTCAATCCATCCAGTTCAGCTGCACGCAGAGAGAGAGAGAGAGAGAGAGAGAGAGAGAGAGAGAGAGTTACAGAGAGAGAATGGCGAAGCCACTTGGACCAACAGGGGAGTTCTTCAAGAGGAGGGACGAGTGGAGGAAGCACCCGATGGTCATTAACCAGGTCCGCCACGCTTTGCCGGGGTTCGGCATTGCCGTCGTCGCCTTCGGCATCTACCTCGTAGGCGAAGCTGCTTACAACAAGATCTACGCCCCTTCACACTCCCACTCTGCGTCGTCACCGTCTTCTCACTCTCACTGAGAATCACCACCAACCATCTGTCAGGTACTTTCTTTCGTCTACCCCATCAGACCCGCTATTGATTTTGAAATTAGGGTTTTCCAAAGTTGTGATCTTTATGTATGTTTGTACTTGTGTAAGTTTTTAGAGTGTCCTGATTTAATGGGTGTCTTTCGATTTTGTCATTGCATTTATATGTGTTCCACCTTCAAATGTCATCAGGCTAATCGTGGTATTGTAAGGCCTTGTTTGATTGACCGGACCTATTTATCTTTCTCGGAGAAATGACCAAACATCGAGAACTTCTTCACGCTTGAGCCGTTGAGGTTGCTTTCTTAGAGAAACTAGTTTGCAGTAAGGGGATATATAATTCCATAGGATGTGTAATAGCTACGAGCTTGTAGTTTTAGGGAGTAAACATGTTTGATAGGATTTGATGTCCAACGGATAATCCCTCTATCACTTGTTGCATTCAAATGCTTGAAACGACCTCCCATAGGATTTGCAGTCTAATCCCATGTCTAATCAGTGCAATCAAATGGGCCTTAAGGGAGAAAAAGGAGAAGAGGATATCTTGGAAAACATAAATTTTCCTCGTAATGATCTGTGCACTCACTGAGTTGATGTCCTTTTTTTTGTGTGTGTGGTAAATATGACATTTTATATCAACAAAAACCAGGATTACAACAAGGAATAATCCCAAGTAACAACAATACAACTCAACTGAAACAGCTAACTAGAGGAACATAGCCTAAACAACAAGGAAGAATAAATTGCATTCTATGGGGAGATTCCATTGGCTACACAGCGAATGGTTTTCCTGGGAGCTAGGGACCTGCTTCCAAGTGCTAACTCTATATCTCAAATTTTCTTCCACAGTTTCAACAATTGCTCTGGACTCCTTTGAGCTCCTCCCAAAAGATCCTAGCATTTCTTTCAAGCCTAATATAGGACAGGGTAGCATCTATGAACAATTTGAATAACATGTTTTTGAAAGCTATGAAACAATTTGAATAACATGTTTTTGAAAGTTCAACCACCACAATTTGAATAACATGTTTTTGAATAACAATTTATCGGCATGAAAGTTTTCCTCTTGCAGTGATCTATTGCCCATTTTATCTCTGCATCCCATTGGCCTACTGGCCCTACCCCTCTTTGGATCAGAAAAGTACTTATGCCTTGTAGGAGTAAAGTACTTTTGCTTTTTAGACCTAGTTTCCCAAAATAAGTCATGATTGAATAAAGACAAATTTTAAAAGTGACTTTTAGCACCGTGGCTTATTTTAAGAAAACAAGGCCTTATTGCTTTGTTCAATTAATCAATTTGTAATTTTTCAATTATGAATTAAATGAAGTGCCATGGTGGTGTTTATGCATTTTTTTTATGCTTAATTGACTTGTATGTTATTTAGAAAGGAATAAGAAACAACAATCTTACATGGACCGGGGAAGACATTATTTGTGAAGCACTAAGCTAATTCACCCTGTTAAAACTCAGTGGACTAGACTTCTGCTGCATGAGAAGATGAAGTGAGAGCTCAGGGTTTGACTTGAGGTGCTTCAAAGGAAAACCTATTCTGATGTAGCATAAGAAGAGCGAAAATTGGAATTTTTAGCAGACAGTGGATCTCCATTTTATGCAGATTGCTTCCAGACCTTGACAACTTCCGCTCTTTAGGTTGCGAGAAATTCTTATAATCCTTCTCTAGTTGTTTTTTGATTAAGTGGCGCTGGTCTTGAACTCTTGTGTGTGCTTTGAGACCTCTTACCAGTTGGTTTTTCCACTTTTTAGTACAGATTTGAGATAATATGATGTGCTGTTTTATCATTGGATTGCCAGTCCCACATTTATCTGCCTGTCATTAGTTATCTAGCTTTCATTATGCAGATCAGATTTTTGTTTTCTCCATGTAGTCTACCTAAATTGACTTGATTGCCAATCGAAAACGAAATGAATGTTCTTTCATGATGCAGAAGTTTGTATAATGGATGCATAACTATACTCAAAGCTTATAACTTTAGGGCTTGTTTCCTAACTTGCTTAACAGTGTACAAACAATGTTAAAGCATGGAAATTTGTGTCACTAGGAAAAGGTAATACCCTAGTAATGTTTTTGTAGGCATGTTCTGACGGATAATTTACCTTTGTCCCAAACCCAAATTAGTAAACTTAGCTATCTATTTCAATTTTCAACACACAAGTTTTTGATACATGTCCTTTGTAAAGTCTTTACGTGATTGATTGGAAGACAAGTTTCTCTCAATTCCACATATGCCCTTGCCTTCTAATAATTTTGATGTGTTTCGCACCTCTGATTCCTGTTCCTTGTTCCATAAGGATATTCATACCAGGTAACATAATTGAAAAGATGCACACATGCTCAACAAATCCAAAAAAAAAACAGGATTTGCATTGTTAGACTTAATCATGTGTTGAAACGTCCTTCAAAATTTATGCATTGTGGGATGTATTCTTGTTAGGGCTACTCATGTAAGCCAAAGAGTATATATTCCATTTCCCCATCACCTGTCCACTTCATTTTTTTGTGGTATATCTCAACCCTAAACAACAATTTATGTCTTCCCTAATTTGGTTTTTCAAAATGCTTGTTTTTCCAGGTGGATGCTCAGTGCCGAGAAACAAGCCTTGGTCATGTATTTAAGTCGATGTTTTAATAAAGCTTTCGCTGCACCTGGACGTGTGGCTTTTGGTTAATTGCAGATTTAAACTTGTAATGAACTTTGGGGTATTGGTTTTGTGAACAAAATTTACTACTTTGTTACTTCATTTGCTAGCTGAAAAATGTATGAAGCTATTTTCTCTTCCACATTCTTACTTTCTGTTGATTGCCCCTTTGATTGTATTGGCAAGCTGATATAGAAAAAATTGCATTCCGCTACTCGGAGTTGTCCCTTCGGCTTTTATATTCAAGCAACAAGTACAAGGCCTCAACTCTAATACAATTCCAAGATGAAAGGCGTGCTATTTTTATTCCATAAAAGCCTGGAGCTGGCAAGATCCAATCTAGCAACCACGAGCATTTTTTAAGGGGATACACCCAAATTCTTGTGTTTGGGAATTTCCTTGGAACTGTCCCCATTGTTCACTTTTTTAACTGGCTTGCAACATCTTGATTCTAAAGAAAGAGGGTCAAAATTGGGCAGGTTAGGGCCAGTTTCTTCCCAACTCTAGGAGCATAGATGTTAACAGGATTCACACCTTTTCCATAGTCAAGAACTATCATCATGTAGCTGATAACTTGAAATTTTTCATTCCACGTTAGTATTTTGCCTAGATGAGGGGTTCCTTTCTCCAATTTTAAAGGTTAGCGGTGTCTGTAGGAAATGGGTATAGATGAGGGGGTCTCTGTGAAATTTAACCAAATATATGTTAGAGAATGTGTTACAGTTACTAATGGGTATAGATGAGGGGTTACTAATGTGTTACGCTAAGTTCTACTAAAATTTTAGTTGCTCGTGTAATGCTCTCTAACATATGTAGAGCATGTTTGGGAGCCACATTTTCCCATTTTCTCATTCTCATTTTTTTCTTTTTGGTTGTTTGGGAGAAATGCCCCAAAACTCATTCTCTGAATGAATTTTGCAAAATGCACAATCTAGAGTAGAAGTGAAAAATAGGTTGAAATGAGTTTTTTGACTTCTCATTTTTCACTTTTTCCATTTTGATTAACAAAAAGGCCTACAGAATGTATTTTTCACATATCTCCCAAACACTACTCCTGTTTTAAAATGCATTCTACACATTTCTCTCAAACACTCTTATACTAAACTCAAAATACTTTCTAACCATAATCCAAAAAACCAAAAAGCCAGTTTTAAAATGCATTCTACACATTTCTCTCAAACACTCTTACTAAACTCAAAATACTTTCTAACCATAATTCAAAAAACCAAAAAGCCAAAAAATAAAAAATGAAAAGCTGAAAATGAGACTCTCAAACTCCCCGGTAGTAGTATTAAACAAATTTTTCTCTACAAACAAAAACCAAAACATTCTCTTGTCATCTTGATTGTACTGTTGACCAAGGCACACCAAAACAGGGTTCATCTTCCTAATGTTGTATCACCAAGCCTTCTCCGGCACACCTAACCTCTGTATCATATATGCAAACTCCTAGAATCTAGGTGTGAAACTCTTTTTAAATATCTATAAAAATGATAGTATTTTAATTTTTTAGCATTATGGTTTTTTTTAGTGTATAGTTTCTTATACTCTTACTATGTTTATTAATGAAATGTCTTCCGGTTAAAAAAAAAAAAAAGGTACGCATGTCCAAGACATTGAGCCCCAAATGTTTAGTGGGACTTACCTGAGTGGAAGGTTCGCATGTCCAAAATGACATTGAGCCCCAAATGTTAGTGGGATTGGTGAGTGGACTTGCTCTTCATATAATTCATATAATTGATCGATTTTATTTTTGGGTCAAACTACAAGGATGTAATTTTTTATACTCCTTCTATCCGGATTTGTTAGTCCACAAACATATTTTTTCAAGTCCTAAAATGTTTGTCCATTTCTAAAAGTCAAAGGTTAAAGTCTGAAAATTTTACTATTTTTTTGCCCATTTTCTAAAACTTAAAATAACAACTCAAAACTATTTTTTGAAACAATGGGTTTACATTTTTGAATTTTTTTTTGCACCGTATTAAAGTTCTCAATGAGATCTATCAAACAAAAATCATATCGATTATAAAAAAAAATTTGCAACTACATTTATTTTTTAGTTTGAAAATTGAACTTAGTTTCGTAGTGGACTATCAAATTGGAATGGAAGGAGTATTAAATGGAGGAATTGAGGATAAAATAGGAAATTAACAAACTCTAAATGTAATGGAAAAAAAAGTTGGAATCCCCAAAACGGACCAACAAATCCGGATGGAGGGAGTAAATCTCTTGATTCCGGAGTAGATCGTCTTCCATTGACCGGACCAGGAAATGAATTTTCAAAGTGGATGTAAACTGACGACCGTCAAACTAAAAAAAAAGGGTTTTGCTAACGTGTGCTCAATAGACACACAAACAAACAAAAAACACACACTCCAATACACCTTTTATACTTTTCAATACACTTTCACATATTCCTATATATTTTGAGGGATAGTATAGTACAGGAAAATAAACCAAGAAAAAAAGCAGGAAAGTGCATCGGACGGTTGAGATCCGATGGACTTTCCTGTTTTTTAAAAACAGTGCACCGAACGGATCTCAGCCATCCGATGCACTTTCATATATATTTTTTTTTGTTTCTTTTCCTGTTTCCTACAGTTTTCCATATATTTTTCACATATTTTAATAGATTTTTTCAACCTTAACGTGTGCCGGTTAGAATTTTTTTTTCAAAAAAATAACAAGAAAAAGACATTTTCGTTTTACTAAAAAGAAAAATAAATAGTTCAGATTCACGATCATGGATGCTATATAGATTCTTCATTTCTTTTTCAAAGGCTTTCGGAAAACTTGTGTTGTACTCTATCTAACATTTTCTACTCCACTATAGATTCCTTTTGACTTTGATCATCTAAACGCCATTTTTCTTCCCAACTGTTCTTTTCTCTGCTCTCTCACCTTCTGAAAATACCCATCGTGCTTCCAAAACTTGCTCTAGTTTTTCTCATTGATTCATCTATCACTCTTCAATGGCCTCTTCTTCTACCTCCCACCACGCTTTCCAAGTCTTCTTGAGCTTCAGCGAAGAAATCCGAAAAACCTTCATCGATCACCTCTACACATTCCTAACCCAAGCAGGAATCCACACCTTTATAGACGACAACGACATCCCAACAGGACAAGACATCCAGTCAGAACTCGAAAGAGCAATTACCCAATCCAAGATTTCAATCGTAGTTTTCTCCAGAGACTACGCTTCTTCCACGCGGTGCCTCGACGAGCTGGTGAAGATTGTCGAGCGCAGGAGGGTTTGTGGGCAGGTTGCTTTCCCAGTTTTCTACGACGTGGATCCGTCTCATGTGAGGAAGCAGGGTGGGGTGTTTTTGCAAGCATTTGGTAGGCATGAAGAGGAGGCGGAGACCGATGAAGGGAAGGAAAGGGTGACGAGGTGGAGGGAGGCTCTAACTGAAGTTGCAAATCTTGGAGGGAAGGTCCTGGAAAATGAAGCTGATGGGTATTAATTTTTCCCTTGAAAACCATTTTGTTTTTAATTGTTCAAGTTCCTACATGAAATGCAGTTCGATTATTACATGGCTTTCTTGGAAAGTAATTACTACATGAAGATATTAGTATTTGAATATGTTTGGATGGCTGGAATCTTGAGGAGGAATGAGAATATAATTACCAGAAACCAAATTCCTTTGTAATCAATACATGGAGTAATTCCATTCAGGTGTTTAGATTAATTTAGTAGTCTTATTCATAGAATTTTGCGGTGAAAAATAATTAGAGTAAACATTTCCTTGTCGTAAGGATTGAGCCAGGAATCTATGATTACCATGGGATAAGGGAGGGACCAAATTCTCACTTAGTTTGGGAATGTGATCCTTGATTGAATATGGAATCACATTTCTATTCCGCTCTAATCCAAACGTAGCAATATGGAGATATGGCATCCCATTCCCCTCGAAATTATCGCCATTCAAACTAAGCCTTGGTAAAATACTTTGGAATGATGGACAAACCAGTAAGAATAAGATAGAACAGTGTGACAAATGGGTCGAAAATGGAGATCAATGATTTACTTGATTGGTTGATTTTATTTTTCAGTTCTTTTTCCCACTTTTGAGTAAGAGTAGCTGGAGAAATTATTTATGCTCTTGGAGAATTGCTCCACATGGTCTCTGCACCACACATTTGAGTGGTGCTGAAACCGAAGTGTGGGGAGGCCACACAAATGTGTGGTGCGGAGCCCCTATGGAGCAATGCTGCAGGAGCATGGAATAATTACTCAACTAGTAGTGGTGTTGTTGAGAAGTAACATCCCTGCTATTTCCAGTAAATTGGAAGTATAGTGGTCATCCGTAATTTGTTGACCCAAGTATCTTCCTTACCTTTTGAGATGGGAATTTGTTTTTCGCTTTCTTGACTCTAACTGTGAAGCACAGAACAATTTGGTTGCAACCCTAAACCCAATGCTCCTCTCTTATATGTTTAATCTTGTTATACTGATACATTATTGTGCGTAGCTGCCACATAAGACTCAAACTGCATTTTGGAATTTAGAAATTTGAAGATTATCTCTGGTAATGGAGAACTTAGATAAATTATTTTGTGAAACTTCTGTTAATCACTTCCTTTGCTTTGTAGGCATGAGTCAAAATTTATCCAGGAAATTGTTAAACAGATTGCAAGTAAGTTGAATCGCACAGTTTTGAATGTCGCATCGCACCCAGTTGGTATAGATGTTCGTGTCAGGAACATTGATTCGTGGCTACAAGATGGGTCGACTGATGTTGGTGTATTGGCGATTTATGGTATTGGTGGAATAGGGAAGACTACAATTGCCAAAACTGCTTATAACCAAAACTTTGAGAAGTTTGACGGTAGCAGCTTCCTTGCAACTATTAGAGAAGCTTCAGAACAAGCAAATGGTTTGGTTCGTTTACAAAGGCAGCTTCTGTCGGATGTTTTGAAGAAGAAGGCCGAAAAGGTACACAATGTTGATGAAGGAGTCCTTAAAATTAAAAATGCTGTAAGCTGCAAAAGAGTTCTTCTTGTTCTTGATGATGTGGATGATTTAGATCAATTAAATGCCATAATTGGGATGCAACAATGGTTTTATCCCGGAAGTAAAATTATCATAACAACTAGACATGAGCGATTGCTCAAGGCTCATGAGGTGTGTGAGATGTATAAGGTTAAGGAACTGGATGACAAAGAATCACTTCAGCTCTTTTGTTGGCATGCCTTTGGACAAGACCATCCCATAGAAGGTTACTTTGAGCTCTCAGAAAGAGTTTTACAGCGTTGTGGAGGGATCCCTTTAGCACTTCAAGTCTTGGGGTCATCAATGTCCGGAAGAAAAGTAGATGTTTGGGAGAGTGCAATAAAGAAAATGGAAGCAATTCCAGACAGCCAAATCCTTAAAAAACTTAAGGTTAGCTACGATTCTCTAGATGATAACCATGACAAGAACTTATTCCTCGACATAGTCTGCTTCTTTATTGGAAAGGACAAAGATTACGTGGTTAGAATACTAGATGAATGTGATTTTTTCGCGATTGTTGGGATTCAAAATCTTATTGATCGATGTCTCTTAATGATTGGTGAAGATAACAAGATGAAGATGCATGACTTGATTCGGGACATGGGAAGAGAGATTGTTCGCCAAGAATCACCAGAGGAGCCTGGGCAGCGTAGCAGACTATGGAATCATAATGATTCCCTTTCCGTATTAACTGAGAAATTGGTGAGGAAAATGTTTCTCCCTTCCATTTTGTGCTTTCTTGTATGCATGGTAAGTTACTTATAAAATTTCCTGTTATCAGGGTACGGAAACAGTCAAAGGGCTTGTGCTTGACATGCAAATGTTTGTTGAAGCCAAGTCTGTTGGACCAATATTCAGTACCGATTCTACTGATGCAAAAAGAAAGCGTTCCCAAGAAGTTCTTGACGAATTACTGATGATAGACCAAGATAGATCATTGAAACGAAGACGACTTGACTTCTCAAGGCACTCATTAGATGCAATCTCAAAAATTTCCAATGAGGCAGGCTTGAGAACTGATGCGTTCGTGAGAATGCACGAATTGAGACTACTTCTGCTTCATTATGTTAAACTAGCAGGCTGCTACAAGGAATTTCCTAAAAAGTTGAAATGGGTCTACTGGCGCGGATTTCCCTTAAAATCTATACCCAATGATTTTCCTCTGGAAAGCCTGGTTGCTCTTGAAATGCGTAATAGCAGCTTGAAACAAGTTTGGAGAGGAAGCAAGGTATGTTGAATTAGATTGTTTACTTTGTGATTAGTGCTCAAGAACTAATTTCACATGATTTGTTGATTTTCTTTTTCTTTCCCCTGGTACAGGAGCTTAAATTTTTGAGATTTCTTAATCTTAGTCATTCCCATGCCCTTACTAAAACCCCCGACTTCACTGGACTCCCTAATCTCGAAAGGTTGATTCTTAAAGATTGCATAAGATTGGTTGAAGTTCATGAATCCATTGGAGAACTGGAGGTATTGGTTTTTCTTAATCTGGGAGATTGCAAAAATCTTCAGAAGCTTCCAAAAAGCATTTGTCAGATGAAATCCCTCAAAACACTCATTCTCTCTGGTTGCTCAAATCTCGTTGAGTTGCCGATTGAACTCGGGAAACTTGAATCCTTGACAGTGCTCCATGCAGACAGAACCGCTGTAAACCAAATGGTGCCTACCACCGGGGAGGTGAAATCATGGAAGACTCGCTTCTGGTATTGGGTGTCAAAAAAAAGGAAAAGCCCAGAATCCATCAGATTTTCTTTGGCTTCTTTATCACACTCATTAGTGAAGTTAAGCCTTGCAAACTGCAACCTTTCAAATGATGCTATTCCCGTTGATCTTAGTAGCCTGTCTTTGTTGCAGTTCTTGAATCTTAGTGAAAACCCAATTGATACCCTACCGGAGAGCATAAAAGGTCTTTTTATGCTCCAAGACCTTTGGTTAGATTCCTGCACAAGCCTCCAATCAGTTCCAGAACTTCCCTCGAGTTTAGTCAAGCTCAAGGCAGTAAACTGTACATCTTTGAAAAAAATATCAAATCTACCAAACCTGTTGAAGTCGCTGTTTTTGGATGTGAGCGAGTGTAAGAGGCTAGTTGAGGTCCAGGATTTGTTCAAGTTAGCACCCATTGGAGATTTTTTTCCGGAAATGATCAGTAACTTGGGATTGTTCAACTTGGAATCAATTGAAAACACAGAGGTGGAATTATTCAACAATATGACAAAAACAAGAATCAAATGTCCTGTACAGGTGCTCTCTCTCTCTCTCTCTCTCTCTGTGCGCGTGCGTGCACACTACCTGAAACGTGGACGGTTATCCGTGGATTTTGATTTAAATACTGTCACTTTCTTTGGACAGGGACTATATGAGTTTTGTATATTCAGCACCTGTTTCCCCGGGAATGGAATTCCCGACTGGTTCAGCCATAGGGCCAAAGGAAACTCCATATCATTTAACGTGCCTTCAGAAGCTAATCTTAAGATGCGAGGCTTCAGCATATTCTTCGTCTACTCTCGTTCCAAGGATCGCATATACCGGTTTTGGGGCGAGTCTACATCCGGGAACTGGTATTCTTATTTCATCAAAATAAGCAATAAGACCAGGGGCCAGAAATGGGTATATAGCCCCACGTTCCTTGGTATTCCAAGTGATGGAGAAGATATGACATGGTTAAGCCATTGGGAGTTTGAGAATCAGCTGCAAGATGGCGATGAAGTGAGTGTGTCGGTGGTTGGGTGGAGTCTTGCTTTTCGCATTAAGGAATGTGGGATCAGCTTTGTCTACGAGGAGCAAGAAGAGCAGAAGGGAACATCATCAAAGAGTGAAGAAGTAGAAGAAGAACAAGTAATCAAACACTTCAATGCCAGTCCTTTTCGAAAAGAGATTGACAGTCTCTTCTCGGCATATCAGTTCAAGAGTGGTGAATATTTCCTCTCACATGCTGAGTACTTCGTGCTCAAGGAAGGCTCAACTAGTACTGAGGGAGTAAGGGCTGTTTTGTATGAGAACTTATTTCAAGACAATGTAGAAAATACAGGTGCGTGTTATGTGGCTTTCACGTTTTTAAATTTAAGTACGCGTATAATGAAAAAAAAAAAGCAGAAAAATGAGGCTCCTTGTAACACTATAGGTGTTCATTTAGGATAGGTATAAAAAGCTTCTCTGCTGTATGTTAATCTTTGTCACATGTTGCAGGGTCGATGGATGAAGGAGAAGAAGATGATGAAAGTGATGATTTTTACGCCGATGACAAATATGATGAGGTGGATGAGGAGGAATTGATGACCATATTAGGTTGGAAGTAAGGATGGGCCGTAACGATTTATCGCCAACTGATTATATTTTCATTCTTCACATCTCCATCATCAGGTTGTTTAATCTTCTGATGTAAAATGGTTTGTAATCATGCTATTTACAGGAACTCTCCGAATGACTTTTGAGCAATTGACAGTCACCAAACCCCTTTCGGGCTACATTATCGGTTTTCAAATTTTGCATTTAGGAAGACTCCATTTGTCGGTATAACTTACGATTTCCGAGATAATTGGGCATCTCTAATCCCAAATGACTCAATATCAGGTTCAGAACGAAGTTTGTTGTCTGTTGACTGAGCTAGCAAGAACAAAGACAGACATAGATCTTGATTTGGAAAAGACTGAGCTTGCAACTTGAGTTTACGACTGTTGATCGTAGAACGACTTGAGCTTGAAAGCGGTAGATCGAGGACCAATTATACAATTGACAGTTGGCTTATTTTGTAAAGGTCTTTTTTGGCACAGAAGTGGTTAGTGAACTTCTTGGGCTAAACATCATGGATCAGTTTATCTTCTGATTCAGAACCAGGATAAACCATTACCAGCTGGTAATAAGATGAAATCCCCAGCCCCCACAGAATAATTATAAGGTAGTCATGCTATGCCAGCATTTGCATTTGGTTTGTTTTTCTCAAGAAGGTTTCAAAAAAACAAGCCCACCCAGAAAATGCTTCTAAGTACGTGCTCTATAAGCAAGTTGAAAGACTCTGCAGGGTAGCCAAAAGTCTGAGCACCGCCACGTGATGCTCCGGACCACTCCAAAATCATACATTTATATGAGGTTCATACACTTGCCATGATGAGAATGTATAGTTGTGGAGTGATTCGAAGTACCACGTGGCGGTGCTCGTGAACTATTGGAGAATTTCACAATATTTGGCCAAGCGCCGAAAGATGTACGAGCTATAGATTGCTCAGATATTCCTGAAACCTTGAACCATAAAGCTCAACAGTACAAAATTTGCATCCAGAAGGAAATCATGCTTTTGTTACACGGAGCTACTTATAGTTTTTTTTTTGTCATTCGTTAATCCTAATCTACTATATCCTAGGGGACTTGGGGAGGGGATGGATGCTTACGGGAATTGAACCCTGCCCATGTGCATGGGAGTATAAGGGAGGCACCAACTGCACTCCACTCCACTTGCAGCTACTTATAGTTTTTAAAGCAAAGTGTTTTGATACAGGCTACAAAACCTAGAAAAGACACATGAAAATGCATCCGACGGGTGAGATTTATCTGGCACACTGTTTAAAAGGCACATGAAAATGCATTCGACGGGTGAGATATGATAGATTACCATCACGTAAGTGCATGTGTGTGATACACTGATACTGCATGCGTGTGATACTGGTGAAAAACGTAAAGGCAGGGGAGGGTGAACTCACCTCCAGTTGGTTGCTCTTCCTTCTTTTTTTCCTCAAAGAATATCTAATCTTAATCATTGTTACCCAATAATTAAGTGCCACCTCACATAGTTTCCGGAAACCCTTTACTTGGGCCACAAGCATCCCATAATAGGACGCCACCTAATTCTTTTCACAATTGTATATGAAATTCCCGAGGGTTTCGAGTGTGAGACTACGCGTAAGTCAACATGATACTTGAATTATTGAATTTTTTTCAATAATTCATCGTAGGTTTTGAGTATGAGACCTAACAGGGAAGGACAAAGATGGAATCCACTTTCTAGCGTGTATTAAAAAATAGGGTGAGTCTATTCGCAGCCCATTTTCGACTTCATACAGCCATTTTGCTAAATAAAACCCTGCTGATGTGGCAAATCATTATTTTTGCTTCACATAACCCAGAAAATTTTCCAAATTACCCTTGTTATTTTTCTTCTCCCAATTCACTCAAAACCCACCCACTCTCAAAACCCACGCTCAAAACCCACCGGTACCGACCGACCTCCATCACCACCGGTACCGACCGACCCCCGATCTACTCCCTCGTCTCACCAATCGATCGCCCTCCATCACCACCGCTACCCACTTTTTCCTCCGACCGACCTCCATCACCTCTCTCTCTCTCTCTCTCTCTCTCTCTCTCTCTCTCGCTATCTGGTTTTGGCACATTTCGGATATTTACTCCCGAAACTAAACACATAATTCGGATACAAACTACTGAATTATGACCAATATTGCGGATATTAACTACCATCACCAATTTCGGATATAAACTCCCGGTTTTATAGGTAAATTTCGGGTATTAACTACCGAAATGTATTGCGATTTTCGGGACTGTGTGTACCGTTTCGAACGAACAACGGCTGAAAAATCGAAAAAGCAATGGGTTACTCTTGGGTCGTTTTTTGCTTGAAAATCTTCATGTCCGGGTTACTCTTGGTCTGTATTTGTGCATCCATTGGTGGACTTGGAGTTGTAAGTTGCTCCATTACTCTTTGGAGTTCTTCAACAAGGTTTTCCTTTGGAGCTCTTCAACCTAGCCATTAACTCCCATTGATTCAACAATGTTTTCCATTGAGAGAGATGAAAGATGAGGGGCATAGGAGGATATTGGGGGTTAATGGCTAGGTTGTTTTCGATTGGAGGAGGAGGAGAGATTTTTTTCGATTAGGGGAGGAGGGAACACGATGGAGGAGAAAGGAAGAAGAAGAAGTGGGCTGGTATGTAGCAATTGGGAGAAAGTGGGGTGGGTTGGTATGAAGTAATTTGAGGGGCTAAATGGTCTTTTCACAAGGAAGGTTTTGGTATTTATTTTGGATGAGTTGTATTTAGGGAAAATGGGCTGCGAATAGACTCACCCTAAAAAATAATGAGATTACTTATAATTTTATTGGATAGTTCGAGTAAACTATTTTTGCTGCTCTCCATATATAAATTATTCAAGCAAAAATTAAGTTCATCTTAAGAGTAACTCTTAAATTCTAGTACTTTACGGTAAATATGATTCCGACAAAATCTATATCTATTGAGGGGTGGTAGACCAAGAATAATTTGGAAATAAAAATCTATTTATATAATGATTATTTTTTATTTTTTATATGATTCCGACAAAATTTATATCTATGAGGGGTGGTAGACCAAGAATAATTTGGAATAAAAATCTATTTATATAAATTATTATTATTTTTTATTTTTTAGAGTCCAATTCTTATTTTATTTTATTTATTTCCGTCCACGAAAGACAAAATTTAAAAACCAAATATTTCTTCTAAAAATAAAGAAAAAAAATAGTACCTAACAAGAGAAATACTTATTAACGGAGCCTCCATAAAGAAGGAGTTTGCGCCGAGCAAATCCGGGACGTGCATTCCACTATCTAACGGTCCGAATCAATGCATTCTCTCTCTCCTCCTTCAAGCATGTCGGATTTAAAAACAAAAACAAAATTCGCGCATTAATCCGAGCCTTTGGATTCCGGAATACACAGTACGGATTTGCTCTGCGCAAATTCCTTATCTACAGAGACTCATATCTCAACTAACAAACAGAAATCATTTTCTTAAAAATAAAATAAAATGGATTAATCTACCGTTTGCCCAATGAGCAGACAATAAAGTATATAAAATCTGAATTATTATATGTAAGAATTCAAACAGTGAAAACTCTTCCATGTAAGAATTATGATTGTTTTGTGTTTTACCGTCCGCCCAGTGGGCGGATAATAGAAAAATCCAAATAAAATTATAGTCTTAAATGTATAAATGCGACGTGGCCCATTTTCATCAGTTGGATGCGTCTGATTAACGCGACGGCACCGCCCTAGCAAAATCTGCTCAAGATCACCACAGACAGAAAGACTCTCCACAGACGATCCTGCCCCTATTTTTCGCGGCAGAATCTTCACTCCACTAGTCCACCGCCTTCTTCCTCCTAAACCCTACTCTATTTCTTTTTTTTTTTTACCCCTCCTCCGTGAACGACGTAAACCCTACATTGTTCACTCTATTGTTTGATCGACTGGTGATGGGACTCAAGCAAGAAGATGCTGGATCGCCGAACAAAAAAATAGAAGACGCTGGCAGCAAACAGCGAGAGTATGTTTTTTCTCTCAGTCTTACGGAACAAATCAATTTTCCTCTATTGTTCTGAGGTTTTATGACTGGGTTTTCAATCAATTTTCGTTAACTGCATATAAACGCACGGATACGTAACTTATATATTTACCCAGCTTCACTTGTTTAATGTGGGTGTTTGTGTTTGCTTAATTAGTTCATGAAACTGAATTATTTTGATTTCTTTTTGGTGGGTTTTGATTCCAGGTTTGATATCGATAAGCAATTCTTGGCTGCCCCCGTCAAATCTGCAGTCGACAAATTCCAGCTCCTTCCGGAGTTCTTGAAGGTAAAATTGTTTCGCGAAAAAATGTGAAGATATTTATGGCGCTGGAGATGTGAGTTTGGAGTTAGTGGCATATGGCTATCGTTGTTATGAGTCTTTGTAATGGAGAAGAAACATTATTGGCTTGTCTTCCGGTGCAATTGTTTCCGTCTATTTGTTCATTTGCATTGTATCACTTTGCGCCTATATGTTTGTTGTGCGGAGAGGAATGAGATGATAAATGGGATCACTAGCTACAACTTATCTTTATCGACTTGGATCATTTTGACGTGTTTGTTTTTGTATTTGTTGATTATTGTATTGGGGTTGGGGTGGCAATTGATGATCTGATCAATTTAAATTATATATGGTGCTTCACCGAGCCTGTAGAGAATTGGATTCATGTGTCTTTTCTTCTTTTTGGAGCTGTAGGTGAGAGGGTTGGTGAAGCAACACTTGGACTCCTTTAATTACTTTGTTAGGACTCAAATAAGAAAGATTGTACGTGCTAATGATCTCATCACATCAAAGGTCGACCCAACTGTCTACCTCAGGTATAGGTTTGTTTTTATATTTCTGGTATGCTTTGATATTATTTTTTTGATATATGTCTAGGCTAGCTTGCGTGCACCTCGACTAATTCTGATGCCTTGGAGGTAACGACCGGGCATAACCCCCAATGGCCCCAAGGGGTTGGCATGCTTTGATATTAATGGATATTGATTAATTTCACTGTGTCTATCCAATATGGATGTTGAGACCTATCACTCGTGTTGGACCTATCCCCCTTAACAGACAAATTGGGGCCATCAAACTAGTTGTAGTTCTAGCTGTTGTTTTGGTTACTTCAGTTTTGAACTTCGGTCATATCTATTGCTGTCATAACTCATTTTCATCATCAGTCCATTGGATTTTTATGGTGTGCTGCTCAAAAAATTATAAGCAGAACACTATAGTATGTTATAAGTGCTTTCACTTTTTTATTTATGATTGAAGGTGGGTGTTTTGTTGCTATTTTTCTTTCGTCTTCCTTTTCTTTCTTCATGTTTTCGCTTGGTACAGGTACACAAAGGTCTGGGTTGGTGAACCTTCAATTTCTTTTGAAAGAGCCATTGTAAAGGTTAATCCCCACCAATGTCGGCTGTCTGACCTCACGTGAGTTTGCTTTGGAAGATATTTGTTTGTTCAAGGGTCTTGTTAAAACTTATTTTTTATCCAAATTGATGCAGAGTGATGCTCTCTCTCTATCCCTCTCTCCATGCGTGTCTCGATCTCTCTTTTTTCTCGCCCCAGTTGGTTACAAAAGATTCTGGTGTCCTTTTATGTTTTGTCCACTATGAAAATTGCTCTCAAGCATTAGTAAGCATTAAGATTTAAAGCAGGGGCAAAGGCCAAACTAGGCTTACAGAGGAGGTGATGGCTTCATGTAGGAGAACAGTTTTTTCATAGAGTTAAGAATCCATTTATATGATCAAAATATATTTGACCTATGGAAAAAAATACACTCCAAAGTCCTATCCACTCTGGGATCACTTTCGTAGTACACAAAAGTTTTTGATGCCATATGGTATGTATTTTTCGGGGATTTGGGTTGACCGAACAACTACTCCATTTGGGAGAGAACCTTGTAAGATGTGTTCGTAATTCTTAGGTGGCTCCGACTCGCTTCCTGTTTAGCTGTCGTCTAACTGACCTATGTTGTGCGTTCTTTATGATTACTAAGTTGAACCTTGCTAAGTGTCCAAAATTTTGTGAATAAGGGAAATTAGAATTTGGCGGTGACCTATATAATATGAAAATGTCTACTAGGAGGTTGGTAGATGTGATTGCTGAAGATTGTTACAGTGTAGTGTTGTGGATCCCCTTGAGATCTATTTTTCCCTTTATATTATGTCTATGTTTCCTTAGAGACTCTCGACTTCTTAAGTGCTTCATTGAGGTTTGGTACATGGTTTTCAAAGAAATTAAGGGATCACAAAAGAATTTTCATATTTTTGGTTGAATATATTTCTTAGTGAAAACCAAAAGCGGAAGCAATCAAAATGCTGGTAACCAGAAGGACCTGGAGCCATTGTAATATGCGATAATGGTGTAAGAGGACAAACGGGTCTGAGCAAGAATATCTTGCACAAAGGAAATAGATAACTGGAAAGAATGCTAAAGGAAACTAGCGTGTCTAGGAGTTCGCGTGACTGCATTTGGTGTAGGTGGTTTTCAGGTCCATGTGGTTTCTTTCGTTGGATGACACAGATGTATCTCTGTCATGACTTGTACTCGAGTGAATGCAAGTTTTGCATTTAACTGTTCATGAGGTTGATTTCAATGGCCTAGTTTATGCATTTCTGTATTTTATTTTAGCTAACTTTGTAAAACACATTAGATTCTGTTGCTTACATCTTAGTATGTTAAAAAGGGTTATATTCTTGGATTTTGATTTATTGCAGTTATTGTGATAATTTATTGCTTTAGTGACCCTAGTTTGACATTGCCATTATCAATTAAAAGTTTTCTATGGGTTATAGTTACGCTGCTCCAATATATGTCAACATTGAGTACAGCAACGGTCAGCAACAACCGCCAGTAGCCAAGGTACTTTTACAGGAGTACTATATTTAGTCATTTACTTGTTTTATGGTTCTTATGTTCAGAGGGGGGAAGGGAAGAGAAGGAGAAAAATAAAAAAGGAGGGATCTGAATATGATTTTGACTTTTGCTTTGCAGGATAACGTAGTCATCGGACAAATGCCTATCATGTTAAGAAGTTGCTGCTGTGTACTCCATAGAAAAGATGAAGCTGAACTTGCAAGACTTGGTTTATTAAATTCTCAACTATTGTTATTTTTGCAACCTTATGAAAGCTCAGTTCATTTTTATACTTATTGCTTCTTTGTGTTTTGCCTAGGTGAGTGCCCACTAGATCCTGGAGGGTATTTTATTATCAAAGGAACTGAGAAGGTGATGTTCTAACTATGATAACGTGGAGCTTTTCCGTACTACGGTGAAGATATGGACTTTATATGCATTCTTGATCTTTTATCATTTATGTGGGTTCATGAGCTGTTTGTAACTTAGTAGGGTTTAGACTTGGATAAATTGTTGGTCTAGCGTACCAATCAGAGTAATCTTGATTCTGTAGATCCAGTTATAGGTAAACTCAGTTGTGTGCAGACTCTCTTTAACCAAAAAAGAAGAAGAATAAGACACAGTGGGAATTTCTTTAATGTTGGGATAGCAACATAATCACTCATTGAGGCAACTCTTATGAACCATTTCTTTCGTTATCTTTCTATTTTCTGAATTCTATTGAATGTGGCTAATAAACTGTGAAATTGTGGGGGATTGCTGTGATCTGGGTACAATGAGGGAGAAAATGTAGACAGCTCAACTGTAGGGGGAAAACTTTAATATTCCATGTCATGTGTGATCCAAACACTCTAAGTGGTAGTTTGTTTAGTTTTGGGTTTGGGTTCACGATTAAGCTAAGTGGAACACTAGATCAGTATAATGAACATAGTTAGTTTGCTAGGCTCCATCCTGTTCTGCTGGTGAATGTATTTTGTATCTACTGTGTATCTTTGAAATATTGTTATCGTATCTCGTTGTATCTTTCTGTTTAAGGCATAGATTAGGTGTATCTTTTGTGTTTCCTTTCTAGGTTTAGGTTATCTCTATTTAAACGTTTGGTATCATTGTAACATTCATTCAGTAATTCAGTAATGCAATTCTATTGTCTGAAAAGTCTCACTGCTAACCAGTCTTTTTTGTCATGTGCTGCATATGCAATGCCTCAAGTTGAACTTATTTTCTTTTTTCTTTGTCCTCTCACTCCAATCATTTTGAAACTAGAACTGTAATACTTGATTGCAGACTTGCTGTCTGCTTCATTTACATTTTCCTTTTACTTCTTGAAGGTTAAATATCTTCTCTTCTTTTTTGGGTTTTACCCATTCACGTGACGAGGGTTTTTGGTGCCTGTAAATTCTTGATTTGTCATCATAGTTCAAATTTGGTCAACTGATCTGTCTGTGTTAGATTTGTTTTCGAAATTTATTTTTCTTTCTTTTTGTTTCTCTCATATGAAATGAATGTTATTCTCTTATTTCACGGGTTCCTTGTTTATGGTATTGATTTGAATTTTCTTTCTCTTCCAGGTGATTTTAATACAGGAACAACTTTCCAAGAACAGAATAATCATTGATACTGACAAGAAAGGATGGTTAGTAGTTCTCATTTCACAGTTTGCTTTCTCACCTTGCCCTTGCTTTCTATCTTTAGCCTTTTTTTTTTTCTTTCTTTTTACCTTCTTCTCATTGAAAGTGCTAAGATTTGCAGTTGGTCATTACTAACGTTCCTGCGCCTCTGGCCTTGTTGTCGGCTCAGTTTTGCTCCATTTGGGTTGGAATCCAAGGGTTAGATCTTGGGTTCGAGCTGATGGAGCAATGCCGACATCCTATAGTAATCTAACATACTTCCAAATGCTACCTGTGGACGGGAAAAAACCCTCATTCCTGTCCCATTGGTATAGTTATGTAGATGAATATTCCTCACTGGCATACAATGTGGCAATTCACAGATTCCACCATTGAGAAGTCTGATAATCCTTTAATGCTCTTGCTACAACTTAAAGCTGAAATTCCAAAAGAAAAGGGGCAGAATTTCAATATTCCTTATTGAATACTGAACATGAATGGTGGGAAAGTTGTTTTAGATTCAAATTTGGATCCCCGAGTTTCTAGCATGAAAAGGTTGTCATTCTGTTGTGTTAAACAGCCTCTAAAAGTATGGTGTTATAGGCAAACATAATATTGAGTTAGTTTCTGCTCTTCATGGTCTATAGTATGCATAATTGTCTGCTTTGTGCTATTTTTAACTTCCAGTGTACAAGCGTCCGTTATGAGCAGCACGGAAGCGACAAAAAGTAAAACAGTTATAAAAATGGAGAAAGAGAAGATATATTTGTGTATGAATCAGTTTGCTAGCAAGGTCATCAGATCTCCTCTTTCCTTTTTGCCTTTACTTCTAGAATACTTTTGTTCCTTTTTCTACGAACTTGATATCTATGCTAAAACATTTTGTAGTTTGGTTTGTGTTTCAGGTTCCTATCATGGCAGTCATGAAGGCTATGGGTATGGAGAGTGATCAAGAGGTTGTGCAGATGTTGGGAAGGGATCCTCGATACAGTGCATTACTCCTGCCATCTATCGAGGTAACTATTTCAAGCATTCCACCCCCTTATTTGAATATCTTCATGGAACAATTTAGTAGTTGGTTTAAGTAAACAGATCAATGGAAAGAAATATTATGAAAAACAAATCAAGGAAAGGTGCAAAATGGATCGAAGGAGGACAATAGTCCAAAAAGTAACAGAGAAAACAGAAATAAAGAAATACAATTACAAATCATTCAGAACTCACCAACATTCGCTTTGCTATCTGTAAACGAGGTCGGTACAAGGTCTGCATTATGCAGGTTGTCCTCTGAAAGGCTGTACCAATTTTTGTATACGATATCTACATCTCTTGTTGACTATGGCTACATCTGCGTATGCTTTCCCAATGTCAAGATGTAACTGTGGCCTTGCTGTGATTTAGTTGTATTCACTCACTGAAGTCAACAGTGGAGGAACTAGGAATTTATGTAGGACCAGCGGGACTACAACAATAACAAATGATGAATCAAATTTAATAGATTTATTTCTTTCAGACTGCAAATTTTTTATTTGTAACAATTGGGATAATAATTAGACTATACATGAGAAATATTTCTTTGCTAGGAGTGCTCACTCAATATGCCCACTTGAAAGAATCTCAACCCAGCCCATGGCTGGGCATCCCTCTCCACAGTCCTCGTGCACTTCCAGGGCCTGAATGTAATAAGTTTGAAAAGCCCGATAATACAGAGGTTTGTCCAATTGGGCAGTATTTTAAACTACGACCTCTCCTTTCCCCTCCTTCCCTCTGCCTCGGAAAGTAGGGTTCTTAAAATTTGTGGAAAAGAGTTTGTTAAGAGCAACTAAGGCAGTTATCAGTCATTGTGTTGCTCTTCTATTACGTGCTTCATTTCTTCCGACTTAAAGTCCTTACTCAGATATGATGTTCTGAATCCAATTGCAGGATTGTGCGAGCAATGCTGTATATACACAACAGCAAGCACTAGAATTTCTTGACAAAAAGGTGTGCTTTTTGCTTACTTGCTAGTAGAGTAATTTTATTTCTGTCTTATGTAATTTGTAGATTGCATTGTGCTGAGGAGAGCCCTTTATATTGTACATTTAATAGTTTGCATCATGTTAGATTGAACTATGCTTGCTTTCTATAGGATCCGTGATGTATTATGTTTACTTTTGCAGGTTAAGAAACCACAAAATTTTAGTGCTTTTGAAAAGGTTTTCCCTTTTAGCTTCTCTCTCTTTCTTTTCCGCAACCTCTTATTTTTTCTATTTTCTTTTGACATGCTTTGCTAGTTTGCTTATTTCAAGTATTTTTGCTATCGATCTTGACTTTGTAATCAGGAAGACAAAGCCCTGGGTATCCTTCGCGATGTATTGGTTGCTAACGTTCCTGTAAGTTTCCTCAATATGTTTTGAAGTACTTGTTTCTTGTCTGATTTAATATTGCAAAGCATGCTAACTTAGGTTACCCTCATTCCACCATCTGAAGGTGCGTCAAAATAATTTCCGCCCAAAATGCATATATGTTGCCGTAATGTTGAGACGTATGATGGAAGCAATTCTGAATAAGGATGCAATGGATGATAAGGTAATGGAATTACTGATTGATTGAAGGTTATACATTGTTAAGCACATCATCATTTTCAGCTTGTTAAAGTGAAGTAATTCCTATTGGACTTGCATTTATTAGTATCTGTATTCACAACATCTGTGTTGAATTGTTGATGATGGAGAAGAGCTAATGGTATAAGTAATAAGTCAACAAGTTTTTGTGTTTGATTAATTTGTTAATCACTATGGTGTTTTTTAATAGAAGAAATTCTTTTGGTAGGAAGTAGCCATGCATTTAGTAACAATATGTTGTGTATGATTTTCTTTTTTTGGTTCCAAATGCCGATGGTTTCAGTCTGTGCTCTGTTGGGACTTTTATCTTGCTTTACGTGTCTTAACCCAATAGCACATGATGTCCAGCGTGGTAGTCAAACGTTTTTTCGATTCTTGATGGTTATGTAGAGAAGGTGGAGTTGGTTCAAATAATCTCAACTTCGATTTTACTTAGGATAACTCGTTTTTTTTATTGCAACTTGAATATATGTAAACATGGTTTTGAAATTTGTTGAAATGGCAAATTCATTGAAAAGTTAGACATCGAACATTGTTAGTTGAAGTTTGCATATGACAGCTTCCTGTAATTCAAGAGTTTGGGATACGATTTTTTTTTGTAAATTTAAGCAGATTCTATTTGTATTTGATTTTTTTCTCATCTCGGGTTTGCAATTGTTGTATTATATTTTCGAGAAAGAGACTGTTGAATCCCATAGAATAGGCATGTTAATGAGCCATAAAGTAACAGAATCCACAAAAACAGCATTTGAACATAAAACAGATAAAAATAATATTTCATTGGATAGTCGAGTTTACAGGTGTAACTTCCATATCAAGTATTATCAAACTAACAACTCGTGTCGGAATTTAAATTTTCGTTTATTTTAGACCTGACTTGTAGCTTTTTAGAGATGTGGAATAGTATTCCAAAAGTATCATCAGAAGACTAGTTCTTTCAAGATAATTCAATTGCTATATTAGATTTGTTATAAAACTAACTTAATGTAAAAGAAAGTTGTAGAAAAAGTAAACACAAATGTTGCACATTCTATATATACGGCAAAAAGTTCTTCAGGAACTATTAGAATGGATTTTGGAGGTCGATCAATTCTCATTAAAATGTGCTTTCTTTCTCTCTTCTTTTCTCTCGTTTCTCGTCTCAATAACAGTACAAATGAGTGAAAAGATAGTGAACTCTATAAAGACAGAGATAGGTTGTAGACTTCCAGTTAGTGGAAAAACTAGTGCTTTTTCTTCTAATTTGCTAGGTCATCCATTATTTACAAGAAGATTCACATATGCTCTCAATTGCACACTTCTTGAACAGTTACCAAGCTTTGGTTACCATTTTGTTGCCTCCATTTTTTGACCCTGCCCATCTCATCAACAACTTCTGAATAGGAGTGCGTTCACTTTTGGTCTTCTTTTGGTGTTTGGCAATGGTAGTTGAAAAGGAAAAGGAGCAGGAACCTGAGATGAAAAGGACATGTAGTCTCTCACTTGCTTTTAGAGATTGGGTTTCTACCAGGACTCTTAATATCGGACCTGTGCAGCCATTATGCACCCTTTTGTAGATAAACCGGTACACTGAACTCTGAATTCTGTTCTGACCAATATTCCTAGCCTATCTCGAAGAGTTTCGGGTGTACTGAATTTGTAATCAAATAGTGAAAACTACGTGCCCCCTTCATATCTATTCTTGGTGTAGTAGTTGACAACCTGTATTTTCACTTTTCTCACAATGACTCTTAAGGTTGGGTGGGATTTCCATTGGGACAACTTAACCGTGATTAGTTACTGTATAATACTCAATTATATGTACGAATATTCTGATGCAGTAACTTTTGGGGTGAAAGTGTTCTTTTGTGTGGGTCTATAAATAGGTGTGTGAGTCTTTCATTTAGTAGTTTTTTTGATATATTGATTAAAGAATATTGAGAGCTTTTGCTCCTTGTATCCCATTTGGGATCCTCTATCTCTTAATTAAATCCATCATTTGATTTGGTTTGCATCATTTGGTATCAGAACACTGAGCTCAGATCCTGACCATTGATCTTGCCGGAATCTCGCCTGAAACCTAGACATCGCTGGAAAATGGCGCCGGAGCCTCGCCGGAAAACCCAAATCAACCCATTCCACTCGAAATCCTCAAATCTACCCATTTCCAAACATTTCCAGCCCTAAAATCGAACTCAAACCTCCAAAATAAGCCTTTACGAAGCATCTCCAGCCATTTTTGAACTCGAAAACATGGATTAGGGGTTCCAAAACCTCTGACGAGACCCCCCCTGCCAGTTTCGATGAGACCCAGTTGATCTCGAGTGGTTTTCGACATGACCTAGTAAGTTTCAACCCTCGATTCAGCCATTTCGACACTCGAAATTGGATTTCGAACACCATCAACCTAATTTCGACGAGACCCAGTAAGTTTCGAGTCCCAATCTTTCATTTTTGGACATCGTTTAGCGATTTCGAACTTGTTTCGCACCAGATCTGAAGTCGAAACTCTTGTAGTTGCTGTCAAAGCTTCTGGGTTTGCTCGTTGTGATCTATTCTGGGTTTAATCGTTGTGGTCTATAGTTAATCTCAGCATTTCGAACAGTACAGAACGAGATTGAAACCTATTCAGAACTTTCGAGACCCAATATGTCGACTATAGTCCATAACAGCCATAGCAGAGGTTAAATCTACTTGTCTGTTCGATTTCCGGTTTGGTATTTTTCACATAGGGTCACTGAATAATGGGTTCTGCATGTCGAGTTGACTGAGTTTGTGTGAACTCACTGAGTTCTGTGACTGAGTTGACTGGGTGGATCTTCTTTCTGGTTGATTGTTGTTTGGAGTTGATTTTATTTTAGTTTGGGGTCCCAATTGATTGGGTATTACTTGATTGAGGTTGGATAGTTGATTTTTGGGTGTTCTAATGGCTTATAGAGGTAAAGGTATAAGAGGAGGTAGAGGTAGAGCATTCATGTTGAATAATGGTGATGAAATTGATAACTTTGGCAACCAAAATCATTTTAGGAATGAGATTGAAGAGTTGAGTATACAAATTGCTACCTTGAATGATAAGGTGCAATTGTTTTTGTTGAAAAGACGACTTGCTATACCTTGATTAAGAAGGTGCATCGTTTACTACCTCATGAAGGTATTTATGATTCTCATAGTCAAGCTAAGTTTAGTATTGACTACAAGGAGGAGAACATTGGTGATGGCCTTGAAGAATCTTATGGACCCATCAATCCGGACAAGTTTGAGGGGGAGATGAACCTCACTCCGGATGTGTTTGAAGAGGTGCAAGAACTCGGTCATTTCAATGGATTTCCTATCTTTGATGAATATCCAAGTGAAGAACTTGAAAGTGTTCTTAAAGATGAAGTTATCTTTAGGGTTGAAAAGGAGTTTGAAGACTTGCCAATCTTTGATGGGTCTCCAGATAAAGGCTTTGGAGGTGATTTAGAAGGAATTCTCGTGTATGATGAGTATCCTAGCGAGTATTAGGATCTTGACGATGATATTCTTCCTAAATTTGATGAGTTCCCACATGAAGAGTTGGAAGATGATCCCATCTTTGAGACTAGTGGAGAATTTGAAGATGTTCCTACTTATGATGAAGAGTTTAGAGTTGGCGATAAAGAGGAGAGATTTGTTGATATGATCAAAGAAAGCTTCCCTATAGCAAGGCAAGAAAGCAAGGAAGCACAAGAAGAAGAGAAAGGAGTTGGTGCGTTATCAAACCCGAAAGAGGTTACTTTTGATGTCTCCCTTGTTTTAGAGGATTTCGTAGAGTCAAAGCTTGATAGTCGCTTCCATGAGATACCTCTTGAATTGTCTTTGGTGCAAGATGTTCAAGTTTGTGATGTTGTGTTGCCCGGACAAGTTCCAAAGTTGCCGAAAGAGGGTGTAGACTACTTGGTGCTTGAAGATCCTTTGGGCATGGTTTTCACTCGAGCAAGCCTTGGCTATGAAGTGAATTTGGGCTTTTTGAGTTAGATGGTTCTTGGAGTCGTGCGATGGATACAAGTGTGATGGCCTATTTTTATGATGTGATTCTACACAAGAGACATGGCAAATGGGTGGTTTCTTGGCACATAAGTATGGACGGGTGGATGTATACAAAAAGAAGCTCATATTGAAGATTGGTTGTGTTGAGGGTGACACATTGATCAAGGAATGCAGCGGCATGTCTAATTTGCACAATAAAAACTTTATGTTGTCTTTATTTGGTGTCTTGTGTCACAAAGTCCAACTTGAGGACAAGTTGTTTTCTTTAGAGGGAGAGTCTGATGCGGTAACTTTTGGGGTGAAAGTGTTATTTTGTGTCCTTAGTGTTAGTGGGTCTATAAATAGGTGTGTGAGTCTTTCATTTAGTAGTTTTTTTGATTTATTGATTAAAGAATATTGAGAGCTTTTGCTCCTTGTTTCCCATTTGGGATCCTCTATCTCTTAATTAAACCCATCCTTTGATTTGGTCTGCATCATATTCACTACCTATCTTAAGTTTATCAATGAATGTAAACGTTTGTAGCCGGTATTAGTACGTTCCATCCAATTGGTTCCGGCACCCAAGCCGGTACAGGATTCAAAACCTTGGTTTCTACATAATTGTTGTAATTAGACAATGAGAATATGTTGTTCAGATGCAAAACAAACGATCATTGAAAGAAAGAGAGTTCACATGTTCTGTGGTGGTGCATGTCAACCACATTGTGGACCATCCTTATCTTTTGCTCTGCATTGACCTTTCCCCGTTTAAAATTCAATCCTTTTTTTTATTTTTTTATTTTTATCTTTCATTCTCTTAGATTTGCTTCACAGAATAGTGATAAGGATGTTTATATGTTGTCTACTAATTGTGATTTCTGTAGTAAAGTCCAGCTAACGCACTCAAAACTTTGCAAAGTTCTAGAAGGTCAAATAGAGAAATTGGTAAACAATTTCCTATCAAGCCATGGACATTGCAAAAGTATGGAATTTCAAACAGAGAAATTCGTAGAAACTACCATGCAAGCATATGAATTTTAAGTAAAACTTGTTGGGAACTATTTGCAGAAAACTTGTTGGGAACTATTTGCAGTAGGCGAAAGAAAAGGCGGCTGGAATAGAGAATTTTGAAGAAACCGAGTAACTAATGCCTGCTTGGACTAATAAATAGGAATTGTATTTTGGGGGATGGAATAGAATTTGAAGCCTGTTCCTTTTTATTCTTGGATCCCTTTTTCTATTTGTTTGAATTATATTTAACTTCCTTTGTAACATCTGAATTCAGTGGTCAAAGATTCTTTGTTCCTGTTAGAGCTTGTTCCACATTGGTTAGTCATAACTTCCAAAACTAGGATATGAGCTTGGACAATATCTCCCCTCATTGCCAATTGGTTTTGAGTTGAATGCTTTAACATCCACTTCAATGGAATTACCCCTTATAAATTTTTGCGAAGCAAGCTGTCCTAGCCAGTGTAGTGACGACCCGAATTTCTAAAACACCTTAAAAACCAGTATTTTCTAATATCCATAAAAATATACATGAGAAATTACACTTGTCCTGAAATCCTCAAAATAACCGCAAGAATTCCTTCAAATAGTCTCCCAAAACTAAATCCTTTGAATACTTCATTTCTAGCTACACATGCTCCACACCTAGAAAATAAATAAGGCCGGATAGTATATGTAATACGACGGCAATAAACATTGCTCGAAATAAGAGCGTGCCCAAAAATCGATGATAACAAATCCAAGTGAATCATTCTGAAATTATAAGTCATATGTAGCCCTTTTCCTGGCCCATCTCGGTAACACGCCAAGCACCACTGGGGTCAAATCTGTGCCCTTTTCGGGCTGTATAAAAGAGTACAAAATTCTCCTTAGGGAAATCAATCATATCTTCTTACTCATTCCACCCTTTGGGCTTGCACGTGTACCAATTTGTTCCGTGGCTCTCAGGCGAATATTCTCTATGTTACGGTATGAGATGCAAGATGTGACAATAGCTAAATCAATATACTTCGATATCAAAAGAGTGCAAATGTGAGAGAATCAAAGAACACTCTGCGCGAAGATATTTAGCAAGGAATGTATTGCACACCGCCTGGTACCTTAAACAAT
Organism: Vaccinium myrtillus; assembly: GCA_016920895.1. Classification (NCBI taxonomy): domain Eukaryota; kingdom Viridiplantae; phylum Streptophyta; class Magnoliopsida; order Ericales; family Ericaceae; genus Vaccinium; species Vaccinium myrtillus. Next base: position 38,198,422 of record CM029271.1, read on the forward strand.
GATCGTGACCGCAAGACATGTTCACTCTATCTCCAATATTATCATAACTCGATCATATTCAAAATCACCATTGCCTTTTAACCACGGCAACTCAAGGCTCAGCTCTTTGAATTTCCATGCGATTCTTTCTAGTGCTCAGTGTTTCATATCTGAAACTAAAGTCATGCATAGATAGACACTGCCAACTAGCATTTCCTTTTCTATTCTTCTTCTTCTTTTTTTCCTACTAATCATAAAGCTCTAGTTACGAGCTTCATCAATTTATGCTCATTACATGACAAACTGCCAACTTTCTTTCTTCTTTCTTCTTCTTCTTTTTTTCCTCCAATTTATGCTCATTACATGACAAACTTTCATTAACACCTCATGACCTAACATTCCACAAAGGCAATGCCGCATCTCTCTCTCTCTCAAAGGAGTCTTGTCCCAAATCTCTCTTCTTCCAACAATACATAGAACAACACATAAATTCTAGTCCCAACCATTTTTTCTATCTCATAATAATGTGAACCTTCCTAAGGCACTTTGTTTGTTGTGAATCAACTAAATATTTTATATAGAAAAATATGGGATCTTACATTAGGTGCATTGGTTGTGGGTTACATATTTAATGCTTCATTAACAACCTCGCAAATTTCATCTTTTATTTTTGCCCTGTCTAGATGGGTTCTTGGTCTAGTCTAGAAGGGTTTTTGGTCTAGTCTAAACTGCAACTTTGTCTATTTTCATCAATCCACAAGTTTTGTGTATATTTAGTTGGTTTTGCTGGCAACTTATTTTTCTTTCTTTTTTACCCTGATGATGCCCCTAGCTTTATAAGGAGTTAAGAACCATTAATGGTTTTCAAAACTTGTATGGTTGGACAAAATCTCACTGTGTGCTTGTTCTAACTGTTTTTTTTTATAATTTTTTTAATTTTTTATTTTCATAATTACGATTCTATTAAAAGACCCAAACCAGAGTACAACCAGCGCACAAAAACTGGGAAAACAATAATGAAACTGGCCCTTCCAAGCTCTACAACTACACCTTACATTGAAACTATCAAAGCAAAACAAAACAGGAGAAATACAAGTCAAAATGGCTGGAGTAGTGGAGAACTATCAATACGTGTTCTAACTGTTGATTGCATTGCTCTCTAAATGCAAATTGCAGGATTATGTGGGAAACAAGCGGTTGGAGCTATCTGGCCAATTGTTATCTCTACTCTTCGAGGTGAAATTCTTTTAGCTATACATAGCGACTAATGTTATTTTAAGTCTTGGTTGGTTCTTCAATTTTTTTATTGAATATGCTTTTGTTGTTGTTGTTGTTGTTGTAGGATTTGTTCAAGACCATGAATGAAGAGCTCAAGAAGACAGTAGATGCGATCCTGGAAAAGCCTAGTCGGTCTAGCCAGTTTGACTTTTCTAGAGTAAGTAAATAGACTTCTAATTTAGAGGACTCAAAAGTATCTTTCGTTCCATTGGTTCTACTCTGTAGTGAATGCCGCCTTCGTGAGTTTACAATCATTAGTAACTAAACTGTTGCACATGATTTGATGTACAATCCCTTATGCTTAGGTCTTCTAAATGCTTCATATGTTCCCCACCTTAAGAGATAATTGGTAGTGGCAATGTGACTCGGGTAATATTCAATAGAGGTAATATTGAACTATTTATTTCTTTGGGACATCATTGAAAGCAAGTGCTTAAAGTTCTGCAAAAGGCCCGTGTATAATGGTAGAGGAGCAAATCGGAAAACAAAATTGTTAAGCTTAGTGGAGGAATTATCTGGGTTGTACTAATGACGTGGAGTCCTCCACGTCGTGGTGATTCTAGTATTCATTCATGTCCATGCCTTGCCTGCAAGTTGCTTCAGCAATAGAGTGTATCGCATATTGTTGAATCAATGAATGGCACTAATAGTGAATTAATCTTCACTATGTTTTGTAAAGCCTTGATTCTCATACTGATGCTTCTTTTCCATTGTTGTATACACATATATGGGAAGCTCTAGCATTCTTGCTCTTCTAACGGGTGTCTTCATCCTTGACCGCTTTTTGTAAGGCAATTCCTTCGACTCCATAAGTGTTATAGAGTGGTGCAAAACAAAATTTGGAGCATTTGCGATCAAGCATCCCCTTTTGAGTGCCAATCCCGGCCTTCGGCAGTGCTACCGTTGGTCAAGCACAGGCAGTTTGTTTAGATAGCGATGCTGTTGGCCAATCAAATACAACCTATATATACACCCAAGAAGCAGTCCCTCATCCGATTAAATCCATTATAACAAATTAAGAGCAGAAGTTATGAATTTTCTAGCACCCTAATAGCATATTGGCAGCACACACGTTATGACCAGTCCAGATCTCCAGATGAGATATCCTAATTGGCATGAACTCATGGAGAGCGATGGGACATCTCTGAAGAGGTCGGGGATCTTATGTTATGCTTTGAGAATGTGTTTTTTTTTCCCTATGGTTTATTGGAATATTTCTCAACCACGGAACAATGGGTAAAAGCGTTGATATTTGTTTTTCTGCAATGTTGCATGCTAGATTAGTGTGACCCAATTGTTCAAAATTCTTCGACAGCCTATATTGTTAATATTCAATGTCTTTTGAAGTTTGAACTACTTTGGCTTAGGATAGATTTCAACAATCGCTGGTGATCTAAATCATGTTTTTATTTTCATTATCATTTTTTTTCCATTTGAATTGATATATCATGTTGTCATCCTTCTTAAATTTCTTCAAATGTCAGCGATTTGCTTTAAAGGGAGATAGTATCACTCAAGGGTTAGAAAGGACGCTGTCAACTGGTAACTGGGATGTCAAGAGGTTCAAGATGCACAGAAAAGGAATGACACAGGTTGTTTATTTATATGTTTAGATCCCATATTTTGCTTTTGCAATTGTTTGTTAAAAAATCACCCAGGCCAAAGGCGAGTTTCTTTTTACAGGTTGTAGCGCGACTTTCCTTTATTGCAACATTGGGCCACATGACAAAGATCTCACCACAGTTTGAGAAGTCCAGGAAAGTTAGTGGACCCAGAGCGTTGCAACCTAGCCAGGTAAGGCTAACGTCTTGTTTCCATCTAAGGCTTGAAAGTTTGTTAAGTTTTGATGATCCATGTAACTTCTGGGGATTTTACATGGGTAGCTTTTGCCTATCTGATTGGTCATATGTAACTTTTTGTGTTAAATATCATTTCAATGACAGTGGGGAATGCTTTGCCCTTGTGATACTCCAGAAGGTGAATCCTGTGGATTGGTTAAAAACCTGGCCTTGATGACTCATGTTACAACTGATGAAGAGGAAGGCCCGATAATTTCTCTGGTACTTTCTGCCCCCCTTGGATCCCATCACAGTCTGGTTAAGCCATATTTGCTAATACGGATCCTGATGATTGGTTATATTTACATTTTTTTTTGGTGAATTTGTGAATTATGTCTTCCAATCTATTTGAATTGTCATGGCACCTGGAAATTCACAATAGTGAACAAATTTGCAAGTGAGTTGATCTTTCTCTGGAAGCTGCTGTATTTATAAATTTTCTGGAGTAGATAATTTGTATTGACAACTGCGTTGACACCATCAATCATGGAGTAAATATTGGGGTGAGAACTGGACACAAGATGATAATCTTTACAAATGGTTAATTGTACAAAAAGTCTTGGACTTGGGTTAGAATTCAGGGAGGATAAATAAGTTCAGTTTTATTGTTCTTTTATCTTTGTGTGTTTCTTTGTTATGCTAATAGTGCGTATTCAATTTTCACTCTATTTAGCCCGGCAACCTAAACTTCCCGCTCTCATTTTTCTTTGCGCTTCCTTAAAACTAATCCTACAACTATGGGAAGATCATACGAATACATATAGAAAATGAGGAGTAAGAAGGAAAATCAATAGATCAGATTCACAAAACGTTAAGGAAAACTATCTAGGATAGGACGAGAAGAAAATGGAATAAGTAGCAAATCTCAAGCATCTAGTACATCAATAATAAATAAAAAACAAAACAAATTAATGATTTCGAGCCATATTGGGTGCGTACTGAAAATGTTCCACACCCTTTTTAAGTGGAAAACCCATGGTCTGTTTCTTCGCGTATGTATTGTTGTACCCTTTCCCATGCTACCTACAACTATGGGAATATCGTTCGAAGGCATACAGAAAATGAGTAAAAAGGAAAATCAATACTCAGATTCACAAACCGATAAGTAAAAAGTAATCTAGGATAGGAAGAGAAGAAAATGGAATCTCAAGCATCTAGTACATCAATAATAATAATAAAAAAAAGACAAATTAATGATTTCGAGCTGTATTGGGTGCGTACTGAAAACTTTCCACACCCTTTCAAGTGTGGAAAACCCACGGTCTGTTTCTTCGGGTATGTATTGCTGTACCCTTTCCCATACGGTAGCATTTGACAAATATCAGTGCTTTATACGTGACTGGTAAAGACTCCTTTTTCTTCCCTTGTCACACCCTTTTGTTTTACTTTTCACCACAAAGCCACTCCCTTTCTCCCAAGGGCCCTATCCCGTCCTATGTATTTCTTCTCTTTGATAAATGTCTATTGTCAATGCAGGTTTACTGTTTCTAGCTTTTCTGAAAGGTGGATCTTCTTTTAGAGAAGTTCAATGTTTCGATTGCTTGAAAGTTGAAATCAAATATAACAAATTGGCCTGGAAGCTTTCCCTTATGTCTGTACTGTCCTTTACCAGCATGAGATTTAATATTACAGCAGCTGTGGGGGTGTACAATTGTAGAATTCATTTCAGAACTGTTTTTATCTTTGAAAGGGTTCTCTTGGTAAGATAAAGAATGACCGTGCTCAGCGCGTGTCCAAGTGTGTGTGCATATCTTCAATTGTTAATAATAATGATTGCTGCTCATTTCCGTAAATGATCACAATAAGATAATAAGTCCATGAATAAATATCTGTATGGCATTCGGAATCAACAGATTTCACATGCATGCGTTCAACTATATTGTTGTTGGAAATGCCTCACGATTTCTAAAGTCTTTTCTTCTATCATGTGGGAATGCTGAATGGTACAGCTCAACTCAATAACCCTTTGTGTCAATTACTAATGTCCTTAAATAGGAAAAGCTATGCTATTCGATGTGCAAGTATTGAGAACATAGAAAAGATAGTAAGATAATGCTGGATGACCGGAAAAATGCTGTAATTTCAGCACTCGATGTGGATTGGAATTCTTTTAAAATTTTCCTTTTCTTGTTCCTTTTAATATTTTGACACACTACAAAATTGTTTCTAGTGCTATTGTTTGGGAGTTGAAGATTTGGCACTACTCTCTGGAGAAGAACTCCATACACGGGATTCATATCTGATTTTATTAAATGGGCTTATTCTTGGAAAACATAGGAGGCCACAGGTATGTATTACTGTATTTTGTGCATGCCTTTATCTCTGTTTCTACAGCATTTGTACATATAGTTCACTCCTCACTATTCATACTTTATTTCATGCTAGCATTTTGCTAATGCCTTGAGGAAATTGAGAAGAGCTGGTAAAATTGGCGAGTTCGTTAGTGTCTTTGTTAATGAGAAGCAAGTAAGCTATTTTCTTGGCCATCTTATACTCTTTGTTCAATTGTACTTCATGATTTGTGTTTTTTGGTGAATTTTCAATGACTGGTCTTCCATGCGAAGCAATTTTTTCCATGCTATGATCATAAATGATTTTCGACATCTCAAAATGGAATAGAGGACAGTCTAACACTAATTGACCGAGTATAATTCAATACGGTATACCTATCAAAGTTGGTTTGCCCATTGTATGACATCCAGCTGAGCAAAACCTTCCCCATGTAATGGCCTTCTTTATTTCCTTTTGTTGTCTCTGCTTTCTAAAGAATGTTTGCCTTCCTTGTTCAAAACTTTCAAATAAGTACTTACATTTTTGCTGGTATGGCTTTGTGCTTCTGCTGATAGTGTTGGTACATACCAAACCAAACAAAACCAAGCCTTATGTCCCAATCAATTGGGGTCGGCTACATGAATCCTTTTTCTCCATTGAGCTTTGTCAAGTGCTGCTTCATCGCTTAAACCTATTATACTCAGATCTTTGCGTACTACCGCATCTAATGTCAATTTGGGATAGAGTTGGTACATGAAATAAACTTTTATCTTGTACTTTGTTTCATGTTCTTGCAACATTTATCTGGTTGTTGATATGCACAAGGACTGCTAACACTAAAAAATCATGTTTTTTCAGCATTGTGTTTACATTGCTTCAGATGGAGGCCGTGTTTGCCGACCTCTTGTTATTGCTGACAAAGGTGTATCAAGAATCAAGGAGCACCATATGAAGGAGTTGTTGGTAAATGTGTTGCGTATATTTGATCTTCACATATGTTTTTTCTTCTTCTGAAAAATTAGTTCTTTTGAAGGATGGAGTTCGCAATTTCCATGATTTTCTACGCGAGGGCTTGATAGAGTATCTTGATGTTAATGAGGAGAATAATGCTTTGGTTCGTTGCTCTCCAATAGTTTCTATAATGGCATTGTTTTTTAGATGTCACACTTCACTGGAGGAACTCATACTTCACTATTGTCATCGAACAGGTTGCCTTGTACGAAGGAGAGGCTACGTCTGAAACAACTCATGTTGAAATAGAGCCTTTCACCATCTTGGGTGTTTGTGCTGGCCTGATTCCTTTTCCTCATCACAACCAGTCTCCAAGAAATACCTATCAGGTCTTTGTCCTCCCTTCATGCTCCCTTGCCAATGTCTTGAGTTAATGGTAGCAGTAATAGTAGGTTAGGTTAAACTTCTTTGTTTCCCTTTTTTTTTTTTGTGCAGTGTGCTATGGGGAAGCAAGCAATGGGCAATATCGCTTATAACCAGGCAAGTTCAATGCAATAGTTTTTCCTATAATTAAATTTGCCTTTTCTCAATAATTCTTTCTGTTGGAAGTTCTTATGGGAGTAACTGCTCCAAAAGTAGATGATATTTTCAGGATAAAATTGTAGTTAATTCCACTTTGTCTTTTTGGTGACTGATTTGAGATGCAAGTGTAAGCGTACAGTTTGATTAGTAACTACTTAGTTTGGGTTTGAACAATACTTAGTTTGGGTTTGAACAATTTAGGGGGTGTTCCGCTAAGGGTGTTTTTAGAATAAACTGGTTTTTCACCGTTTTTTATGTGATATATTGTGAGAGAATGACCTGTCTTGGTTTCGGAAAAAACTGTTTTTTTGTTAGTGGACCACCCCCTTAGTCAAGGTGTATCCTAACCATTTGTTTTCATATAATACACTGCCATTAAGGTGTATTCATTGCGTCATCATTGTTATCTCTTGCCCGACTTCTCCACCCGAAGTTGTGCTTATATTGGGGTTGATTATGTGCGGATGTAACTTGATGAGCTAGAGGTGAGGGCACATGCACTAATCTGAGTATTCGAACTCAGCTGTGCAAATTTTCTTTTCAATGACTCGAATGCCATTTAGTTTGATATAAAATGTCTTTCCATACACGGCTTGTCTGTTGACTCCTACCTTTGCTGCTCCCTTTTCTAGATTACTCTCTGTTATTCTTTTGTGCATGTTACCTTGGGTACGCATTGTTGGGGATTTTGGTTGATGTACTTCTGTATGTTTCGTGGTTTCAAATTTGAGGCAGCTGTTGGGGATGCTTATGCCATTTCTTGTTTTATTTTTTATTGTCATCTCCATTCCTTTTTCTTAGGTACTTTAATATTTTCTGCTCCAACCTGTCATATGTCTGTCTTTTCTATTTCTAGAATCTAAACAGGACAAACTCATACATAACACCATGGTTTCCTCATCTTGTAGTTAAGTCGGATGGACACACTAATCTACCTTCTAGTGTATCCTCAACGGCCTCTACTGACGACAAGAACAATTGAGCTGGTTAGTATGATGAATTCTTACACGGTTACACTTGGTACTCAGGTATGGAATCTGGCTTGTAAAAACATGCTTTTGCAGGTTGGATATGATAAACTTGGAGCAGGCCAGAATGCGACTGTGGCTGTTATGAGTTTCAGTGGCTATGATATAGAGGATGCAATAGTGATGAATAAATCATCTTTGGATCGTGGCTTTGGTCGCTGTATCGTGATGAAAAAGTATTCGACGGATCACCCTATTTTTATCGTTCTCCTATTTAAAGCTGTAATTTTACTTGACTATGTCACGTTTGTTTCTTGAATATATATGTGTATAATTGGTCATTTATTGATTATTTCCATCAATAGGTTGTCTGCTATTATTAATAAGTACGAGAATACCACAACAGACAGAATAATTAGACCCCAAAGGGTGGGTCCTGACGCCGAGAGGATGCAGGTATGATATGCTTGCACCCTATCCTGATGCATTCAAATATAGAAATGAATATTTGTTGAAGAACCCACCCTTTTATTTGTTGAAGAAAATTTACTTGGAAACTGCACCGGCTTTGTAGTTGATGTAGTTTGCCCATTTGAAAACATCTTATATGGCTTCCCATCATGCGGTGCGTTTTCTGATTTTCAATCAATTCCTTTGATTTTTATTCAATGTAAATTTATCCTCAACTCCTCATTTTGAGGTCCATTAGTTTTCCGACGTGCCTCCTTGCCATCAAGTGGTTGCATGGTAAACATAGCTTACGTTTCCTGAGATGAATTAGTAATTGGTTAAGTTCTCTATCTAGGCATGGAGCCTTCATAAAGTTTCTTAATTTTCATTATTGTTTAAGATTTTGTTCAATTTTTATTCATCGTCTGTGATTAAGTGCTCCCAATTATGTAGATACTGGATGATGATGGACTAGCTGCTCCTGGAGAAATAATTAGACCACATGACATCTATATCAATAAGCAGTCACCAGTGGTTACTAGAGTGGCTACTAGAGGAATGATATCACCAACAACACTGACAGATAGGTAAGTCTGTACTATTTCTGATGGAACCTTTGCTTATTCTGTTGGAATCATTGATGCTAACCATTGTAGCAACATTTAGGGATTATAAGCCCAGCATACAAACATACAAAGGTCCTGAAGGGGAGACAGCAGTTGTGGATAGAGTAGCTCTCTTCTCGGATAAGAGTACAAATTTAAATTTTAAATTTATCATCCGCCACACTCGGAGGCCAGAGGTAAGGAATTCCATCTGAGATTTGTCATGGATAATTCAAGTAGTTCCATTTCAGGTTTGGTTCTGCATGTTTTTCCCCACTTTTCTCTAATGGAAATCTTACTCAGGTTGGTGACAAATTTAGTAGCAGACATGGTCAGAAAGGTGTTTGTGGCACCATTATCCAACAAGAGGATTTTCCTTTTTCTGAACGTGGCATCTGCCCTGATTTGATTATGAACCCGCATGGATTTCCAAGGTAATTTGATCTGGTTCAGTAGTATAACTAGAAAATTTTCGGGTGAACAAAAGCCAGTTTGTTGCACCACTGGTATGGAGCAGTATCATTCAAAAGAAATGCTTGGCATGCTGCTAAACTGTCACAATTCTGTATTGCATTCTTGAAGAGCAATTATAATTTGAGTTGCTACTTATGATCTCCACCTTTCAAGCAGGCTTCTTACAGTTAGGAGACCAAAAACAGTAACAAATTTGGTGGGTGATTGCGTTCTGTTTTAAATTTGAGGAATCTTCAGATGAACCGTTGCTAATAGTCACATGGGTGATGGAATAAAATGGATTTATTTCTTGGGGTGGAGAAATTTTGGTTTGAGCTGGGTCCTTGATGTAGAACTGGAGGGGTGAGAAGAGAAAGTGAAGAGAGAAGGAAGAAGGATCGGGCCACAACCCTCACATACGTTGCCACTGCATTAAAGACAAATTCTCATTAATCAAACTGTGTCCATTACAATGAATAGAGATCATACTTATAACCAATCCTAACAAAATACTTGTTAGATAATGATAACATTTATTGAGATCCTACTAAATATTTAAAGATAAGTATACCTGGCAAATTTATTTGGGGGACCTAGAAGCCTTTATGTTCTGCATAATTCTCATCCACTAAGAAAAAGAACTCGACTCGAGTTCACAATCCAATACTGAACTCATCCATGCCAACAGATAAGTACTTTGAATACGCCAATAATGGAATCCAAATAAGCTTCATCTTCAACTTTTTGAAGAGGTCCACCAAATATGTATTAAATGAGCAAAGGAAATCATCAACCCTAGTAAAATCGTATCTTTCTACCTTGACCACATTATTGATTGGTGGAGAGGCAATAGAATATGAAGATTTAGGTGCATCCCCATTTTCAAGAACCTCTTCCTTCATTAGAATTTCAAGGATGGCTTTTTGGACTTCTTCGGTTTCAACGCCTTCCGAGTTTTCTTCTAACAAAACATTACCTTCTTTGTTTGTTCGACTTTCCTGGTCAACTTATTCTATTTCATCTTTGCTATCTATTTGAGAAGTTGTAGAAGAATCCAATTTTTTCATAGTTGTTTGTATTTGAAGTAATTGCTCTGATAATCCACCTTGCCCTCCTTCATTTGGTTATGTATGCCACCAATCTTTGAATACAACTCAGAATTGGTCACAATGATTCATGAACGGACTGACGGGACCGAACTATTTGATGGTTCACAAATAAGGGATGAGAAAAAAGGGAGAGGAGAGAGAGATGGGCACCAATCTATTGCTCTGATACAAATTTTGATGTAGCACGGGAGAGATGAGAAGATAGAAGGAAGAAGGATTCGAACCATCACATACAAGGCCATAGCCCTAAACTCAAATTCTTGTTAATCAAACTCTGCACCTTACAATGAATAGATATCTTATTTATAAGCTAAGAAACTAGATAATGAGAAGACTAACATATAACCAATCCTAACAAAATACTTATTAGAAAATGATAATACTTATCTAGATCCTACTAAATAGGTAAACACAAATATACGTGACAAATATATTTATGGGACCAAAAATCCTTTATGTTCGGTATAAGTCCTTGCAGGAAAAGTTCAAAAATCACTTTTATCTTTCATACCGCAAGATTTTTAGGCGGATTATGAGTGTGTTAGAGAAGCATTTCATGAATAATAGACACCCTGAAAGTAGAGGGTAGTTAATCAATTAGATCCTTTGCGGTTCAACAAACAACATACGAAAAGTAAATTACTCCCTCCGTTCTCATTTGATAGGCCCTTTTGGGATTCCAACTAAATAAGGGAACACAATCATTGCACTTTTAAAAACCTATTTTTCTCAATTTTACCCTTCAATCATTATCTTTTCTTACTTTTTTACTACTACTAATTTCAAAATGGAAGGGTAAAAGAGGAAATTCATTAACTATTACCCATTTAGTTTTGAAATGAGACAATTTTTTTGGGACTGGGACCATAAAATGGGGTGGAGGGATTGTGATTATGATTTTTAAATTAGAATTGAGCAGTTTTATGTACAAGCAGGGGTTTTATGCTTGGTTCATAATAAACTCTACTACTTATTTGTTCGGTGCATGGCAACCTAGGCATAATGAACATGACCTTTATCCTTACTGAAGTGTTAGTTTCTGACTTCTTACTTCAGCAATTGGAGGAGTCCATTTCACGTTGCTTGTAGTATACTGCAAGGACTGTTGCGAGGATGAAAGTTGTAATCTTACGAGCCTTCATAAACTTGAATACTTGTTACTTTCTTTGCATATGCTTTGGCCTTAAGCCATGCTGTCCTAGAACTTGAACATTTGTAAGTTTCTAATTTCTACCATTAAAATTGGATGCTCCTTCTGCTGCCCCTATTACTATATTTTAGCACTTCTGGTTTCCCGATATATCAGGAATTTGTTATTATTGTCTTAATAATTTTCCAGTTTCTCATCATTAATAGTCTTTGATATACTATTTATTGTTATCATCAGTCGAATGACAGTTGGAAAGATGATAGAGCTTCTTGGGAGTAAAGCTGGAGTTTCGAATGGTAAGTTTCACTATGGTAGTGCATTTGGAGAACCAAGTGGTCATGCAGACAGAGTTGAGACTATAAGGTGCTTTATTCCTCTTTCATGGACATCTCTTTAACTCTTTCATAGGCATCAAATGTTGACTACTTGATTTTTATATCTTTCCTGTTAACAGTCACACACTTGTGAAGCATGGATTCAGTTACAGCGGCAAGGACTTCCTTTATTCAGGTTTCCATTTTTTCCCATAAACCTATCGTCATAAAGTTATCTGATGTCCTACTGATTTTTATATTGTGTTTTTAGGTTTACTTGGTATGTCGGATAGTTGTTTTCGAAGCAATTGTGTACAATTCACCATGGTGAATTTTGGAGTCTCCTAATGTTCTTTTCTAAGAAAATTTTTTTTTTCAAGGAAAATGCCATTCTATTACTGGGTCTCCCATTGATTTTATTTAAATCATCAACAACTCTTGGAAGTCTTTCTTCTCTACAAAATGTTTCCTTTTACCGTAGCTAGCTTCTACAGTTTTAGCCTTTTCATGTGATAAAAGTTGTAGGTTATGTCGGATGAACATTGACCTTAGACCAGATTATAGACCAGATTAGAGATGATTTATCCTCACGATATCTCACTGGTGTTTGGATAATGCAATAATTTAAAAGGCTAATTGTGTTTCTTCTGTAGTCATACTTAGTAGACAGTTATCCAAGAGCATTCAAATAGTGCTTTATTTATTTTCTAAATTGGGGAGGTTAAGTTTTTTGTTTGGAAGCAATTGGCATTTCTGGAAGGATTGGGAATGCACCAGTGTGCATTTGAGGAATTGGGGTCTGATCTCGTTGTAATGTGGATAGACAGATATGTCTTGGATTTGCTTGTTTTGCTGTTAAATCATCAATATGGCTCCTAAAGTGTTCATTGGGCTAGATTAAGGATGAAGATGACATGCACAGATGCGCATTCATGTGCGGTGAAACTTATATTTTTCTTGCCAGTTTAAAGGAAATTATCCTGATCTTGTCATTCTTTTCAGGCATTACTGGTTCACCACTGCAGGCATATATCTTCATGGGGCCTATTTATTACCAAAAGTTGAAACACATGGTGAGCATGCAATTGTTGGTGTAAGCATAAAGATGGTGACATCACTCATTTCATTCACTATGTTTGCAATTGCTTGCTGAACCTATGCTATAATGTCTTCGTGAATAAAAACGAATCAGTATGGTTTCTGATAAACTGGTGAAGGATTATGGTGCTTGATATTACATATTTGCCAATATTCATTAAGAGCTCTTCCGCACCTTTTGAAGGGCAGCGTAAATTACTTGTAATTCAATGGCTGTTAAGTGTAAGACTTGTCATAGCCTGCACTTGATTTTACTGGAAGGTAGCATCATACATTTGTTTTTAGCCCATGGTCTGTTTAATTCCTTTACTATTACTTGCACATACTAAGTGTGCTTTTAGATTACACATGGTAGTCATTTATTAGCTACACAGCAACAAGTATCATCTTGATCTGCCTGTTCATATTTTTCAGCCTCAAATAACTTGAAAAATTGAGACTTTCCTTATTTGTTGTGCTAATTTTTGTACATGTAGTGTGGCTAGTTTGTCTGTGTCATATTAATTGTAGATTTCTTGTCTTTGGTAGCATGTTTTGACATTTTAACCTCTTTGTCATTGCTATGCAAGAAATAGTCGCCGTGCCCCATATTTTCTTGTTTCTTAGTATCAAAAAGTCCAAGTCTGCTAAAAAACAAGTCCAAGCAGATATCCAATTTCCTGATATAGTGCATTTCCCATTTATTTTCTATCTAATCGTTTGAATTCATGTGCAATTGCATTGCTTGTTAATTTGTTGCGAACCGTCACAATATGCTTGGCTTCAATGTTATTATTGTTATGCATATCAAAGCGAACGAATAGTGTGTGAAGAGGAAGATTTTTGCCTTCTCGTCAGACACTATTCTTCTAATGGCAAATGCTTCGATCAAACTTTGCCTCACAGTGTGAATGTTTAACATTCCTGGTCTTCAAATTTCTTTAACTGTAGGTACTAGATAAAATGCATGCTCGTGGTAGTGGACCCCGTGTCATGATAACCAGACAACCTACTGAAGGCAGAAGTCGAAATGGAGGTTCTTATTTTCTTTGAATCTGAATTTTACTGTGATTCCTGATTATCTCAGGAAGGGGTAAGAATTAAGTTGATGCCCATTTTTTCAGGACTTCGGGTGGGTGAAATGGAACGTGATTGTTTGATTGCTTATGGAGCCAGTATGTTGATCTACGAGCGCCTTATGATCTCCAGCGATCCTTTTGAGGTTCAGGTGTGCCATGTCTATACATCTATATGCTTCCTGCACCCACCATCATTTTTCTTTTCCAATTTTTTATTCGCTACTCACAGAAGAAGATTCATAGAAGGTGCCCATGCCTCATTGATATATTAGTATTTGGTTGCAAGTAATTTGTATTGCATTGTGATATTTTTTTTGTCAACTTTTAGTACTTCATATTTTTTTAGAGCCCTAGGGAGGTTTCTATGCTACATGATGGGCAGAAGGGCCAGTGGTTTGACATGCAATCACCAAATTAAAACATTGGGTATGAAAACATTCCAGAAGTTTTTTTCCTTTCATTTATGGACAGATTTTTTTTTATCTTCGTGACAAATTGTTAATGCCACATGGAGATAGTAGATTTTTCCAAATGACAGTCTTTTTCAGAAGTGCTGACTTGAATGCTGATTTGAACATTAAGCAGAGAGAGTAACGATAGGCAGAAAACTGAGGTAGAAGAATTGGACTAGCTCTTCTCTATATTACAAAAGCTACCTCGGAATAAGGTGACGGATAATCATGGGTAAGGAGATATTCTGGGGAACCGAAGGCCAAGCTCTCGTCTCTAATGTGAATGCATGTAGGAACCCATTTATGGATTTTAGTGTGTTGAGAAACTTTTCCGTATGCTCCTCTCCACATCCCATTTAGAACTCTTATTCTCATCGAAAATCCAAATGGACGAGAAATCTCTTGAAGATTTTTTTCTTACTCTTCTTCTTTCAAAACCCACCAATTACCCTTTCAATCTGATTACAATTAGGTATATGCCAATATGCTTTTTTGCTGGCATATATGTCAGTCTAGTTATGGTTCCCAAAGAAAGGTTAATGTTTGGTACCTGAAATCCACACATGTTCTAGTTCTTATTCGTGCAAACTTTCCTGGTTCGCTCACGAAGAGACATTGACAACCATTGCAAAGCATTTGACATGTTAATTGCCGGCTCCCAGACAAACATTAGCACACTATGTTTCCCAGCATCCATTGTAGTAACTTCACCAAGTGAGGTGGTAGTGATTCAAACTTGGCAGATATGCATGGGAAACATTAACAGGAGGCCACTGCTGTAAAATTTGTGGTTTCCAACGTAGTCTGCAGTGTTTCTCTGTCTCCATTGGAGACTATTGTTTCACGATGGAAGAACTGCCATTTTTCCATTTGAGTTACTATTCCTTTGTCATTTACTGTAATAATGGCAATTTTGGTTCTTGGAATGCTAAAAATATGTGTTCCGGTGCAGGTTTGCCGAAATTGTGGTTTGTTGGGATACTACAATCATAAGTTAAAAACCAGTGTTTGTTCCACATGTAAGAACGGGGATAATATTTCTACCCTCAAATTGCCATATGCGTGCAAACTATTATTCCAGGTATATTTTGTACACAGTTCATGACTCATCGCATATTAGTTTCTGTTTAGTGCCCTTACGTGTGATTAATATCCTTCTATCGCTCTAATGTAAATATTGCGTGTGGCAAGTCTTTGACTGTCTTATTAAAAAAAAGTCTTTTGACTTTGAATTAAATATCTTATGAAGAATTTCCTGTTACCTGTAGTTCAGTACTGTAAGCAGTTTTTGCATTAAATTTTGATAAGAATCATCTCGTTATTTTTTTCTCTCCCCCATTTCTTGGGTTCCTGACATGCCGTTGCCAGTTGCCACATTGCTAAAGTTTCCACGCTGTAGGCCATGAAATAAGAGACTATTGGTCCTGCTACATGATTGTAAAGAGTTTGTCCCATGTGTATGCTCCTTAGTTAGTGTATGAGCCTTGTGCGTCTCTCCACTCATAACCCGTTTGGTTTTGAGTTTGATTCTTAACATTGTATTAGAAGTGACAATGAATATTGTTTTCATATCTAACTGCAAACCGATAATTAGAGTAATTGCACGTTTTTGGCCTTTGTATATTCGTTTTTTTCTTTCCTGTTTCTCCTTTTCCTTCTC
Organism: Vaccinium myrtillus; assembly: GCA_016920895.1. Taxonomy (NCBI): domain Eukaryota; kingdom Viridiplantae; phylum Streptophyta; class Magnoliopsida; order Ericales; family Ericaceae; genus Vaccinium; species Vaccinium myrtillus. Next base: position 38,214,638 of record CM029271.1, read on the forward strand.
CTTTTCGTCTTCAAATTAAAATCATCTCATTCAGGTAAAGTGCCTTGTTTAAACCTTTAACTTTTTCCCGTGCTTATAGGAGCTTCAATCAATGAATATTGTTCCCCGCTTAAAATTAACCGAAGCATGACCCTTGCATCTTCAGTCTACGCAGGTACGTGATAGTGTCAATGAATTACTAAGATCTGAGTTTCCGTTCTTTACTATTTTTTAGGTAAATATGATTCATCACCCACATTTTCATGGCTTGTAGGGCAATTTTGGCAGAGTTCCTTTACAAATTTTGGCAGAGTTCCTTTACAAGTGGTTTTGGAAGAGGAGGAAATAAGAAAGCAGGAGACTATTAACTGTGATGTTTTTTTTTTATTTGATAAAATTTTTCGTTCGACAAATGTCCATAAGTTGTACAGTATTCCATTTTGGCTTGTTCCTCTATAAGTGTGTTTTGAAAAGTTAATGGGAAAATTTTGTACTACTATGATTTTGCCCTTTTGAAAAGTTAATGGGTAAATATGAAGGATAATTTTTGGAAAGTGGAGATGAAAGTTGATGTGAGAGGTGTAAAGTGGAGATAAAAGTGATGTGAAAAGTGTAATGATGATGATTCTCTAATACTCCCTCAGTCCCTTTTTTAGAGCATTTTAGTGGACAAAAAAAAAAAATGTTTTTTTCTAAAGTGTATACCTCACTTTTCCTTCTATTTTTGTCTTCAAATTAAAATCATCTCATTCAGGTAAAGCGCCTTGTTTGTGCTTTATTTGTGCGGTAAAAATTCGTTTTGCTCATTTTCTTAGTTTATCCATTGGTCCCGTTTGGAGAGTTAAGTGTGAGGTTGATTTTGCATTTAGACTCTTTCAGTCTACGGGTATAATAGTGTCAATGAATTACTTTTTTTTTTGTCAATGGGTAAAGATTTTATTCAACGTAACAAAATAGAAGAAACATCAATAAGTGCCTCCCTATAAATCCATGGTTGGAACATTCTTGCCAGATTATAGGATCTTTAAAGATGGCAAACTTTTGGATTAGCCACCATATTACAAGAACGCGGAACAAAATTAAAAGAACAGGAAAGAAACTTATTAGCTAAAAAAGTTCGACAAATGTCCTTGATGATGACATCCAAGCTAGCCTTGATAAGAATGGCCTTGAATCATAGGAAAAATTTTTGAGCATCCCCTTCCACCAAATACCTTAATGGGTAAAAGCAAAGATTTGGAACCCAACGCAAATGAAACCTTGACCTCTACCATTACAATGGAGACAAACTACATAAAAGTGAAAATGATGATGACCTACCACATTACCCTCAGCGATCGCACCACAACTCCTACTCCCCCTCTTCGCTTGGTCCCATAAAAAGGCGCCATCAACATTAACTTTCAATGTTCCAACCTCAGGTGGCTGCCATTGTGGGGTCTCGATAACACTAGTCTCCTGAGAGTCATTATTCTCTTTACGGACAACATGTAAGAAAGTTTGATGTTCCTCCAATGCCCGCTCAAGAATTTCCGTTTCTGACGTCCGCTGTTGGTGAAATATCCACTTATTCCTTGCAATCCAAATATACCATCCAATAATAGCGAAAAGCCCCGCAGCCTCCATTTGATCTTCCCCATTAGTTTTCTTCCCCAACTCTTTCCATAAGTCCTTCAATTGTGAAGAGTTTGTAGTTTCTGGTCGATACCTAAAGGGTGATAACAACCAAACTTTTGTAGTTTAGACACTTGAATTTTAGGCACTTTGGGTTTGGCCACTTCATGTTTAGGGTTTAGGCACTTTGTAATGGTTTTTTCTTCCTCCAAACAAGGCCCTTGGAAGCTTTGGAAGTGTGCAAAAAAATCAAGCAAAATGACGTAGTTTTGCCGCATAACACCTACTGCATGGCACCCACCGTGGATCCGCTAAAAACTTAGTTAGCTAGCTAATGAAGAATGCACTTTAGTGGGCTACCTATATATATATATATATATACGCGGAGGATCCTGTCAAGGATCCGAAAATCCGGATTGAAGCATTTTGAAGCCTTTAAAAGATGTTTTTGCATGATCCGAGCCGTCCAATGTGTTCAAAAGGTGTTTTCCAAGGTCCACGCGGGAAATTTTCAAAAAAAAAATACCGGGAAGGGCTTGATCCACGCAATTTTCCGCAAAATTGCATATTTTTTGCTGCGTGGATCAAGCCCTTCCCGTATTTTTTTGAAGATTTCCGCGCGAACCATTAAAAATACCTTTTAAACACATTGAACTGTTCGGATCATGAAAATTTGATCCAAAAACAATTTTAAAAGGGTCCCGGACTACTAAGTTTTATATATATATATATATATATATATATATATATATATATTAATAAGCTTTTAAGTCTCTCCTTTCTCTATCCTTTCTCTCTCCTTAAAGTCATTGTCTCTCCTCTTTCTCTCTCCTCCTTCCCTTCTCTCTCTCTCTCTATCTCTTTCCTCTTTCTCTCCCCTTAAGTCTCTCCCCAATTTTAGGTAATGACTTAGGGCACTTTAGGGAGTGAAAGGTGACACCTAAGATTTTAGGGAGTCATTTTTTGTCCACTAGAGACCATTTTTTGAGTTTTTCTTAGTTAACTAGTTAGGACACTTTAGGATACTCTTTTAGGTAGTTACATTTTCATTTTGGGCTCTCTTAATAAGTGTGTTTTGAAAAGTTAATGAGTGAAAATTTGTACAATTATCATTTTGTCCTTTTGAAAAGTTAGTAGGTAAAGAATTAATGGGTAAAAGTGGAGGATAATTTTGAAAAATGTCAGTAAAAGTTGATGTGAAATGTGAAAAGTTGATGTGAAATGTGTAAGAATGTTTCTTTAATAAGTTAGATTTACGAAACAACACACTTAAAAAGGGATGGAGGGAATACTAAGTTTGATTTACGAAGCAATACGTTCAAAAAGAAAGGGAGGTAGTAACATATTTCTTGCCATGTGAGTGGTCAGTAGTAAGCATCTTGTATTCTCTATGTATTTTTGTATTCTCTATGCATTTGAGAGGAGTTCAAATCTCACTAACTACAACTAAAAAACCATATTTCCTTGCTGTGATGTATAAATGATGCATATTTCTGCTCCAAACTAGTATTGGGGAAGTCTAGTGTGTGGAAGCACAATTACCAAATGCAATTTTGGAAATTAATGGTTGAGTGAAAGTAGTTCTTATATTGGGATCTTTATCTCCCGCACTGGTCCTCTTACACCCATTTCTCTTGGTGCATTTCTGTTATGGTGTATTTTTCGGCCTTTGAATCACTTGATTATCTTGAAGTACTTATTCTTATGAACCTCTTAGACATGTTATACGGCTGAAAATGCACCGGAACAAAAACGTACGTCAAGTAAATGGTACAAAGAATGGAACCAAACTTGGTTCCATACCTTGTTGGAACTCTTGTATATTTTTTTTGAGCAAACTCTTGTATATTTATTTATCGAAGATAGATGGTTTTTTCTGTGAGATCTGGAATTTGGATGGGAGCGAAATTTGATTCTCGATGTACATAAAATGAAAAAAAAAAAAAGAAACTTGATTAATTAATTCAATGTAAACAAGCCCAAATGTGAAGATAGTAATGGTCAAGGGTCACCCAGTAGCCCATACACACTAGAATATTACTTTTACCACTCTTTTCAGTGCATCTTTTTACAAGTCAATCATACTATGCCAGCATTTGCATTCGGTTTGTTTTTCTAAAGAAGGTTTCAAAAAAACAAAAGCCCACTCAGAAAATGCTTCTAAAGTACTTAAGTAGGTGCTCTATAAAAAACAAGCCCACTCAGAAAAATGCTACTTAGGAACCACTCCAAAACTATACATTTATATGAGGTTTATACACTTTGCCGTGAACTCCACGAGAATATACTGGTGGTTGAGTGATTGAAGCACCATGTGCGAGTAAGATATATGGTGGTTGGTGATTGCCGACCCCATCCGGCCCCTTTCGCTCATCAAACTCGATCTTACCTCTCCAAATATATGGTCCATTGTTTGATGCAATCCGAGCCGTTGATGCGCGAAAGATGACGGGCTGAGATTGCTGGGGTACTATACTACTAAAAAAAATGTATCGGGTCAGAATCGGGTACTATACTACTAAAAAGTATGCCTTAATCGACTCCTAGAACCTTGAATAACACAAAAATAATAAGTTTTTTTTATTAAATTTTTCTCGTATTTATTAGTTTTGCATTGATTTTTTTTTTGTAGATAATTGGTTTGTCTTGACGAGGAGAATCTAAAAAATAAAAAATTATTAATGAATTCCAAAAAGTTGAATGGCTTAACATAATTAGGCCTCTCTCAGTTGGTATTTTCTTGAATTTTCTCTTCCTTTACTCTATTTCCTTCTTTTTTTTTGTGTGTGTGTGTGTGTGTTTCTCTTGGCATCCGAATGAATCAAGCTGAGCCTTAATGAATTTTTTTAGTTCACCTTAATTCATTGTTTTCAAGCGTCAAACTCATTCATAGATTTGCACACATAAAGACACAAATATACATAGATGTAGATATCTTTTACGAGAATGATTACGACATAGATGTGTCACGAACTATTCATTAAATGTGAATCCCATGTGTATCATGTTTGGGCTATCAAATGGTTCCAAACACAATTCCATGTACAAAATCGTACAAGTAAGTTAATTTAGACCCAAAATTGTTGCATACGAATAATTAGAGTCATTCATTTGTTTGAAATAGTATTTATTGTTACCTTGAACAAAATTATATCAATTGGATATTTGTAAATGTTATATCAATTATTAAATTTTTTATTTTGAAAAAAACCCGACTTTTATCAATATCCAATTGATCTAATTTTTTATTACAAGATTATAGTCCGCATTATTTTTAAAAATATCAACCACTCTAATCATTCGTTCGTGTGAGACCCGAGTGGTCCAAATCAAATCAACTGTGATTTGTAGTTTGTACAATTTCTGTAGAAAAAATTCTCGAGAAAGCCGCGCAGAAAAACGAACACCCGGGAAAATTTGTCGCCGGAACCAGCTCGGAAACTTACACAGTGTTTCCACTCGATGAGATTTGTCATTTTCGCATCGAGCAGAATTAGGGTTCCTCCGAGAGGCGATTGATCGGTTTTGGGTAATTTTCTGAATCCCGTTCGTTCTTCTTGTTGTTGATCGTATTCTTCTTCTTCTTCTTCTTCTTCTTCTTCTTTTCTGTTTCGCGTGTATGTAGTTTGTTTACGCCCTGTTTGTGATTTTGCTTCCATCCACTGGCTTTTCCTTGATCGCCCGCTCATTTTACATTCTCTCTCTACGTATCTATTTTGTCTATTATTCTATTATGGGTAAAACTGAGGCTGGCTCACACTATTAATCCCAAAATTACCCATAAAAGCTATGATCTATAATAAAGGGAGAGCAAAACTTAGGCTGGCTCACACTTCCAAAATTACCCATAGATTAATGTCAAATGCATGTTTAGATTTAGGGATTCAATTAACTAGTTTGCTGTATTTAGTGTTGTGTGTTTTTGTCCTCACTGCACACGCATGGGCGTGTGCCCCAAACGCGCCATTGTCTATGATCTATGAACACCCTTTTGGTGGGAAGTTTTGAGGCTGGCTCACATTATTTGTTCCATATTACCCCTTTAACTGCCTAAAGAAACTGCCCAAAACAAAACTGCCACCCCAAAATTCTTCTCCCCCTCTTTTTCTACTTTCACATCCTAGATTTTACCAAATGTCTACATGTTAATTAGCATTCAAGATTTTCCTCTTTCCATCTTTTGCATAATATGATTTGCAGACAGTGGCGACTCAGGATTTTCATCGAGCGCTGACAAAAATACATAGCGTGTCCATGATGAAAAGCTGTATGCCAAAAAAAAAAAAAAAAGAAACTCCGACTAGGCAAAAGAGACATATCCATTATATCGTTTGACAAAAAAAGACTCCAACATATTACAATATCCCACGACGAGTCTTCATATTTTGAAAGCGTTGCACTATAGCTTCATTATCGACACTTTTAAACAGAGAGAGAGCAGAGAGCTTTCATTCATTCGACTTTCCCCTTTTTTTATTTTTTGACCAAACCCCACTTTGCCATTATATATTATATGTTGGGTTTTAGAGCCCACTATCCCATATTCCCATTGGCATTAAAATCCACTACTGATAATATATCCATTTATTTGGTTTTGGGTTTGTTTTGTTTTGTTAGGGCTATAACAAGTTGGGTCAAATTTAGTTAAATATATTTATTTTAACCTCGCACGAGTAACTCAGCGCTAACAATACTAAAGAAAATATAATTTATATCTAAAAAAAAAAAAAAATTCTGTGCATTTTTTTAACCTAGCGAGGTCAAGCGACCTCGCTGGTATATAGTGGAGTCGCCCCTGTTTGCAGAGGCATCGCGTGTGCCCTCTTACCTACTATGTGTGTGTGTGTGTGTGAGATTTTCCTCTTTCCATCTTTTGCATAACACGATTTACAGAGGCATTGCGTGTGCCCTCTACTATATATGTATACGTAAATATGTGTGTGTGTGTGTGTGAATTAAAAAGCACAACAGTAGCCGCAGAGGAGTGTGAGATTAAGTTGGTAATGTGTATGTGAAAAGTTCGACATTGCTTGAGTGGTGAAAATTTTCAGGGTTTGTAGTGCTTTGCCTCAACGAATTGAAAATCCCGTAGGAAACCAAGATCATAATTAACAAAAACAGCACAAACGAAATTAGAAATCACCATATATCCATGATGAGCCATTTTATACCTGCGAATGAATTGGAGGATGGAAATAAGTCAGAGAAGTTTTGAACTTATGTTTTTTAGGAGCAAGAAACAAACACTGAACACGGCACCTGAGCAATCTCGAAATGAAAGAACTGTTTGATAGCTTTAAAAAGAAGGTAAAAGAGAATGAGCAAGATAGAATGAAAAAAAATCAGAATGACTAGTGAGGAAAGAGCCCGTGGGGTAATATACTTTGATTTAATTTTTTTTCTTTTACTTATTTCTGTTTGCCTTCGCGAATTATCATTTTATATGCATGTATTGTTCATAACATTATTTGTCTAACTAAATTTGCTTTATCACTTAGACTATGTCGCTTCTTCATTGCATAAGCAATTGTGTTCTTTTTTTGTTTGAGTAAATATGGATTTTCATGTTGATTCTAGAGTAAGCCATAGTGTCCACTCAACTGAACACAAATGTCATTATTTTCCCAGAGCGCAGGTTAGAGGACACGGGAAGCCTCCTCTTCCATGGCTCGATGTACTTACCAGGTGTCCTTGAGTTCTAGTGAAGACACTAGTATCAACTTTTCAGATCACCTTTACACAGCGCTGGTTCGTGCAGGAATTAACACTTGTAGAGCAGATGATGGAATTGAGCGAGGACACGATATAGAAGCAGAAAGTCAACGAGCCGCTGAAGAATCCAAGATTTCATTAATTGTCTTCTCAAAAGGCTATGCTTCTTCAGAACCGTGCCTTAATGAACTTCTGAAGATTCTCCAACGCCGGAAGGCAGTTGTACATAAAGTTTTGCCGGTGTACTATAATGTGGACCCATCTGAAGTTGGGGAGCAGACTGGGAGTTTTGGAGAGGCATTTGCTAGTCATGAAGAACAAATCATGGAAGCAACTGATGAAAGAAGAAAGGATTTGATGGAAAAAGTGGAGAGGTGGAGGGAAGCTCTCAGGGAAGTTGCAAAATTAAGAGGGATGGTCTTACAAAATCAATCTGATGGGTAAATTTCTTGAAAATTCTTAGCCCCGTTTGGTTGCACTTGCAGGAAAGGAAAGTAAGGAAATGTAAAATTTTCCTAAATGTGTTCAATTTGTGGGATCCATGTCTCAAATTTTACATCTAAGTCCTCAAAACTTGTCCTGCAAAAAGGACAAAGATTTTGCAGGATTCTTGTATCTGCACTAGCTTGTACATAATCGAACTACTACTTTTCAACTTTCTCTTAAATTTCTTATGTCAAATGAACGCATAAAAAATTATCATTTTCTTTTACGTCAATTTACTATAATTTTCTCGGAATTAATTTTCCAGCACTAATTTCTTGTCAAGTGAATGGAGGGGCACCATTGAGCTTTATGTTCCTGTAAGTTCTTTCAAATATTGCCTACACATAGATTAGCAGTACTGACACAAAGACTCTGATTGGAGGGATGTTGTTAATTAGAACAGAATTTGAAATCAGTCAAGAAATAATGTTCTAGCATCTGGTACTTTTCTTGATAATTTCCACTTTCCACTGTGTTTGTAAAAAACATGAAGTGCTTATTCTGCTCTGTTTTTTTCGTTTTGATCACAATTTGTAGGCATGAATCGAAGTTCATCCACGAAGTTATCAATGAGATCTCGAACAAACTGAATCGAAGGGCCTTGAGTGTTGCCCAATACCAGATTGGAATTGATTCTCGAGTGGAGCGCATCAATTTGTGGTTACAAGATGGGGCAACTGATGTTGGAATTGGGGTGATATCTGGGATTGGTGGAATAGGGAAGACAAACATTGCTAAAACTGTCTATAACATGCATTTTGACAGGTTTGAACGCAGTAGCTTTCTTGTAGATATTAGAGAGACGTCTAAACAACCCAACGGTTTGGTACGTTTACAAGAACAACTTCTTTCAGATATTAGGAGGTGTAGAAAGCAAAAAATTGGCAGTGTTGATGAAGGAATCATTAGGATTAAAAATGCTGTAAGTTGCAAAAGGGTTCTCATTGTTCTTGACGATGTGGATCAATTGGATCAATTAAATGCATTACTTGGAATGCTAGATTGGTTTTGTCCAGGAAGTAAGGTTCTTATAACAACGCGTCATGAGAAACTGCTGCAACCATATAAAGTTAACAAGACATTTGAGGTTAAGGAATTGGATTATGATGAGTCACTCTTGCTCTTCAGTTGGCATGCCTTTGGACAAGCACATCCTATTGAAGGTTTCATGGAGTACTCAAAAAGTGTACTACAGCAGGGCAAAGGACTTCCTTTGGCTCTTAAACTGTTGGGCTCTTTTCTACGTGAAAGAAGTGTAGAAGAATGGGAGACTTCATTGGAACAAATGGAAGCGTTCACAGGCAATCAGATCCTACAAACACTGCTAATTAGCTTTATGTCCTTACAAGATGATCATGACAGGAAATTATTCCTCTACATTGCTTCATTTTTTGTTGGGAAGGACAAGGAATATGCGGTCAAAGTACTAGATGAATGTAATTTCTATACAACTGTTGGAATTGAAAACCTCGTAGATAGAGGCCTCGTAACAATTGGAAAAGGCAATAAGTTGGATGTGCATCAAATGCTCTGTGACATGGCTAGAAGATATATTCACCAAGAGGCCCCTGACGAGCCTGGGAAACGTAGCATACTGTGGGATCATGAGGATTCCTTTCATGTATTGAGTTACAAAACTGTAAGGATCCTTCCTATTGCCTCCCAAAATAAGAGAACAGAAATACTAACTTTGTTATTTGTTTATATCTGCTTCTGCAATTTTGTTTGCATGCTTGTTACCTGACTATTTTTTATGTGCCACTAGGGTACTGAAAGGGTCCAAGGCCTCATCCTCAATATGCATATGTTTAGTAAAGCTAAAACTTCCATGTCTGCTACCAATGTTAGTCATACAAAACGAGAATGCCCTTTGCATGATAGGCCAGACAATTCATGGAAACGGCGTCGTCTTAGCTTGTTCTCCTGGCAACCTTTATCCACTGCATTTTCAAAAGTATTTCCCTTGTCAGAGGACGTAAACTTCAGAACTGATACCTTCTCAATGATGCACAAACTAAGACTGCTCCAGCTGAATTATGTGCAACTTGGTGGAAGCTATAAGAGGTTCCCAAGGAAGTTAAGATTGTTGTGTTGGCATGGGTTCCATTTAAAATCTATACCTAGCGATTTCCCATTGGAGAGCCTGGTATCTCTTGATTTCCGCCATAGCAACTTGGAACAACTTTGGAAGGGAACAAAAGTATGGTTACTCATCTTTCCCTGCCTTCATTTATTATCTTATTTTTTTCATATGATAAATGCAATGATTGGAGATGAATTTGAAAGAACTAATTGTCCGCTCTTTCTTCTTCCCTTCCTCTTGCAGATCCTCAGAGTGTTGAAATTTATGGATCTCAGTTACTCCCACAGCCTTGTCAGCACTCCTGATTTCTCAGGACTTCCTTGCCTTGAGAGACTGTGGCTCAAGGACTGCACAAGTTTGGTTAAGGTTCATGAATCAATTGGGGACCTGGAGAAACTTGTTCTTTTGAATCTAAAAGGCTGTAATAATCTTAGGAAGCTTCCTAGAAAAATTGGGCAGCTAAAATCGCTTGAGAAACTGATTCTGTCGGGTTGTTCAAATCTTGAAATGAATCCTGTGGAGCTTGAGAAATTAAAGCCTCTGACAGCACTTCATGCTCTTATAAAAGCTATAACTCAACTATACTTTACCACTGGAAAGAGTTATTCATGGCCTAAAATTCTCTGGTCTTGCCTATCAAATTCAAACAAAGAAATAGGTCACTCATTGGCTTTTTTACCTTGCACTTTACAAAAGTTAAGTCTCAGGAACTGCAATCTGTCTGATGATACTATTCCAAGGGACCTTAGTGGCTTGTCTTTATTGTTGGAATTGGATCTTAGCCAAAATCCAATTTCTAGCCTACCAGAAAGCATCAAAGGCCTTACTATGCTCAAGTCCCTCCGGCTAGATGCATGCACAGAGCTCCAGTCACTTCCAGAGCTTCCAACAAGTTTGAAGGAATTTGTGGCAAGAGATTGCAAGTCCCTGGAAAGAATGAAAATGCCTCCAAGCCTTTTCAAATCGCTGGAGGTCATGCAACTAACTGGTTGCGACAAACTGGGTAAGGTTGACGGATTGTTCCAGTTAGAAGCCATTAAAAGCTTTCATCCAGATATCATCAACGCTTTCGGCTTTCTTGATTTGGAATCCAAGGAAAAATTGAGGTGGAATTATGCAATAACTTGACACTTACTAGAAAGAGGGGTCACATCCAGGTGCTCTATCTTTGTCTCTGTCTCAATTTTCTTTTTTATTCTATGAATGTGTATCTGCACCTATATTGCATACTTATGTTTCGCTTTCATGGCACAGGGGTTATGTGAATTTGGCATAGTCAGCATTTTCCTTCCTGGTAGCAATATGCCCTCTTCGTTTAGCAATAATATTGACAAAATGCCCGCTTCGTTCAGCAATAAGAGTTTGGGTTCCTCAATATCTTTCATTGTGCCCTTTTTTCCAAATTTGAAGATCCGAGGCTTGAATTTATGTGTCGTTTATGTATGTTCTGACTCTCACAAAGATGGAAACTTGCATGATTTTCATGTTAAATTTAGAAACAAGAGTAAAGGTCTTGAATGGACCTATGGCCCAACGATCCATGGAAAGGAAGAAATTATATGGTTAAGCCATTGGAATGTGAAGAATCAGTTGCAAGCTGGTGACGAATTGAATGTTTCAGTGGTTTTTGGGGTTGGTTTCGAGGTAAAAGAATGTGGGACCGAATTTGTGTATGAGCAAGAAGAGAAGTACCCCCAGTCAAATAGTGGTGGATGCACCCAGTCAATTAGTGGACAAGGAGTAATCCAACACCATGACTTTCCTTCTCCTCAGAGTGTCATTGGAGGAGATTTGTCAGAATATGAAAGGAGTCAAGGTGTGTATCTCCTATGCCATTATGGTCCATGTTCTAACTAATGTACTCCTCAAAACCATTCAAGTATCTTTGGATGTCTCAACCGTCTACAAGCCTCCAATTGGGCATGAAAGTAGCTACAGGTGTGTCTAGCTTCCTTTCTGATTCAAGTATTGAAAAAGAAGTTGCTTGAAGTTAAAATCAGCACCATAGTCCTCTCAAAAAACAAGACATGGAATTTTCTCATCAAGTTGATACTGCTATATTTGACAAGAAAACTGATTTGAACATTTTCTAAGTCCCTTTGCGGACAAAAAGGGGAGACACACATCTATATCTTTATCTACATTTATGTAAATTAATAGGAATGTGCGTGCGTGCGCGCATATATAAATATGGGTATGTCTAGATATAAAAACTGATTTGAACATTTTCTACGCCCCTTTTCAGACAAAAAGGGGAGACACGGACAACATCAATGATGCATGGGCTTGGAAGGTTGGAAACAGTTGATTGACCCTGCCGTATGGGCTTGGAAGGTTGGAAACAGTTGGCGGACAACAGACAACCTCAATGATGCATGAGCAAGGTTCTAATTTCTGGACTAAAGTGTTATAACAAGCCAAAGTTCTTTGTGTTGTGTTTTAGACATCACATTTTAGGCAGAAATATTATACCACGACAAATCTCTCAATCTTCGTATGAGTTGTAAGAGATTGAAAACAAGACCTTGCTAGTTGACTATGTGTCGCTAAGATAAGATCTGGGTGCAAGGCATAGACAATAATCAATGCCAGAGAATTTTCGTTCACAAAGGTGAAGCTCCTTTGATTATTCGACCCTGTAACGGTAACGATAGTAATATGCATCTTCAATAACTAATATTTTTTAGTAGTATAATGCGTTAGTTATGGGCCTTAGGGCGAGGCACAAAATTTAGCTTTTAGTATTTCTAGCTTAAGGTCTAACAATGAGATCCCTGGCGTGCAGGATGTCAAGTTGAAGTTAGCCGTTTGAAATCTCGTTGCAGATCATTGTCAGGCATACCTAATATACTTTGGAAATTTGCAGCTTGAAATCTCAACCAAAATTTGGCTGCTTCTAGTTTAATGCATATCTAACCAACTGCATTTTCCATATTGAATTTCCCTCATCTCCAAACAATGTAAGACAACTAGTTTTCCTCCCGAGTTTCATTTGCTTGCAAGATTGATGAGCACTCTCCAATTTTCGAGAAGGAACGTTGGCCAATAACTAGGGAAATTTATAACCAACAAAAGAGTACTTGTGTTTCGTGTCAACCATTTTAGTTTCTTTCACGTGCATTTCAGCTCCCCAACCTATCTTTGTTAAGTCCATTTTGATGCTATTTGAGTATTTATGCATGTCATTTACATTACAGGTGTGAGAGCCGGATATAATGGTTTTGTAGCCAAACGGCGTGAGTTAGAGCATGTTGATGGAAGACAGGAGCATTGAGCAAGGCTTGGAGTAAAGTTGGAGTGAAAATTCCAGAAGAGAGCTTTCCATGTATCCAGACAGATTCTTCAATGTATCTAGACATAGCAAATGTTTGTTCTCGAATATTTTGCTGGGCCATGTGTCCAACTGATGTGTCCAGACGGATCCTCGCATGTGTCTGGACGGTAGGGATGGCAATGGGACGGATTGGGGTCGGATTTACCATCCTCGTACCTGCCCCGTTCCTTTCAGAGGCGGAGTCGGAGCGTCCTTAATCAAGAGATCACCTGGTACAATAACTTCTAAATCAAAACTTTCACAATATAAACACTAAAACCAGTAAACTATCCCGACTGTAAGCAACTAGCTAAACACTGAGAAGCCACACAAGCAACAAGCATAATGAAGTCTAAACCAAGAAACCCAAATAATTAGTTGCGACGGAACAGATAGAATTTCAGCCATTCTCGTAAATAAATGGAATCTTTTCTTACCGAGACTGAAAACGAGATTCGCCGATAGCAGTCTCAGCGAATCCAAATAGCACATCAGCCAGCTTAAGTAGATTGGAGGGCTAAAAACACACACAAAAAAAAAAACCTTTCAAAAAAGTAAAGCGTCCGAACATAAACTAGAATTAAGAAAGGTGATCAAACTTACTAGTTCCTCATCTGCCAACATAGCTGCAAAAGACGCTATAACCGGGACTTCATCAGCAATACCACCAAGGGAGCGTTGAACGCGTGCAAAGCTCTGATGGTAGAGCTTTGAGTATTCAGAATAAGCTCTTTCTTTCTAGCATCATGGTAAAGAAGAGGCTCCGGCGGAACATCCGCCATATAGAGATTGCTGAACTGGCTTCCCAATAGGCCCTCATCACCGCCCCTCTCAGAGCCGGCTTTGAGCTAAAGCTCGTAAAACAACCGCTTTAGGCTCCCAAATTTTGACTAATTTTTGGGGCCTCCAATTTTATATGTCTGTGTTGTAGTTATGCTTTCAAATGACTTATTTATGAAAGTTTTTTGTTTTCCGAAGTAGTTTTTAAGTTTTAACTACGATATATTGAGAGTTGAGGGCCCAATTTCAAAAAAAAATCGCTTTAGGCCCCCTAAATCTCAGAGCCGGCCCTGGCCCCTCTAGAGGGTCTAGACCTTTAGCGATTCGATCATTTTGCACTTTTTTATCCCAATCTTTAATCCTATCAATGAAGTGATTCCTTAACGAATATTATCTACAGTTCCACGTAAAAAACAAGAATTATGCACTCACCTAAACGAAGCCACCCAGATTCATACGCTGAAGCCTCAACGAATTTCCAAATTGTAGTTGCAACTCCTTTGGGATTCGAAGGCTGCAACCATGACCAATAGTATAAAAAAAAAAGTTGCAAAACATGACCAATAGCATTGATGTGGTAATGTCATGTGTGCATTTATTGTAATAGTTGATACAATAGTTAGTGCCTGTAGCATTTTCCTTTTGGCACTTTTTTAGGACCGGACCAGTAATTTGGTTTGACAATTTTTGAAATTGGAACCGAACCAAATAATACTGATTCGGTTTCATTCGGTTTTCCCTGTTCTGGTTCGGGTTGGCCGGTTTGTTGATTTAGACTACTGGGTCACATTTTGGGCCAAGCCCAACTGAAATAAGAGGAAAATTACTCAAAAATTCCTAAAGAAATCCAATTGAAACCCAAAACTAAAATAGCCCAATACAAAAGCATTTATCCATCACTAACCAATGAACCTACAATAAAGCCTTCAAATTGTATCTAGTTTTAATCCCAGGTATTCTCGACATCTCGACATTCCTTCATTTCCATCCAAGAGCATTTAAAAAGAAAAGACTCCTCTCGAAAAGAATCTGTTTATAACATGAACAGTTAAAAATACTTTTAAACAGTGAAGATCACGAACAAAACTTTTCTTTAGAAAAGATTGATCGAGTGGTATCTTATTCTTTCTTCCCGTGCGGTAAAAGCTTTTTATCGATAAAAATTGGATCGGGAAAACGAAAAAATGCCTTCTTGTGTAATAAATATTAGGAATGAAAAAAAAAAAAATCCGATATTGAGCTGCAGAGAACACGGGTTCTAATCAACAAGAATCAAATGAAAAAAAAAAAAAATATATGCAGAGAACCGCCGGTAATATATTAGAGTGTCCCGAAACACCACACAGTCACACTCAGGGAGCACTGAATAATTAAACAAATTTTAGACGACTTCACGCCGCGTTCTCGACAGTCCCCACCAACTGTTTTTTCCCTCTCTCTGCTTGTGGAGGCGATCGATTCCCAAGAAGGCTCGTAACGATTCATCGGCCGTCCCAGGTACCTTCTTCTCATTCTCGTACGAACTCAATTCT